>CM055070.1:20587291-20753358 GCA_029204045.2 Tillandsia leiboldiana
GTGGTGACCCGGATCTTTGCAGGGCTTCTACAGTGTGACCAGCAGCTTCTGGAAGCCTACGTGGCATGTCGGCGGTGTTCGCGCGCCAATTTGGACACAAGAGATGGACTTGGGGCTTAAAATGGATCTCGTAGGTAATCGGGGGACCCCATCGGATGTTTAGAAGAGTTTACGCGCGGAGTGGATATCGAATTTAGGCTCGGCGTGGAATTCGGATTAAAAATACCTTTCCGGGAGCCTCCGGCAAATTATAGGATTGGAATTTGGCAAAATGGACGTCGTTTTTGGAATCAGCGCGCGAAAACGGTCAAGATGGGCTATTTGCTTGATGTTTTTGGGTTGGCGGTTACTGTTCATGCCGGAACTGTACCTCCGGTAGTCGCCGGCGGCGGCGGGCGGCGCCGGCGGGCGGCGGCGCGGCCTCGGGCAGGCGGCACGCGACGGCACGCGGCGCGGGAAGGGCGCGGGCAGGCGCCCGGGCGCGCGGGCAGGCGCGCGGTCCACCGCGGAGGTCGTGCACCGGGGGCGGGCCACGTGGCGCTCTCCGGTTGGCCGGTGCAGCAGGCGCGGTCCACTGAATTTGGGCCCGGGTGCACGGTAGACCGGGTGGACACGTGGCGTGAGGTAGTTGGTCCGGTGTTGTGCTCCCGGTCCACGCAATCGGTGGAGTTGTTGACCGGGGCAGGTGGCCGTACGGACCCGGGTCAGCCGCGACGTGCGCGGTCCACGGCGCGACGTGCGCGGTGCACGGGTTGCCGGGCCACGTGTCGCGTCGCCATTTGCGGGCGCTGGTGCACCGGGTGCAATGGGGCCCGGGGGAGTAGTGGACTGGGCTGTGTGGTGGACCGGGCCGCACTGTGCGCGCCCGAAACTCGGCGGGCCGGGCCGCACTGTGCGCGCCCGAATTCGGGCGGACTGGACTGGGCGCCCGGAAGTTGGGACAAGATGGGAATTTTCCCAATTGTTTTCTTCAGCCTTTAAATAGGCAGCCCGAGCCCTCTTTCCTGCTCTTTTTCTCTCAGCCCTTGCAAGTTCTCCCCGAGCTCCCTTCTTGGAAGATTTTCATCTTCAAGTCCTTGATCTTCCTGCAGAGTTTTGGGATTTTTGGGAGCACGCATCCCGAGGTTCCCCATTTTACGGTGCGGCGCGATGTTGCTTTCTAGTGTTCTTCTTCGGCGCAGCGACAGTGTTTTAGCTCCCCTGGGCTACCCCGAGATCATTTTGCTGTGATTCTTGCGCCGGCAGACTCCTAAGAGGTAGGACTTCATCTTTCGTTTTGGTCGCACTTTCCCGTTCGAGATTTTGGCACAGATCCCGAGGCAAACTGTAACCCCATTTTCTGTGTGGACTTCCCTGACAGTAGCGGGGTATTTTGGCCATATCTTTGCGCACGAGCGTCAGCCGGAAACGAGCTTATACAACTTTTTCATCTACTGATCGCAAGGAACGCGCTCGTATTTTTCTTGGTTTTTTCTGAGATTTCATCAGAGGTGAAAATTACTGTTTTCTCAGTGAACAGTGTACAGTTTTAACACAGATTTTTGTATGAGTGTACCCCCTTGCCGAATTTTTATCTTGACTTACCGAACTCCGATTTGGCGTGCAAGGTACCGTTTCGAAGCTATCGACGCAAGGATTGCTGTGATATTTTTATTGGAATTTTCTGGGCACTATCTGCAGGTGATAATTTAACAGTTCAGAATTCGAGGTTGTATGTGGTTTTAAGTGCTATAATTGGGAGCCTAGTGTAATTAGTGGACTTTGTATTGTGCCAGGAGAGTTACGGGTGTGCTGAACTTATTGGAGCAAGGGATTAGAGTTATTTGGTGTTTTCAGCTGTTGGGCTTTGGACAGTCAGCTTTCAGGTGGGTGCTTTATTCCGAGAACCGGTGGACGGTTCTCTAACTCTATATGTTAGAATTGCATGCAGGTGTAGGGTACAATACCTGTGATTGATTGGTAAGCTTAACAATGTTGATTTATGGGGATTGCAAGTTAATTATTCATATTATGACAATGGTATGAATCAGACATTCAGGTTGATGATTAGTGGAAGCTTACCTAAGGCAAGGTTACCCTATATGATTAATTATCATGTCATGTTAGCACATAACCCTTTTATGAGGCTGGTTTGTACAATGGGATAGGAATGTGTAGTTATGTGCAGGTTCTACTCCAAGGAGTGATTATGGATCGAAAACCATGGACAGGTATGGTCATTGCTAATTCTGGCATAAGGTTTATTTTTCTTTATTCTTCTTGAGGACAAATGCATGCTTGTATGGACATATAGTTAGGCCATCTTTTACTGCTGCACTACATATTGGAACTTGACTTAGGAGAAACCATGTTATTCCTTTCTCCTTCTTGTTAGTCAGGCGGTCTGTGTTGCTCGGGTTCGAGCAGAGATTTGGGATAGTGTAGCTGGGACCTTCGGGTCAGAGACAGGGTGTGCTTGATGTTGGATCGTGGGCTATTGCGGCAACCGCGGACAGTAGGTGGTTGACCGGATCTTGATTATTTTACCCAATTGTGGGTCGTGGGTTATTGCGGTGACCGCGGACTTTGGGCGGTTGACCGGATGTTGACTATTGCATCAGATTGGGTATCAGATTTGTTCTAGTGGATGGTGTTTCCCACTTTTTGAGTACTATTGCGTCAAATCGGGGTTTTGTTAGGGGACGGAGTTTCCCACTTTGATCATAGTCTTGATCCAGTCCTGCTATTATGAGACAGTGGTTACAGAGATACTCGATACCGTGATACTTGATACTGGTGATACTGATGACAAAGTTACTTTACTCGTGTGGGTCGCTCCCCTCGAGTGCCACTCCGGAGTGTGCGACTGGACGGATCGAGGCCAGTCTGTTACTTACTTTTGTGTGCGATCGGACGGTTCGATGCCGATCTGTTACTTACCTTGGGATGCGACCGTACCAGCAGAGCAGGCAGTACCAGTGATTACTGGTCTATCGATTGGGTTTATTCAGGCAGATACTTTTTGTACACTCGTGCCTGGGGGACCGAGTGGAGTCTAGTAGCTGTGTTTAGACCAGTGCTAGTATTGTTGGGAACCGTCGGGGTTTGACGGTGGTCCCGTGGTCGTTGTGAGTTCTTTGACCATGGTGTGAGAGGTTGAGCATCTTGAGTCTATCCGTTCTGAGAGAGAGAGCATGGATTATGACTATAGCCTGCACGAGCCACTACTCAATAGCGAGTTAGTCCGTTTGGACGCCCTACGTAATTCCTGCCCGTCCGCGGGAGGTGGTTGTAGGTGGGCGCAGGTTTGACTGGACCCGATGTGGCAGTCAGCTCGATTGGGTCGATTGAGCACCTCGTGTGCGAGTGTTGCATATATTTATCGGAGTTTCCCCATTTGAGCATTCAGATAGAGGCATGGTAGCTGTAGAGTGTCTTCTGCTTCTTCTTTAAAGTTTTACTGCATTAGTTATCTTTTGCCTCTTGAGGTCTTGGTGGGCTGATCGTCGGGCCTATTGGCGATACCCACTGAGAACTCCCTTTTAGCGTAGTTCTCACGCCCGTCGGGGGTTTTTCCCCCTTTTGTCCTTTCTCTCCCTTGTTTTGCAGAGTCGTGGCGGGTGTTGCCGTTTCTGCGGTTGCTGTTCGCGGTGAGGGAGTAGCGAGCTAGATCCTGACCCATTGGAGAGTAGCGGTACCCCCCCCCCCCCCTTTTTGAAGAGATCTTCAGCATAGTCGGTAGATTAGTATTTATTTCCTCTTTGAGAGGCTGTTGTAGTGAGGATATGATGTATTGAGAGCTGGTACACTGATGTTGTATTTGAGATATCTCCCTGTTGAGCTATGAGTTTTGTACTTGAGGTTATTGTATGATTATCATTTTTGGGAGATGGACCTTGTTGTTTTATCTTCAGTTGTACAGCGGTTGATTTCATTTCTATAGCAGTTTTATCTTTTAGCTCTGATATCTGTTAGCTGTAGCTCTTTTTGCAGGTAGGACGCTTCGCCTATGCGGGTTGGGCATAGGTGGCGGATCTGTTGGCGAGCCCGGGTCGCAGTTTCGACCCCGGGGCGTGACAGATTAGGTGGTATCAGAGACTAGGTTGTAGGTCACGGGGGACTTAGAAACCCTAGGCTTGTGGTTAGACCCTAGGATGACTTCGTGAGAGTCGTGATTTGTAGCGAGAGTCCTGATTGAGTTTTACACTTCTCCCGAGGGACGGGACGAGTGATTGGCATGCTTATTCTCCTAAGTAGTTATGTTGGCTGCAGACAACATAACGCTATGGAATGGGTGACATGCTCTAGACTTTCGCTGGATTGGGTCGAGCGTTGTTGTGTGCTGATTTGTGGTTTCGTCGTGGGGAGCGGTGTCTCCCCGACGCTGGGTTGGGACCCTTGTGCATCCTGTCATGGCAGTTGAGCTTGAGCGTTTGGTTTTGGGCCGGATACCCGGATTGAGGTCAGAGAACTCCGGACCCAGATGACAGGATTCTTAGAGGCATATCAGCGGCAGAGTGAGCAGCTAGTTTGGTGACGCAGTTGTCAGAGCAGTGGGCAGCCCGACAGTACTTTTCTTCTGAGACCACCAGGATGTAGTATCGTCAGCGGCAGGGATTTCTGTAGTGCCAATAGAGCGAGTGACCCCCTCCGTGCCAATGTTTAGTGCTAAGGCACTGAGGTAGGGTGGATGGTTGCCCGCAGAGGAGCTGTGGGGCATGTTTGATTAAGTGAGCCAGATGTGGCAGATGAACCACCCCGACTCGTAAGATTGAGCTTGGAGCCTTTGGAGGCAGAGTCATGGTTGGGGGTGATGGAGTGATCAATTGAGAGCCTCCCTGTGCTTGAGAGTTTATGCAGTTGTTGAACTGGTGCTCCAGGTTTCGAGGGACGTGGCACATAGGATAAGTGAGATTGGGAGTGGATTGCGCCAGGATACTCTTTAGTTTCTTTTCGGTCCCTCATGTTCGGGTTTTGGACTGTGGATGCCTCGTCGGAGTAGGCATTGTGTTTGGAGCTGGACACTGCAGTTCCTTGGATGGGGATCTGCCGCTAGAGGCGAGTTCTGGAGGGAGGCGCTTGGCGCTAGGTGATGGAGGACAGATCGGCAGGCAGAGGCATTTTCGTTTTGCTTTCCTGGGTGGTGGATATCCTTGTGGATGGTTAATGTAAAGCTTACCCAAGGGGGATGTTACCCTGTGTGATTGATAACTGGCATGTTTGGGGTGCAATATATGTGATTGAGGGGTGAGCTTAGTAAGGATAATTGTATAAGGAATTGCATGAATCAATCGTGCTTGGTCGTATGACGATGATACCCAAGTGGATTTCTGAGACGTCAGGGGTTGGGTGGACCCCGATGACAGCAACAGCCATTTTATCAGAGTGGCGCAGCGGTAGCGTGGATTGGTTGTTTGCGAGAGACCACGTTCGGCATCTCAGTGTGAGCATGGACAGAGGTCGGGCTCCCTTTGTGATTGGTCTAGATATTTTGGCAGGCTGAGCGACGACCACTTGCATCGAGCGGATGAATCTGTGCCGCCCGGTTGGAGGGCGCCACGGTAGTGGATTGAGTTGTCGCAGGTGCGATTTCTTCACAGCAGTCGGAGTTAGGACATGTTGCGTTCCTGCATGGGCTAGAGGTAGAGTCGTTACCACATGCACTTGAGGTACAGGTTACTGTTGGCATTGTGCAAGTGGAGGAGGCTTGTGGATCATGTCCAGTGCAGCAGAGGCCGTAAGTTATGCCGGCAGACTTAATGGTTTTTACGGCAGCTCAGTGTTTTGACCCAGTGCTTGGGATCGGTTGACATAGTGCCACAGGATGTTTGACTGCTGAGAGAAAGGACTTTGACTTTCTGCGAGGCAGATAATGGAAGGCATTTTGTTTGTTGAGACTATTTGAGCACACAGGTTACAGCGTCCGTGTGAGAGGTGCCTACGGCGGCAGCGGGACTTAAGGATGTCCCTATTGCCCATGAAATCCCGGGTGTGAGTCCACCTAAGCCGATGATTAGGCCGCCAGAAAGGAAGATTAAGATTGCGGTTGACGTGGTTCTGGAAACCGCGCCAACCTCAATAGCACCACTTGGATTATCTGTAAGAGCTGGGAGAGTTGATCGCACCGGTGCGGGGATCTGTTGGATCGAGGGTCTGTTTGACCTAGTGCCACGTCGTTGATACACGACGGTGAGAGCCCTTTGGGATTGGAGTCCAGGCAGGCCCAGGTATTATTTAGAACCGTTGAAGGAGCTATATTCCGGCAGTTATTGTTTGATGCCTGCGCCAATTTGGAATTTCAGCTGAGGGCATTGTCTAGATGGTGTTCAGGACACGGTAGGGGCAATATGAGTACAGTGAGGCCAATGGAATGACTTATGCCCTGTTGCCTCTAGATTGAGGAATTTTGTATTTCTGTTGGCCTTGAACGGTTGGTTAGCGGCATCCTCCAGGGATATTTTGATTTTACCCCCTCCCTGAGTGATTTAGAGCTTGTGCAGCATTTGTATATGGTGTGACAAGGTCTGTGGGGAAGAAGCTTTTTGCCAAGTCGTTGTGGTGCAAGTTTTAGCTTCGAGAGCATATCTTCCTGGATTACTTCTTCTAGCCGAAGGGGCGGCGGTGGAAATTCGGCCAAAGTGGATGCTATTTAAGACTGGCCGAGATCGACGGTCATTGTTGGGGTGAGAAGTTTTGGACCGGATAGTGCCAGCAGAGCTTGATGACTGGGTGATGAGATTGGTACCAGCGCCGATTCTATCCTAGTCAGTGGTGGGAGATGGATTTGTGGGTTATAGTGATACCTCCCGTAGTGGCTGTAGAGCCACCAATGGATTTTGTGAGCATCCAGTATCACCCCGACAGAGCCACTGTGGTGGCGGATGCCTGGAGCAGAAGAGCTATTTGGGAGTCGAGTTTGACGGTTCCATAGCTGGCACTGTGTGGGGCCATCCTTGTGTGCAGGGTTTGAGTTGAGTCCCTGAGGATCCCTTTTGATGAGAGGCTGCGGCTGAGCGATCCACTTAGGTTGTTAAGTGTTGAGGGCGACCGAGTGTGAACCCCTGCCTGTTTGGGCCCCTTTTCTGTGCAGGTGTTTGTGTGGATGTGATTCGGGTCGCTTTGGTTGAGCTGGCTCTTGAGAGTGATTTTAGAGCGTGTTACTCAGGCTGTTCGTTCCTTTCCCCCAGTCTTTTGTTGGAGTTTGGAGGTTTTTCTGCGTCTCAGCTCAAGAGTGTTATGTTTTGGACCCCTCGCCCGTGATTGACTCGTTCCTTTTGGGGTCTGTGAGAGTTTGGAGTACGAGGGACGCCCGTTGCGAATTCCGACTCGTGAGGTGAGGGAATTGTGCAATCGGGCTATGCCGTACTGGTTGTTGCTGTTGTTGTCGCTGAGGAGTAATCATGGGGAGTGATAGGTGACTTGGGAGCTGGAGACGGCGGTGTTGAATATTGACACCTGGTTTCTGAGACTCCTTGGGAGTTGCCTTAGTTTCGAGGACGAAACTTTCTTTTAGTGGGGGAGGATGTGGTGACCCGGATCTTTGCAGGGCTTCTACAGTGTGACCAGCAGCTTCTGGAAGCCTACGTGGCATGTCGGCGGTGTTCGCGCGCCAATTTGGACACAAGAGATGGACTTGGGGCTTAAAATGGATCTCGTAGGTAATCGGGGGACCCCATCGGATGTTTAGAAGAGTTTACGCGCGGAGTGGATATCGAATTTAGGCTCGGCACGGAATTCGGATTAAAAATACCTTTCCGGGAGCCTCCGGCAAATTATAGGATTGGAATTTGGCAAAATGGACGTCGTTTTTGGAATCAGCGCACGAAAACGGTCAAGATGGGCTATTCGCTTGATGTTTTTCGGTTGGCGGTTACTGTTCATGCCGGAACAGTACCTCCGGTAGTCGCCGGCGGCGGCGGGCGGCGCCGGCGGGCGGCGGCGCGGCCTCGGGCAGGCGGCACGCGACGGCACGCGGCGCGGGCAGGGCGCGGGCAGGCGCCCGGGCGCGCGGGCAGGCGCGCGGTCCACCGCGGAGGTCGTGCACCGGGGGCGGGCCACGTGGCGCTCTCCGGTTGGCCGGTGCAGCAGGCGCGGTCCACTAAATTTGGGCCCGGGTGCACGGTAGACTGGGTGGACACGTGGCGTGAGGTAGTTGGTCCGGTGTTGTGCTCCCGGTCCACGCAATCGGTGGAGTTGTTGACCGGGGCAGGTGGCCGTACGGGCCCGGGTCAGCCGCGACGTGCGCGGTCCACGGCGCGACGTGCGCAGTGCACGGGTTGCCGGGCCACGTGTCGCGTCGCCATTTGCGGGCGCAGGTGCACCGGGTGCAGTGGGGCCCGGGGGAGTAGTGGACTGGGCTGTGTGGTGGACCGGGCCGCACTGTGCGCGCCCGAAACTTGGCGGGCCGGGCCGCACTGTGCGCGCCCGAATTCGGGCGGACCGGACCGGGCACCCGGAAGTTGGGACAAGATGGGAATTTTCCCAATTGTTTTCTTCAGCCTTTAAATAGGCAGCCCGAGCCCTCTTTTCTGCTCTTTTTCTCTCAGCCCTTGCAAGTTCTCCCCGAGCTCCCTTCTTGGAAGATTTTCATCTTCAAGTCCTTGATCTTCCTGCAGAGTTTTGGGATTTTTGGGAGCACGCATCCCGAGGTTCCCCATTTCACGGTGCGGCGCGATGTTGCTTTCTAGTGTTCTTCTTCGGCGCAGCGACAGTGTTTTAGCTCCCCTGGGCTATCCTGAGATCATTTTGCTATGATTCTTGCGCCGGCAGACTCCTAAGAGGTTGGACTTCATCTTTCGTTTTGGTCGCACTTTCCCGTTCGAGGTTTTGGCACGGATCCCGAGGCAAACTGTAACCCCATTTTCTGTGTGCACTTCCTTGACAGCAGCGGGGTATTTTGGCCATATCTTTGCGTACGAGCGTCAGCCGGAAACGAGCTTATACAACTTTTTCATCTACTGATCGCAAGGAACGAGCTCGTATTTTTCTTGGTTTTTTCTGAGATTTCATCAGAGGTGAAAATTACTGTTTTCTCAGTGAACAGTGTACAGTTTTAACACAGATTTTTGTATGAGTGTACCCCCTTGCAAAATTTTTATCTTGACTTACCGAACTCCGATTTGGGCGTACAAGGTACCGTTTCGAAGCTATCGACGCAAGGATTGCTGTGATATTTTTATTGGAATTTTCTGGGCACTATCTGCAGGTGATAATTTAACAGTTCAGAATTCGAGGTTGTATGTGGTTTTAAGTGCTATAATTGGGAGCCTAGTGTAATTAGTGGACTTTGTATTGTGCCAGGAGAGTTACGGGTGTGCTGAACTTATTGGAGCAAGGGATTAGAGTTATTTGGTGTTTTCAGCTGTTGGGCTTTGGACAGTCAGCTTTTCAGGTGGGTGCTTTATTCCGAGAACCAGTGGACGGTTCTCTAACTCTATATGTTAGAATTGCATGCAGGTGTAGGGTACAATACCTGTGATTGATTGGTAAGCTTAACAATGTTGATTTATGGGGATTGCAAGTTAATTATTCATATTATGACAATGGTATGAATCAGACATTCAGGTTGATGATTAGTGGAAGCTTACCTAAGGCAAGGTTACCCTATATGATTAATTATCATGTCATGTTAGCACATAACCCTTTTATGAGGCTGGTTTGTACAATGGGATAGGAATGTGTAGTTATGTGCAGGTTCTACTCCAAGGAGTGATTATGGATCGAAAACCATGGACAGGTATGGTCATTGCTAATTCTGGCATGAGGTTTATTTTTCTTTATTCTTCTTGAGGACAAATGCATGCTTGTACGGACATATAGTTAGGCCATCTTTTACTGCTGCACTACATATTGGAACTTGACTTAGGAGAAACCATGTTATTCCTTTCTCCTTCTTGTTAGTCAGGCGGTCTGTGTTGCTCGGGTTCGAGCAGAGATTTGGGATAGTGTAGCTGGGACCTTCGGGTCAGAGACAGGGTGTGCTTGATGTTGGATCGTGGGCTATTGCGGCAACCGCGGACAGTAGGCGGTTGACCGGATCTTGATTATTTTACCCAATTGTGGGTCGTGGGTTATTGCGGTGACCGCGGACTTTGGGCGGTTGACCGGATGTTGACTATTGCATCAGATTGGGTATGAGATTTGTTCTAGTGGATGGTGTTTCCCACTTTTTGAGTACTATTGCGTCAGATCGGGGTTTTGTTAGGGGACGGAGTTTCCCACTTTGATCATAGTCTTGATCCAGTCCTGCTATTATGAGACAGTGGTTACAGAGATACTCGATACCGTGATACTTGATACTGGTGATACTGATGACAGAGTTACTTTACTCGTGTGGGTCGCTCCCCTCGAGTGCCACTCCGGAGTGTGCGACTGGACGGATCGAGGCCAGTCTGTTACTTACTTTTGTGTGCGATCGGACGGTTCGATGCCGATCTGTTACTTACCTTGGGATGCGACCGTACCAGCAGAGCAGGCAGTACCAGTGATTGCTGGTCTATCGATTGGGTTTATTCAGGCAGATACTTTTTGTACACTCGTGCCTGGGGGACCGAGTGGAGTCTAGTAGCTGTGTTTAGACCAGTGCTAGTATTGTTGGGAACCGTCGGGGTTTGACGGTGGTCCCGTGGTCGTTGTGAGTTCTTTGACCATGGTGTGAGAGGTTGAGCATCTTGAGTCTATCCGTTCTGAGAGAGAGAGCATGGATTATGACTATAGCCTGCACGAGCCACTACTCAATAGCGAGTTAGTCCGTTTGGACGCCCTACGTAATTCCTGCCCGTCCGCGGGAGGTGGTTGTAGGTGGGCGCAGGTTTGACTGGACCCGATGTGGCAGTCAGCTCGATTGGGTCGATTGAGCACCTCGTGTGCGAGTGTTGCATATATTTATCGGAGTTTCCCCATTTGAGCATTCAGATAGAGGCATGGTAGCTGTAGAGTGTCTTCTGCTTCTTCTTTAAAGTTTTACTGCATTAGTTATCTTTTGCCTCTTGAGGTCTTGGTGGGCTGATCGTCGGGCCTATTGGCGATACCCACTGAGAACTCCCTTTTAGCGTAGTTCTCACGCCCGTCGGGGGTTTTTCCCCCTTTTGTCCTTTCTCTCCCTTGTTTTGCAGAGTCGTGGCGGGTGTTGCCGTTTCTGCGGTTGCTGTTCGCGGTGAGGGAGTAGCGAGCTAGATCCTGACCCATTGGAGAGTAGCGGTACCCCCCCCCCCCCCCCCCCTTTTTGAAGAGATCTTCAGCATAGTCGGTAGATTAGTATTTATTTCCTCTTTGAGAGATTGTTGTAGTGAGGATATGATGTATTGAGAGCTGGTACACTGATGTTGTATTTGAGATATCTCCCTGTTGAGCTATGAGTTTTGTACTTGAGGTTATTGTATGATTATCATTTTTGGGAGATGGACCTTGTTGTTTTATCTTCAGTTGTACAGCGGTTGATTTCATTTCTATAGCAGTTTTATCTTTTAGCTCTGATATCTGTTAGCTGTAGCTCTTTTTGCAGGTAGGACGCTTCGCCTATGCGGGTTGGGCATAGGTGGCGGATCTGTTGGCGAGCCCGGGTCGCAGTTTCGACCCCGGGGCGTGACAGTGTTGGGCCCGGCCCAACACTGTTCACGCCCGAATCGCCCAGAGGCTTCCACGTCGCCCACAACACAGCGGACAGCCGTGCGGAGCCATCCCCCGGACGACACGTGGCCCAACGGGGAGCCGAAACGTGGCGGCACTCCCGGTCAACGCGCGCCTGGCGCGCCCACGTGCGCGCGCCAGCGCCGCCTGCGCCCCCTGCCAGGCACGCGCCCCGAGACGAGCTGCACCAGCTCGGTGCACCGAGCGCGCTACACCGCACCAACCACACGCCGCCACGTGTCACACTCCGGTCCACCGTACACCGCGCTTTTCCCCGTGGACCGCGCCTGCTGCGCCGGCCAACCGGGAGCCGCCACATGGCCCGCGCCCGGGTGCACGCTCCAGCTGTGGACCGAGCGGCTGCGCCTCAGCCGGCCGCCGCGCTTCGCCGCCCGCCGCCGCCGCCGCCGCCTCTCCGGCCGTCGGAACAGTACACCCTCACCTTGAAATCCGTGCTTTCGCGTCCGGGCCCCAAAAAATGCAAGTGAATAGTCCATTTTCATCATTTTTGCGCGCTGAATCCAAATTCGGTGTCCGATTTGCCAAAATCCAACTCTAAAAATTGCCAAAGGCATCCGGAAAGATGTTCTTTTGTCCAAACTTCGTGCTGAGCCCAATTTTAATATCCTTTGCGCGCAAAACCACTTCTAAGCATTTGGCGGGGTCAACATCCGGTGTCCGATTTGCCAAAATCCAACTCTAAAAATTGCCGAAGGCATCCGGAAAGATGTTCTTTTGTCCAAACTTCGTGCTGAGCCCAATTTTAATATCCTTTGCGCGCAAAACCACTTCTAAGCATTCGGCGGGGTCAACAGACTACTCTCGTGATCCATTAAACACTCTGAGTCCATCACTAGTGTCCAATTGGTGCACAAACACCACCGACGCGCCATATAGGCCTCCAGAAGCTGCTGGTCAACCAGTAATCTCGTCGTGGGGATCCAGGTCCTCACAGTATTGAAAGCTGTAAATTCTAACTAATATGCTCAACAATTTTACCTTTGCCATGACACGACTCTATGTTGTTGTAAGGTACCACTGTAGCCAAACCTCTTACTTGACCAATCACTTTTTTTATTTTCTTTGTGCTTTAATTAAAGTTGCTAAACCCTCGGAGAATCATGCCCAACGGGCCCCAGCCCGGCAGACATCCTACCATAAGACAAGATCTCTAAGGTTGCCGATAACACCACAAGTGTTACCCCGTCCAACGGGGGAAACGTGTCATACGGGTCACTGCGCGGGAGAGGGACACTGCCCTTAACTCTGACAAGAACTACGTTTCACCCCCGAAGGTACGCCCGTTTTATCTTTTTCTTTTTCTTTTCTTTCCTTTCCTTTACCTTGGCTTTTAGCCTTTCTTGCACATTGTGCCCTTTTTCTTTCTTTCTCATTTGAACCTCTAGCTCACATTGCCTCTTAGCAACTTCTTTCTCTTTTCATTTAAACTTTTAGCTCATCTTTTATTTACTCATTTCCTTACCCTAGGTCCATGCCTCAAGGTAACCAAAGTCCCTTGGACTTAATTCTTTCATTTTCATTCTTGCTCAAGTTGAAGTTAAAGTAAAGGTACATTAACCCAACTCCCTATGACAACTCTAGGGATTTTACTCATTTTACATTTTAACCTCAACCATACTATGTTTCCCTTAGAGACTTGACTCTAAGTTAAGCTCTAACTCTATATACACTCTTAGTTGACTCAAGCATAATGTCACTCATGAAGTCCTAAGGTGAATGCCACTCATTAGAGCCCTAACTAGGTTTTCTCCTAAGTCAAGATTTCTATTTTTGCAATAAGCCACTTTTACACTAACATATAGTATACAACCCTAATCATTCTATTAACAGACTTCTAATTGAAAGCAAAAGACAAGGAGAGAGGTCACCCTCGATCGCTAGAATCCCCCACCTTAAGGTTTCTTGCTGTTTTTGAAGGAGACAAAAATTGCTCACTTGATCTCCAAAATTTTCCTAAAATGAGAGAAAAATCATGAAGCAATTATTTTTCACGATTCACTTATTCCATAACAATTATAAAACTAGAAACCCTTTTAAAACATAAAAAGGAAAATCCTCAATTTAGTCACTTTCCTCCCGATGGGCTCTTTTTGGATCAATTTAAAAGAATAGGGAAGAAAATCTCATCTTTGTTATACTTGCCAAGAGAAATTTTGATCTCTTTAGCCTAGGGCAAAATGCCCAAAAATTGGAGAAAAAAACTCTATTTGAGTAATTTCCCGTCTTTTGATGTTCTTGCCCATCGGAGAAAAGAAGAGAAAAAGAAATTTTCTTTCTTCTTAAAATTTTCTTCTCTTTCCTTTTCTTCTTCTTTTTTTTTTTTTTTTTTTTTTTTTTTTTTTTTTGTCTTAAGCTGCGTGAGCTGCAGCTGAAGTTTCTGTAGGGCAGCAGCTTGCACAGCTGCTGGCTGGCAGCAGCAATGCTGCTGCAGTGCAGTAGCCAACAAGGGAGCAACAGCAGCAGCAGCCAGCGTTGAGCAGCAACAGCTAGCTGCTGCTTAACAAGAGCTGCTGCTTGATGCAGCAGCAGCTGGCTGCTGCTTACTTGCAGCTGCTGTGCTGCTTAGCTGCATAATGTAGCAGCATAATGCAGCTGCTGCATTATTGTCACGTCCCGAGTTTCGAAAAGTAGGCTCATTTTTTTTTTTTTTTTTAATATCAGAGTTTAAGAGCAATCTAGGCCATGAGCAGATCGCCACATGTATAGAAAATTCTCAATCCCCTTGGACTGAGCCTTTTCTACACATTCAAGGCTAAGCACTTACAGCCAATATCAGAGTAGGCTAAACTTGTGACGCCCCACTTCCCAGGGGGTCACCCATCCTAGAACTACTCTAGCTCTAGCACGCTTAACTCTCATGTTCCTCTTGGATCTTCCTACCATCCAAAATGCTATAGCCGGGTTAGAGATTTAGTTATATTATATCATTTATATAGAGGACTAATCCAAATTCCGGGGGTGTTACATTCTTCCCCCCTTTAAGCCCTGACGTCCACGTCAGGCTCAAGCACACTCACAAGCACCAGGCAATGTGAGACTCGTCTCGCTAGCCTTAGCCGACCTTGTGAGGAGCTGCACTCCACTCACAATGGTCATTAGCCGGGGAGCCTCGCTCTACCCGCTATATAACCCTGGCTCAGCCGAGACTCATCTCACATTTCCGGCTGGTGAATGTCTCTGATACCAACTGTGACGCCCCACTTACCAGGGGGTCACCCATCCTAGAACTACTCTAGCTCTAGCACGCTTAACTCTCATGTTCCTCTTGGATCTTGCTACCATCCAAAATGCTATAGCCGGGTTAGAGATTTAGTCCTATTATATCATTTATATAGAGGACTAATCCAAATTCCGGGGGTGTTACAAAACTACTTAACATGGCATAAGTAAAGACCCAAAATTCCCACTTATGGAGCACTGTTGCATCTACAGCTTCTGGAGGCCTATGTGGCGCGTCGGCGGGGTTTGTGCACAATTTGGACACAAGTGGGGGACTTCGGGCTTAAATGGATCACGTGGGTGATCAAATGACCCCGTCGAATGCTTAGAAGTGGTTTTGCGCGCAATGGATATTAAAATTGGGCTCAGCGCGAAGTTTGGACAAAAGAACATCTTTTCGGATGCCTTCGGTAATTTTTAGAGTTGGAATTTGGCAAAATGGACTTCGGATTTGGATTCAGCGCGCAAAAACGATAAAAATGGACTATTCACTTGCATTTTTCGGAGCCCGAATGACCCGGCACGGATTTCGATGCAGCATGTACTGTTCCGGCGGCCGGCGGGCAGCGGCGAAGCGGGCGGCGCAGCGGCGCGGGTAGCGCGGAGGCGCGCGGGCAGGCGCGCGGGTAGGTGCGCGGTCCATGGGGCCGGCGTGCACCGAGGGCAGGACACGTGGCAGCTTCTGACTCGTTGGTGTTGTGCGCGCGGTACACGGAGCCGGTGCAGGCCGCCTCGGGGCGCGTGCGTGCAGGGGTGGCAGGCGGCGTCGCAGGCGCGCACGTGGGCGACTGTTAGCCGAGTGCGATCCACGCGTCGCCACCGCAGAGCGCCACGTGTCGAGCAGCGGATGGCCGGTGAGGCTGTCCGCTCTTCGGGTGAGACGTGGCAGGCCCTGGGCTTTCCGGGCGTGAACAGTGTTGGGCTGGGCCCAACACTGTAGCCGCCCGGTTCGTGCGGGCGCCCGAAAAATCGGCCCAAAAGCCCAATTTCGGGATTTTTCGGTTTGGGCCTATAAATAGGCCCTTTGCACTACCTTTTCGGGCTTTTCCCGAGCTCTCTGGCCTGAGGGCCCTTCACCAAATTTGTTGCTCTCCTCGCTGTGCATCTCGTGGAGAAGGGTCGGAATTTTTGGAAGGCGCGGCGTCGACGACTTCGGCATCGTAGCACAGAGCGGCGTACTTTCATCGTTGGCGCGTTATCGTCGCATTTTGGTCTGAGAGGTCCACAGAGCTACCCCGACAGTATTTTCGGACGATTTTTGCGGGTTTGGATTCAGGAGAGGTATATCTACGATTCTTGTACTGTCCACTTTTCTCAGATTTGAGCTTTGTTTGGGGTTCCGGGTACGTTTTTAAACCCCTTTGCAGCTGATGGAATTTCTGGACAGCGACACCTTGCCGGATTTTTATCTCCGCAACCGGGCATCGGATGGAGACGTGCCTGTGCACTTTTTTAATCTACTCGACACGAGGATTATCATAGTATTTTTCCTGGATTTTTCTGAGGCTTGCCCGAAGGTATATGTTTTCCCCCTTATCTGTGCAAGGGATTACAGTTATGTTGCTGTGTGGTTTTGTTCACCCCGTGTTGTGGAATTTGTAACTCGGCCTACGGGGCTCGGAATTTGACGTGCAGGTACTCATTTCGAAGGTATCGACGCGACGATCGCGACTGTATTTTTGTGGGATTTTTCAGAATCCGTTCTGCAGGTGAAAACTGCACATCTTCGGGGCTGTTTTCTGATGTTGTATATACTTGGATATTTTGGGGAATAAAGTGTAACCTTGGACCTTTTGTTGTCCCCAGGAGGGTTCGCGAGTGTTTCTGAACCGATTAGAACTGGAGGAAATGAAGATAGTGGATTTTGGGTGTTTTCAGCTGTTTGAAGCCGAGGCTTTCGCGTCATGTACCGAGGGTGCTGTTTTGGCAGATTTTGGACTGTGAGCGTCTTCACACTTCACCGACTTCAGCTTTGCCTGCGGAAAGCGCTTCAGGTGGGTGTTTGTTTCCAGAACCGGTGGACGGTTCTCTAATTCTGTATGTTAGGATGCATGCATGTTTAGGGTACATGGTTTATGTTTGTAAGGTAGGTAAGCTTGATAATGATAATTGTATAAATGATTGCAAGAATAGTATTTATGAGGTATACTGAGGACTTGCATGATTTGGACATCTATGTTGATGATTAGTGTAAGCTTACCTAGGATAATGTTACCCTATGAGATTATGTAACATGCCATGTTAGCACATAGCCTTTCATGTGGTTGGGTTATGCTTTGGGACATGATTTTGTAGCAATGTGCGGATTTTCACTCTGAGGAGTTATTATAATCAAGGATTATGATCAGGTGTAGGCATGTGGTTTACTTTCTATATCATTCTTGAGGACAAATGCATGCTTGTATGGACATATAGTTAGGCCACCCTTTATTGCTACACTACTTATTGGAACTTGACTTAGGAGAAACCATGCTTTTCCTTTCTCCTTCTTGTTAGTCAAGTGGTCAGTGTTGCTCGGGTTCGAGCAGGGGTCTGGGTAGTGTATTCGGGACTTTGTGTCTGGGACAGGTTGGATTAGTTGTGGGGCTTTGCGGCAACCGCGGATATTGGGCGGTTGACCGGATGCTTATCTATGCACCAGATTGGGTATTAGTTTTCTCTAGTGGATAGAGTTTCCCACTTATCGGTTAGTTGCATCCGATTGAGGTCGGGTCTTTCTTTGGTGGTTGAGTTTTCCCACTTTGATCAGATTTGTGATCAAAGTCCTGCTATACAGAGATACTTGTTACTGAGATACTTTACTCGTGTGGGTCGTGTTGGTTTTTATAATATTAAGGATCCACAAGGATCTAAATAGGTACTATCAAACAACTAGAGGGGGGGTGAATAGGTGTAATACTTATAAAACCAATCTCAGTGCAAAATAAAAACCAATGCGGAAAATAAAAATAGCACACCGAGATATACGTGGAAACTCCAATCCAGGAGAAAAACCACGGGACCAACACGCAATAACAATCCACTAAGAAAAGAAGAATAACAAGGTGATTACCGACTCCACGGACTCAAACCCCTCCTTCAACTTCTTCGGACCTTGCGCTCACCGATTGCACGTCCACTGCACACGTTCGAATCCACGAACGCCACTCGAATCCACGAGCACACGTTTCGAATCCACGAAACGCCTTTAGCACACTGAATCCATGATGCCACGTCGAATCCACGACGCAAACTCAGCCGGTAAGAATATTGGCTTCGATGGTGATCCTTTGCTTAGATTCTCATTGAGGAACCGTAAAAGAAATCTCTAAGCAAAGATTAGATCAATTCGACAAAAGATATGTTCTTGAAAGAACCGTCGAATTGACCTAAAAGAGGCTATAAAGAATAACGATAAAAACCTAGCCTCTAGGGTTGCTCTCAAGTGTTTAATTAATCAATCGGTAGTTTTTGAGAAACCCTAAATGTCTATTTATAGTTTAGAAACCTTTGGAAAGAGATAAGCATCAAAAACTGACTTAACAGAAATTTTCCCGTACGACGATCCGGATCGGATTTACGGCGATCCTGATCGTCGTCTTTTTTCAGCAATTCCTGAAAAAACAAGGTTCGGGATTCGGATCGGAATTCTGATCCGGATCGGAATTCTGATCCGGATCGGTTCAGGATCAAAAATTCTGAAACATCCAATTTGTCCAGTTTTTTATTTTAAGCAATGAAAACTTATCCAAGTGTTTTTAAACCACTCAAATGTATTCGGATCACCAAAATTATTTAGTTAAACGTACCTGATCAATCCGAATCCATTTTCCTTAAGATTGATGTAATTGATCCACAATTCTTCTATTTCAATCTTCAAGACTCAAAACACTGAGTGTCAACTTGAGCTCTTGTTGAATCTTCTCTAAGTCTTCGATTGCTGATTGACAATTTGATCACTTCAAGACTCCGACTCAACTAAACAACTCAACTACTCAACTCACGAAATATGCCAACACAAAAAGCCGTAACAATCTCCCCCTTTGGCAATTTCGTGACAAAACCCAAACATACATAAAACGCTCAAGACACTCATCTTAAACCAAAAAATCGAAACTCAATGTCATCACCAAAACATTGACTTTCTTTGCGTGAAAGATCCAATAAACAAAAATTACAATTGAACCAGTCTTAGAACAAACTCTATGACTTAGGACTTGGAGTCTTAAAGTGATGTAATTCCTGCAAAACAAAACTCCAAACAAAATCAAACGTTAGTCATTAGAAATTAAATGTAAATCCTACATTTGATTCGTCCTTTTGGTTCTTTTTGTTTTTCGGCTACTTTTTCATCATCTCTTTTCTTTATCTCGATGATCTCATCTCCGTCTCCCCCTATCTCGATGATCTCATCTCCCCCATTTCTCTTCTCCCCCTTTTTGTCACAAATTGTCAAACAGTGAACATACTAGACAAAAGGAAATCACTAACAGCATTAGTTCATAGAGAAAGAGAGATAAAAGCTCAGTTCCGGTATATAACAAAAACACGGATTGCGTACCGGTAGCCAAAAGCAAAAATCAAATAATTTCTTGAAACAAATCCAGATTTTGAAATAATTGAATTACCGATTTGTATTCCATCAAGAAAACAATTTAAGTGCTTGAAAATAATATGAGATCACATAGATGTCATTCAATCCAATTAATTATAAAAATTAAAAAGATTTACTCCAAAATCATGAAAAATAAAGGTAAAACATTATAAACCGTTTTTCATGTTATATTCATCAAACACAAGTCATCAAAAATAATCTTGAGATCCAAACTCTATCAAGATGGATGGATTTACAAAGATGACTTACGGAGATTTCCAAGTGACATCAATCTTGAAGTCTACCCTTTCAAATTGAGATAAACACTAAAATACCTAAGGGTGGCTCTTTGAGCATCTTTTAACTATCCCACCTTATACCAACCAGGAGATTGTTCAAAATACGAACTTTGAATTTAAATCTCCGAAAGCTTCAACTAAACAAAATTTCATAAATATTTTTCAAGCATCCATAACATGTGGTAGTTTCACACACAAACCGGACGACTGGGGTGGCATCTCTTTTCAACATGTGGTGGTAGTTTTCACACTCCTTTCGGATGTAACTCTTTCCACATCTTTTGCAATTCATTTATTTACCCTTGTAAGAATGTAATCTCTTACGTGAAAGAATCAAATTCCAAATTTTAGTCTATCGGTTGTCTCACGTTTATCACAATGAATTCACACAACCGAGATAGATTAAGCATCTAAAGATCACACATGATTTCTAAAATTTGATGCTTATAATATAAAAAACTCCTATAATGAAGTATCTTCAAGATTATGATTATGGAGTAAAGTTGATAATCCATATAAAATTAATTTGGAGTGAATAACTGTGAAGCCCTTTTTTATTCAATGCACTTGTTCATTAAAAACCTTTTGTTAAAACAAAACATAAAAACAAAGAGCATTGAAAACATGTAATGCAGAGATTCAGAAAAATATGAAAGGAAAACCAATCAAAGCATTACATACAGTCATAAGCTATTTAGAACTTAAGACAAGGAAAGATATCACCTTTCCGAATCCAAAATCGCTGGATTTTGGGTTGTCTTGATTCGTTGTGGCCAGGGGTTGTCCGCTTTGACTGTTGATCCACCTTAAGTCTTTGCCTCGCAATGATCCACTTGTATGATTGATGTTGTGGCTCGGACCTTTGGTGGGTTGAGTGAACTCCTTTGACTTGATGTATCTTTTGAGTCCGTTGAGTCCGCTCCGTAGATGAAGTTGCCGAAGAATTTTTCTTTCTCTTTTTTGGGCAATCCTTCACCAAATGTCCTTCAAGTCCACAAAGGTGACACGTTCTTCCTTTCAATTTGATTGTGGAACTTGAAGCATGCACAGTTTGATCCTTTTTAAAACCCAAACCAACCTTGCTTGTTTGACCTAATCCGGACATACAATCAAGTTTCTTAGAACCGGTTGAAAGCTTTTGTATGTCGGATTTAAGTTGATGAACTTGCTTGGTCAAAGCTTGATTGGTGACAGGAATATCCTCAAACTGTTTTTCTAGAAAACCAATCTTGTCCATATATGATTTAGCGTTTGTCTCCGATTGGTTTAGCTTTTCTTGGAGGATTTTATTGTTATCCAATAAACGTCCTTGTTCCTCCTCGAGATCATGATGTTTTATCTTTAAAGCATGATTCTCGTCTTGATTCTCAAGTCGTTGCTTTCTCAACTTCTTGATATGCTTGGCCATCTTCTTAGATTCCGCAAGAAGTTGTTGATATGCCTCAACGAGTTCTTCCTCGTCCGACTCCCCCTCACTTGATGACTCTCTGCTGGATGTTGATGTTTCATACAAAATCAAAGGAGTAGAGTCAGTAACTAAAGATGATAAGCAAAAATTAGAAGAGGGAATTTGAGAGGCATGAAAGGCAACAACTTTTTCCTCTTTACTTGAGGTCGATTCATTAGAAGTAGAATCGTCCCAAGTTTTCGCTTGCAAAGCCTTCTTTTTATATGATTTCGGAGAAGGACAATCCGTTGAAATATGGCCGTAGCCTTTGCATCTATAGCATTGGATTTCCCCTTCGAAATCATCTTTTTCCTTTTCTTTAGAGGGTTTTGCAAAGCTTTTGAGATTAGAGGATTTAGAACCCGATGATCCTTTAGTTGGTTTCGAGGATGAAGATCCATCGGCTCGATTCTTCCAAAACTTCCGACGAAATTTCTTTACGATCCGCGCCAATTGTTCTTCAAAATCAGCGAAAGAGATTTCATCGTCGGAACTTGATTCGCTATCTTCTTCCTTTGTTGATTTGAATGCAATACCTGTAAGCTTAGAAGAAGACTTGGAAGAAACTTGATTAGTAGGAAAAGTCATTTCATAAGTTTGCAATGCACCTACTAATTCCTCTACTCTCATCTCATCCGGATGACTAACGGTTTCAATGGCGGTAACCTTTGCCCTAAACCGTTCCGGAAGAGTCCGAAGTATCTTTCTTACAATTCTCGACTCCGGGATCTTTTCTCCTAAATTAGCACAAGTATTGATCACATCTTGAAATCTAGTGTAATAATCTGTAAACAATTCATGCTCTTCCATATGAATAGAGTCAAATTGACTTGTAAGCATCTGGAGCTTTTGAATTTTTACAAGATTAGTACCCTCATGTGTAATTTTGAGAATATCCCAAATTTCCTTCGCGGTTTCACACGCAGAAATTCTTGTGAACTCAGTCGAGGAAAGAGAGTTAAATAGAGCGTTCATACCTTTTCCATTGTAAGAAGATCTTTCGAGTTCCTCTTTGGACCATCTAGAGCGAGGTTTTGGGGTAGTAGAATTTCCTACTTCCTCAACAGGATGCACCCAACCGTATTCCACGGATTGCCATACCCGCTCATCAATTGCGATGAGAAAAGCCCTCATCCGCACTTTCCAATAAGCATAATTAGTCCCATCAAAAAGAGGAGGTCTAAAAATATTACCACTTTCACCCGACATGATAGATAAACCTAAAACCCGCTCCGATACCAATTGTTGGTTTTTATAATATTAAGGATCCACAAGGATCTAAATAGGTACTATCAAACAACTAGAGGGGGGGTGAATAGGTGTAATACTTATAAAACCAATCTCAGTGCAAAATAAAAACCAATGCGGAAAATAAAAATAGCACACCGAGATATACGTGGAAACTCCAATCCAGGAGAAAAACCACGGGACCAACTCGCAATAACAATCCACTAAGAAAAGAAGAATAACAAGGTGATTACCGACTCCACGGACTCAAACCCCTCCTTCAACTTCTTCGAACCTTGCGCTCACCGATTGCACGTCCACTGCACACGTTCGAATCCACGAACGCCACTCGAATCCACGAGCACACGTTTCGAATCCACGAAACGCCTTTAACACACCGAATCCACGATGCCACGTCGAATCCACGACGCAAACTCAGCCGGTAAGAATATTGGCTTCGATGGTGATCCTTTGCTTAGATTCTCATTGAGGAACCGTAAAAGAAATCTCTAAGCAAAGATTAGATCAATTCAACAAAAGATATGTTCTTGAAAGAACCGTCGAATTGACCTAAAAGAGGCTATAAAGAAGAACGATAAAAACCTAGCCTCTAGGGTTGCTCTCAAGTGTTTAATTAATCAATCGGTAGTTTTTGAGAAACCCTAAATGTCTACTTATAGTTTAGAAACCTTTGGAAAGAGATAAGCATCAAAAACTGACTTAACAGAAATTTTTCCGTACGACGATCCGGATCGGATTTACGGCGATCCTGATCGTCGTCTTTTTTCAGCAATTCCTGAAAAAACAAGGTTCGGGATCCGGATCGGAATTCTGATCCGGATCGGTTCAGGATCAGAAATTCTGAAACATCCAATTTGTCCAGTTTTTGATTTTTAAGCAATGAAAACTTATCCCAGTGTTTCTAAACCACTCAAATGTATTCGGATCACCAAAATTATTTAGTTAAACATACCTGATCAATCCGAATCCATTTTCCTTAAGATTGATGTAATTGATCCACAATTCTTCTATTTCAATCTTCAAGACTCAAAACACTGAGTGTCAACTTGAGCTCTTGTTGAATCTTCTCTAAGTCTTCGATTGCTGATTGACAATTTGATCACTTCAAGACTCCGACTCAACTCAACAACTCAACTACTCAACTCACGAAATATGCCAACACAAAAAGCCGTAACAGGTCGCTCCCCTCGAGTGCCACTCTGGAGGTAGGCTTTTGGACCCAGCCATGTGTGCCGGTCTGATACTTATTTTGGGATGCGAGCCATGTGGGCCGGTCCCGCGGTTTCGAGCCATGTGTGCAGATTCCGCTGAGCAGGCAATGCCAGTTTTACTGGTGGCACCAGATTGGGTTATTACCGGCATCTACTTTCTTGTTTCACTCGTGTCAGGGGGACCGAGTGGAGTCTAGTAGCTGTGTTTAGACCGGTGCTAGTGTTGTTGGGATCCATTTGGGGACTGTGGTCCCGAGGTCTTTGTGAGTTGTGGACTGTTGTGCGAGAGGCTTGGTGATCTTGAGTTTATCCGTTCTGAGAGGGAGCGTGGATTTTGACTATAGCCTGCATGAGCCACTACTCGATAGCGAGTTAGTCCGTTTGGACGCCCTACGTAATTCCTGCCCGTCAGCGGGAGGTGGTTGTAGGTGGGCGCAGGTTTGACTGGACCAGATGTGGCAGTCAGCTCGATTGGGTCGATTGTGCACTTCATGTGCTAGTGGTTGCATACCATTATTTGGTTCTCCCCTTTTGAGCATTTAGATAGAGGCATGGTAGCTGTTGAGAGTCTCCAGCTTTCCTATTTCAGTATTTACTGCTTTGGTTATCTTATGCCTCTAGTGGACTTAGTGGGCAGATCGTCGGGCCTGGTGGCGGTACCCACTGAGGACTCCCTTTTTAGGTGTAGTTCTCACACCCGTTGGGAGCCTTCCCCCTCCCCTTCTTTTCTCTCCTTTGTTTTGCAGAGTCTTAGCTGGTGTTGCGGATTCTGCGGTTGTTGTTCGAGGCGAGGGAGTCGCGTGCTAGATCCCTACCCGTCGTTGGAGAGTAGCAGTACCCCTTCAGAGGAGATCTTCAGTAGATTAGTTGTTTCTTTTTCCTCTTTTGAGAGGCTGATGTAGTGAGGATATTTTATGTATCGAGAGACTGTACACTGGTGTATTTATTGGGGATACCTCCCGGTTGGGTTCAGAGCTTGTATATGAGGATAATGTATTATTATTATTTTTGGGAGACGGACATTGCTGTATTATTTACAGTTGTACAGTGATTGATTTTAGTCATACATCAGATTTTTATTTATAGCTCTGATATCTGTTTAGCTGTAGTACTTTTCTTGCAGGTAGGACGCTTCGCTTATGCAGGTTGGCATAGGTGGCGGATCTGTTGGCGAGCCCGGGTCGCAGTTTCGACCCCGGGGCGTGACAGCATACATCTAGTCTATACAAGTATGCAAGTTTTCTCATTTGGAAAATAAAGGGAGAATAGTAACCATCACGATTTTCACATAATATGAATCAGGAAATAACCGACAACCATTAATCTCGTAAGGAATGAATCTCACATAAATAGATCAAGATTAAGAAGTTAACTATTCTCACACAAACCACTAGCCACCTTCACATGAATGATCCATTCACACAATGACATGCCAAAGATCATATAACATCACTTAAATATGGACATTCAATCAACTATCACCAATGAATAGACTAAGGTTCTACAACCTTCATTGATCTCGTATAGGATGTGTCACGCCCCGGGGGTTCAAACGCGCGGAAGAAGAGCCACCGTTGCTCCCAATTCAGCATGATATATATTTTTTTTGAAAATAAGTCCACCACAGTGTGCACACAGACCCGCCGCATATACAAATTCACTATGCAAACGGGCAGAGTCTCCTTTGTATATGCACGGCGTCCTGACTACAACATGCATCTCATACAGGCTTTAACCACACTAATCGAAGCACAGATACATACAACATGCATTCCAAACGTTCCATTGTCTTTTACACATAGAAAAGGGTCAACTGATTTAAAAGGATAAATAATCACAGGGTTTTGAAAGCGGCGCCTATCCGACGCCGTTGTTTTAGAAAATCCGTTTCAAAGCCACATAAATCCACAGTTTTAAAACCGGCACCCACCCGATGCCGAATTTTGTAAAACCTGTTCGCAATCACATAAATTCCACAGGATTTTAAAAACCGGTGCCCACACGACACCCACGTTTTAAAAGCGATTTTCGCAAACGGTTTTCTTTGTTTTCTCGTAGTTTAAAAACGGCCAAGTAAGGAGAGGAACAACATTCATTCGCAAATATGAAAGAAGAGGCAACATCCACTTCGATCCCACGGGGGTATCGCAATCCACGACTAACTAACATGAATAATAAAAGAAAAGGGAAAGAAGAGTCACTGTGTCTGAAGTCGCTAAATGTCAGAACAGCACCCTCGCGGCCTCACCGGTGCCCTAGCACTCGCCCCTGGACGAACCATTCACGGAGTGCGAAGTAAGTGACTAGAAATAACATACTATGCAAAAGGCTAAAATGAGGCAAACCACGATAACCAGAGAAACCGTCCTCCTCAAACACCGTCAACAACAATCACCCCCTGGACCAAGCAAAACCGGGCACCTTTCCCGACCACCGCACCGGGCCCCTGCCCCGATGTCCCCCGCCGAGCACCTGCCTCGGCCGCCGAGCACCCGCCTCGGCATCACCGCTCACACCCCCCACCTATGAGCGCCTCCCTTCCTAACGTCACCGTCACGTGGGGTACACGGGTCAACGTACCACTTTTTCGGAAAAGCACACCCTTGCGGTGGCCAAACCGCCGGTGTGCGTGTAGCAAAACAAGAGCCTCATAATCGATAGTAAGTAAAATAGTGCAACAGGGTTAGTTAGATAATCACAAGATCTACATACTATTCACCTTGCCCCAATAAGTTATTTCTATTAATACATGTCTATCCCTGAATTCCCCGGAGAAGTACCCACCTCGTGCGTGTCGTCCGGTGCTCGACCGGTCCGTGACTGTGCGCCCGCCGCACACAATGTCCCGCACACCTGAAGGAACAAGGGTATGTCAAGACTAAGAGGTCCGAACACAGACACCGACTCTAGGCCGAAACGATAGACGACCGCCGCGATCCCCGGACTCCGCGCGGCGGAGTTCCCCGCACGGCGGAGTTCCCCCCACGGCACCGACCCGTGTTACGCGCGCTCGGTCTGCGGACAGCCTCCTCCCCGCGCGGCCCCGCCCCGTTGCGGTGCCCTGACGGCGCGCTTGCCGCGCGGCGTGCGGCCTGCGGCCTGCGGGTGGCCTGCGCGGCACCAGCCCGCGCGGCGCCCTCCCGCAGGCAGCACCCGCACGTCGCGCTTGCCGCGCGGCGCCCCGCCTGCAGGCGGCCCGCGCGGCACTTGTCCGCGCGGCGCCCGCCTGCGGGCGGTGCCCTTGCAGCGCGCCTGCCGCGCGGCGCCCCGCCTGCAGGTGGCCCGCGCGGTGCCAGCCTGCGGGCGGTGCCCGCGCAGCGCTCCTGCCGCGCGGCGCCCCGCCTACAGGCGGCCCGCGCGGCACCTGTCCGCGCGGTGCCAGCCTGCGGGCGGTGCCCGCGAAGAGCGCCTGCCGCGCGGCGCCCCGCCTGCAGGCGGCCCGCGCGGCACCTGTCCGCGCGGTGCCAGCCTGCGGGCGGTGCCCGCGCAGCGCGCCTGCCGCGCGGCGCCCCGCCTACAGGTGACCCGCGCGGCACCTGTCCGTGCGGTGCCAGCTTGCTGGCGGTGCCCGCGCAGCGCGCCTCCCGCGCGGCGCCCCGCCTGCAGGCGGCCCGTGCAGCACCTGTCCGCGCGGTGCCAGCCTGCGTGCGGTGCCCATGCAGCGCGCCTGCCGCGCGGCGCCCCACCTGCAGGCGACCCGCGCGGCGGCGGCGGCGGCTTGCCCCCACCTCGCAGCGATGATTCCGACGCACCCTCGACCCCTCCAAATTAAAGACTCACCTTCGGTTCGCCGATGGAGGAAAAGGAGAAGGGGATCTTCCTCCCGTTGCTCGATCGGTCCCGCGAGCGAGAAGGTTCTTGGCTCAATCACCCAAATCACTGCCGCTCCTTTTTGCACCGTAAAGGAGAGGAATGGGGATCTCGTTTTCCCCCTTCTTTTCCCTCGGTCGTCTCCTCCTTGCCCTACGCTACGAGAGGAACAGAAAAAGGAGGCGGAAAACCCTAAGTCCCAAGTGCCCTAGCCCATCAGGTTACTTTAGGGTTTATGATTACCTCAAGAGTCGTGCGGATCACCAGCACGGATCCCGGAGCGCCTACGGGGGTGGTTTAAACTTCGAAAAAATTATTCTGGGAGAACTGGGAGTCGAAATCCAAAACCGATCGCGTCCCCGTTCTCCGTTTCGCGAGCTCTACCGCCTAAAAATGCCGCGAGCCCCGACGGACTATCCAGAAAAACACAAAAAATTAAACTCTCAGTCGGACCGTCAAAAGTGAGATCAAAAGGGGACAGCCAAAATAAAGGTCGGGTCTTACATCACTCACCAGTAAAAACAAGTTTCGTCCCCGAAACTTAACTCTCGCCCGCGGCGAAGAGATCGGGATAGCATTCCCTCATCTTTGGCTCTGGTTCCCAAGTTGCTTCGCGCTCCTCCTGATTGCCCCAAAGCACCTTCACATAGGGGATTGTCCGACTTCGTAACTTTTTGTCTTCTCGGGCTAGGATCCGCACTGGTACTTCCTCGAAGCTCAGGTCCTCTTTGAGCTCGACTACAGTGACGTCGAGCACCCGCGATGGATCGGGGAGATACTTCCGAAGCATGGATACGTGGAACATGTCGTGAACCCGGTCAAGGTTCGGCGGTAGGGCGAGGCGGTAGGCCACCGGGCTGATGCGCTCCAGAATCTCAAAAGGCCCCACATACCGTGGGCTCAACTTGCCTCTCAACCCAAACCGCTTCACCCCTTTTGACGGCGAAACCCGCAGTAACACGTGCTTTCCCACCTGGAATTCCAAATCGCGGCGTCTCCGGTCTGCGTAGCTCTTTTGTCGGCTCTGGGCGGTCGCCAATCGCCGTCGGATGAGGTGCACTTTTTCCTCGGTTTCCTCCACCAAGTCCGGTCCCAAAAACTTCCGCTCCCCCAGGTCGTCCCAACAAATCGGGGACCTACAACGTCTGCCGTATAATGCTTCGTACGACGCCATACGGATACTCGCCTGATAGCTGTTTTTGTAGGCGAACTCTACCAGGGGTAAGTAGCACGACTATCCGTCTCCCAAATCCAGTACGCATGCTCGGAGAATGTCCTCGAGGATTTGGATCACCCGCTCAGATTGTCCCTCCGTCTGGGGGTGAAAGGCTAAGCTGAAATGTAGCTTGGTCCCCAGGGCTCGTTGTAGACTCTGCCAAAAGTTCGAAACGAACCTTGTGTCTCTGTCTAAAGTAATAGATGTCGGTATCCCGTGTAGCCTCACAATCTCGCCGATGTAGACTTGAGCCAGTCGATCGCGTGTCCAGGTCGTGTGGATGGGTAGGAAGTGAGCTGACTTCGTTAGCCGATCTACGACGACCCAGATAGCGTCATGTCCCTGCTGCGAACGTGGAAATCCGGTGACAAAGTCCATCGTGATTCGCTCCCATTTCCATTCGGGCACAGGTAGTGGCTGCAGTTTCCCCGCTGGCCACTGATGCTCGGCTTTCACCTATTGGCAAATTAGGCAATGCGCTACGAATCGCGTCACGTCCCCTTTCAGCTTCGGCCACCAGAAAGTCTGCCTGAGGTCCCGGTACATTTTGGTACCCCCGGGGTGCGCCGCATAAGGAGCGCAATGCGCTTCAGTCAAGATTTCCTTCTTCTTGTCTGACAAATCGGGAACGCAAATCCGTCCTCGAAACCGAAGAGTGTCGTCTGTCCCTACTGCAAAGTCTCCCTTCTGCTCCGGGGAAATCTTATCTCGTTCCAGCTGTAGCTGTGGGTCAGCACCTTGGCCTTCTCGAATCCTCTCAAATAGGGTCGGCATGACTGTTAAGGACATTAGTCGCTCGACCGTCCCTGCTGGTACCACCTCCAATCTCAATCGCGAGAATTCCGCGATCAAGTCGTCCTGCTGCGTGATCGTGCCCGCTGAAGTCCCTTCTGCCTGTCCCTTCCTGCTCAGGGCATCTGCTACCACATTTGCTTTTCCCGGGTGGTACTGAATAGTTAGGTCGTAATCCTTCAGTAACTCCAACCACCGTCTCTACCGTAGGTTCAGCTCCTTCTGGGTGAAAAGGTATTTAAGGCTTTGGTGGTCCGAGAACACGTTACAGTGCATACCATAGAGATAATGCCTCCATAGTTTCAGAACAAAGACCACTGCGGCTAGGTCCAAGTCATGAGTCGGGTAGTTCTGCTCGTAATCCTTGAGTTGTCTTGAGCCATAGGCTATAACCTTTCCTTGTTGCATCAGTACTCCCCCCAATCCTGTCCGCGATGCGTCGCAGTAAACCTCGTAGTCTTCCCCGGGTGTTGGTAAAGCAAGCACAGGCGCTCTTGTTAACCGCTTCTTAAGTTCTTCAAAACTTTCTTGGCATTGGGTCGTCCAAATGAACTTTACTCCTTTCCGGGTTAAGCGGTTCAGGGGGGTTGCAATCTTCGAGAAACCCTCGACAAAACGTCTATAATATCCTGCAAGGCCCAGGAAGCTGCGAACCTCTGTCACCGTAGTCGGTTGGGGCCAGTCGGTCACTGACTCTACTTTCTTAGGATCCACTGCGATACCTGCTGCTGAAATGATGTGCCCTAGAAACCCCACCTCGCGAAGCCAAAACTCGCATTTCTTAAGTTTGGCGTACAACTCCTGCTCCCTAAGAGTCTGCAGAACAATCCGTAGGTGCTCCTCGTGCTCCTCATCGGTGGGCGAGTAGATCAGGATGTCGTCGATGAAGACCACTACGAACTGGTCCAGGAAGGGCTTGAAAACTCGGTTCATCATGTCCATAAATACCGCTGGGGCGTTGGTAAGCCCGAACGGCATTACGGTGAACTCGTAGTGGCCGTACCGGGTCCGGAAAGCCGTCTTCGGAATATCCTCATCTTTCACTCTGAGTTGATGGTAGCCGGACTGCAAAGTCAATCTTCGAAAACACCGTCGCTCCCCGTAACTGATCAAAGAGGTCATCGATCCTGGGTAGGGGGTATTTATTCTTCACTGTGACCTTATTGATTTCCCGGTAGTCGATGCAAAGCCACAAACTCCCGTCTTTCTTTCGCAAGAAGAGTACCGGTGCGCCCCAAGGCGACACACTCGGTCTAATGAATCCCTTGTCCAGAAGATCTTCAAGCTGCACCTTAAGTTCCTTCAGTTCTGCAAAGGCCATTCTGTAGGGGGCCTTTGTGATCGGTCGGGTACCGGGTGGGAGCTCGATCGGAAAAACCACCTCTCGCTCGGGGGGCAATCCCGGCAGTTCGGTTGGGAAGACATCTGGGAAGTCCTTCACCACCAGGATGTCGGAGAGTGCCGTAGAGGGTCTCGTGGCCAAGTCCACCGACGCCAAGTAGGCCACGCACCCTCCCTCAATCAGTTTCCTGGCTCGCGATGCTGGAATGATGGAAGAAAAGGAAACGCTCTTGCACGCCAAATACACGTTCTCTGGAAACTCAGGATACAGCAGCCGCACCTGGCGTTTCTCACAGTCGATCACTGCTTGGTACCACGTGAGCCAATCCATTCCGAGTACTACATCATACTCCTTCAATGGGATAACTACCAAATCCCAGGGGCAAGGGAGCCTCCCCATCCTTATTGGGCAGGAAGGAACAAGGTTGCGAGCCTCCAAGGTCCCCCGCAGTTTGGACAGACAAAACACTAGATAAGGGTCTCTCCTCAAAACCATGAGTCAGTGCGAAATCACAAGACATAAACGAGAGGGTTGCTCCGGTATCGAAAAGAGTTCTAGCACGGTAAACTGAAATGAGAGTAATACCTGCCACGACGTCCTCGGGTGGGTCTGCCTGCTGGTAGGCCATCGAATAGACCCTGCCTCCAGATTGTGGTGGCCCTTCCCCGGCTGATCGAGGTGCCAGGAATCTGGGGGCCGATGACATCGGGGCTTTTCCTCACCCCACATGCTGTGGTGCTGGCGTGGAAGCTGCCGAAGATGTTGCTCCTGGGTTCGTGGGGCAGTTGAAATGAAAGTGTCCTTGCTTTCCACATCGGAAACAGTGGTCTTGCCTCTTGGAGCATTCTGTCACCCGGTGCGCCCCGCCGTAGATCACGCAAGGCCGGTCGTCCGAGCATTGTCCTCCCCCTGGCGCGCCTCTGGTCCTCTGCTGGAACCTCCATCGCTTAGAGGGCCGACTCCCACTGGAGGAGCCTCCCCCCGAATACGGGTGAGTCCGTTTCCTGTCTTCCTGCTGATGAGGGCCATCCCTTCGAGCGCGCGTAACGGCGAAGCCGCGCTCTACTATGGTGGCCCGGTCGACCACCTTCTGGAAGGTATCAGATCCGCCGCATCCACCACTTGAAAAATGTCGGTCCTCAGTCCATCCACGAACAGTTGCGCCTTATGAGACTCGTCCCGAATGACGAAAGGAACGCAGTTCGCCAGCCTCACGAACTCCCGCTGGTACTCCATTACCGTTCTGGTTCCCTGTCTGATGTGGTTGAGATCGTCCTCCAGTTGCTTCTTGACGCTGCTGGTGAAGAACGCCCCGAACAGCTGTTGCTTAAAGGTGGTCCACGACGGGAGGGCAATACCCTTCGCGGAGCCGGGGCGTACTGTCTTCCACCATATGCGGGCGTTCCCCTTAAGAAAGTGGACAGCCAGGGGAACCCGCTCGTGGTCTTCCATCAGTAGGTCCTCAAACAATTTCTCCATTGTATCCACCCACTTCTCCACGACCCAGGGGTCTGTCGTGTCCCCCTCGAACACTGGCGGGTCGTACTTCTTGAAGTCGGCAAGGTTGGCGCACACGCGGTCCCGCTCGGTCGGTAGAGTTGCCCCTTCCCCTGCGGCATTAGCGGCCGCGGCGGGAGTGGGCAACACCACGGTCTCCCCTGAAGTATCTCTGACTGTCGGTGGTGGCGCCGGTCCCACTGTCGCTGCTGAAGGGGCCACCTCTGGCACCGTCGGTTGGGTTAACGGTACCTCGGGCGCCGTGGCCCGGGTAGGGGCAGCCCCCGCCTCGGCCTCCATCGCCGGCGGTCCCGTCGCCGGTGCAGTTGGCCCCGGAGGAGGGCCCTGGGCGACCACTACCGTCGCAGCGGCCTACTGTTGCTGTGTCAGTTGGCGCACATGATCCGTAAGGGTCGCCAACTGCCCCGCCATCTCCCGTAGCTGTTGCCTCAGGAGTTGGTTCTCCGCGGTCGCCGACGCCGCTGCGTCCGCCCCTGCATCCTCGGTGGTAGATCTTGTTCTGGCCATGATCAGAACATATGCACAAACCAGTTACTTCTAGTTTAACCTAAAGTAACACCGCAAACGCTGGCCCTAAAAGGAAGAAAAACACCAATTTCCCCCTCCCCCACAAGCACTCGCGTTCTAATTGTCTACCCCAAGTTCACTTTATTAATCAGTAGTTAGTATATTGCGTCCCGTGGATGTTCGGCCCCGACTATTGTGGTTAAAGTTTATTTCTCTGATACCATCTTAATCTGTGACGCCCCAGGGGTTCAAACGCGCGGAAGAAGAGCCACCGTTGCTCCCAATTCAACATGATATATATTTTTTTTTGAAAATAAGTCCACCCCAGTGCGCACACAGACCCGCCGCATATACAAATTCACTCTGCAAATGGGCAGAGTCTCCTTTGTATATGCACGGCGTCCTGACTACAACATGCATCTCATACAGGCTTTAACCACACTAATCGAAGCACAGATACATACAACATGCATTCCAAACGTTCCATTGTCTTTTACACATAGAAAAGGGTCAACTGATTTAAAAGGATAAATAATCACAGGGTTTTGAAAGCGGCGCCCATCCGACGCCGTTGTTTTAGAAAATCCGTTTCAAAGCCACATAAATCCACAGTTTTAAAACCGGCACCCACCCGATGCCGAATTTTGTAAAACCAGTTCGCAATCACATAAATTCCACAGGATTTTAAAAACCGGTGCCCACACGACACCCACGTTTTAAAAGCGATTTTCGCAAACGGTTTTCTTTGTTTTCTCGTAGTTTAAAAACGGCCAAGTAAGGAGAGGAACAACATTCATTCGCAAATATGAAAGAAGAGGCAACATCCACTTCGATCCCACGGGGGTATCGCAATCCACGACTAACTAACATGAATAATAAAAGAAAAGGGAAAGAAGAGTCACTGTGTCTGAAGTCGCTAAATGTCATAACAGCACCGTCGCGGCCTCACCGGTGCCCTAGCACTCGCCCCTAGACGAACCTGTCACGGAGTGCGAAGTCAGTGACTAGAAATAACATACTATGCAAAAGGCTAAAATGAGGGAAACCACGATAACCAGAGCAACCGTCCTCCTCAAACACCATCAACAACAATCACCCCCTGCACCAAGCAAAACCGGGCACCTTTCCCGAACACCGCACCGGGCCCCTGCCCCGGTGTCCCCCGCCGAGCACCTGCCTCGGCCGCCGAGCACCCGCCTCGGCATAACCGCTCACACCCCCCACCTATGAGGGCCCCCCTTCCTAACGTCACCGTCACGTGGGGCACACGGGTCAACGTACCACTTTTCCGGAAAAGCACACCCTTGCGGTGGCCAAACCGCCGGTGTGCGTGTAGCAAAACAAGAGCCTCATAATCGACAGTAAGTAAAATAGTGCAACAGGGTTAGTTAGATAATCACAAGATCTACATACTATTCACCTTGCCCCAATAAGTTATTTCTATTAATACATGTCTATCCCCGAATTCCCCGGAGAAGTACCCACCTCGTGCGTGTCGTCCGGTGCTCGACCCGTCCGTGACTGTGCGCCCGCCACCCACAATGTCCAGCACTCCAGAAGGAACAAGGGTATGTCAAGACTAAGAGGTCCGAACACCGACACCGACTCTAGGCCGAAAAAATAGACGACCGCCGCGATCCCCGGACTCCGCGCGGCGGAGTTCCCCGCACGGCACCGACCCGTGTGACGCGCGCTCGGTCTGCGGACAGCCTCCTCCCCGCACGGCCCTGCCCAAATGCGGTGCCCTGACGGCGCGCTTGCCGCGCGGCGTGCGGCCTGCGGGTGGCCCACGCGGCACCAGCCCGCGCGGCGCCCTCCCGGAGGCAGCGCCCGCACGGCGCGCTTGCCGCGCGGCGCCCCGCCTGCAGGCGGCCCGCGCGGCACTTGTCCGCGCGCGCCCGCCTGCGGGCGGTGCCCACGCAGCGCTCCTGCCGCGCGGCGCCCCGCCTGTAGGCGGCCCGGGCGGCACCTGTCCGCGCGGTGCCAGCCTGCGGGCGGTGCCCGCGCAGCGCGCCTACCGCGCGGTGCCCCGCCTGCAGGCGGCCCGCGCGGCACCTGTCCGCGCGGTGCCAGCCTGCGGGCGGTGCCCGTGCAGAGGGCCTGCCGTGCGGCGCCCCGCCTGCAGGCGGCCCGCGTGGCACCTGTCCGTGCGGTGCCAGCTTGCGGGCGGTGCCCGCGCAGCGCGCCTGCCGTGCGGCGCCCCGCCTGCAGGGGGCCCGCGCGGCACCTGTCCGCGCGGTGCCAGCCTACGGGCGGTGCCCGCGCAGCGCGCCTGCCGCGCGACGCCCCGCCTGCAGGGGGCCCGCGCGGCACCGGTCCGCGCGGTGCCAGCCTACGGGCGGTGCCCGCGCAGCGCGCCTGCCGCGCGGCGCCCCGCCTGCAGGCGGCCCGCGCGGCGGTGGCGGCGGCTTGCCCCCACCTCGCAGTGATGATTCCGACGCACCCCCGACCCCTCCACATTAAAGACTCACCTTCGGTTCGCCGATGGAGGAAAAGGAGAAGGGGATCTTCCTCCCGTTGCTCGATCGGTCCCGCGAGCGAGAAGGTTCTTGGCTCAACCACCCAAATCACTGCCGCTCCTTTTTGCACCGTAAAGGAGAGGAATTGGGATCTCGTTGAGGCGGAAAACCCTAAGTCCCAAGTGCCCTAGCCCATCAGGTAACTTTTGGGTTTAAGATTACCTCAAGAGTCATGCGGATCGCCAGCACGGATCCCGAAGCGCCTACGGGGGTGGTTCAAACTTCGAAAAAATTATTCTGGGAGAACCGGGAGTCGGAATCCGAAACCGATCGCGTCCCCGTTCTCCGTTTCGCGAGGTCTACCGCCTAAAAATGCCCGCGAGCCCCGACGGACTGTCCGGAAAAACACAAAAAATTAAACTCTCAGTCGGACCATCAAAAGTGTGATCAAAAGGGGATAGCCAAAATAAAGGTCGGGTCTTACAGGATGAACATAGGATCTACCAACAACATCCATTTTCACATAAGCTAGATCACTAACCAACCACAATACACATTCTCACATAAACTAGTCTAAGGATCAACCACTATAATTAATATCACAAGGTGTAGGTTGAAGATCAACAAGATTAATTATTCTCATATACATAAGCCAAGAATCATTTAACATTACAATCTCATTTGACATAGGCTCAAGGATCATCAACAATAACACTCTCACATAATCATAATAACCATCATAATCACTCTCACCTAAACCAAATAACATTTAACATGAAACCATAATAACTTTTCTCACATAGCAATCATGCCCTTCTCACATAAACAACCAAACATTCTCACATAAGTCAATCAACCATTCACATATACCAACCAAAATCATTCTCACATAAATCGATCAAGTCCTCTCCACATAACAACCAACTATTCACATATAACAACCAAAATCAGTCTCACATAAATTATGTTAACCATTCATCACAAAGTGTAGGCTAAAGATTAATTTCCCAAGTACTCTCACAAGCATAGGTTTAAGGATGATCGCTTATAATCAACTTCATAAGAGATAATGTAACATCAATCAAGCTATTCATTCACTCATGTATTCACTGAGGATCAATTAACCTAATATAAACATGGATAATCAAGCATGATTCACCAAGGAAAAGAGAGCAACAATCAACCATGTCATGAGGGAAACCAATAGCCCGAGTGGGTAAATCGTCGTTTTTGGAGAAGCACAACAACCCACTTGAAACATGACGATCCGCTGCCCGATCTGGCTGAAATTTGTCCTGAGTAATCCTTATCCTCCCAGGAGTCTGATGCCGTAAAAATCATCCAAATCCGCTTCACGGATTGGGCGAAATCACTGAAACAATGCACGCTACGCAATCTAATTCCAGGATTTCAGTAAATGAAACTAAGTTAAAGAAGATGCAAGTGCATCCCCAAATACCTCAAGATGAAGTTTCCAACAGTAAAACAAAGATGTCCTCTTCCATACAAACATCTCTAAGTCCTCAAAAATCCACCATTAATTCCCCTTAAAAATCAAAGAGAGAAAACATTACATTGATGTCCCAAAATACACCAATTTCCAACATAAACTTACAAAAATTAGAGGGGGCAATCCACAAGTAATTTTAAGCTGGAACCAAAAGGAGAAATCTTCACCTTGACCTTAACAAGATATCCAAACATTAAAATCCCAAAATTAACCAAGAGTTATATCAATTCTTGCATTCCCAAGGTCCAAGTGTCAAGATGATATCAAATCTGAAATCTGCTGTGACCCCTAAAACAGAGCTGAGAAGATCAATATTATTACCTGGTCAAACGTGCTCTAAATCCAGCAAGAGAGGTACCATTGGATTCCTTGTCGAGAGTAGATACAAATTGAACTAAATAACTCCAAATTCCATGCTCGGATGAAGAAGAAAACCCATGAACACTCTGGACTATCCACCAAGTTCCATCTGTGCACGAATGCAGCAAGGTGTTCCAAAGATCATAAAATAAACACCAATAAAAACTCAGATCTAGGAAGAATGATACATACTAATATTGTAGATCTTCGAGTCCTGGAAATTACCCCGCAAAAATCATCCAAAAATTCCACTCCTACAGTCCAGAAAAGCCAAAATACCAAAGACTGCCCAAAACTCCAGGCTGAAACAAAGGGTCCCAAAGATAACCTTAAAACTCTATAAATTCATATGATCTGTGGGAAGACTTGAGTACCAAAGTTATAGGCCTGCCTCCTGTGAAAACGCAGAACCAAAAATGAGCTCAAAAATCCCTCTGGTTAGCTCTGTAGTATTTTTGCACCGAAACGCGACGGAGAGGTTCACAAGCTACAACAATGGTGGTGCTTTCTTCTTGGAGAGGATGATGGTGATGAAGCCTCTTTAGTCCATCTCTTTGCTGATGAAAATGAAGGGGAGTTGCAAATGAGTGCTCTGTAGAAGTCCCCAAAGTTGGAAGCTCCAAAAGAGGGAGAAGGAGGAGGTAGGAGAGCATAAGTAGGAGAAAGAAGAAGAAAGAAGAAAAGAGAGAGGAGGGGGGCGTACTATGTGGTGCACAGTACCGGGCCAGGTCCAGCGCCCGGCCCAGCCCGCGCTGAGGCGGGGGCACGTGGCACCCATCCGGGCGCCCCGCCCCCTAGCGGATGGCCCAGATGGGGCCACGCCAGGAGCGGCGCCCGCCAATGGCGCGGCGCCGCGTGTTCCCTGCGCGGGGACGCGCACCGCCCCGCGGCGCATGTGGGCGCACTCTGCCCAACGCGCGTGCGCTGCGTGGCCCGCGCCCGCCCATCCTGTGCCAACACGTGGAGAACCTTCAGCCGCTGCGACTGGTGCACGCGCGCTCCCGTGGACCGGCAATCTGAAAAGGATCCAATAAGCTCCAAAAATGCCACTTTTTGTTGTTTTCGCGCGCTGAGTCCAATTCTGACATCCAAAAACCCAAAAATTACATCCAAATAGCCGTTTCACTAGTTTTTCCGCGCTGAATCCAAATACGGCGTCCGTTTTGCGCGAAACCACTTTTATTTTTCGACGAAACTCCCAATTAGGTAATCTTGATCTATTTCTCGCACTGAGTCCGTTTCTTGGGTGCGATTTGCGCGCAACCAACACTATCAGCAGAAATAGGCCTCCACAAGCTGTCGATCACACTGTAATATCTACGAAGATCCGGTCATCACATCCTCCCCCACTAAAAGAAAGTTTCATCCTCGAAACTAACATAGCCCAAAAGGAGTCTCAAATCAGAAGGGCAAATATTCAACATCATCGTCACCAGCTCTCAAAGCATCACTCGCTCCTCGTGATTATTCCTCAACGACGCCAACAACCTATATGGCATGACCTAGTTGCGCCATTCCTCATCTCTCGGGCCAGAATCTGCAACGGCGTCTCTCGTACCCCAAACACTCACAGGTCTCAAGTGGAGCGAGTCAAACATCGACGGGGAATCCAAACATATCACCTTTAAGCTGAGACGTGGAAAACATCAAGGATTCCAACATGTCACAGGGGAAAAGTAGAAACAACAAGTAACCACTAATCCACAACACTCCCAAAATCTTCTCCTCAATACCAACTCATTCAAGAAACCTGAAGTACACCCACGCAGTTATCCATGTAATAGGGGAGTCCAATATCAGAAACATCAACAACTATAACTCTTAATTGGAGAACTACCGAAAAACAGCGAAGAGTTGAAGTTGTCTCTGGTGTGGCAGTCATTCTGCCCTTGCTCCTCATCAACTGGGGATCCTTACTACGACACTCTCTGATCTCATCCATCAGTGTGGGTTGCTCGGCTGAAACTAAAATCTGAAAAGGATTACTCTAGGGCACGATCCTTGGTCCTGATCATCCCATCCGTTCCAGTAATGGCGCTTTCTGCGCAAACATTGCTCAAGCTCTGCACTGTACTCCGGCTCGAAACATCTACCCACATCGAAGACTACCGTGGGGGCATCACTACAACTCAATCAATGCTGGCAGGACGAAAGATCCACCGTCTCCTCCATCAGGTGAAACACCGGGTCCAGTGACCCCCTTATCCATCATAATCTACAACTATACCATTAGCTCTCAGTTGTACCGGTGCCATCCAATAAGGTGCCTCCAGTATCGGTCCGGTTCCCCGAACCACGCCAATCACGATCTTGATCTCCTTGCCCGGCGGCATCGTCATCAAACCAGGTGGACTCATATCGGAGAACTCGCGGGCGATAGGGATACCCTTGAGTCCCGGGGCCGCCGTAGGCACCTTTATCATAGTCACTAACTGGGCAATGCATCCTCGTCTCATCATCTGCCTGTCCCTTGTCGATACACTGTCGCTGCAACCAGCGCACTCTACCAACCCCCATAAACAACTCCTCCTGTCCAACTCGCAGAAGTTCACAGTCCTCTCACCACAATAAAAAATTGCAAGATGCCACATCGACCAATCCAATACACCGAGTCGAAAATCCTGTGCTTCCATATTACCAGCTATTCTGCGGGTATAATCCACGGCCTAACTGCACTGGACATATTCCACAAACCTCCTCCACGTGCACAACCTAATCAAGAATCTATACCTCAAGTGCACGTGGTAGCAACTCTACCTCTAGTCCATGCAGGGATGCACCACGTTCTAACTCAGATAGCTGTAAAGGAAATCATACCTGCAACGACACATCCCACTGATGGGATGCCCTCCAACTAGGTTTTATAGACTCAACCACTCGGTGCTGGTGGTCGTCGCTCAGTCTGCCTTGACATCGTGGCCCTATCTGCCTGGAAATATCCTGACTATCCCCATAGAAAGCACCATATCTGCCTCTACTCTACCGCTGCAATAACTACAGCCCATCGTGCTTCCGCTGCGCCACTCTGATACTGATGCTGATGTCGCGGTCGGGGTCCACCCGACCTCTAGCGCCTCAAAAATCCCCGACTCTGCCTCCAAAGGCTCCAAACTCAATCCTACGAATCAGGATAGGTCAAACAGTCGAAACTGGCTCAGTCGATCAATGATGTCCTATGACGCCCCACTTCCCAGGGGGGTCACCCATCCTAGAACTACTCTAGCTCTAGCACGCTTAACTCTCATAACCTTTTGGATCTTGCTACCATCCAAAATGCTATAGCCGGGTTAAGAGATTTAGTCCTATTATATCATTTATATATAGGACTATTTCAAATTCCGGGGGTGTCACATTCCTCCCCCCTTTAAGACCTAACGTCTACGTCAGGCTCAAGCACATTCACTAGTACCAGGCGATGTGAGACTCGTCTCGCTAGCCTTAGCCGACCTTGTAGGGAGCTACACTCCACCTACAATGGTCATTAGCTCGGGAGCCACGCTCTACCCGCCATATAACCCTGGCTCAGCCGAGACTCATCTCACATTTCCGGCTGGTGATTGGCTCTGATACCAACTGTGACGCCCCACTTCCCAGGGGGGTCACCCATCCTAGAACTACTCTAGCTCTAGCACGCTTAACTCTCATAACCTCTTGGATCTTGCTACCATCCAAAATGCTATAGCCGGGTTAAAAGATTTAGTCCTATTATATCTGAGCAGGTTGTTGGCGCTTCGTATACGCGGAAAATTCTGCGTGCACGGCGGATCTATAGACGGGCCCGGGTTCTGGTTTTCACCCGGGGCGTGACAGATTAGGTGGTATCAGAACTTAGGGATAGGTCAGTTGGGACGTAGGAAACCCTTGGCTTTTGGGCAGACCCTAGGATGATAGGGCGTGAGAGACGTGATATTTTCGCGAAAGTCGATGATTTATATATTTGACTCTTCCTGTGAGTGAAGAGGGATCGACATATCCTATTTCTGTGAGACAGTTATGTTGGCTGCAGACAACATAAAAATACAGAAATAGGGGGATGTCTTTGACTTTCGCTAGATTGGGTCGTGCGTGGTTGTGTGCTGATTTGCGGTTTTTGTCGTGGTGAGCGGTGTCTCCCCGACTCCGGGTTCTGACCTGTGTGCACCTTGTTGCCACAGTTGGGTCTGAACTAGTTGTTTCGGGTCGGATACCCAGATTGGAGTCTAAGAGCTCCGGACCCTGTTGGTAGGAGTGTGAGAGGCAGATCAGCGGCGGAGTGAGCAGCGCTGTGACACAGTTGTCGGAGCAGTGACACAGTTGTCGTAGCAGCGTAGTGACACAGTTGTCGGAGCAGCGTAGTGACACAGTTGTCGGAGCAGTGACACAGTTGTCGGAGCAACGCAGTGACGCAGTTGCCGGAGTAGCAAGTAGCCCCCTCCGTGCCGACGTTTAGTGCTGGGGCACCGGGGCAGGGTGGATAGTTGACAGCGATAAGCTGTGGGACATCATCGATCGAGTGAGCCAGTTTTGGCAGATGAGTCACCCCGATTCGTGGGATTGAGTGTGGAGATTTTGGGGCAGAGGTCGTGCTTCCTGGTGTGGTTAGTTTTGGTTTTACAGGCAGACTGAGCGGCGACCACCTGTGTCACGCCCCAGGGTCGAAACTGCGACCCGGGCTCGCCAACAGATCCGCTACCTACGCCAAACCCTGCATAGGCGAAGCGTCCTACCTGTAAGAAAAGTACTACAGCTAACAGATATCAGAGCTATAAATGAAAATCTGCTATATAAGTAGAATCAACCACTGTACAATTGGAAATAATACAACAATGTCCATCTCCCAAAAATGATAATCATACAATATCCTCATATACTAAGCTCAAAACTCAACAGGGAGATATCTCCAATAAATACATCAGTGTACAGGCTCTCAATACATATCATCCTCACTACAACAGTCTCTCAAAAGAGGAAAATAAAATAACTAACCTAAAGAAGATCTCCTCTGAAGCGGGGGGGGGGGGGGGGTACCGCTACTCTCCAACGACGGGTAGGGATCTAGCTCGCGACTCTCTCGCCTCGATCAACAACCGCAGAATCAGCAACACCCGCTAAGACTCTGCAAAACAAAGGAGAAGAAGGAAAAAGAAGGGGGAAAACCCCCAGAGGGTGCGAGAACTACACCAAAAAGGGAGTTCTCAGTGGGTACCACCTCCAGACCCGAAAGTCTGCCCACTAAGTCCTCAAGAGACAAAAACTAACCAAAGCCGTAAAGACTGAAATAAGGAAGCTGGAGACTCTCAACAGTTATCATGCCTCTATCTAAATGCCCAAAAGGGGAGAACCAAAGAGTGGTATGCAACCACCAGCACATGAAGTGCACAATCGACCCAATCGATAGACCAGTAATCACTGGCACTGCCTGCTATGCCTGCTATGACAACCATGCCTGCCATGCCTGCTATGCCTGCCATGCCTGCGATGCCTGCTATGACTGCCATGCCTGCTATGCCTACCATGCCTGCTATGCCTGCTATGCATGCCGTGCCTGCCAAGCCTGCTATGCCTGCCATGCCTGCCATGCCTGCTATGCCTGCCATGCCTGCCAAGCCTGCTATGCCTGCCATGCCTGCTATGCCTGCCGTGCCTGCTATGCCTGCCATGCCTGCCGTGCCTGCCGGTGCCTGCCGTGCCTGCCATGCCTGCCATGCCTGCCATGCCTGCTATGCCTGCCATGCCTGCCATGCCTGCCATGCCTGCTATGCCTGCCATGCGTCTCGTACAACGGTCAACAACTCACAATGACCTTGGGACAACCCGCGATCCCCAAACGGTTCCCAACAACACTAGCACTGGTCTAAACACGGCTACTAGACTCCACTCGGTCCCCCTGACACGAGTGTAACAGTAAAGTAAACATCTGTAATAAACCCAATCTAGTGACGCCAGAAATACTGGTACTGCCTGCTGTGCCTGACGAATCGGGTATGCTGGCCAATGCATAACACCGATAAGGGATAGGAGTCTCAAGGACTCAAAGTAAGTAACAGATCGGCAACTATTACCGTCCGATCGCAAACAAAAGTAAGTAACAGATCGGCCACTCTAACCGTTCGATCGCACACTCCGGAGTGGCACCCGAGGGGAGCGACCCACACGAGTAAAGTATCACTGGGCAATATCCGCGCCGGTGTGATAAGTAACAAAAGCAGGACTGGATCATGACTCTGATCAAAGTGGGAAACTCCGTCCACTAGAGAAATCAGATACCCAATCTGGTTCATAAATAAATATCCGGTCAACCACCCAATATCCGCGGTTACCGCAAAGCCCCACAACTAATCCAACCTGTCCCAGACACCAAGTCCCGACTACACTACCCAGAACCCCTGCTCGAACCCGAGTAACACAGACCACCTGACTAACAAAGAAGGAGAAAAGGATAACATGGTTTATCCTAAGTCAAGTTCCAAAAGTAGTGCAGCAGTAAAAGATGGCCTAACTACATGTCCATGCAAGCATGCTTTGTCCTCAGAAACAATAAAAGTGGGTGAAACATATATTAGTAAAGTATGCTAAAACATTCCTACTATGGTATACCAATCTCACCAAAGTAGGCAATTCCTTGCTTACCTCTCGCTCATATCGGTTGTACAACAAATATGCCTGTTATCAATCATAGAGGGGTGATATCCCCACATGTGCACTTACATTCACCATGATATAAAAACCTTATACAATTACCAAATTAAGCTTACCCACCTGAAGTGCTCAATCCAAGGCAAACCTGGGGTCGGCGAAGAGCGTGGCCACTTGCTAACCATATATGTTGAACCCGTATCCACGGTACATGTCGCGCCAACCTCGGCTCCTAGCAGTGTTCCAAAAACATTCGCGAACCTTCCTGGGTACCACAAAAGGTCCAAAGTTACACTTCAATCCCAAAAAATTAACCATGCACACACACACTGAAAATAAGTCCCAAAGATGCACTTATTTCACCTGCTGAAAGTGTCCAGAAAATTCTAATAAAAATATCACAGCGATCGTCTCGTCGAGACCTTCGAAACGGGTACCTGCACGCCCAATTCTGAGCACCGTAGGCCAAGTTACAAATTCCACAGTACAGGTGCGCAAAATCTCACGACCACACAACTGTAAACTCTTGCACGGATAACAGGGGAAAAGTATACCTCCGGAAAGGTCTCAGAAAAATCCAAGAAAAATACGGTGATGATCCTCGCGTCGAGTAGATGAAAAAACTGTATAGGCTCGCCTTGATCCGACGCTCGTGCGCGGAGATCTCATCGAATCAACCCGCTGTCCTCACAAATCCTCACAGAACACCAATGTCCCAGTAAGCATGGAAAAGATCCTCGAAAAATGCGAAACGAGGGAAAACTAAAAATACCTAGATCGTAGCTCTGTCTGTCGCGGATCCAACGGCGAAGAAATCGCTAAAAAAGGTGGTCGGAGTAGGCCGGGGGAGCTCGCGCACCGAAACGCGACGAAGGGGAAAACCAATGAACGAGCGTCGCGCCGCGCCGTAATAATAGAAACCTCAGGAAGCCTGCCACATAAAATCTTCAAACTCTGCAGATGGATGCAGCACACGAAGGGGAACAATTTTGCTTAAAGGCTCGGGGTGAGAGGAAGCTCGAAAATGGCGGAAAAAGGGGGAAGAAGGCGGCTCGGATCGCTTAAATTGGCTCCAGGAAACAATTCGAGAAATGCCGGATTTGTCCAGGTTTCCGGGCGCCGAATTGATTCGGGCTGCTACAGTGTTGGGCCCGGCCCAACACTGTTCAAGCCCGAATCGCCCACAGGAGCCCACGTAGCCCACCAAACAGGCTACAGCAAGATTGGCCCCTCACCGCTCGACACGTGGACCAACGAGGGACCGACACGTGGCAACCACTTGGTCAACACCCCGCTGCCGCGCACACGTGTGCGCAGCCAGCGCCGCCTGCCCCCCCTGCCAGGCACGCGCCCCGAGGCGGCTGCACCTGCTCCGTGGACCGAGCGCACGTGGACCGGCCAACCAGTGTGCGCCACGTGTCCACCCACCGGTCCACCGTACACCCGCACTTTTCCCCCCGTGGACCGCGCCCACAACACCAACAAATCACAAACTGCCACGTGTCCTGCCCTCCAGTGCAGGCCGGCCCGTGGACCGCGCACCTGCCCGCGCACTACGCGCTGCCCGCGCCTGCCCGCCGCCGCGTTTGTGCCTGCCCGAGCCCGCGCCGCCGCGCTCCGCCGCTGCCCACCGCCGCCGCCGCTGCCCGCCGCCGCTGCCCGCAGGCCGCCGGAACAGTACAAGGTGCCTCGAAAACCGTGTGCGTCATCCGGGCTCCGAAAAATGCGAGTAAACAGTCCATTTTCATCGTTTTCGCGCGCTGAATCTAAATTCGATGTCCATTTTGCCAAATTCCAACTCTAAAAATTGCCGAAGGCATCCGGAGAGGTGATCTTTTATCCAAACTTTGCGCTGAGCCCAATTTTAATATCCATTGCGCGCAAAACCACTTCTAAGCATTCGACGGGGTCATCTGACTACTCTCGTGATCCATTTAACACACTGAGTCCATCACTAGTGTCCAATTGGTGCACAAACGCCACCGACACACCACATAGGCCTCCAGGAGTTGCTGGTCAACCAGTAATCTCGTAGTGGGGATCCAGGTCCTCACATCCTCCCCCACTAAAGAAAGTTTCGTCCTCGAAACTAGCTCAATTCCACCAGGAGTCACAAACACTAATGGTAAGTACTCATCATCATCATCTCCAGCTCCAAGTCGCTACTCACTCCCCGTGATCACTCCTCAACAACAACAACAGCGACAACCAGTACGGCATAGCCCGATTGCGCAACCTCTAATCTCACGAACCAGAATTCGCAACGGGCGTCCCTCGTACTCCAAACATTCCTAGATCTCAAATGGGGCGAGTCAATCACGGTCGAGGGATCCAAAAACATAACCTTCCTGAGCTGAGACATGAAAAACAACAGGGATTCCATCAAAAGTTGGGGGAAGCAAGATAACCGCCAGTGCAACACGCACCAAACCACAACCTGTGTCAACTTAACCAAGGCAATCCGAAGCACACCCACACGATTATCCAATAAGGAAAAGAGCCCTAACAAGGAGGGGTCCTCACTCGGTTACTCCCGAATCTTGACCATCTGAGTGAACTACTCAGCCGCGGTCTATGATCCAAAGGAACCCTCAGGGACACAACCACAAGCCATGTTTGCCTCAACAGTCCACACAGCGCCAGCTGTGGAATCATCATACTCAACCCCAGACAGCTTTCCTGCTCCAGGTATCCGCCAACGTCGTGGCCCTGTCTGGGTGATCCAGAATGCTCAACAATGACCCAACAATAACTCCACGGTCACAATAGAAGGCATAACTAAAACTCGCAGATCTCTCTCCCAACACTGGAAATGCTAGCATTGGCGCTGGTATCAGTCTCATCATCCGATTGCCAAGCTCTCCTGGTACTTTCCAGTCCAAGAAGCCCCTTACCTTGACCATAATTGTCGACCTCGGCCAATTCCCAAATGGTATCCATATTGGCCGGATTTCCACCGCCGCCCCTACGGCTAACACAATGCGACCCAAGAAGGTATGCTTCAGAAGCTAAAACTTGTACCTCAATAACTTGGCATACAGCTTCATCCGCACGAGCATTGTAGCACATCCACGAGTGCTCCTCTAACTCCAAGTCACTCTGGGAGTAAATCAAAATATCCTCGGGGGACACCACTCCCAATCCGTCCAAGTACCACTGGGACACACAATCTCTCAAATCTTGAAGACAACAGGGCATTAATCATTGCATTTGGCCTCACTATGAGCTCATAATGCCCTTACCGGATCCTGAATGCCATCTAGGCGAAGTCCTCGGCTGTCTGATTCCAAGTAGGTACTCGCATCATATAATAACCGCCGGAGTATAGCTCCATCAAAAGGTCCTAGATACCACCCGGACCTATCTACACTCGAACCACCACCGTGGCGCCCTCCAACAGGGCGGCACAGATTCATCCGCTCCAAGCAAGTGGTTGTCGCTCAATCTGCCTGAAAATCAGGACTATCCACAAGGGAGTACGGCCTCTGTCTCTGCTCACATTGAGGTGACGAATAAGGTCCTCCGCAGATAGCAAATCCACGCTACCGCTGCGCCACTCTGATATAGATGCTGATGCTGCCAGCGGGGTCCACCCGATCACTGGCCTCTCAGGAACCCGTCATCCTGAAAAAGAAATCAGAAGTGCCTCTGCCGGCCGATCTGTCCTCCATCACCCGGCGCCAAGCGCCAATATCCTGAACTCGCCTCTAGCGGCAGATCCCTATCCAAAGGAACTGCAGCGTCACGCTCCATACACAATGCCTACTCCATCGAGGCGTCAAAACCTGCAATGGAGGGACTGAATAACTGAAAGGTATCCTGGCGCAATCCACTCCCAATCACACATATCCTGTGCGCCTCATCCCTCTAACATGGAGCGCGCAGTTCAACAACCGCAAAAACTCTCTAGCACAGGGAGGCTCTCAATTGATCACTCCATCACCACCAACCACGACTCTGCCTCCAAAGGCTCCAAACTCAATCTTACGAGTCAGGGTGGTTCATATGCCAAATCTGGCTCAATAGATCGATCGCGTCCCCTCAGCTCACCAGCTGTCAACTATCCACCCTGCCTCGGTGCCTCGACACTAAACATTGGCACAGAGGGGGCTACTCACTCCATCGGTGCCACAGAAATCCCCGCCCCTGAGGATACTGCAACCGGGGGGTCTCAGAAGGAAGCACTGTCGAGCTGCCCGCTGCTCCGACAACTGTGTCACTAAAACCAGCTGCTCGCTCACTCTGCCGCTGATAGGCCTCAAACGATCCTATCATCTGGGTTCGGAACTCTCTGACCTCAATCCGGGTATCCGGCCCAAAACCAACCGCTCAAGCTCAACTGCTATGACAGGAAGCACACGGGTCAAAACCCAGCGTCGGGGAGACACAGCTCGCCACGACGAAACTGCAAATCAGCACACAAAAGCCACTCGACCCAATCCAGCGAAAGTCTAGAGCATGTCACCATTCCACAGCATTATGTTGTCTGCAGCCAACATAATCACTTAGAAGAATAAACATGCTAATCACTCTTCCCGTCCCTTGGGAGAGGTATAAAACTCAATCAGGACTCTCGCTATAAATCACGACTCTCACGAAGTCATCCAAGGATCAAACCATAAGCCTAGGGTTTCTAAGTCCACCATGACCTACAACCTAGGCTCTGATACCAACCTAATCTGTCACGCCCCGGGGTCGAAACTGTGACCCGGGCTCGCCAACAGATCCGCCACCTACGCCAAACCCCGCATAGGCGAAGCGTCCTACCTGCAAGAAAAGTACTACAGCTAACAGATATCAGAGCTATAAATGAAAATCTGCTATATAACTAGAATCAACCACTGTACAACTGGAAATAATACAACAATGTCCATCTCCCAAAAATGATAATCATACAATATCCTCATATACTAAGCTCAAAACTCAACAGGGAGATATCTCCAATAAATACATCAGTGTACAGGCTCTTAATACATATCATCCTCACTACAACAGTCTCTCAAAAGAGAAAAATAAAATAACTAATCTAAAGAAGATCTCCTCTAAAGAGGGGGGGTACCGCTACTCTCCAACGACGGATAGGGATCTAGCTCGCGACTCTCTCGCCTCGATCAACAACCGCAGAATCAACAACACCCGCTAAGACTCTGCAAAACAAAGGAGAGGTAGGAAAAAGGAGGGGGAAAACCCCCAGAGGGTGTGAGAACTACACCAAAAAGAGAGTTCTCAGTGGGTACCACCGCCAGACCCGACGGTCTGCCCACTAAGTCCTCAAGAGACAAAAACTAACCAAAGCCGTAAAGACTGAAATAAGGAAGCTGGAGACTCTCAACAGCTATCATGCCTCTATCTAAATGCCCAAAAGGGGAGAACCAAAGAGTGGTATGCAACCACCAGCACATGAAGTGCACATTCGACCCAATCGATAGACCAGTAATCACTGGCACTGCCTGCTATGCCTGCTATGCCTGCTATGCCTGCTATGGCTGCCATGCCTGCCATGCCTGCTATGCCTGTCATGCTTGCGATGCCTGCTATGCCTACCATGCCTGCTATGCCTGCTATGCCTGCTATGCCTGCCATGCCTGCTATGCCTGCTATGCCTGCCATGCCTGCCATGCCTGCCATGCCTGCTATGCCTACCATGCCTGCGATGCCTGCTATGCCTGCCATGCCTGCCATGCCTGCCATGCCTGCCGTGCCTGCCATGCCTACCATGCCTGCTATGCCTGCCATGCGTCTCGTACAACGGTCAACAACTCACAATGACCTTGGGACAACCGTCGATCCCCAAACGGTTCCCAACAACACTAGCACTGGTCTAAACACGGCTACTAGACTCCACTCGGTCCCCCTGACACGAGTGTAACAGTAAAGTAAACATATGTAATAAACCCAATCTAGTGATGCAAGAAATACTGGTACTGCCTGCTGTGCCTGACGAATCGGGTATGCTGGCCAATGCATAACACCGATAAGGGATAGGAATCTCAAGGACTCAAAGTAAGTAACAGATCGGCAACTATTACCGTCCGATCGCAAACAAAAGTAAGTAACAGATCGGCCACTCTAACCGTCCGATCGCACACTCCGGAGTGGCACCCGAGGGGAGCGACCCACACGAGTAAAGTATCAGGGATAGGAGTCTCAAGGACTCAAAGTAAGTAACAGATCGGCAACTATTACCGTCCGATCGCAAATAAAAGTAAGTAACAGATCGGCAACTATTACCGTCCGATCGCACACTCCGTTGTGGCACCCGAGGGGAGCGACCCAAACGAGTAAAGTATCACCGGGCAATATCCGCGCCGGTGTGATAAGTAACAAAAGCAGGACTGGATCATGACTCTGATCAAAGTGGGAAACTTCGTCCACTAGAGAAATCAGATACCCAATCTGGTGCATAAATAAATATCCGGTCAACCGCCCAATATCCGCGGTTGCCGCAAAGCCCCACAACTAATCCAACCTGTCCCAGACACCAAGTCCCGACTACACTACCCAGAACCCCTGCTCGAACCCGAGCAACACAGACCACCTGACTCACAAAGGAGAAAAGGATAACATGGTTTCTCCTAAGTAAAGTTCCAAAAGTAGTGCAGCAGTAAAAGATGGCCTAACTACATGTCCATGCAAGCATGCTTTGTCCTCAAAAACAATAAAAGTGGGTGAAACATATATTAGTAAAGTATGCTAAAACATTCCTACTACGGTATACCAATCTCACCCAAGTAGGCCATTCCTTGCTTACCTCTCGCTCATATCGGTTGTACAACAAATATGCCTGTTATCAATCATAGAGGGGTGATATCCCCACATGTGCACTTACATTCACCATGATATAAAAACCTTATACAGTTACCAAATTAAGCTTACCCACCTGAAGTGCTCAATCCAAGGCAAACCTGGGGTCGGCGAAGAGCGTGGCCACTTGCTAACCATATCTGCTGAACCCGTATCCACGGTACATGTCGCGCCAACCTCGGCTCCTACCAGTGTTCCAAAAACATTCGCGAACCTTCCTGGGTACCACAAAAGGTCCAAAGTTACACTTCAATACCAAAAATTAACCATGCACACACACACTGAAAATCAGTCCCAAAGATGCACTTATTTCACCTGCTGAAAGTGTCCAGAAAATTCCAATAAAAATATCACAGCGATCGTCTCGTCGAGACCTTCGAAACGGGTACCTGCACGCCCAATTCCGAGCACCGTAGGCCAAGTTACAAATTCCACAGTACAGGTGCGCAAAATCTCACAACCACACAACTGTAAACTCTTGCACAGATAACAGGGGAAAAGTATACCTCCGGGAAGGTCTCGGAAAAATCCAAGAAAAATACGGTGATGATCCTCGCGTCGAGTATATGAAAAAAGTGTATAGGCTCGCCTTGATCCGACGCTCATGCGCGGAGATCTCCTCGAATCAACCCGCTGTCCTCGCAAATCCTCACAGAAAACCAATGTCCCAGTAAGCATGGAAAATCTCCTCGAAAAGAACGAAACGAGGGAAAGCTAAAATTACCTAGATCGTAGCTCTGTCCGTCGCGGATCCAACGGTGAAGAAATCGCTAAAAAAGGTGGTCGGAGTAGGCCGGGGGAGCTGGCGCACCGAAACGCGACGAAGGGGAACACCAATGAACGAACGTCGCGCCGCGCCGTAAAAATAAAAACCTCGGGAAGCATGCTACATAAAATCTTCAAACTCTGCAAATGGATGCAGCACACGAAGGGGAACAATTTTGCTTAAGGGCTCGGGGTGAGGGGAAGCTCAAAAATGGCGGAAAAAGGGGGAAGAAGGCGGCTCGGATCGCTTAAATAGGCTCCAGGAAACAATTCGAGAAATGCCGGATTTGTCCCGGTTTCCGGGCGCCGAATTGATTCGGGCTGCTACAGTGTTGGGCCCGGCCCAACACTGTTCAAGCCCGAATCGCCCACAGGAGCCCACGTAGCCCACCAAACATATGATTATGGCTTGGGGGCAATTGATGGAATCACTTTGGCCAAGTCAATTAGCACCTTGAAGACATTTGGGCATACAAAAGGCTATGCAAGTGAAGCGACAGTGAATGCACCACCTCGTCAAGAATCTCCTGAATCAGATGAGGTCGCAACTCTTCAAACCTTGCATCGGGATGTTCGCTCCTTAAAGCAAAGAATGGAGCAAGGCTTCAAGAAACTTAAGGATGGTTTAAAGAAAATCTTCGATATCCTTGGGTGCAAGCATGATGATGTGGTCACTGGCGCAACTGCACCGAGTACATCGCATGGACCAACATCACATGATGATGATGATGATGATTCAAATGAGGATGAGTGATTTCTTTTCCTTCTTGTTTTTTGTTTTCATTTTCTTTTTACTTTGTGTTGAACTCTAATGGGCATGTAACTAAGAACTTATCCTTCTAGTATGTTTCTTTTTGTCTATTTTAACTGTTTGACAATTTGTGACAAAAAGGGGGAGAACAGAGATGATAATGCACGTATCATATAAAGGGGAGAACAAAGATGCTCAAGATAGTGGGAGATAAAGAAAAGATTGAGAACATGAGCCACAAAACAAAAGAGCCGGAAAAACAAAAGAACCAAAAGGAAGACGAATCAAATGTATGATTTTAATTTCTAGCGACTAATGTTTCATATAAAGGGGAGAACAAAGATGCTAAAGATAGGGGGAGATAAAGAAAAGATTGAGAACATGAGCCACAAAACAAAAGAGCCGGAAAAACAAAAGAACCAAAAGGAAGACGAATCAAATGTAGGATTTTAATTTCTAACGACTAACGTTTGATTTTGTTTGGAGTTTTGTTTTGCAGGAATTTCATCCCTTTAAGACTCCAAGTCCTAAGTCATAGAGTATGTTCTAGGACTGTTTGGTTCAAATGTAATTTGTATTTATTGGATCTTTCACGCAAAGAAAATCAATGTTTTGGTGATAACATTAAGTTTCGATTTTTGGTTTAAGATGAGTGACTTGAGCGGTTTTATGTACTTTTGGGTTTTGTCACGAAATTGCCAAAGGGGGAGATTGTTACAACTTTTTGTGTTGGCATATTTCGTGAGTTGAGTCGGAGTCTTAAAGGGATCAAATTGTCAAATCAGCTTTCGAAGACTCATTGAAGATTCAACATGAGCTCAAGATAACACTCAGGTATGGTTAATTAAACCATGGTGATTTAAGTTCATTTATAATCATTGGAATCTAGAAATGATTGAAACCCGGTTTAGACTTGGTTTTAGGATCTCGGTTTTAACTTACAACTTATTTTAAGTTTGGATTCCGGTACTAGGTCTGTTTTGGATAAAGCTTATCTTGGAAAAATCAGTTTTTACATTGAGTACCGGAACCACACTTTGAGTTCCTCAAACCCGACACAGAATTTTCTGTAATTTGCATTGCGTACCGGAACACAGACTTGCGTACCGGAACACAATAGAAAAATCTGTGTTTTGCACCATTGAGTACCGGAACACGTTATTTGGTACTGGTACACAATGTCATCTCGGGAAAAGTTTCCTAAACCGACTCTAATTAGTTTCCAAGGGTTATAAATAGATACTTAGGGTTTCTCGAGACTTACCGATCAATTCAGAAACACTCGAGAGCAACCCTAGAGGCTGGTTTTTATCGTTCTTCTTTTAGCCTCTTTTAGGTCAATTCGACGGTTCTTCCAAGATCTATCTTTTGTCGAATTGATCTAGTCTTTGCTTAGAGATTCCTTCTACGGTTCCTCAATGATAATCTAAGCAAAGGATCACCATCGAAGCCAATATTCTTATCGGCTGAGTTTGCGTCGTGGATTCGACGTGGCATCGTAGATTCGGTGTGTTGAAGGCGTTTCGTGGATTCGAAACGCGTGCTCGTGGATTCGAGTGGCGTTCGTGGATTCGAACATGTGCAGTGGACGTGCAATCAGTGGAGCGCAAGGTCCGAAGAAGTTGAAGGAGGGGTTGAGTCCGTGGAGTCGGTAATCACCTTGTTATTCTTCTATTCTTAGTGGATTGTTATTGCGTGTTGGTCCCGTGGTTTTTCTCCTGGATTGGAGTTTCCACGTATATCTCGGTGTGCTGATTTTATTTTCCGCATTGGTTTTTATTTTGCACTGAGATTTGTTTTTAAGTATTACACCTATTCTTTCACGCCCCGGGGTCGAAACTGCGATCCGGGCTCGCCAACAGATCCACCGCCTATGCCAAACCCGTATAGGCGAAGCGTCCTACTTGCAAGAAAAGTACTACAGCTAAACAGATATCAGAGCTATAAATAAAAATCAGCTGTAAACTAAAATCAATCACTGTACAACTGGAAATAATACAACAATGACTGTCTCCCAAAAATAATAATAATGATACAATGTCCTCAAATACAAGCTCTGAGCCCAACCGGGAGATATCTCTAATGAATACATCAGTGTACAGTCTCTCAATACATAATATATCCTCGCTACATCAGTCTCTCAAAAGAGGAAAATAAAACAACTAATCTACTGAAGATCTCCTCTGAAGGGATACCGCTACTCTCCAACGATGGGTAGGGATCTAGCACCGGACTCCCTCGCCTCGATCAACAACCGCAGAATCAGCAACACCCGCTAAGACTCTGCAAAACAAAGGAGAGGAAGGAAAAAGGAAGGGGAAAACCCCCAAAGGGTGTGAGAACTACACCAAAAAGGGAGTCCTCAGTGGGTACCACCGCCAGACTCGACGGTCTGCCCACCAAGTCCTCAAGAGATATAAACTAACTAAAGGCGCAAAGACTGAAATAAGGAAGCTGGAGACTCTCAACAGCTACCAAGCCTCTATCAAAATGCTCAAGAGGGGAGAATCAAAGAATGGTATGCAACCACTAACACATGAAGTGCACAATCGACCCAATCGAGCTGACTGCCACATCTGGTCCAGTCAAACCTGCGCCCCACCTACAACCACCTCCCGCTGACGGGCAGGAATTACGTAGGGCGTCCAAACGGACTAACTCGCTATCGAGTAGTGGCTTATGCAGGCTATAGTCAAAATCCACGCTCTCTCTCTCAGAACGGATAGAATGATGATGCTCAACCTCTCACACAACGGTCAAAGTACTCTCGACGACACGGGACCACCATCAACCAAACGGCTCTCAACAATACTAGCATGGGTCTAAACTCAGCTACCAGACTGCACTCGGCCCCTGGGCATGAGTGCAACAATAACAGTATCTGACCGACATAAACCCAATCAAATAAACCGGTATAAAACCCGGTACTGCCTGCTCTGCTGTCGAACTCAGTAACTGATCGACACACGGCTCGATCTCAATATAAGTAACGGACCGGCACACGGCTCGGTCGAAATATAAGTAACAGACCGGCACACGGCTCGGTCAAGCCTACCTCCGGAGTGGCACTCGAGGGGAGCGACCCACACGAGTTAAGTATCTCAGTAACAAGTATCTCTGTATAGCAGGACTTTGATCACAAATCTGATCAAAGTGGGAAAACTCAACCACTAAAGAAAGGCCCGACCTCAATCGGATGCAACTAGACGATAAGTGGGAAACTCCATCCACTAGAGAAAACTGATACCCAATCTGGTGCATAGATAAGCATCCGGTCAACCGTCCAATATCCGCGGTTGCCGCAAAGCCCCACAACTAATCCAACCTGTCCCTGACACAAATGTCTCGGCTACACTACCCCAGACCCCAGCTCGCACCCGAGCAACACAGACCGCCCGACTAACAAGGAAGGAGAAAAGGATAACATGGTTTCTCCTAAGGCAAATTCCAATAAGTAGTGCAGCAGTAAAAGTGGCCTAACTACATGTCCATTCAAGCATGCTTTTGTCCTTGGAAACAATAAAAGAGAGTAAAACATAGTAGCAAAGCATACTACAATATTCCTACTATGATATACCAATCTCGCATAAATAGGCCACTGAATAACCAGGTATGATCTCCATATCATCTAGTGTGGGATAAATATAATCTGTCTATCGCATACTAAGTCTCTCGTTTAACGAGCAAGTACAATTGTTAGGTAAACATCAATCCACATGATCTAGGCCGTTTCCATACTTACCTCTCGCTCATATCGGTTGTACATCAAATATGCCTACTATCAGTCATAGAGGGGTGACATCCCCACAAGTGCGCCTACGTCATCATATCATAAACACCTTATACAGTTACCAATATCAAGCTTACCCACCTGAAGTGCTCAATCCAAGGCAAACCTGGGGTCGGTGAAGAGCGTGGCCACCTGCACGCACAATCCGCTGAACTCGTGTCCACGGTACATGTCGCGCAAACCTCGGCTCCTAGCAGTGTTTCGAAACACTTGCGAACCCTCATGGGTACCACAAAAAGGTCCAAAGTTACACTTTATGCTAAAATATACGAGTATACACCAACTGCTGAAACCAGCCCCGAAGATGTGCAATTTTCACCTGCAGAACGGACTCTGAAAAATCCACCAAAAATACGGACGCGATCGTCGCGTCGAGCCCTTCGAAACGAGTACCTGCATGCCAAAATTCGAGTCCCGAAGGCCAAGTTACAAATTCCACAACGCGGTGAGCGCGAAAGTCCACAATATACACATCTGTATCACATTGCACAGGAGAACGGGAAAAGTATACCTTCGGGCCATTCCCGGAAAATCCCAGAAAATATGGTGATAATCCTCGCGTCGAGTAGATGAAGAATAGGTATAGGCTCGCCTCGATCCGACGCTCGTACAACAAGTTGCACGCAAAACGGTGCACACTTTACGAGTCCACGTGCAAAACGAGGCGCGTCCAAAATGCTAGCAGCAGTCCGCGCAGTAAAAGGGCACAGTAAAACACGGTCCCTAACACACACGAGAGCAAGGGGTCAAATCCAATGTCCAAAAGGACGCTCCAAAGCTGTGCCAAAAATACCGCAAAAACTAACACGCGGGACCTACCTCGACCGCGTCGCGCCGCCCAACCGTCTCCTTGGAACACCTCGCGCGCTTTGAGAGGTCCACGGCGCACCGCCGCACCCCACAAAATCCCCTCCCTCACACTCTCTCTCGTTCGGTTGGAGAAGAAGAAAAATGGGAGAAGAAATGGCGCGCGGGGAGGAAAAGGAAGAAGAAGAGAAGAAAGGGAGGAGGGGGGTCTTGGTAGACCGGGTCCACGGTGCACCACCCCAAGGGGGCCCACTGCCAGCGGTCTACCGCACAGGGGCGCGCGCGCCAGGCGCAGGCGCGCGCCCCTTGGCCACGTGGCGCGCGCCCCGCGCGCCACGCGGGCGACGCTGCCCACGCGCCACACGGGCGCGTGACACCGCGCCTCACCCAGGCGCGGGACACCGAGCCCGCCGCACGGACGCGCGCCCCCCGCGTCCACGCGGGCGCGAATGGGGGCCCGCCACGTGGCGGCCCCCGCGTGACCCGCGCAGGCAGGCGCTGTTCCCCGCGCCTGCTGCGCCCCCCCTCGCGCAGAGCGCCCTCGAGCCGCGTGCCAACGCCACAGCGCACACCTCGGGATCCGTGCCGCGACGCCTCGAGATCCGCGCACGCCTCGAAAAACGCGCGTGTCAACCGGGCTCCGAAAAAAATAAGTAAATAGTCCATTCTCAACGATTTCGCGCGCTGAATCCAAATACGATGTCCGTTTCTCCAAATTCTCATCCGAAAATTTGCCGAAAGCCCCCGGAAAGCCCACTTGATCCGATTTTCGCGCTTGGTCCATTCCTAAAGTCCGATTTGCCAAATTCCAACTCTAAAAAATTGCCGAAGGCATCCGGAGAGGTGATCCTTTATCCAAACTTCGCCCCGAGTCCAATTTTAATATCCATTGCGCGCGAAACCACTTCTAAGCATTCAATGGGGCCATCTGACTACTCTCTTGATCCAATTAACACACCGAGTCCATCAAAAGTGTCCAATTGGTGTACAAACGCCACCGACACGCCACAAAGGCCTCCAGAAGCTGCTGGTCAGCCAGTAATCACCTCATGGGGATCCAGGTCCTCACATATTCACCCCCCTTCTAGTTGTTTGATAGTACCTACTTAGATCCTTGTGGATCCTTAATATATAAAAACCTACAGCGTGGTACTGACGCAAATGTCGATCGCCATTATTTTGGAGTGACGTGGGTGAAAGAAAAACCTTGGGACCCGACTGGCTATTGGAAACTGAAGAAAAGGTCAAGATTATTCGGCGACATTTGGAAACCACCCAGAGCCGACAGAGGAGTTATGCCGATAGGAGGCGGCGTGACTTAGAGTTCCAGATTTGTGATCATGTTTTCCTGAAGGTCTCGCCATCCAGAGGGATACACCAATTTGGGGTACGCGGAAAGCTTAGTCCGCAATTTTTTTTTTGGCCCTTCGAGGTACTCGAGAGGATTGGAAGATCCGGATCTCTGGGATGGTTTTGCAGGGCGAGCAGTGGCTTCTGGAGGCCTATATTGTGTGACAGAGTTGGTTGCTCATCAATCGGATTCCAGATTTGGAACCGGTGTGAAAATCGGATTAAGTTTGCTTTTGCGGGGGCTTCCGGCAAAATTTAGAAAGAGAATTTGGCGAAACGGACAGCGGATTTGGACTTAGCACGTGAAAACGATGAAAATTGGCCATTTACTGGCATTTTTCGGAATTTGGAGCAAAAAAGTACTGTTCACGGCCGGAATTACTGTTCCGGCGGCCGGCGGCGACCGGCAGGTGGCGGAGCAAGGCGGAGCAAGGCGGCGTAGTGGCGGAACGCGGCCGCGGACAGCGCGGGCAGGCACGCGCGGGCGCGGGCAGGCACGGGCAGGCACGGCGCGCGGTGCCGGGTCCACAGTCAGGCACGTGCATCGGGAGCACCGAGGTTTTGTAGTGCCACGTGGCAGCACCCTATTGGTTGGACGGCGTCAAAGGAGGCGGCGGCGGCTGTGACACGTGGCGGCGTGTGATTGGCCGACAAGATCTGGAAGACCTAGCGCGTAGACCGGGCGCGTGCGCCGCGTGAACCACGTGGGGACACGTGGCACTGTGCCATTGGCGGGCGCACGCCGCCCACGTGCGCGAGGCGTGCGGAACGTGGGCTACGGGACACGTGGCGCGATCAGACGGTTTCTGGCGGGACACGTGGCATCATCCTATGGTTTCGGGCGGCTACAGTTACTTTCGGGCGCCCGGTTTTTGGGCCCGAATCCGACAGCCCAATAGTGATTTTTTTGGCTATAAATTGGCCATTGAGGGCTTCATTTCGGGACTTTCTGAGATCCTTTTTGATTGTTGTTTTCAACAGCGAGTTTCTACTTCGAGTATTCTACACTTTTTGGGGTTTTGGAGAAATTTTGGATGTCGTTTAATATTTTTCCTCCCCGATCTCGCGAGCTTCGACGCTGTTCCGATATCAATCGTTTTCGTCGACTCTTCGTCCGCAGACTCCCCCGAGCTGAGTTCTTGGTCTTTTTCGCCGATTTTTGCGGCAGCGTTTTTACAACAGGAAGATCTTCGACTTTGATGTTCATTACTTGGCTCTGTTTTGAGTTTTTATGGGAGTGCGTGCAGCATCTTTAGACCCCCTTTTTGCTGTTGCATGTTCTAGACAGCGGAGGAGTAATCTTGCAATTTCTCAGCCTACGAGAGGCGGAATTTGGTGTTTAAAGACTCCATTCCTATCAACACTTCGCGAGGATCACCGTCGTATTTTTCTTGGAATTTTTGGAGGACATCTCATAGGAGGTAATTCCCTGTTTTGTGGACCGATGTGCGATAAAATTACTGTTTTGAGTGATTTGAGCTTACCACGATGTTCGGCTTATATCTCAGCGACTGGGTGGAATTTTTGGTCAATTTTTAGTGCGTTGGAATCGTGAGGACCTGAGGATCGCACCCGTTAAATTTCAGCTCTTTTGGAGTCAGGACTAATGCGCACATCCAGGTGGGTTGGATTTCTTCCAAACTTTATGGAATGCCTTCTAATTCTGTTGAAAGCATGTTAGCATGCCTAGTTTAGCTAATTGTATAGCTGGTATAATCTGATAGATGTCTAGATTATTTTTGTATGACAGACCTGAACCCCATTTATCATCTGTATGATCTTGAGACTGTTTGACACTAGAGTGCATGATTAGTTGACTTCCGAACTGCATCTGAACCGTTTTGAAATCATTGAACCCGTTTTAATATAAAAAGTGGCTTAAAAAATAGTTTTAAACATTATGATCACCCAGAGGGGTTGGATAGGTTCAGGATGAATGAACTCTCACGCCTGGGGGCCGAGGGGATTTTTATTGACTCAGTAGATGGGTTTCCTAGTGTCTTGGGGGTTTGTATGCACTATCAGATTGAGTCGTGGAGGGTTCTCCGACCTGTTTATGGGTTAGATGGCATTTCGAGTTTTCGATCTGTTCGATCATTGATTATAGCCTGCAGATGCCACTTATTGAGCCAGATGAGACACGCTTATTCCTCGGTGGGGTAGCGCCCCTCGAGAGCCGCTCCGGATGCGATGATTATGATGCGCCTGATGAGGCTGCTTTGCGTGATATTATGATAGTCCGATTGGACTCCCTGGTTGATACACTAGGGGCCCTAGTTGATACACTAGGGGGCGCAGGCTTGACTGGACCAGATTTGGCCGTCAGTGAGATTGGGTTGATGTGAGCACCTCGTGAGCGAGTGGATGCATTACATGTTCATAGTTGAGTATTTTTCCTTTGAGCATGATACTTGAGGCATATTAGCTGTAGTTTCATTTCAGCTTTCATATTATCTATCTGTATATCTATTGTCTTGCCTCCAGTAGACTTAGTGGGCATACCGTGGATCTTGGTGACGGTACCCACTGGGAACTACCTTCTGCAGTAGTTCTCACACCCGCTGTGGTGACAGGTTTTCCTGAGGTAGCTGTTCCGGCACCGATTCGGGCGGAAGCAGCAGATCGAGGTAAGGGCGTGGCCGAGTAGCTCCTTACCAGTTTTATTTTGAGAGTCAGAGGTAGATGTACCCTGTCTGAGAGATTTATTTGTATACTGAACAGTTTGAGAGGTTTGATGTATCATGTATTATATTTTTGTCTGAGAGATGACCACTATTTTAGATGTACTACTTCAACTGTTCTGTGTTGGGATTCTGTAGCTACTTATTTTATTTTTACAGCTCTGATACATGTTTAGCTATAGATCTGATTTGCAGGTTGAATGCTTCGTCTGTGCGGAGATTTTCGTACAGATGGCGGATCTGTTAACGAGCCCGGGTCGCAGTTCCGACCCCGGGGCGTGATAGCCCTTTTCCAAAAGGTGCTTTGTCAACCTTTCGTACCATGCTCGCGATACTTGTTTTAGACCGGTAAGAGCCTTGTTCAATCAAAAAACGTGGTTAGGTAGTTTATGGTCAATGAAACCTTTCGGTTGAGCCACATAAACTTTCTCATTTAGAAAACCATTTAAAAATGCGCTCTTAACGTCCATTTGAAAAAGCTTAATTTTGAAATGACAAGCAACCGCAAAAAGGATACGAATTGACTCGAGATGAGCTACCGGGGCGAACGTCTCATCAAAGTCTATACCTTCTATTTGTGAATAGCCCTGAGCAACTAGGCGTGCTTTGTTCCTAATGATGGTATCATCCTCGTTTTTCTTGTTCTTGAAAATCCACTTAGTACCAATTATGTTTTGTTGCTTTGGGGGCTTCGTTAGTTCCCAGACTTTGTTTCTTTCAAATTGATGGAGGTCTTCTTGCATTGCTTCAATCCAATAATCATCCTGAAGAGCTTCATCAACATTCTTTGGTTCGACCATGGAGACATAACACGCGACTCCACAAACCAATTGTCTCCGAGTCCTGACTCCTTCTTATGGGTCTCCAATAATATTTGACTCTGGATGATCCTTGGAGATACATAGCGTTTGAGGTAACGGAGTGCTCGGAGATATGTGTGATGATTCCTGCATATCAGATAAACTAGGAGAACCATGAGATGCATCAACATTATCGGAAGAATTATCATGAGAAGATGCATTTACAGGAGTATCATCATCAATAGAGATATCAGGAGTAGATTTATCAGATGAAAAATGAAAAGCTTCATCTACTTTAATATTAAAAGATTCTACCATCGTTTTAGATTCGAGATTAAAAACCCGATATGCTCTACTGTTTGTAGAATAACCCATGAAAATTCCTTCATCACTTCGAGAGTCGAATTTTCCAAGATTTTCGCGATCACGTAAAATGTAACAGCGACTCCCAAAGATTCGAAAATATTTGATATTTAGTTTTCTACAAAACCATAGCTCATATGGTGTATTAAAAGTACCCGGGCGCAAATAAACTCGATTAATTACATAGACTGCGGTGTTAACTGCTTCAGCCCAAAAATGTAACGGGAGTTTCCGGCTATGAAGCATAACACGCGCCATCTCTTGTACTGACTACACCATTCTGTTGAGGTGAATAGGGTGCAGAGAATTCATGTTTTATGCCATTGGAAGTGCAAAAATCAATGAATTTAGAATTGATGAATTCTCCTCCTCTATCACTTCGAACACGAACGATCTTTTCATTTTTCTCAATCATAACACGATGACATATCTCATGAAAAGAATCGAAAGTATCTGCTTACTCTTTTAAAAATGTTACCCATGAATATCTAGAGAAATCATCAACCAAAAAAAAAATATACCATTTACCTCCCAACCTTGGTTGACGAGTTGGCCCTATTAAATCCATGTGCAATAATTCTAATGGTCGTTTGGTTCCCACGTGGTTTAAATTCTTGTGCACGACCCTTGATTGTTTTCCCTTTTGACAACCTCCACACACAATGTTTTCTTTAAATGAAAGTTTAGGAACTCCCTTAACCACGTCTTTATTAGAAATTCTAGCTAGTTCCTTAAAATTAATGTGACCTAGTCTTTCATGCCAAAGTGTTTCGTTATCTAGTGACACTAGGTTACAATGTTCAGAAATTTTGTTAGGAACTACATAGCAATTATTTTCAGACCTAACCCCTTTCAAAAAGAATAAATGGTCCTTATCAGTTACAATGCATTCTGCAAAAGAAAAATTAACTGAAAAGCCATTATCACATAATTGACAATGCTAATGAGGTTAGTCTTAAGGCCTTCAACAAATAAAACATTGTTCAAAACCTTGCCTTCTGGAATAGTGATTGTCCCTTTTCCAATAATTTTTGAAGAACGCCCGTCTCCGAAAACTACAAGTCCTCCGGAGGTTTTCTCTAAAGTTTGAAAATAATTTTTGTCACCGGTCATGTGACTGGAACACCCACTATCCAGATACCAAGACGAGTTGTCATAAGCATGTAGTGAAGTATGTACGACAAGACAAGGGAAGAATTTACCTTTGCGCACCCAAACCTTTTGAGTTTTGGAGTACGTCGGCAATGATTGTGAAGTTATTCTCCTTGGTGAATGCGTCTTATTTGATTGATTGCTTTTCATTGATGACGTCGTCTTGTGGGGTGTACTACCAAGGTTCTTTTCTTTTGAAAATTTCTCCTTTGATTTCCGGGGAATGACCTTGTTGGTAGTTGTTACAAGAGGCGCTTGATTTGATCGTTTTGCTCCAATCTTGCAATCTCTTCTTATGTTCCCTGTAAAACCACAACGAAAACATACCTTTGTATTTGATGAACCCGAAGTAGGTGAGGTAGGCTTGTTGTCGTTGGATGCAGTGATTTCCGTCGGAGGAGGAGACGCCGACTGGAGCACAAAAATTGTCTCACTCGAACTAGGACTGTCTCCAGTTCGATTGTATCCAAGGCCCAAACGATTCGTTTGACCAAGACCAAGCATCTTATCCAACTTGCTCCTTCCTGAAGAAAATCGCTTCAAATCATCCTTAAGTTGGAAAATGGTCTTCGTCATTTTCATCTTTTCATGTCGAGCCTCGGAGTAGAGCTTCAAGAAGTAATTAGCTTTATCCACCAATTTGTTATGTTCCTTCTCGAAATGCTCATTCTTCTCTTGAAGGGAAACATTTACTTTGATCAAGTTGTCCCTTTCCACTTCAAGAGCGTTTGAGAGAGAAGTTGCCCTTTTTGCTTCTTCTTCGAGATCCTGCAATCTTCTTCTCAAACCCATGCTTTGCTTTGCCAATTTCTTTGAATCCTTTAAAAGCTTATGATAGGCAAAAGCAAAGTCTTCACCTTCGGAATAACTCGGTTCATCGTCCGTTGCATTCTTTTCAATTTGGGAGGAGTTGGATAATGAACCGGATGTACTTGCCATAAAGCACACGTAAGGTGAAGTTGTGGACGCGTGGAATGCCGTTGCGTTGTTTTCTTCATCACTGGAAGATGACTCATTGGAAGTTGAGGTGTGTGGCGTCCCGGAATCCCCGTGCGACTCGACCGTGTGGTTGGTGGTGAGGAAACACCTATTTTTGGTGTTTCGAGTCCGTTGTGCGTCAAATGGATGCCAAAAACAGACTCAGCGCGTGAAAACAGTTAAAATAGGCTATTTTCGGGCATAAATGGGCTAACGGGCCCATTTTGGTCGCGGGCTGATCCACAGCCCACCCGCGTGCACCGGGAGCACCGAACCCGCGCCGCTGCCACGTGGCGGGCACGGGTTGGTCGTTCCGGTCGCAGGCGCAGCGGGGAGCGCGGGAGCGGGGCGCACGTGGGTGACGCCACGCGGCTGCCCCGCGTTGGGAGAGTCAACCCGCGCATTGACCCGCGCGGGGAAGCGGCGTGGGCCAGCGCGGGATGCACGCGGGTGGCGACACGCGGCGCGGGTTTCGCGCTGAGGGCGACACGTGGCGGGCGCCTACTCGCCCGCGGCGCGCAACAGGACGCGACGAGCGGCCTGTTGGTCGCGGTATGGCGCGGGGCTGCCACGCGTCGGCCCCCGGGTGGTCGCGCTTGGGTGCGGGTCGCGTGGTGCTGCCACGTGGCAGCCTGCGGGGTGTGCGCGGTGCGGGAGCTTGGCGGGTTTACTGTAGCGCCCATTTTTTGGGGGTTTCGGGCGCCCGAAAGTGGGATTCGGGCGCCCGAATCTTGGTGTTTTGGGCTATTTAAGCCCAAAATGCCCCCTTTTTCTCCATTTTTCTCTTCTGTTCCGTTCGTGCACGCGAGGGGGAGAGAGTAGGAGCGTTGGGGAGGTTTTTGGGGTGCCATGAGCGCACCGTTTGTGCCGTGGAGCGCGCGCGAGGTGTCCCTTGGAGCTCTGGGAGAGGAGGAAGTCTCGTGAAAGGTTGCACTGTGAGAAGAGGAACAGGGAAATAGATCTCTGAAGATGTTCTCGGCCTATATAGGCTGGGAAAAACAAATCCCAAAATGACCAATGTATCCTTGCTTTCGGGCGCCCGAAATTTTCGGGCGCCCGAAATTTTCGGGCGCCGCAAAGCGGGTCGCACCGGCCCGTCCGACCACAGCCCGAAACCACCTGGTGCCGCCACGTCATCGCAGAACAGCAAACAGCCAAGTCGGCCATTAGCTTTGCGCCGCGTGGCCCACAGCGGAGGTCGACACGTGGCGGCCCACGCGCGGGAACCGGGCGTCAACGCGCCAGCAGCGCGCCCACGTGCGCCTGCGCGCGCCGCCTGCGCCGCCTGCCAGGCACGCGGCCCGAGGTGCCCCGATGCGCATCCGTGGACCCCGCCTACCTGAGCCCGCCAACCGGAAGCCAACACGTGTCCCTCCTTGTCCATGCACCGCCCCGCGCTGCTCCGCGGAACGCGCCCTCTGCGCCACCCAACCACGCGATGCCACGTGTCCACCGTGCTACAATGGGAACCCGCCACGTGGTGCACTCCCCCGCTGCACCGCACGCCTCCGCGCTGCCCGTGCTGCCCGCGCCTGCGCCCTGCCCGCGCTGCTGCCCGCAACGCTGTGCCGCCGAGCTCCGTCACTGCCTGCCGTGCTCCGCCGCTGCCCGCCGGCCGCCGGAACAGTGCACATGTGCCTCGAAATCCGTGCGCGTCATCCGGGCTCCGGAAAATACAAGTGAATAGTCCATTTTCACCGTTTTTGCGCACTGAATCCAAATCCGCTGTCCGTTTTGCCAAATTCCAACTCTAAAAATTGTTGAAGGCATCCGAAAAGGTGTTCTTTTGTCCAAACTTCGCGTTGAGCCCAATTTTAATATCCGTTTCGCGCGAAACCACTTCTAAAGATCCGACGGAGTCAACCGATCACCCACGTGATCCATTTAAGCCCGAAGTCCGCCACTTGTGTCCAATTGGTGCAAAAACACCTTCAACACACAGTACAGGCCCCCAGAAGACACCAATCACTCTACAACAGCTCTGCGGAGATCCAGGTCATCACATCCTCCCCCACTAAAAGAAAGTTTCGTCCTCGAAACTAAAAACATTCCTCAACCCAGAACCTCAACCAAATAGAGGGGGTAAATATCCAATCTTCCACCACTCAAGCTCCCAAGGCTGTCTAATACCTCATCCAGAGACGCGATACAATCCTCGGGTCTCTAACTAGAACAAAATAGATGCGGGCATTCCAGAAAACCGCACCACCTCATCCCAGTACAGCTGGGCTAACCGCTCGAGTGACCAAGTAGCCTGCATCGGAAAAAGCATCCGCTCCTCCCAGGGCCCCCGATAATCCAACCACAAGTCCATCGGCACAAAAGCTCGATCCGAGTACCTCCGTACCCCCGAGGTATCCAATATAAGTCCCCCAATTGATCACGTAGACTCTGATCTCTAATCTTTAAATCGTCGGGATGTAGAAGCAATTCCCCAACTCTCCGGCATCAACACACAGCCATACGCAGTCGAGAAAACCAGATTGCAAATCAACCTTCAGGAGGACCCGGGACCCTTACAACTGGTAAATCAAATCCTCCATGCTCGACAAGGGTGCTAGCTCCAGATGGTCACTTCATCTAATTCCCGGGGATCCACGCAAAGCCGAAGTGAACCAACCTTCCACAACTCGAATAGCACCGGCGCCCCCGAAGGCGACACACTTGGTCTGACAAAATTTCCAAAACATCGAATCCTGGAGTTGTGTCCTCAACTCTCAAACTAGTGACATGCTAGACAACTCCAATAGGAGAACAGCCGGGAACTCGCAACCAAATGGGGTATCCCCGAGTCCCCGCGCCGCCGTAGGCCCCTCTACCACACCAGCCAAAAAGGCTACGCATCCACAGCGAAACATCCGCCTCGCTCACGAAGTCAAAACCATAGAGGCGAAGTTAACCCTCAATGTCACGCCCCGGGGTCGAAACTGCGACCCGGGCTCGCCAACAGATCCGCCACCTATGCCAAAGTCCGCATAGGCGAAGCGTCCTACCTGCAAATCAAGTGCTACAGCTAACAGATATCAGAGCAATAAGATAAAGCTGCTGTAAAAATGAAATCAACCACTGTACAACTGGAAATGATGCAACAATGTCCACCTCCCAAAAATGATAATCGTACAAAATCCTCAGATACAGAAATCATAGCTCAACAGGGAGGTATCTCCAATAAATACAACAGTGTACAGGCTCTCAATACATATCATCCTCACTACAACAGTCTCTCAAAAGAAGAAAATAAAATAACTAATCTAATGAAGATCTCCTCTGAAGGGGGTACCGCTACTCTCCAACGACGGGTAGGGATCTAGCTCACGACTCCCTCGCCTCGAACCACAACCGCAGAATCAGCAACACCCGCTAAGACTCTGCAAAACAAAGGAGAGAAAGAAAAAATGAAGGGGAAAACCCCCAAAGGGTGTGAGAACTACACCAAAAAGGGAGTTCTCAGTGGGTACCACCGCCAGGACCGACGGTCTGCCCACCAAGTCCTCAAGAGACAAAAACTAACCAAAGCCGTAAAGACTGAAATAAGGAAGCCGGAGCCTCTCAACAGCTATCATGCCTCTATCTAAATGCCCAAACGGGGAGAACCAAAGAATGGTATGCAACCACTAGCACATGAAGTGCACAATCGACCCAATCGATAGACCAGTAATCACTGGCACTGCGTGCTATGCCTGCCATGCCTGCTATGCCTGCTATGCCTGCTATGCCTGCCTATGCCTGCCATGCCTGCTATGCCTGCTATGCCTGCCTATGCCTGCCATGCCTGCTATGCCTGCCTATGCCTGCTATGCCTGCTATGCCTGCCTATGCTTGCCATGCCTGCTATGCCTGCCTATGCCTGCCTATGCCTGCCATGCCTGCCATGCCTGCCCATGCCTGCCTATGCCTGCCATGCCTGCTATGCCTGCCTATGCTTGCTTATGCCTGCTATGCCTGCCTATGCCTATCGTACAACGGTCAACAACTCACAATGACCTTGGGACAACCGTCGATCCCCAAACGGTTCCTGACAACACTAGCACTGGTCTAGACACAGCTACTAGACTTCACTCGGTCCCCCTAACACGAGTGCAACAATAAAGCGAATATCAGTAATAAACCCAATCTGGTGCCACCAGTAAAACTGGCATTGCCTGCTCAGCGGAATCTGCACACATGGCTCGAAACCGCGGGATCGGCCCACATGGCTCGCATCCCAAAGTAAGTAACAGATCGGCATCTAAACCGTCCGATCGGAAACTAAAGTAAGTAACAGATCGGCATCTAAATCGTCCGATCGGAAACAAAAGTAAGTAACAGATCGGCATCTAAACCGTCCGATCGGAAACAAAAGTAAGTAACAGATCGGCATCTAAACCGTCCGATCAGAAACTCAAGAGTGGCACTCGAGGGGAGCGACCCACACGAGTAAAGTATCTCTGTATAGCAGGACTTTGATCAAGACTATGATCAAAGTGGAAAACTCTGTCCACTAAAGAAAAACCCGACCTCAATCGGATGCAAAAGTACTCAATAGGGGGAAACTATGTCCACTAGAGAATTCAGATACCCAATCTGGTGCATAAATAAATATCCGGTCAACCGCCCAATATCCGCGGTTGCCGCAAAGCCCCACAACTAATCCAACTTGTCCTAGACACCAAGTCCCGACTACACTACCCAGATCCCTGCTCGAACCCGAGCAACACTGACCACCTGACTAACAAAGAAGGAGAAAGAAAAAGCATGGTTTCTCCTAAGTCAAGTTCCAATAAGTAGTGTAGCAATAAAAGATGGCCTAACTACATGTCCGTACAAGCATGCTTTTGTCCTCAGAAACGATAAAAGTGGGTGAAACATATATTAGCAAAGCATGCTAAAGTATTCCCATATCATGCCCTATCACCGATGTCCTATAACTGACATCTGTTCAACCGCCCAAAATCCGCGGTTGCCGCCAAAACCCATAATCTACAATCCAGGCCCCGGCTACACTATCCCAAATCCCTGCTCAAACCCGAGCAACAATAACCACCTGACTAACAAAAGGAGAAAAAAAGAAAACATGGTTTCTCCTAAGTCAAGTTCCAGCATGTTTGTGTAGCAGAAAAAGGTGGCCTAGCTAGATGACCATACAAGCATGCAAAGTCCTTCACTTGATAAAGCAATTACAAGTATTCTACCTTTTACAAAACTAAGTGCATAGAACCTCCAATGTACATGATGCATAATACATAATACATGATCTACTAACAATAAGCTTTTCAAGATGCAAGCCCTAACCACATGCTTTCGCAAGAATAAAGAATTTCCCTAACACCTTGCTTTTCAAGATACAATCACTTTCAATATGTTGTTGCAAAGATAGGAACTCACTAACAAGTAATCTTTCCAAAATATGAACTCTAACCACATGCCCAAACCTTCCATTATACATACAACATGATATGGATTTAGCATGATTTCCAAGTGTTTAAACTACACATCTAAAGCAAGGAAACACCACTTACTAACATTTAGTTCTCTAACAATGCAAAGTAGTAACAATGAATCCATGATCTCATACAAGCATGCTAGGTCCATTTCATAATTCTAACTAGCAACATGATCAAGCAACACTCTAATATGCCTAGTGGGAAATCAAAAGTAGGAGGTTTACAACAACACCCACCTCAAAAGCTAAATCCTTGTCCAAAGGTGAAATCCACGCTCAACACAAAGATTCGCCACAACACTGATCACAACAACCCCAAAGAATACAATTAATCATACAACCAATACAACATCACACTCAAACACATGCTGTCCAAATACCAACAGTCCAATTTCGGGCAATTTTCACCTGCGAGTTGATCCTAGAAAAATCCAAGAAAAATACTGTCACGATCCTCGCGACGAACCGGTCGAAACGAGTACCTGCACGTTCAAATCCGAGTTTCCTACACTGAGATACAAATTCGACAAGGGAACCACCCCGAAAGAATTCTGTAAAGAAAACTGTAGCACCTATCAGTGAAGATAATGCCTTTTTCACCTTCGGTAAAAATCTAGAAAAATCCAGGAAAATTCGAGGATGTTCCTTACGCTGTGTACATGAAAAACTTCTATTGGCACGCCTCAATCCGACTCCTGTGCGCAAAGATATCGCAGAAACACTATGGCGTTGTCCAAAACTCCGCCCAAGAAAAAGGGTCAAAAGAATGCTCAGGAAACTCCAAGATAAACTCGAAATGAGGGGAAGCTTAAATCTCGAACATTGTAGCCCTACCTGTCGTGAAGACAACGGTGCAAGAATCGACGAAAACGGTGGTCGGAGTAAGCCGGGGGAGTCCTCGCACCAAAACCGCGACGAAGGAGACCACAAATGAACGAGCGTCGCGCCGCGCCGTAAAAATGGAAACCTCGGGATGCATGCCGCGGAAAAATCCGGGAATCCGGAGATGGAACCAGCTCTGGGAGAGGAGGAAGTCTCGTGAAGGTTGCACTGTGAGAAGAGGAACAAGGAAAGAGATCGCTGAAGATGTTCTCGGCCTATATATAGGCTGGGAAAAACAAATCCCAAAATGACCAACGTATCCTTGCTTTCGGGCGCCCGAAATTTTCGGGCGCCGCGAAGCTGGTCGCACCGGCCCGTCCGACCATAGCCCGAAACCACCTGGTGCCGCCACGTCATCGCAGAACAGCAAACAGCCAGGTCGGCAATTAGCTTCGCGCCGCGTGGCCCACAACGGAGGTCGACACGTGGCGGCCCACGCGCGGGAACCGCGCGTCAACGGCCCACCCGCGCGCCCACGTGCGCCTGCGCGCGCCGCATGCGCCCCCTGCTAGGCACACGCCCAAGGTGCCCCGATGCGCATCCGTTGTCACGCCCCGAAACCGCTACCAATTTGGCAAGGTTCGGGCGCGCTGAACAGACGCCGAACGGACAGAACCTCCCCTGTCCGCCCAAGGCTAAGCGACAAGATCATGTACAAGAATCACCCAGGAATTAATTCTAGATATACACAATCACAACGAGAGCACAACCAGTGCTAACAAGAACATAAGAGCAAGGTACGAGTATATAAAAGTAAACATATAAGTAACAAAGAGAGAAACTCTATCTATTACAACCATTCCATTCGAGCATATGAATAATACATAAATCACATCCAAAACATCCTCACCCTATACAACATCTACTCTCAAAATGTAAAGACAAGGTGACAAAAGCTATAGATGTAGGGAGGCTGCTATCAACGCCTCTAGGGCGCCAAGCCCTTACCGCGATCCTCGCCGGGAGTACCTGTACTCGGCCCTGTAATAATAGTGGGGTGAGAACTATGGTCCATAGTTCCCAGTGGGTTCGGCCACCGACTCCACCGGTCTTCCCACTAGGTCCAAGAGGGCACAAGCAAATAGATAGATAGATAGATATATCTGAAAACTGTAAATGCAGTAAATAACTACTCTACTATGCCCAACACGGAAGACATGTATGCATGCTCAGGGGAGAGATATCCAAATATATCACTATGTCCATGAAGTACTATTTCATACTTGTTCTCTAACTCATTTTCAAGAAGTGTGGTTTTTAACACTTCATCTCAAATCTCACGGCACACCCGAAGGTTGCCCACGGCTCACTATCACGACGAGGGAGACTATGTCTCAACCTACCAATCGAACGCGTCTGCGGGACCTGACTGTCCCTCGGGGTGGCGTGCCCCGTGACCAACTCCGGAGTAGGCGGCCGTAGAGGAGCGACCTCCACCAGCCAAAGACAGACTATGAGCATGATCCAATCCTCTCCACACGAGGATACCCTATCTATAAGGCTAATGGCAACTGAGATCCCTATAGATAATACACAACCTATGTCTCACATGTGTCACGATAGGTTTACCTACACTACCTTTCATATGCCACTCGTTCATTTATTGTGTGGTGATCACAATTTCTACATATATGCCACTCGTCATCAATTGTCGACTCACAAATCCAACACCCAATCCGCACTATAGGATTCCTCGGTATCGACCCAATCTTTCCCAATCCAACATATTAGCATAACATTTGCTAAATATCTATATCAACCGGAAAGTATAAAGATGGCAATACATACTATCCTACAATGCAATGGTGCGATATGCAATGGTGTAAGTGGCTAAGACATAGAGAGAAGCCCAACGGCTTCGGTAAGAGCACCACCCACCTCGGGTCCTTGGCTCGGCTCGGCTCTCCAAAAGAAAAATCTACGGGAGCACCGGTCTCGATCACAAGGGTCGCCTCAAGTCGGATGTCCTAAACAAGTCCAAAACGGCCTATTAATAACCTCCAAGCACTATGCTTAGTGTTTTCACGTGTGCGCAAAAGCGCCGACGAAAGACGACGAACTTCCACGATTTGTGGCCTGGATCGTCAAGGGTTTACCCAAAACCCCTCCATGATGGAAGGATTCCATTTAAATCCCCCACCAAAATTACTAATGTAATTATTTCTCTTTTTGCCTCAAAAGTCCTAGAGCGCGTATTTCGGCTCTAACTTTTCGACCGTTTGACGGAATGTCGATCCGTCTTCGCCAACACGTTTCTTTACATAGTAATTGGGTTTCCATAGGTTCAAATGAGATCAATCCCATGAAAATCCAAAAACTCCTCTCTTAACCCTAGGTTTCATATACACATTCATTATGATATTTCCACGATTTTCGCCGATTTCTTCGACAAGAATTCTTCTAAGATCATATAGATTTTAGATCTAAAAACATTACGGCAAAACCAAATCTATTTTTTTACAAAACTCACCTCAAAGAGCTAGGATTCCAAGCTTTTCTTGGTTCAAAAGCTCGCCCTCGCTCGCCTTAGGCTCCTCGCAAATCGCTCCGCGATTTCGTGCGCGTTAGAGTGAGTAATTTTAGAGAGAGAAAGTGAGGTGAGAAGGAACGAGAGAGCCTTCCATGGAGGTGTGCTCTGTATGAGTGCGTGTGTGGGGTGCGTGGGTGGAGAAGAAGAAGAAAAGGGGAAAGTAGCTTTTATGCATACAGGACCCCCCAACAATAGTGTTAATTTACTATTTAGTCCAATTTTATCTGATACTTGCCTGCGGAACCCTTCTGGATGTCCGTTTGTGCTCAAATTTGACGGGCAGGCTCATCTCAACTTAATTTATCACGAGATATTTTAAATTTTCAGTTTGGGGTATTTTTGGGTCACCAAAAGTCTCGCTGTACTTAAAATCGCTGTCACGTACCTTTCTCACTGCTCGGGTATCCGATTGATGCGAAACTTTTATTGTAACCTTAAAACATAATTACGAAGCTCCCGTAATTTTCTCAGAATTTTTCGACACTGTTGGCGGAGCCCGTTCTCACTATCTGGCATCCGATCAACGCGAAACTTTTTCTGTGGCCTTAAAATAATATTACGGAGTTCCCCGAATTTTTATCGGAATTTTCCGACACTGTGAATTTTCTGCTAATTTATCTGCCCCGTCTCTCACAGAAAATGTTAAATCTTCTGTTTTCGCTCCGATTTCGGCGCAGGTCATTTTCAACCTATATTATGCTTCTATGAGTCTAATAAAAATAGTATCTTACACTATTTTTATTTATTTTTATTTATATAATAATTTTTCCGACTTACTATATCCTACCGTAACTTCTATATGGTATTTAAAAGTTGAACTTGCACATTTTACCTATGGTTAATTAGGATTTCTTTGAATTAATTGGGCATATTCTACTTAATGTCTAACTTCTACTTTTAGAAGTTCGGTATCCTACATCCGTGGACCCCGCCTACCTGAGCCCGCCAACCGGAAGCCAACACGTGTCCCTCCTGGTCCATGCACCGCCCCGCGCTGCTCCGCAGACCGCGCCCTCTGCGCCACCCAACCATGCGATGCCACGTGTCCACCATGCTCCAATGGGAACCCGCCACGTGGTGCACTCCCCCGCTGCACCGCACGCCTGCCCGCGCGGCCCGTGCTGCCCGCGCCTGCGCTCCCCGCGCTGCTGCCCGCGACGCTGTGCCGCCGAGCTCCGCCGCTGCCCGCCGTGCTCCGCCGCTGCCCGCTGCCCGCCGGCCGCCAGAACAGTGCACATGTGCCTCAAAATCTGTGCACATCGTCCGGGCTCTGGAAAATACAAGTAAATAGTCCATTTTCACCGTTTTCGCGCGCTAAATCTAAATCCGCTGTCCGTTTTGCCAAATTCCAACTCTAAAAATTGTCGAAGGCATCCAAAAAGGTGTTCTTTTGTCCAAACTTCGCGCTGAGCCTAATTTTAATATCCGCTTCGTGCGAAACCACTTCTAAAGATCCTACGGAGTCAACCGATCACCCACGTGATCCATTTATGCCCGAAGTCCGCCACTTGTGTCCAATTGGTGCACAAACACCTCCAACACACAGTACAGGCCCCCAGAAGTCACCAATCACTCTACAACAGCTCTGCGGAGATCCAGGTCATCACATCCTCCCCCACTAAAAGAAAGTTTCGTCCTCGAAACTAAAAACATTCCTCAACCCAGAACCTCAACCAAATAGAGGGGGTAAATATCCAATCATCCACCACTCAAGTTCCCAAGGCTGTCTAATACCTCCTCCAGAGACGCGATACAATCCTCGGGTCTCTAACTAGAACAAAATAGAGGCGGGCATTCCAGAAAACCGCACCACCTCATCCCAGTACAGCTGGGCTAACCGCTCGAGTGACCAAGTAGCCTGCGTCGGCAAAAGCATCCGCTCCTCCCAGGGCCCCCGATAATCCAACCACAAGTCCATCGGCACAAAAGCTCGATCCGAGTACCTCCGTACCCCCGAGGTATCCAATATAAGTCCCCCAACTGATCACGTAGACTTTGATCTCTAATCTTTAAATCGTCGGGATGTAGAAGCAATTCCCCAACTCTCCGGCATCAACACACAGCCATACGCAGTCGAGAAAACCAGATTGCCAATCAACCTTCAGGAAGACCCGGGACCCTTACAACTGGTAAATCAAATCCTCCATGCTCGACAAGGGTGCTAGCTCTAGATGGTCACTTCATCTAATTCCCGGGGATCCACGCAAAGCCGAAGTGAACCAACCTTCCACAACTCGAATAGCACCGGCGCCCCCGAAGGCGACACACTTGGTCTGACAAAATTTCCAAAACATCGAATCCTGCAGTTGTGTCCTCAACTCTCAAACTAGTGACATGCTAGACAACTCCAATACGAGAACAGCCGGGAACTCGCAACCAAAGGGGGTATCCCCGAGTCCCGGCGCCGCCGTAGGCCCCTCATCCACACCAGCCAAAAAGGCTACGCATCCACAGCGAAACATCCGCCTCGCTCACGAAGTCAAAACCATAGAGGCGAAGTTAACCCTCAAGCAACCCAGGTACACCAACACCTCCGGGCTTGGCTCCCCAAGAAAACCGTCCTCGCAGCATAATCAACCGCCGCGAAAGAAAAACCGAACCAGCCAGCCCAACGGGGACCACAACAACATCCCGCAGCTAAGCCAAGACCATCAGGTCTACCGGCAAAATCCAGGACTCAAGCTGCACCGGGCAGGACCAACAACTCTCCTCCACATGCCAACCGCGATCGGGAAAATAGGCCTCCCGCGCACGTGGTGACCATCCTACCCCTAACCCAAGCAATGAAGCAAAAGCATTACCCACCAAGAAGGGAATACTCCCGTATCAAAAAGATACGAACCCAAGAGCCCGGAACAACTCAAACCTACCACCACACCGACCGCTGTAACCTATGTGCTCTGACAGTCTCGAAAATCCATTATCCTGGAAAAAGAAATCGGGAATGCCTCATCCGACTGATCTGTCCTCCATCACCCGGCGCCAAGCGCCTCCATCAGAACTCGCCTCAGGCGGCAGATCCCAATCCAAAGGAACTACAATGCCACGCTCCATACCCGGCGCCTACTCCAATGAGGCGTCCCAAATCCGTAATGGAGGAACCCAACGAGTAAAATGGTATCCTGGCGCAATCCACTGTCAGACACTCATATCCTATGCGCCCCGTCCTTCTACACATGGAGCGTGCAGTTCAGCAACTGCGTTAACTCTTGACGCAAAAGGCTTCCAAGTAGTCTCCATCCCCCACCGAACAAGACCCTGTCTCCAAAGGCACCATACTCAATCCCACAAATCGGGGTGACTCATCCGCCAAAACTGGCTCACTCGATCAAAGCAATCCCACAGCTTTCCCGCTGTCAACTATCTACCCTGCCTCAGTGCCCCAGCACTAAATGTCGGGACAGAGGGGGCTACTCGCTACTCCGACAACTGTTCCACTGCGCTGCTATGACAACTGTGTCACTGCTCCAACAACTGTGTCACTGCGCAGCTCCGACAACTGTGTCACTGCTCCGACCACTGTGCCACTGCGCTGCTGATCTGCCTCCAACACTCCTACCCTTCGGGTCCGGAGCTCTCAGACTCCAATCTGGGTATCCGGCTCGAAACAACCAGCTCAGACCCAACTGTCGCACCAAGGCGCACCCGGGTCAGGGCCCAACGTCGGGGAGACACCGCTCACCACCACAAAACCGTAAATCAGCACACCCCAAACACTCGACCCAATCTAGCGAAAGTCAAAGACATCCCCCTATTTTTGGTAACTTTATGTTGTCTGCAGTCAACATAACTGTCCCACAAAAATAGGATATGTCGATCCCTCTTCACTCACAGGAAGAGTCAAGTAAATAAATCACCGACTTTCGCAAAACGTCGCGTCTCTCACGCCCTAACATCCCAGGGTCCGCCAAAAGCCTAGGGTTTCCTAAGTCCCAACTGACCTATCCCTAAACTCTGATACCAACTAATCTGTCACGCCCCGGGTGTAAACCGAAACCCGGGCCTGTCTACAGATCCGCCGTGCACACGGTATTTCCCGCGTACACGAAGCGCCAAACCTGCTCAGATATAAGAGATAATAATAAAAGAGCAATAAAAACAGAGATGAACTAAAAACTAATACATTTTGTCACGCCCCGAGTCCGCCAATTTGTACGGTTCGGGCACGCCAACAGACCCGCCAATCGGGTAAGACCTTTTTCTACCCGAAAGGAACGGTAACATCCATAATAACACAACCAGTGTATGCGGAAGCTCAATATCAGAGTACTAAAAATCACTATAAATTTGAAACTTTCATTCAGTAACAAACAGTTAAAACAGAAATGAAAGCATCTAGGAGTGAACCGTAAAATTAAATTTATTACACTTTACATTTCTGAAACTTGCAAATAAAATTATTACAATTTCTTTTACATAATTCCTCACCATACAAGGTTCACTCAAGAAATATATAAATGGTACCTCTGCTAGACCCTCTAGGTCTCTATGCTGCTGGGCCCTTGCCCCTGTCGTATGCCTCGCCGTATGCATCTGAGCCGTCTCGTCCGCTGTATCCATACCCGAACCTGTGGGGGGGGTCACCCAAGGGGTGTGAGAACTCCGACAGAGTTCCCAGTGGGTTCAACCACCGAGAAAGAATGTTCTACACCACTTGGTCCAATGGAAGTAGGATAGAAAGATAACTATGCTATAAATAACTGCAGATGCTGACTAACATGATCATAACCTGTATGAATAAATCTACACTATCTGTATATGTTCCCTGACTCACTGCTATCAATCGTGCCACTCTGGGCTACTATCCATAAGTTCGGCCACTATGCCGCTACAAAAGGGTTATGTTAATCCGGCCACCTAGGCCACTCTATTACCTCTTTATTCTTTTCACATTCTTGTGTTTTAATCTCAAGCTACTCGCCCCTTGGAAAATCTCGCCCCCAACAGGCCCCAGCCCGGCAGTCATGCTACCATAAGGCGAGACAGTCCAAGGTTATCGATAGCTTTTCTTTTTCTCTTTTCTTTTCTCATTGCCTCAAATGAGTTTAAGGCACCTTGGCACTCATTTTCTTCGAGAGTGAAATCTGCTCAACCCTCTCGTCTCGAATGAGTTTACAGCACCTTGGCACTCATTCACTAGGGAGTGAAATCTGCTCAACCCTCCCATCGGCAACTTGCCCTTTTTACTTTAATTCACTTGGGAGTGACATATGCTCAACCCCCCCAATTAGCCATTTAGACTTTTCTTTAAGGGGTCCGAGGGTTCCAAAAGACAGATGCCTACAACCCCAATCAAACAAGAACAGGTTGTGACACCGCCTCCCGTAGTACCCGGCCCAATGTACTTTATTTTTCCTGTTTACCTTTTCTTTAACATTCTCTTTACACTTTTGGTTTCAGATGAGTTTAAAGCACCTTGGCACTCATCTACCCGGGAGTGACATATGCTCAACCCTCCCGTTAGCATTCATGCCTCAATGCTTTCTCTTTTACTTTTCTTTCTTTATCCTAAATTCTTTACTCTAGGATAACTTGGGTGTCTCTAACACCATTTTAGATTGAACATCTCGTTTGTTCACATTTTCTCTTAACCTTGCCACTTGGCAATTTCTTAGCTTCTTAGCCCTTTTCAACTCTTCCTACTTGCTTGTTCTCATTTTGCAACCCTATGTTCATAATTAAACTTAGGGTTTCACTATGTCACAAGGACATTAATCATCTCGAATATCCTGGCCTAGAGTTATTAACTTTACATTCACTTTACATTGGCCTAGAGTTATTAACTCTACATTTACTTTACATTGGCCTAGAGTTTATTAACTCTTATTGCATTCAACTTATTCCTAGAGTTCATTAACTCTATTTTTTAGCTCCTCATCATTTTCACCCTAGAGTTCATTGACTCTAAGTTCCACTTTTCGTTATCCCTAGAGTTTATTAACTCTATGATTTTCTCTTTTTCACATTAACCTAGACTACATTGACCGTATGTTTTTCCATGCTTCACTTGTCCTAGAGTTCATAACTCTATGTTAAATACTCTATATTCAACCTTAGGTTATCTCCTAAGTTGATGCCACTCGTTCTTCTAGGATTAACTCCTAGGTTGACATGCCACTCATTAAATCCTTATTCTAGGTTTTCTCCTAGGTCTTACAACCATCATGCATTTTCTCTATTTTTATCCACATAATATTCTAGGGTTATTTCCTCACATGATCACTCTACACATAAATCCTTTACTTCTTATACTCATGCACAATTTAACCTACAATAGGTTTAATATAATCTGCTCTTAGGGTTAAGCCCCTATTATCACATACATGGTATTAATTCCCTAAATACTTACTAACATGCTTCTAGGTCAGAAAGCAAAGGAAAAAGTGGAGAGATCACCCATTTTCGGAAGAATCCCCCACCTCGATGTTTTCTCCTGTTCTTGAAAGAGACGAATTTCGCTCTTTTGATCTCCGAGGTTTTCCCTAAATTGTAAGGAAAGAAAAATCATGAACGATTGATTCTCATGATTTACTAAATCCATAAACATTTCAAAGCTAAATCCCCTTTTGACAACTTAAAGGAAAAAAATCCCTATTCGGTCATTTTCCCCACCAAAAGGCTAATTTTTTATTGGTTCATGAAAATGAGAGGAGAATAATCATCCCATGGCATATTGCTAAAAAGAAACTTGCTCAACTCGATCCGGGGTCAAAATGCTCTCAAAAATTTGAGAAAAGCTCAATTTGAGCAATTTCCCCAATTAATGATTTCGCACATTGGCAAAAATCAGCAAATTTTCATCATTTCATTCTTCTTCAAAAATTTGAGAGAAGTTCACATTGAGCAAAGTACCATCAACTATTGATTTTGCTCATCGAAGAAAAAAGAAGAAGGAATAAGGAACTTTCTTCCTTCTTCTTTTCTTCCTTTTCTTTTCTTTCTCCTTTCTTCTCTTATTTTTTTTTTTTCTTCTTGTAAAATCCTGCTGCTGGGCAGCAGCTTGCAAAGCTGCTGCCCAGGCAGCCACTTCTAGCAGCTGCTTATGCAGCTGATTCAGCAGCATAAGCAGCTGAACCCCCCCCCCCCCTGCTGCTGCAGCTTGCAACAGCAGCTGCAGCAGCAGCTTGGCCAACTAAGGCAGCTGCTGCTGCCTAGCAGCAGCAGCTGCGGCAATTGCAGCTGCTTGGCAAGCAGCAGCAGCCCCAGCTGCTGCCAAGCCTGCATAAAAGAGAGAAGAAAGAATGAGAGAGGGAGAGAGAGAGAGAAAGAGAGAATCACCTTCTTTTTTTTGGAGAGAAAAACTGAGAGGGAAAGGAAGAGGATCAATCATCTTCTTCTTTTTCTTCTTCTCCTTCTCCTTCTTCTCTTTCTCTTCTTCTTCTTCTTCTTCTTCTTCTTCTTCTTCTCTTTCTCTTCTTCTTCTTCTTCTTCTTTCGTTTCCTGCTCCAGCAGAAACGAGAGAGAGAGAGAGAGAGAGAGAGAGAGAGAGAGAGAGAGTGAGTTTCAAAAGAGAGGAGAGAGTAGAGTATTTACTCTCTGCAGGGGGTAGGTGGGGGAAAGGGGTGATTTTACCAAAAAGCCCCCAACTTAACCCAAATTTTACTCAAATACCCTTTAAAATGCTACAGTTTTCCTGCAGTGAGCAAATTTGAGTACCCTCTTTTCACTGCACTTTGCCGTCAGCTGGGAGATCGAAAATAAAATTTTTCTTCTCCCCTTTATTCTACAAATTTTTCTTAAACTTCCCATCATTTTTTTAAAATTTTTGGACTACTCTAAGCTCTCGAAAGAGAGCCCCGAAAAAGAAGAGAAAGAGAACTTGACTGTAATCACTGGGGGTTCAAGTCACTTTTCGATCCTTGGGGTTCAAGTCAATTTTCGATCCGATGCCCTTCGCGTCAGCCCGAAACATACCGAACTTGACTGTAATCATATTTAAAACATGTTACAGGTCTTCTCGCCGCATTTCACCATTTTGCGAATTCGGCGAACGTGGGTCTACCTTTTACAAGCTTGAAGCTTCGATTTCCAACTACAACTCACTTTTCGACTCGATGACTTTTGTATCGATTCGAAATGCTTTCAACTCACTTGTAATTACATTTGAAATGTGTTACAAGTATTCTTGTTGAATTTCGCACTTTTTGCGGAAATCGCCAAACAAGGACCTATGCTTCACAATTGAAGCTTCAAATTCTCAACTCCAACTCACTTTTCGACTCGATGACTTTTGCATCGATTCGCAATACTTCCAACTCACTTGTAATTACATTTGAAATGCATTACAAGTATTTTTGCTGAACTTCGCCTTTTCGCGGAAATCGATGTACTACACTCTCCCCTATTTTGAATAAACCATAATTTAGCACTTTTCTCCGAATCCAATAAAAATAGTATTTCATACCATTTTTATTTATATTATTTATATACCATAAATCTGGTACATTACACATTTCAGACTGAAGCTGGAAATAAAATATAATACATCTGTATAAATGATACATCTGTCTCTCCCAGCTCACCAAAATAAATACAACCTGCTGGCAAAGCCAGTCCCAAAGTAAAAGTACAACCATCTGAGGAAACATGGGTACACCAACAGTCCAGCTAACTCGCACATCCTGCCTCGAGATCTATCTACTCAGCCGTCCTCTCTCCTCAACCCGCCGCTGAAGCCCAGCAGCACCCGCAGAAGACACTGCAAAACAAGGGAGAAGAAAAAGAGGAAAGAAGAATGGGGGTGAGAACTACTAGTAAACCAGTAGCCTCCCCTAGTGGGTAAAACCTCAAACTCAAACAGGCCCACTAGGACTACCAGAGGCGAAAATAAAACAAAGGTCGTAAGCTATAAGTAAAACTACTGATGAAGAAGCTACCACTATGCCTCTAAAATGCCAAGCTAAAAGAATAGCTAAGTATGTGCATCAGAATATAAATGCCTGCCTGACTAAAACCCAATCTGTACACCAGTAAACACTGCCTGCTAAATCGGGTATGCCAGCCTACGCATAACACCGATAGGGGATAGGAGTCTCAAGGACTCAAAGTCTGTATATCGCGCACTCCGGAGTGGCACTCGAGGGGAGCGACCCACACGAGTAAAATGCCTGAGTAATAAGTATCATAGAAGAATAAGTCCGCAGGACTGGATCATGACACTGATCTAAGTGGAAAAGAACCATCCACTAAAAGAAGCCCAAATCCTCTCCCCGATCTGATGCAAAACAGCTGTCCGGTCAACCGCTGAAAATCCGCGGTTGCCGCAATACCCTGCCATCACAGCCTGCCTGTCCCCAAATCCCAAATGTCTGACTACACTATCCCAGCCCCTGCTCGACCCCGAGCGTACTATCCCCTAAGTCTAGATAACTGGAGAAAGAATAACAGCATGGTTTCTCCTAAGTCAGTTCCAGCATGAAAGTGTAGCAGAAAAAGGTGGCCTATCTAGGTGACCATACAAGCATGCAAAAGTCCTTTACTTAATAACATGATTTCGGGTATTCTAATTCTTACAAATTAGAGTATGCTATTTCATGAATATCCACTGTACCAAGTTGCCATAAGCCGGTCTCTATACATGCATAAGATGTCCCAATATACAAATAACATAATATGGTTTAACAAACTATACTCAAGGGGTTTTAGACAACATATCTTTTGCAAGAATTAAACCTTTTATTAATACCTAGTCCTTTAGAGATGCAAGTATCAACCACAAGCCCATTCCTTCCAATTAAGCATGCAATATTTATTCCACTAGTATACTAGCAATATAACATAGGACTAGCTCCAATATGCCTAGTGGGTTATCACAAGTAGGAGGATTACAACGGTACCCACATCCGACATCCGGTCAACCGCCTGCTATCCGTGGTAGCCGCAAGTCCACCGACCACAACAAGTCCAACTCCTGACCTCCGGTCAACCGCCCAAAATCCGCGGTTGCCACAAAGCCCTCTAGTCCAATATCATGCCCTATCACCGATGTCCTATAACTGACATCTGGTCAACCGCCCAAAATCCGCGGTTGCCGCCAAAACCCATAATCTACAATCCAGGCCCCGGCTACACTATCCCAAATCCCTGCTCAAACCCGAGCAACAATAACCACCTGACTAACAAAAGGAGAAAAGAAGAAAACATGGTTTGTCCTAAGTCAAGTTCCAGCATGTTTGTGTAGCAGAAAAAGGTGGCCTAGCTAGATGACCATACAAGCATGCAAAGTCCTTTACTTGATAAAGCAATTACAAGTATTCTAACTTTTACAAAACTAAGTGCATAGAACCTCCAATGTACATGATGCATAATACATGATACATGATACAATCTTGATACATGATCTACTAACAATAAGCTTTTCAAGATGCAAGCCCTAACCACATGCTTTCACAAGAATAAAGAATTTCCCTAACACCTTGCTTTTCAAGATACAATCACTTTCAATATGTTGTTGCAAAGATAGGAACTCACTAACAAGTAATGTTTCCAAAATATGAACTCTAACCACATGCCCAAACCTTCCATTATACATACAACATGATATGGATTTAGCATGATTTCCAAGTGTTTAAACTACACATCTAAAGGAAGGAAACACCACTTACTAACATTTAGTTCTCTAACAATGCAAGAAGTAACAATGAATCCATGATCTCATACAAGCATGCTAGGTCCATTTCATAATTCTAACTAGCAACATGATCAAGCAACACTCTAATATGCCTAGTGGGAAATCAAAAGTAGGAGGTTTACAACAACACCCACCTCAAAGGCTAAATCCTTGTCCAAAGGTGAAATCCACGCTCAACACAAAGATTCGCCACAACACTGATCACAACAACCCCAAAGAATACAATTAATCATACAACCAATACAACATCACACTCAAACACATGCTGTCCAAATACCAACAGTCCAATTTCGGGCAATTTTCACCTGCAAGTTGATCCCAAAAAAATCCAAAGAAAATACTGTCACGATCCTCGCGACGAACCGGTCGAAACTAGTACCTGCACGTTCAAATCCGAGTTTCCTACATTGAGATACAAATTCGACAAGGGAACCACCCCGAAAGAATTCTGTATAGAAAACTGTAGCACCTAACACTGAAGATAATGCCTTTTTCACCTTCGGTAAAAATCCAAAAAAATCTAGGAAAATTTGAGGATGTTCCTTGCGCTGTGTAGATGAAAAACGCCTACTGGCACGCCTCAATCCGACTCCTGTGCGCAAAGATATTGCAGAAACACTGTGGCACTGTCCAAAACTCTGCCTAAGAAAAAGTGTCAAAAGAATGCTCGGGAAACTCCAAGATAAACTCGAAATGAGGGGAAGCTTAAATCATGAAGATCGTAGCCCTACCTGTCATGAAGCCAACGGCACAAGAATCGACAAAAACGGTGGTCGGAGTAAGCCGGGGGATTCCTCGCACCCCAACCGCGACGAAGGAGACCACAAATGAACGAGCGTCGCGCCGCGCCGTAAAAATGGAAACCTCAGGATGCGTGCCGTAGAAAAATCCAGGAATCCGGAGATAGAACCAGCTCTGGGAGAGGAGGAAGTCTCGTGAAGGTTGCACTGTGAGTAGAGGAACAGGGAAAGAGATCTCTGAAGATGTTCTCGGCCTATATATAGGCTGGGAAAAACAAATCCCAAAATGACCAATGTATCCTTGCTTTCGGGCACCCGAAATTTTCGGGTGCCGCAAAGCTGGTCGCACCGGCCCGTCCGACCACAGCCCGAAACCACCTGGTGCCGCCACGTCATCGCAGAACAGCGAACAACCAGGTCGGCCATTAACTTCGCGCCGGGTGGCCCACAACGGAGGTCGACACAAGGCGGGCCACGCTCGGGAACCGCGCGTCAACTCGCCAGCCGCGTGCCCACGTGCGCCTGCGCGCGCCGCCTGCGCCCCCTGCCAGGCACGCCGCCCGAGGCGCCCCGATGCGCATCCGTGGACCCCGCCTACCTGAGCCCGCCCACCGAAAGCCAACACGTGTCCATCCTGGTCCATGCACCGCCCCAAGCTGCTCCGCGGACCGCGCCCTCTGCGCCACCCAACCACGCGATGCCACGTGCCCACCGTGCTCCAATGGGAACCCTCCACGTGGTGCACTCCCCCGCTGCACCGCGCACCTGCCCGCGCACCTCCACGCTGCTCGTGCTGCCCGCGCCTGCGCGCTGCCCGCGCTGCTGCTCGCGACGCTGCGCCACCAAGCTCCGCCGCTGCCCGCCGTACTCGGCCGCTGCCCGCCGGCCGCCGGAACAGTGCACATGTGCCTCAAAATCCGTGCGCGTCATCCGTGCTCCGGAAAATACAAGTGAATAGTCCATTTTCACCGTTTTCGCGCGCTGAATCCAAATCCGCTGTCCGTTTTGCCAAATTCCAACTCTAAAAATTGTCGAAGGCATCCGAAAAGGTGTTCTTTTGTCCAAACTTCCCGCTGAGCCCAATTTTAATATCCGTTTCGCGGGAAACCATTTCTAAAGATCCGACGGAGTCAACCGATCACCCACGTGATCCATTTAAGCCCGAAGTCCGCCACTTGTATCCAATTGGTGCACAAACACCTCCAACACACAGTACAGTCCCCCAGAAGTCACCAATCACTCTACAACAGCTCTGCGGAGATCCAGGTCATCACATCCTCCCCCACTAAAAGAAAGTTTCGTCCTCGAAACTAAAAACATTCCTCAACCCAGAACCTCAACCAAATAGAGGGGGTAATGTAATGACACGACTTTTTAGTAATATTTTACCCTCCTTCTAATAAAGTACCCCTTTTAGTGGATCGAAATTATTGAGTTTCTGTAAGTCGGTTGGTGTGTTGCATGAGTATTTTTCTATGAAAGAGCATGAAAAATGATGACCGACGGTGCAATCGGATCCGAAATCCGACTTAGGGATCTCCCAGAACAGGGTATTTAGTGTCGCGGTGGCTTAATGTGCATCGCAACCCGTGCAAAATATCCTGCATGCTTTCCGAGGAAAAGGTGGGTATATCTCGTGTGATTAATTAATTAGAGAATTAGTTATTCGGTTACGGGTATTAAAAGGTGGGTTATCCCGTAGGATTAATTAATTAAAGAATTAATTAATTGGTGACAGAAATTAAAAAGGGTGGGATTTAATTGTACGTACCAAAAAGGAAAAATCCCTCTTTTTGCAAAAGGAGAAACCTTAGTCGGAGAGAACGAGGAGAAAAGAGAAGAAAAAGGCGGAACCCTAGCCGGAGGAGGAAAAAGGAAAGAAAGAGGAAGAAGACGGAGGAATCCGACCACCCCGAGTACCGTACCGGAATTAGAAGAGCAATCGGTCGACTCCCCCGTCGGGATTTTTGGTAGGTAGTTTCTGTTTTGTTGCTTTAATGGGGTTTCCTCGTGTCTTTTTCGTTGTCTACATCGCCGTCTCCGTCCCCGTTGTCATCACCGACCCCGCCGCACGATCTAGGGCACGCGGGGCGCCCGCGGGCGGGCAGCGCCGCGCGGCCTTGTGCCGCGCGGGGCGCCCGCAGACGGGCGCATGCTGCGCGGGCGCCGCCCCGGGCGCACAACCACGCGGCCTTGTGCCGCGCTGGGCGCCCGCGGGCGGGCGCATGCCGCGCGGGCGCCGTGCGGGCGGCGCCGCGGGCGACGCACCACGCGGCCTTGTGCCGCACGGGGCGCCCGCGGGCGGGCACAGGCCGCGCGGGCACCGCCGCAGGCACGCGCCGCGCGGCCTTGTGCCGCGCGGGGCACCCGCATGGTTGGCGAGCGCCGCCCGGGGACGCACACCGCGCGATTTCGGGCCGCGCGGGGCATCCGCGGGCGGCAGCGTCCGCGCGGGGCACCGTTAAGTGTCGTAGGAGCGTCGTGTCTTGGGTTTTTCATCGCAGGGTTAGTTTTGGATTTCCGTTTCCGTAGTGTTAGTGTGTTTTATTAACTATCGCTTTTGGGGACTTCTCTAGGTCTAGGTGTGCAGCGGGAGTGTGTTATAAGATCCAAGTGCTCCGATCTTCCCGCAACCAGGTGGGTACCCTTGCAATAAGTGCAACAAGTGCAATAAGTGTACTATATCATCGTAAAAGACTTAATAACTTGTCTAATAAAGTAGATGAACTGTTAAACCTTTCGCATGAATGTGTATTGTTGTAGTGACCTGGCGTTCCTACGCTTTTGAATACCCTCTTTTCATGACAGAGTTGTTAGGGAAGCTTTTCACTGTGTTTTCTGTAATGGATGGGCCTGGACCGCGGGTATTTTTCTGCATTTGAGCTCGGAAAACGGAGAACGGCAAAGCGATCGGATTCGAATTCCGAATTACGGATCTCCCGGAATGGGGGTCAAAGCGTTTGCCTTTGAGTGGTGCACCAGAATCCGTGCTAAGTGGCCGGCACACTTTTCGAGGTGATCGGACGGGATCCTTCTACGATCGGACTTTCCATCTTAGTTATGTCATTGGGTTATTTTATTTATTTTGTTTTACCTCGACCTTCCGGTTTTCCGTTTTGGGTCCTAATTGAATCCTTTCAGTGGTAATGGGGGGGAGTTGAAGTTCGAGAATTTCTGGGCTGATCGTCGGGGTTTGCAGATATTTTTAGATGGTAGAGCTCGCAAAACGGTGAACGGTGGCGCGTTCGGATTTGAAATCCGACCCCGGGATCTCCCAGAAATAATTTTTGAAGTTTTCTATCAGCTTGGTTGCATCGGAGTGCGTGCCGGCGATCGGCACGTTTTCCGAGGTGATCTGGACCCCCCGTTCAAATTTCGAAGGGCTAGGTTTGATGACTGGGGTTTAATTTTATTTTCTCTTCGTATCTTTTATTCCCGATCGGGGGTGCGGGGAAAAACCCCAAACCCCTTCTCCCTCTTTTCAAGAAACGGCGTAGGAAACGAGACGGAGAGATGGGGAGAGGCCTTTCGGCGAGATTGATCGAGCGAGGAACGGGCGACCCTCCTTCTTCCTCCACCTCCAGCGAAATCAAGGTTAGCATCGTTGCTTTTATTTAATAGGGTTGGCGTTTCGGGTGGTGGTGGTTTGGATGTCACGGGCGATGCAGGTTTGGTTTTGAACGGGAGGCCGCCGCCGCCGTTAACATGGTCACGAGGTCGTCGCCGCAGCCGCCGGGGTCGCGTGGTCGCAACTGGAGCCCAAAAAGGGGCACGATTTAGGGTTTACTGTTCATTCCGACCGGTTTCAGCCACGTGGTCCACCGGACCGGCGTGCACCCGGCGCACGTCATCGCAGCCCGAAGGCGCGGACCCGGTGCAAGGGCGCGTGCGCCGGCCCAGCCCAGGCCGCGCGGTGCACGCACTAGGCGTGCACCCGGCGCTCGCCACTGCAGCCGCGCGGGTGGACCCGGTGCGCGCCCTCTGCCCGTGCGCGGCCCGGCCCAAGCCGCAGCGGTCTACCCGCTGTGGCGTGCGCACGGTCTGCGACAGCCGCCACTGTAGCCGTGAGCCCGGTCCGCGACACTGGCTGCGCTCCAGCGACCCACCGTGCCATGCTCCCGGTCTGCGCCGCCGCCGCCGTCTGTCGTGGACCCGGTCCACGCCTGGACCCGTGCACCAGCCTTCAGAAAAGAGTCCAGAAGCTCCGTTTGTGGCCTGTTTCGCCCTGTTTTTCAGTGTTTTTGACCACGACGATGTTTTTTTTAACAATAATTCTTATTGTAGCTTTTTCGGGCACAAGGTGAGGGTATTTTAGTTGGAGCTTCCGCACGTCTTCTCCTTTGTGTTTGAGGTGGGTACCCCTTAGAACCTCTTTATGCGCATTGTCGTTGTTGTTATGTTTACTTTGTTAAGGGGTATGGTGGGTGATGTGGAACTCCGGATTTACGATTGTCGTGGTAGGAGACCGGACGGGCAGTTCGCCCTCCCCGAACAGCGGTAGGGTTGTTCGGGGCATACTAGCGTTGGGGACGGTGATCGGTGCGACCATTCGGAATTTGGAAGGTGGGTTCCTCGTTCGACAGTCCAGGAGTCAGAAATGAGGGTAATTGGTAAGAGTAAAGTTCGACATGTTGGAATATGGTTAACTCCGGTAAAAGCTTGTGTTTTATTATCTTTATAGTTATGGCGACTATGGGTCGCGGTGCTCGGTGATACCTCATGTTGTGGGGACTTTTCCATTGTCTTAGTTCCGGAGTTATGGGGAAAGGTGTAAGATTTTAGTAATTTCATGTTTATATTTGCTAATCCTGTTAAAGCAATTGTATGGATATTTGATTGCCGAGGCAGGTGCTCGGTCTGGTTTGCCGAGGTTGGTGCTCGGTTGAGGCTCGAGATTGCTACACGCACACCAGCGGTTTGGCCACCGCGAGGGTGTGCTTTTCCGGAAAAGTGGTACGTTGACCCGTCTACCCCACGTGTGGGTGACGTAATGGGGGCCCTCATGGGTGGGGGGTGTGAGCGGTGCCGAGGAAGGTGCTCGAGGTAGTGCCGGGGCAGGTGCTCGGTGCGATTTGCAGAGGTAGGTGCTCGGTGTGGTTGCCGGGGCAGGTGCCCGGGTTTGGATTATTATAGGGGAAGGGTTTTCACTGTTGATTGCACGTCAGAGAGGGCGGTTGCTCTGGTTTTACAGTGGTTTGCCTTACTTTTAGCCCTTATCGCTTTTATTGTTTTTACTTCTGGTCACTGACTTCGCACACCGTGACAGGTGCGTCCAGGGGCGAGTGCTAGGGCGTTGGTGACGCCGTGTGAGTGATCTTCTAGCCCGATGCGGCTACAGATTCTGACTTACTCTTTCCTTGTTCATTTCATTACTTCTGGTAGCTTGTTGTGTGGATCTCGATACCCTCGTGGGGTCGACGTGGATGTTGGACTGTTTTTATAACTCTTTTGGTTGGGTGTTTGTTCTTACTTCTTTACTTGGCCGCTTTCAAACTACAAACAAGAAACAGGGAAAATGTTGTGAAAACCGTTTTAAAAATACGGGTGCCGTGTGGGCGCCGCTTTCAAATTCTGTGGATTTATGTGATTTCGAAAATAGTTTTATAAAACCTGGTGCCGGGTGGGCACCGTTTTAAAACTCTGTGGATTTATGAGATTGCGAAAATAGTTTTATAAAGTCTTGGTGTCGAGTGGACACCGCTTTCAAAACCCTGCCGTTTTATCCTTTCAAAAATAATCGGCCTCTTTACTACTTGTGGAAATTGATTGTATGTAGTTGAAAATGGTTGTATGTGATTGGCAATCGGTCTAGTGTTGTTAAAGGCATGTTTACGTGAACTTTGTAGTCAGGACGCCGTGCATATACAAAGGAGACTCTTCCCGTTTGCAGAGTGAATTTGTATATCCGGCGGGTCTGGGCACGCGCCGGGGAAGAGGAAAAAAAAAATATATGTACAATTTTGGGAGCATCGGTGGCTACCCTTCCGCGCGTTTAAACCCCCGGGGCATGACAGATTAAATGGTATCAGAGAAAAACAACTTTAACCACAGTAGTCACTGTCCAACATCCACGGGGTACATCATCACTAGCTACTAACCAATGAAATGATCAGGGTATAGATGCGTAGAGATGCGAGAGTGCCAGATCGTCAAGTTTTGTTTTTCGGTTTAGCTTGGGTGTTGTGCTAATGTAGTCGGGTTGATTTGGAGGTTGGGGTCGAGGCCGGCTGCCACCGGGGCCTTGAAGGTTGCTATGAATCAATGGATTAGGCAACCAGCACAGGACACGGTGGGTCTGCTGACGGTGTTCTTGCACTTGCTGCGGCTGTTAGTACAGCAGATCGTTACGCCGGCTTTCGTTTCTCCGAACCCCTTCCTCTGCCGACGTTCTGGTCATCGTTAGTAACGGTGACGGGTGGTAGTGTAACCCACCGATGTTTGTTAGTGTGTCGGCCGTTTTGTCGGTCGTGGGTAACTGGATAGCCTTTTGTCTAAATTTGTACCTTCTAGGTCTTCTGGTGGTAGGTTACAGCAGGTAGTCGGTCGATTCTCTTTGCACCATGGGTAAGGTATGGGAGGGAATGTGGAATCCCTCCCTACGATTGTTACCCATAGTTCGGCTTTTTACGGTGTTACGGCAATGGTTGTAGAAATCGTCGGGACGGGGTCTCGAGGTGCTCCTTTGGGGTTAAAAATGGGAGACCACCGGGGCTAGTAAATCTTGTTCATTTGGGGCTCGATTTTGGTTAGAGAGGCCGGGTCTCGCTTCGCACGAGTGCGCGTAAGTGGCGACTTTTTATTGGGGGTTTAGCTTTTGACGCTGGGTGATGCCTGTTAGCTCTTTTAAGAGGGTTGTGGTGGCGTAGCTCTGGGTTGGGTTCCTGTTTTCTGCACTAGAGGGTCGGTTAGGTTGTCCTACGGGTGGGTGAGCGCGTGTTCCCTCGAGTGCGCTTGGAAAACCTAGGCAACCTTTTTGGACAGGGTTTTTCTCGCTGTATTCGTTGCATGTTTTCTTTCCGACCCGATAGGTTTCGGACGGGTAGTCGATTGTACCTGGAGGCCGCTGTTTTAGTGGGCTTTGAGCTTAGAAGTTCCCTAGTGGGGGTGTCGCTGTTTGGTTTGGAGTTTTACCGCTCGATTCGACGCCCGGTGCTTGGAGGGGCAACGGATTGGGACCGAGCGTTAGTGGGTAACCAGAGTGTCGCACCCCGTCGGTGCCAGGACGGAGGTGGGACCTTACCGTGTGAGTTTTGTCGCCAGCTTCCCGTGACCAAGGCATAATCATGAGGCTTAGTTTGGGAGCATTTTTTTGGGTCGTTGATCAAGTGGGGCAGGTGTGGGTCAAGGGGATCCGTCGACTGCTTGGAGCTTTGGCACTGGTCACTTTCGGCTAGGATGCCCTGTACGCAGCCCTTTCTGTGGGGTAGACCTTGTGGTAAGCCTTAGAGCTGAAGCCTAACTTTAGTTTTGACCGTCGCCTCGGTAGGACGGACTGGCGGAGCATGTAGTCCTGGATGGTGTTTATGCTCCGACTTGTGGCCCGTGTTGGTGACGGGTGGAAGTGGCCCGTGTTGGTGACGGGTGGGAGCGGTCCGGGTTGGTGACAGGTGAGTTCGTTGTTTTCAGGGGAGGATTTCTGGTAGTTAGCAACCCAGCCTGTTTTGTTGGCACCTCTTGGAGCCTTGTGAGGGCGTTAGTGTGGTTTTTCCCTTGTCGTCGGTTTAGTTGTTTTGGACTTTTAAGGGCTCATCGGTACGGGTCGGGCCGTATGACTGGGGTACCTTGACGCATCGCAAGACTTTTGTTGCTGGCTGCTCAGCGCCGGCAGAGGTGGTCTGCGGACTGGTGGCATCGTGACGGGGAACTCCGAGTCGGGAAGCAGGAACACGACGAGGTGCTGGGCACGGTTTGGTTCACGAGGTATCAGGCGAATGTATAGTTACTTGGTTTCAGTGGGCCTAGCGAATCGACCCTCTGCATCGCTCACTAACACCCCGGTTGTAAGGATTTTCTTCCGATGTTTTCCCCGACTGAACTGCCGGGAATACCACGAGCGAGAGGTCATCCTCTCTTTCGAGCTTCTACCAGGCACGCAACCTATCACTTAGGCGCCTTACTGAATGGCTTTCGCGGAACTGAGGGAATTTAAGGCACAACTAGAAGATCTTCTGGATAAAGGGTTCATCAGACCGGGTGTGTCGCCTTGGGGCGCACCCGTACTCTTCGTGCGAAAGAAGAACGGAAGCCTACGTCTACGCATCAACTACAGAGAGATAAACAAGGTTACAGTGAAGAACAAGTCCAGGATTGATGACCTCTTCAATCAACTGCCAGTAGCACTTGCGGATTTTTCTCCGGAATCTCAGGGACCAGAAGCTGTTTGCTAAGTTTAAGAAATGTGAGTTCTGACTTCGCGAAGTGGGCTTTTGGGGCACATAGTGTCAGCAACGGGAATCGCAGAGAATATGAGCGGAACTGCCCGACACACGATCCGGAACTGGCAGCAGTCGTCTTCGTTTTAAAGCTTTGGAGACACCACCATTTGGAGTTCATCGTGATGTGTTTTCGGATCACCGGAGCATTAAGTTTGGTCCACATAGAAAGAGTTGTTTTTGCGGCAGAGGCGTTGGTTGGAGTTGCTGAAGGACTCGACTTGTCCATTCGGTATCACCCCGGAAAAGCAAGTGTAGTAGCGGATGTCTTGAGCGGGAAGGGTCAAATCGAGGAGGAACCGATAAGCGCGATTACTCAACAGGACCGGTAAGGTTGCGCGACTCTTGTCCTTGATGGTCAAGCCAGCCCTATTAGAGAAATCCTGGAAGGTTAGAAGACAGGCACACAGATACAGCTTGTTTGAGACAAGATTCCCCCGGACCACGTGAGCGACTTTTCGGCGAGTGCGAACGGTGCAATACATTTACGAGGACGAAACTGCGTGCCCGAGCTACCAGAGTGAAGGAAGAGATACTGTCAGAGGCGCACTGCGCCCCCTATGTGGCGCATCCGGGTGACACGAAGATGTTCAAGGACACGATGCGGTTTGAGTCACAGTGGATCGATTGACGAAGTCGGCTCTTTTCCCACCCATCCATATGACGTGGGCTAGAGACACTCGGCTGGTGTTGAACCTTTTGCAAAGTCTACAATAAGCTCTAGAGACTAACCCACACTTCAGCACGGTGTTTCACCCCCAGACCGACGGACAGTCCGAGCGAGTGATCCGGATTCTCGAAGATATGCTCCGAGCCTGCGTACTTGATTCGAGTGATGGATGGTTACTGCTTTTGAGCTTAGAGAGGACCGGAGCTTCGATGAAACGCCCGTGCGGGTCTTAGCACGGGAGGACAAAAAGGTTGCGCAACCGGACGATCTCCTATGTGAAAGTGTTGTGGAGCCACCAGGAAGAACATGAAGCGACTTGGGAACTGGAGTCAATGATAAGGGAGTGCTACCCAGTTTTATTCATGGCGGACCAGGGTTAAGTTTCGAGGACGAAACTTGTTTTAAGAGGTGAGTGATGTAGTGACCTGCCGTTCCTATGCTTTTGAATACCCTCTTTTCATGACAGAGTTGTTAGGGAAGCTTTTCACTGTGTTTTCTGCAATGGACCGGCCTAGACCGCCGGTATTTTTCTGCGTTTGAGCTCGGAAAACGGAGAACGGCAAAGCGATCGGATTCGAATTCCGAATTCCGGATCTCCCGGAATGGGGGTCAAAGCGTTTGCCTTTGAGTGGTGCACCAGAATCCGTGCTAAGTGGCCGGCACACTTTTCGAGGCGATCGGACGGGATCCTTCTACGATCGGACTTTCCATCTTATTTATGTCATTGGGTTACTTTATTTATTTTGTTTTACCTCGACCTTCCGGTTTTCCGTTTTAGGTCCTAATTGAATCCTTTCAGTGGTAACGGGGGGGAGTTGAAGTTCGAGAATTTCTGGGCTAATCGTCGGGGTTTGCGGATATTTTTAGGTGGTAGAGCTCACAAAACGGTGAACGGTGGCGCGATCGGATTTGAATTTCGACCCCGGGATCGCCCAGAAATAATTTTTGAAGTTTTCTATCAGCTTGGGTGCATCGGAGTGCGTGCCGGCGATCGGCACGTTTTTCGAGGTGATATGGACCCCCCGTTCAAATTTTGAATGGCTAGGTTTGATGACTGGGGTTTAATTTTATTTTCTCTTCGTATCTTTTATTCCCGATCAGGGGTGCGGGGAAAAACCCCAAACCCCTTTTCCCTCTTTTCAAGAAACGGCGTAGGAAACGAGACGGATAGATGGGGAGAGGCCTTTCGGCGAGATTGATCGAGCGAGGAACGGGCGACCCTCCTTCTTCCTCCTCCTCCAGCGAAATCAAGGTTAGCATCGTTGCTTTTATTTACTAGGGTTGGCGTTTCGGGTGGTGGTGGTTTGAATGTCGCGGGCGATGCGGGTTTGGTTTTGAACGGGAGGACGCCGCCGCCGTTAACATGGTCACGAGGTCGTCGCCGCAGCCGCCGGGGTCGCGTGGTCGCAACCGGTGCCGATAAAGGGGCACGATTTAGGGTTTACTGTTCATTCCGACCGGTTTCAGCCACGCGGTCCACCGGACCGGCGTGCACCCGGCGCACGTCAACGCAGCCGGAAGGCGCGGACCCGGTGCATGGGCGCGTGCGCCGGCCCAGCCCAGGCCGCGCGGTGCACGCACTAGGCGTGCACCCGGCGCTCGCCACCGCAGCCGCGCGGGTGGACCCGTTGCCCGCCCTCTGCCCGTGCGCGGCCCGGCCCAAGCCGCAGCGGTCTACCCGCTGTGGCGTGCGCCCGGTCTGCGACAGCCGCCACTGTAGCCGTGAGCCCGGTCCGCGACACTGGCTGTGCTCCAGCGACCCACCGTGCCATGCTCCCGGTCTGCGCCGTCGCCGCCGTCTGTCGTGGACCCGGTCCAAGCTTGGACCCGTGCACCAGTCTTCAGAAAAGAGTCCGGAAGCTCCGTTTGTGGCCCGTTTCGCCCCGTTTTTCAGTGTTTTTGACCACGACGATGTTTTTTTTAACAATAATTCTTATTGTAGCTTTTTCGGGCACAAGGTGAGGGTATTTTAGTTGGAGCTTCCGCACGTCTTCTCCTTTGTGTTTGAGGTGGGTACCCTTTAGAACCTCTTTATGCGCATTGTCGTTGTTGTTATGTTTACTTTGTTAAGGGGTATGGTGGGTGATGTGGACCTCCGGATTTACTGTGAGAACCTAGATCCCCACGACGAGATTACTGGTTGACCAGTAGCCCCTGGAGGCCTATGTGGCGTGTCGGTGGCGTTTGTACACCAATTGGACACTTTTGATGGACTCGGTGTGTTAATTGGATCACGAGAATAGTCAGATGGCCCCATTGAATGCTTAGAAGTGGTTTCGCGCGCAATGGATATTAAAATAGGATTCGGTGCGAATTTTGGATAAAGGGTCACCTCTCCGGATGCCTTCGGCAATTTTTAGAGCTGGAAATTGGCAAATCGGATTTTTGGAATGGACCCGGCGCGAAAATCGGATCAAGTGGGCTTTCCGGGGACTTTCGGCAAATTTTCGGATAAGAATTTGGGGAATCGGACATCATATTTGGATTCAGCGCGCGAAATTGTTGAGAATGGACTATCTACTTGCTTTTTTCGGAGACCGGTTGACGCGCGCGTTTTTCGAGGCTCGTGCGCGGATCTCGAGGCGGCATGGCACGGATTGCAGGGCGGCGCTGGCGCGCAGTTCGAGGCGCATACGGCGGGCGTGGGCGGGGTAGGCAGGCGCGCTAGGGAAGCGCGCCTGCGGCACGTGGCGCGGGGGGCCGCCAGGTGGCGGGCCCCCACTGGCGCGCGCGGTCACGCGGGGGGGCGCGCGCCCGTGTGGCGTGCGGCATGTCCCGCGCCTGCGCGGGACTGGGTGTCACGCGCCCGTGTGGCGCGCGCCAACCGCGCCCGCGTGGCACGCTGGCCGCGTGCCGTGTGGGCAGGCAGGCGCGTGCCTGGGCCGGGTGCACCCGCCCGAGGGTGGTGGACCGTCTTGGCAGTGGGCCGGTGCACCGTGGACTCGGTCCACGGGAGCCCCCCCTCCTCCCTTTCTTCTCTTCTTCTTCTTTCTTCCCCGCACACCATTCCTCCTCCATTTTCTTTTCTTTCTTCTCCAACCGAGCGAGAGAGGGAGTGAGGAGGGGATTTTTGTGGGGTGCGGCGGTGCATTCTGGACCTCGCGGAGCGCGCGAAGTGTTCCACTGGAGCGATTGGGCGGCGCGGCGCAGTCGAGGTGGGTTCCGCACTTCGTTTTTACGGTATTTTTGGCACAATTTCGGGGCGTTCTTTTGGACTTTGGTTTGACCCCTTGCTCTTATCTATGGTAGGGACCGTGTTTTACTGCACCGTTTTGCGTGCGGACCCCGACGGCGTGCTCCGTTTTGCGTGCAGACTCCGTTTTGCATGCGGATTCCGGCACCATGCTCCGTTTTGCGTGCTGACTCCGTTTTGCGTGCGGATTCCGGCACCGTGCTACGTTTTGCGTACGGACTCCGGCGGCGTGCACCGTTTCGCGTGCAACTTGGTGTACGAGAATCGGATTGAGGCGTGCCTTTACAGTTTTTGCATCTGCTCGACGCGAGGATTATCACCGTATTTTCCGGGAATTGCCCGAAGGTATACTTTTCCCGTTCTCCTGTGCAATGCGATACAGATGTGTATATTGTGGACTTTTGCGCTCACCGCGTTGTGGAATTGGTAACTTGGCCTCCGGGACTCGGATTTTGGCGTGCAGGTACTCGTTTCGAAGGGCTCGACACGACGATCGCGTCCATATTTTTGGTGGATTTTTCAGAGTCCGTTCTGCAGGTAAAAATTGCACATCTTCAGGGCTGGTTTCAGCGGTTGGTGTATACTTGGATATTTTAGCATAAAGTGTAACTTTGGACCTTTTGTTGCACCCAGGAGGGTTCGCGAGTGTTTTTGGAACACTGCAAGGAGCCGAGGTGGCGCGACATGTACCGTGGATACAGGTTCAGCGGATTGTGCGAGCAAGGGACGGGTTGTGCTGGATTGTGGTTGGCAGGGTTTTGCGGAGACCGCGGACATTGGGCGGTTGACCGGATATTTATTGGTGCATCTGATTGTGGACCGAGGCTTTCTTTAGTGGTTGGGCTTTCCCACTTAGATCAGTGTCACGATCCAGTCCTGCTAATTTATTCTACTATGATACTTGTTACTCAGACCTTTGAGTCCTTGAGACTCCTATCCCCTATCGGTGTTATGCGTTGGCCCGCATACCCGATTTGGCAGGCACATACACCTTTGAGTCCTTGAGACTCCTATCCCCTGTCGGTGTTATGCGTAGGCTGGCATACCCGATTTGGCATACACCTTTGAGTCCTTGAGACTCCTATCCCCTGTCGGTGTTATGCGTAGGCTGGCATACCCGATTTGGCAGACCCCTTTGAGTCCTTGAGACTCCTATCCCCTATCGGTGTTATGCGTTGGCCCGCATACCCGATTTAGCAGACACAGCAGGCATAGGCAGGCATAGCAGGCACAGCAGGCATAGGCAGGCATAGCAGGCATAGGCAGGCATAGCAGGCACAGCAGGCATAGGCAGGCATAGGCAGGCATAGCAGGCATAGCAGGCATGGCAGGCATAGGCAGGCATGGCAGGCATAGGCAGGCATAGCAGGCATAGGCAGGCATAGGCAGGCATAGCAGGCATAGCAGGCATGGCAGGCATAGGCAGGCATCGCAGGCATAGGCAGGCATGGCAGGCATAGGCAGGCATAGCAGGCATGGCAGGCATAGGCAGGCATAGGCAGGCATGGCAGGCATAGCAGGCATAGCAGGCATAGCAGGCAGTGCCAGTGATTACTGGTCTATCGATTGGGTCGATTGTGCACTTCATGTGCTAGTAGTTGTATGCCATCCTTTGGTTCTCCCCGTTTGGGCATTTAGTTAGAGGCATGATAGATGTTTAGAGGCTCCAGCTTCTTTATATCAGTCTTTATGGCTTTGGGTAGTTTTTGTCTCTTGAGGACTTGGTGGGCAGACCGTCGGTCCTGGCAGTGGTACCCACTGAGAACTCCCTTTTTGGTGTAGTTCTCACACCCTTTGGGGGTTTTCCCCCTTCTTTTTCCTTCCTCTCCTTTGTTTTCCAGAGTCTTAGCGGGTGTTGCTGATTCTGCAGTTGTTGATCGAGGCGAGGGAGTCGCGAGCTAGATCCCTACCCATGTTTGGAGAGTAGCGGTACCCCTTCAGAGGAGAGCTTCAGTAGATTAGTTGTTTTATTTCCTCTTTTGAGAGACTGTTGTAGTGAGGATGATATGTATTTGAGAGCCTGTACACTGTTGTATTTATTGGAGTTACCTCCCTGTTGAGCTATGAGTTCTGTATCTGAGGATTTTGTACGATTATCATTTTTGGGAGATGGACATTGTTGTATTACTTCCAGTTGTACAGTGGTTGATTTTAGTTATACAGCAGATTTTCATTTTTAGCTCTGATATATGTTAGCTGTAGTACTTTTCTTGCAGGTAGGACGCTTCGCCTATGCGGGGTTTGGCATAGGTGGCGGATCTGTTGGCGAGCCCGGGTCGCAGTTTCGACCCCGGGGCGTGACAGATTAGGTGGTATCAGAGCCTAGGTTGTAGGTCGTGGTGGACATAGAAACCCTAGGCTTATGGTTTGACCCTTGGTTGACTTCGTGAGAGTCGTGACTTTTAGCGAGAGTCCTGATTGAGTTTTATTCCTCTCCCAAGGGACGGGAAGAGTGATTGGCATGTTTATTCTCCTAAGTGATTATGTTGGCTGCAGACAACATAATGCTGTGGAAGGGGTGACATGCTTTAGACTTTCGCTGGATTGGGTCGAGCGTTGTTTTGTGCTGTTTTGCAGTTTCGTCGTGGCGAGCTGTGTCTCCCCGACGCTGGGTTTTGACACGTGTACTTCCTGTCATAGCAGTTGAACTTGAGCGGTTGGTTTTGGGCCAGATACCCGGATTGAGGTCAGAGAGTTCCGGACCCAGATGACAGTATCGTCTGAGGCCTATTAGCGGCAGAGCGAGCGAGCAGCTGGTTTTAGTGACACAGTTGTCGGAGCAGCGGGCAGCTCGACAGTGCTTTCTTCTGAGACCACCCGGTTGCAGTATCCTCAGGGGCGAGGATTTTTGTGGCACCGATGGAGTAGGTAGCCCCTCTGTGCCGATGTTTACTGTCGAGGCACCGAGGCAGGGTGGATAGTTGACAGCTGGTGAGATGAGGGGACGTGATCGATCTATTAAGCCAGATTGGGCAGATGAACCACCCCGACTCGTAAGATTGAGTTGGAGCATTTGGAGGCAGAGTCGTGGTTGGTGGTGATGGAGTGATCAATTGAGAGCCTCCCTGTGCTAGAGAGTTTTGGCAGTTGTTGAACTGCGCGCTCCAGGTTCGAGGGACGAGGCGCATAGGATATGCGGCTGGGAGTGGATTGCGCCAGGATACCTTTCAGTTTATTCAGTCCCTCTGTTATAGGTTTTGACGCCTCGCTGGAGTAGGCATTGTGTATGGAGCGTGGCGCTGCAGTTCCTTTGGATAGGGATCTGCCGCTAGAGGCGAGTTCAGAATATTGGCGCTTGGCGCCGGGTGATGGAGGACAAATCGGCCGGCAGAGGCACTTCTGATTTCTTTTCCAGGGTGACGGGTTCCTGGGATGCCAGAGATCGGGTGGACCCCGATGGCCGCATCAGCATCTATATCAAAATGGCGCAGCGGTAGCGTGGATTTGTATCTGCGGAGGACCTTATTCGTCGCCTCAGTGTGAGTAGAAACAGAGGTCGTACTCCCTATGTGGATAGCCCTGATTTGCAGGCAAATTGAGCGACAACCACTTGCATCGAGTGGATGAACCTGTGCCGCCCGTGTGGAGGGAGCCACGGTAGTGGATCGAGTTGTCGCAGGTGTGATTTCATCACAGCAGTCGGAGTTAGAGCATGTTGCATTCCTGCATGGACTAGAGGCAGATTTGTTACCACGTGCACAAAAGGCACAGGTTTCTGTTGTTGTTGTGCATGTGGAAGAAACTTTTGGATCATGTCCAGTGCAGCTGAGACTGCGAGTTACCGGCAGACTTAATGGTAATTGTGGCAGTTCGGTATCTTGACCATGTGCTTGAGAGTGATTGGCACAACGCCACAGGATGTTTTGGCTGAGGAGTGAGAGGACGTCGATTTTCTACGAGGCAGACGAGAGGAGGTTTGGTTGTTAAGACGGTTAGAGCACACAAGCTTTAGCGACAGTGTGAGAGGTGGCTTTTGGCGGCACCGGGATTCAAGGATACCTCTGTTGCCCACGAGATCCCGGGTGTGATTTCACCTGAGCTGTTGACGATGCCGCCGGTTAGGGAGATAGAGATTGCGTTTGACGTGGTTCAGGGAACCGCGCCACCCTTGATACCACATCATTGGATATCACCTGTAGAGCTGAGAGAGCTGATGGCGCAGTTGCAGGATCTGATGGATCGAGGGGTCTGTTTGACCTAGTGCCACGCCGTTGATATACGGTGGTGATGCCACGCCGTTGATATACGGTGGTGATGCCACGCCGTTGGTACACGGTGGTGATGCCACGTCGTTGATACACGACTGTGAGGGTCCTTTTATGGTTCGAGTGTAGACAGGTCCGGGTGGTATCTAGGACCTTTTGAGGGAGCTATATGCAGGCAGTTATTGTATGATGCGAGTACCTACTCAGAATCAGACAGCCGAGGATCTTGCCTAGATGGCGTTCGGGACACGGTAGGGCATCTTGAGCTCACAGTGAGGCCGAGTGGATTGATTAATGCCCTGCCACTCTTATGATTTAGGGAATTGTGCTCCAGCTGTACTTGATTGGATTGGTAATAAGATCCTCCGGGGATATTTGAATTTACTCCCAGAGCGATGTGGAGCGCGAGGAGCACTTGTGGATGTGCTACCATGCCCGTGTGGATGAAGTGGTATGCCAAGTTATTGAGGTACAAGTTGTAGCTCCAGAAGCATACCTTCTTGGGTCACGTTGTTCGAGCCATAGGAGCGGCGGTGGAAATCCGGCCAATATGGATATCACTTGGGATTTGGCCGAGATCGACAATTATTGTCGAGGTGAGGAGTTTCTTGGACTGAGTAGTGCCAGGAAAGCTTGGCAATCGGATGATGAGATTGCTGCCAGCGCCAATGCTAGTATTTCCAGTGTTGGGAGAGATATCTGCGAGTTTTAGTGATGCCTCTTGTAGCGACTGTGGAATTACCGTTGGGTTATTGTTGAGCATTTTGGATTACCCCGATAGGGCCACTGTGATGGCGGATACCTGGCGCAGGAAAGCTATCTGGGGATGAGTTTGATAATTCCACAGCTGGCCCTGTGTGGACTATTGGGGCAAATATGGCTTTTGGTTGTGTCCCTGAGGGTTCCTTTGGATGATAGACCACGGCTGAGTAGTTCACTCGGATGGTCAAGATTCGAGAGTGACCGAGTGAGGACCCCTCCTTGTTAGGGCTCATTTCCTTATTGGTTAATCGTGTGGGTGTGCTTCGGGTTGCCTTGGTAGAGTTGACACAGGTTGTGGTTTGGTTCGTGTTGCACTGGCGGTTATCTTGTTTCCCCCAACTTTTGATGGAACCCTTGTTGTGTTTCATGTCTCAGCTCCGGAAGGTTATGTTTGTGGATCCCTCGCCCGTGATTGACTCGCCCCATTTGAGATCTAGGAATGTTTGGAGTACGAGGGACGCCCGTTGCGAATTCTGGCTCGTGAGATTAGAGCTTGCGCAATCGGGCTATGCCGTGCTGGTTGTAGCTGTTGTTGTTGTTGAGGAGTGGTCACGGGTAGTGAGCAGCAACTTGGAGCTGGAGATGATGATGTTGAGTACTTACCCTTAGTGCTTGTGACTCCTGGTGGAATTGAGCTAGTTTCGAGGACGAAACTTTCTTTAGTGGGGGAGGATGTGAGAACCTAGATCCCCACGACTAGATTACTGGTTGACCAATAGCCCCTGGAGGCCTATGTGGCGTGTCGGTGGCGTTTGTACACCAATTGGACACTTTTGATGGACTCGGTGTGTTAATTGGATCACGAGAGTAGTCAGATGGCCCCATTGAATGCTTAGAAGTGGTTTCGCGCGCAATGGATATTAAAATTGGATTCGGGGCGAAGTTTGGATAAAGGGGCACCTCTCCGGATGCCTTCGGCAATTTTTAGAGCTGGAAATTGGCAAATCAGATTTTTGGAATGGACCCGGCGCGAAAATCGGATCAAGTGGGCTTTCCGGGGACTTTCGGCAAATTTTCGGATAAGAATTTGGGGAATCGGACATCGTATTTGGATTCAGCGCGCGAAATCGTTGAGAATGGACTATCTACTTGCTTTTTTCGGAGATCGGTTGACGCACGCGTTTTTCGAGGCTCGTGCGCGGATCTCGAGGCGGCATGGCACGGATCCCAGGGCGGCGCTGGCGCGCAGTTCGAGGCGCATACGGCGGGCGTGGGCGCGGCAGGCAGGCGCGCTAGGGAAGCGCGCCTGCGGCACGTGGCGCGGGGGGCCGCCACGTGGCGGGCCCCCACTGGCGCGCGCGGTCACGCGGGGGGGCGCGCGCCCGTGTGGCGTGCGGCATGTCCCGCGCCTGCGCGGGACTGGGTGTCACGCGCCCGTGTGGCGCGCGGCAACCGCGCCCGCGTGGCACGCTGGCCGCGTGCCGTGTGGGCAGGCAGGCGCGTGCCTGGGCCGGGTGCACCCGCCCGAGGGTGGTGGACCGTCCTGGCAGTGGGCCGGTGCACCGTGGACTCGGTCCACGGGAGCCCCCCCTCCTCCCTTTCTTCTCTTCTTCTTCTTTCTTCCCCGCACACCATTCCTCCTCCATTTTCTTTTCTTTCTTCCCCAACCGAGCGCGAGAGGGAGTGAGGAGGGGATTTTTGTGGGGTGCGGCGGTGCGTTGTGGACCTCGCAGAGCGCGCGAAGTGTTCCACTAGAGCGGTTGGGCGGCGCGGCGCAGTCGAGGTAGGTTCCGCACTTCGTTTTTACGGTATTTTTGGCACAGTTTTGGGGCGTTCTTTTGGACTTTGGTTTGACCCCTTGCTCTTATCTGTGTTAGGGACCGTGTTTTACTGCACCGTTTTGCGTGCGAACCCCGACGGCGTGCTCCATTTTGCGTGCGGACTCCGTTTTGCATGCGGATTCCGGCACCGTGCTTCGTTTTGCGTGCGGAGTCTGTTTTGCGTGCGGATTCCGGCACCGTGCTCCATTTTGCGTACGGACTCCGGCGGCGTGCACCGTTTCGCGTGCAACTTGGTGTACGAGACTCGGATTGAGGCGTGCCTTTACAGTTTTTGCATCTGCTCGACGCGAGGATTATCACCGTATTTTCCGGGAATTGCCCGAAGGTATACTTTTCCCGTTCTCCTGTGCAATGCGATACAGATGTGTATATTGTGGACTTTTGCGCTCACCACGTTGTGGAATTGGTAACTTGGCCTCCGGGACTCGGATTTTGGCATGCAGGTACTCGTTTCGAAGGGCTCGACACGACGATCGCGTTCGTATTTTTGGTGGATTTTTCAGAGTCCGTTCTGCAGGTGAAAATTGCACATCTTCAGGGCTGGTTTCAGTGGTTGGTGTATACTTGGATATTTTAGCATAAAGTGTAACTTTGGACCTTTTGTTGCATCCAGGAGGGTTCGCGAGTGTTTTTGGAACACTGCAAGGAGCCGAGGTGGCGCGACATGTACCGTGGATACGGGTTCAGCGGATTGTGCGAGCAAGTGGCCACGCTCTTCACCGATCCCAGATTTGCCTTGGATTGAACACTTCAGGTGGGTAGGCTTAATTTGGTAACTGTTTAAGGTTCTTACATTAGGGTGAATGTAAGTACACTTGTGGGGATGTCACCCCTCTATGACTGATAGCAGGCATATTTGATGTGCAACCGATATGAGCGAGAGGTAAGCAAGGAATGGCCTACTTGGGTAAGATTGGTATACCATAGTAGGAATACTTTAGCATGCTTTGCTAATATATGCTTCACCCACTTTTATCGTTTTTGAGGACAAAAGCATGCTTGTATGGACATGTAGTTAGGCCATCTTTTACTGCTACACTACTTATTGGAACTTGACTTAGGGAAACCATGCTTTTTCCTTTCCCCTCCTTTGTTAGTCAGGCGGTCTATGTTGCTCGGGTGCGAGCAGAGGTCTGGGGTAGTGTAGTCAGGACATTGGTGTCAGGGACGGGTTGTGCTGGATAGTGGTTGGCAGGGTTTTGCGGAGACCGCGGACATTGGGCGGTTGACCGGATATTTATTGGTGCATCTGATTGAGGACCGAGGCTTTCTTTAGTGGTTGGGCTTTCCCACTTAGATCAGTGTCACGATCCAGTCCTGCTGATTTATTCTACTATGATACTTGTTACTAAGACCTTTGAGTCCTTGAGACTCCTATCCCCTATCGGTGTTATGCGTTGGCCCGCATACCCGATTTGGCAGGCGCATACACCTTTGAGTCCTTGAGACTCCTATCCCCTGTCGGTGTTATGCGCAGGCTGGCATACCCGATTTGGCATACACCTTTGAGTCCTTGAGACTCCTATCCTCTATCGGTGTTATGCGTAGGCTGGCATACCCGATTTTGCATACACCTTTGAGTCCTTGAGACTCATATCCCCTATCGGTGTTATGGGTTGGCCCGCATACCCGATTTAGCAGACACAGCAGGCATAGGCAGGCATAGCAGGCACAGCAGGCATAGGCATAGGCATAGGCAGGCATAGGCAGGCATAGGCAGGAATAGGAGGCACAGCAGGCATAGGCAGGCATAGGCAGGCATAGCAGGCATAGCAGGCATGGCAGGCATAGGCAGGCATAGGCAGGCATAGGCAGACATGGCAGGCATGGGCAGGCATGGCAGGCATAGGCAGGCATAGGCAGGCATAGGCAGGCATAGCAGGCATGGCAGGCATAGGCAGGCATGGCAGGCATAGGCAGGCATGGCAGGCATAGGCAGGCATAGCAGGCATAGGCAGGCATAGGCAGGCATAGCAGGCATAGCAGGCATGGCAGGCATAGGCAGGCATGGCAGGCATAGGCAGGCATGGCAGGCATAGGCAGGCATAGCAGGCATGGCAGGCATAGGCAAGCATAGGCAGGCATGGCAGGCATAGCAAGCATAGCAGGCATAGCAGGCAGTGCCAGTGATTACTGGTCTATCGATTGGGTCGATTGTGCACTTCATGTGCTAGTAGTTGTATACCATCCTTTGGTTCTCCCCGCTTGGGCATTTAGTTAGAGGCATGATAGCTGTTGAGAGGCTCCAGCTTCTTTATATCGGTCTTTACGGCTTTGGGTAGTTTTTGTCTCTTGAGGACTTGGTGGGCAGACCGTCGGTCCTGGCGGTGGTACCCACTGAGAACTCCCTTTTTGGTGTAGTTCTCACACCCTTTGGGGGTTTTGCCCCTTCTTTTTCCTTCCTCTCCTTTGTTTTGCAGAGTCTTAGCGGGTGTTGCTGATTCTGCGGTTGTTGATCGAGGCGAGGGAGTCGCGAGCTAGATCCCTACCCATGTTTGGAGAGTAGCGGTACCCCTTCAGAGGAGAGCTTCAGTAGATTAGTTGTTTTATTTCCTCTTTTGAGAGACTGTTGTAGTGAGGATGATATGTATTTGAGAGCCTGTACACTGTTGTATTTATTGGAGTTACCTCCCTGTTGAGCTATGAGTTCTGTATCTGAGGATTTTGTACGATTATCATTTTTGGGAGATGGACATTGTTGTATTACTTTCAGTTGTACAGTGGTTGATTTTAGTTATACAGAAGATTTTCATTTATAGCTCTGATATCTGTTAGCTGTGGTAATTTTCTTGCAGGTAGGACGCTTCGCCTATGCGGGGTTTGGCATAGGTGGCGGATCTGTTGGCGAGCCCGGGTCGCAGTTTCGACCCCGGGGCGTGACATTTACGATTGTCGCGGTGGGAGACCGGACGGGCAGTTCGCCCTCCCCGAACAGCGGTAATGTTGTTCGGGGCATACTAGCGTTGGGGACGGTGATCGGTGCGACCATTCGAAATTTGGAAGGTGGGTTCCTCGTTCGACAGTCCAGGAGTCAGAAATGAGGGTAATTGGTAAGAGTAAAGTTCGACATGTTGGAATATGGTTAACTCCGGTAAAAGCTTGTGTTTTATTATCTTTATAGTTATGGCGACTGTGGGTCGCAGTGCTCGGTGATACCTCATGTTGTGGGGACTTTTCCATTGTCTTAGTTCCGGAGTTATGGGGAAAGGTGTAAGATTTTAGTAATTTCATGTTTATATTTGCTAATCATGTTAAAGCTATTGTATGGATATTTGATTGCCGAGGCAGGTGCTCGGTCTGGTTTGCCGAGGTTGGTGCTCGGTTGAGGCTCGAGATTGCTACACGCACACCAGCGGTTTGGCCACCGCGAGGGTGTGCTTTTCCGGAAAAGTGGTACGTTGACCCGTGTACCCCACGTGTGGGTGACGTAATGGGGGCCCTCATGGGTGCCCTCATGGGTGGGGGGTGTGAGCGGTGCCGAGGCAGGTGCTCGAGGTAGTGCCGGGGCAGGTGCTCGGTGCGATTTGCCGAGGTAGGTGCTCGGTGTGGTTGCCGGGGCAGGTGCCCGGGTATGGATTATTACAGGGGAAGGGTTTTCACTGTTGGTTGCACGTTAGAGAGGGCAGTTGCTCTGGTTTTACAGTGGTTTGCCTTACTTTTAGCCCTTATCGCTTTTATTGTTTTTACTTCTGGTCACTGACTTCCCACTCCGTGACAGGTGTGTCCTAGGGCGAGTGCTAGGGCGTTGGTGAGGCCGTGTGAGTGATCTTCTAGCCCGATGCGGCTACAGACTCTGACTTTCTCTTTCCTTGTTCATTTCATTACTTCTGGTAGCTTGATGTGTGGATCTCGATACCCTCGTGGGGTCGACGTGGATGTTGGACTGTTTTTATAACTCTTTTGGTTGGGTGTTTGTTCTTACTTCTTTACTTGGCCGCTTTCAAACTACAAACAAGAAACATGGAAAATGTTGCGAAAACCGTTTTAAAAATACGGGTGCCGTGTGGGCGCCGCTTTCAAATTCTGTGGATTTATGTGATTTCGAAAATAGTTTTATAAAACCTGGTGCCGGGTGGGCACCGTTTTAAAACTCTTTGGATTTATGAAATTGCGAAAATAGTTTTATAAAGTCTTGGTGTCGGGTGGACACCGCTTTCAAAACCCTGCGGTTTTATCCTTTCAAAAATAATCGGCCTCTTTACTACTTGTGGAAATTGATTGTATGTAGTTGAAAATGGTTGTATGTGATTGGCAATCGGTCTAGTGTGGTTAAAGGCATGTTTACGTGAACTTTGTAGTCAGGACGTCGTGCATATACAAAGGAGACTCTGCCCGTTTGCAGAGTGAATTTGTATATGCGGCGGGTCTGGGCACGCGCCGTGGAAGAGGAAAAAAAAATTATATGTACAATTTTGGGAGCATCGGTGGCTACCCTTCCGCGCGTTTAAACCCCCGGGGCGTGACTATTGTTCTTTCATTATTAAAATTGTGGCGACTGAGGGTCGCGGTGCTTGATACACGCCGACTTCGGCAAACCTTGTTTTTGGATGCTGCACGTACACCGGCGGATTGGCCTCCGCAAGGGTGTACTTTTCTGGAGAAGTGGTATGAATGACCCGTGTGCCCCACGATTTGTGTAGGTGCCAGAGGGGACCCCTTCACGCCAGCTAAAAGTGCCGCACTAGTACCGTGAAAGGGGTTAAAAGCATCACGTAAGTAAGGTGATTGTGCACGAGGGGAGATCGTCGACTCCCCGACAGGTACCAGGTGTAATTAAATCAAGTGAGGTGAACACATGAGGTGGAAAAGCGAAAGGTTCCGGTGTACTTGTTTTATTTTAAAGCTATTATAAATTGTTGAAACATCTACTTTATTTGTCACTGACTTCCCACACTGTGACAGGTCCGGCTAGGTATAATAACTGGGACGGTGGTGAGACTGCGTCGAGAGGACCTTAGCTATATGAGGCTTTATTACGCTATTTTCCGTTTGGGTTTATCTCATTTCTCCTTTTGGTTTAACTGTTAGTTTAATTTGCTTGAATGTGGATCATGCGGGTTGTTGGATAGTCAATTAGTTAGCACTCTGGATTTGATTTACTTTTATGGACCTTAATGCGGCATAGTTTTTAACTAACAAAATGGTTTTTAAAATGCTTTCCAAACTAAGTGTCGTGTGGGCACAATCTTGGTAAACCCCTGGATTTATCCTTTCAAAAAGGTATGGCCGCTGTAGTGTGAATGTGTAAATGGTTTCAAAAACTGGGTGTCGTGTGGACACCGATTGCAAAACCCGTAGTTTAACTCCTGATGTGATTGAATGAAATTACCTTTCCTTCCTTGTTCACTGTGACTGTGTGGTTAAAGAATGTGGTTGTTATTGCTGTTGTAAATGTGACGCCGTACATATACAAAGGAGACTCTGTCCGATTGAAGAGCGAATTTGTATATGTGGCGGGTCTGACATGCACTGGGGAGAGGTCGATACTTATTCATAAAGAAAAAATATATTCGTTCAGCTTTGCCGAAAAACCCCTGGGGCATGACAGGTAAATATCCAATCATCCACCACTCAAGCTCCCAAGGCTGTCTAATACCTCCTCCAGAGACGCGATACAATCCTCGGGTCTCTAACTAGAACAAAATAGAGGCGGGCATTCCAGAAAACCGCACCACCTCATCCCAGTACAGCTGGGCTAACCGCTCGATTGACCAAGTAGCCTGCATTGGCAAAAGCATCCGCTCCTCCCAGGGCCCCCGATAATCCAACCACAAGTCCATCGGCACAAAAGCTCGATCCGAGTACCTCCGTACCCCCGAGGTATCCAATATAAGTCCCCCAACTGATCACGTAGACTCTGATCTCTAATCTTTAAATCGTCGGGATGTAGAAGCAATTCCCCAACTCTCCGGCATCAACACACAGCCATACGCAGTCGAGAAAACCAGATTGCAAATCAACCTTCAGGAAGACCCGGGACCCTTACAACTGGTAAATCAAATACTCCATGCTCGACAAGGGTGCTAGCTCCAGATGGTCACTTCATCTAATTCCCGGGGATCCACGCAAAGCCGAAGTGAACCAACCTTCCACAACTCGAATAGCACCGGCGCCCCCGAAGGCGACACACTTGGTCTGACAAAATTTCCAAAACATCGGATCCTGGAGTTGTGTCCTCAACTCTCAAACAAGTGACATGCTAGACAACTCCCTTTGAGCATAGTAGATAGAGGCATGATAGCTGTAGTTACTTTTCCAGCTTAGTTTTCTTTATCACAGTCTTTTTCTGTTATCTTATGCCTCTAGTAGACTTAGTGGGCAGACCATGGGTCTTGGAGACGGTACCCACTGAGAACTACTGTAGGATGTAGTTCTCACACCCTCTGTCGGTGACAGGTTGCTGAGGCTTTTCTTTCCGTTCTTGCCCGAGCTGGCGCGACGGACCGAGGACAGGGTGTCACGAGATAGTTCCCTACCAGCATAGTTCTTTTAGAGTGAGGTAGATGTACCATCCCGGACTGTGGGATTAACTGTTTATTGTTATATTTCCAGTTTTAGTTATCTCCCTTTTTGGTTTCATAGATGTTGTATAGGTGGATTTTTATTTGTATCTGACCTTGTATTATTCAGGTATTTGGGAGATGGACTTTGTATTTGTTTTCAGCTTATTAGTAGTTTGATTTTATATTACAGCTTTTATTTTTCCGCTCTGATATCTGTGTAGCTGTAGTTCTATCTTTTGCAGGTTAGACGCTTCGTCGGTGCGGGGCTTCCCGTGTCGACAGCGGATCTGTTGGCGAGCCCGGGTCGCAGTTTCGACCCCGGGGCGTGACAGATTAGAGTGGTATCAGAGCCTAGGATGTAGGTCGTTGTGGACTTAGAAACCCTAGGCTTGTGGTTGGACCTTAGGATGACTACGTGAGAGTCGTGACTTGTAGCGAGAGTCCTTATTGAGTTTTTACCTCTCCCAAGGGATGGGATGAGTGATTTTACATGTTATTCTCTTTAAGTGGTTATGTTGGCTGCAGACAACATAATGCTTAGGGAAGGGTAACCTGTTTTAGACTTTCGCTTGATCGGGTTGAGTGGTTGTTTTGTCCTGACGTGTGTTGTTGTTGCAGTTGACTGCGATGCCGCCGAGACGTCGTGCAGCGGCAAGGGTGCGTTCGACCTTGGATGAGGAGCCTGAGCAGCGGGAGGCCGAGCAGTTAGAGCAGAGTGAGGTCCGAGAGCTGCGGGCTCAGGTAGCCCAGTTGGCAGAGGCGACCAGGCACCAAGGGGAAAACATGGAGCTCATGATGCGTATGATGGAGCAGAGAGCATTCCCTGCAGCGCCACCAGCAGTATCTCCGGTTGCGGCGTCATCGACCTCAACTCAGATTGCCCCACTGACAGCTGAGGAGCAGAGGGAGCTCACCGTCAAGTTGGCTTATGTTAGCCAATTCCACCCTCCGCGGTTTTCAGGGCAGAGTTCGGAGCCGTGGGAAGTTGAGAACTAGATTGCGGCAATGAAGAAGCTATTTGAGAACCTCTTCATTAAGGAAGAACATCAGGTGCATTTGGGGGCGCACTATTTGGAGAAGGACGCCGAGACTTGGTGGCGTCGAGTTCGCCCAGTTGGACCACCGGGAGTTCAGTTGATGACTTGGCCAGAGTTTCGAGCTTTGCTACGCGGGGCCTATTTTCCCGATAGTGCAAAGCATAAACTGGAAGGGGATCTTCGATGGTTACAGCAGGGTAGTCGGCCTCTTTAGGAGTACATTCGGGAGTTTCAGCGGTTGCTAAACAGCGTGCCACATGTCGCCCCAGATGAGGCTCAGAGGGTAGATTTGTTTGAGAGAGGGCTGCACCAGGACATTTATCACCTTGTTCACTCGCATCGGTCACCGACTCTGGATGCAGCCATAGAGCGTGCTCGGTGGGTTTCCCGAGGGACAGTGATTATGACAGAGAGGGACGGAGCGCCAGGGACCAGCTCCGGGGAGAGGCATCCAGTGCCGCCTGATTTTGGACAGTCTAGTAGATCGAGACCCCCGGGGCCGCCACAATCCCAGTCTGAGGGTCGTGGATTTCAGAGGAGACGGAGATCAGGAGGTCCTCCACAGCCGATGTACCAGCAGCAGCAGTATTTGGATGAGTGTGTCATCTGCGGTGGGCCGCATGCAGTGCAGCAGTGTGACCAGAGGCAGGGGCGATGCTTTTCGTGTGGTCAGTCGGGACATTTTCAGGCAGCATGCCCTCGAGCAGTACTTACGGCAATGCCGCTTGCGACGGCACCCCCGCTACCTCTTTAGGATGAAGGAGCTCCTCCGATTTACCGCCAGGCAGATAGGGCCACGACGTCGGGGCAGACAGAGCGACGACCACCCACATCGAGAGGATGAGTTGGGCCGTTCGGTTGGAGGGCGGCAGGATAGAGGATCGCATTGTACCAGGTATGACTTTCTTTCCTAGTTGTCGGAGTTTTAGCTTTTCCACCCCTACCTGGTTTGAGTTGGCGGATTGTAGTTTTGTTTACAGTCACAGCAGGGACAGCTTCAACACCTCTCTCCTCGTTTTCTCGTCTCTACGCCGAAACCGGCGAACGGGACGAAAATTTCGGAAGGGCTACTCCAAACATGGAGACGATGCTGGAACCTGTTCTTGTTTGATTGGGGTGAAGGCATCGGTCTTTTTGGAATTTTCGGACTTTTCGCTATTTTCGGCTGCTTTTCAAATAGAGAGTTGGGGTTGATGATGTTCCTGATGTTGGGCTTTCCTTTCCTTGGTTGGGAAAGGGGTGTGTTTTAGTTTCGAGGGTGAAACTTTTTTTTAGTGGGGGAGAGTGTGGTGTCCCGGAATCCCCGTGCGACTCGACCGTGTGGTTGGTGATGAGGAAACACCTATTTTTGGTGTTTCGAGTCCGTTGTGCGTCAAATAGATGCCAAAAACGGACTCAGCGCGCGAAAACAGTCAAAATAGGCTATTTTCGGGCATAAATGGGCTAACGGGCCCATTTTGGTCGCGGGCTGGTCCACGGCCCACCCGCGTGCACCGGGAGCACCGAACCCGCGCCGCTGCCACGTGGCGGGCGCGGGTTGGTCGTTCCGGTCGCAGGCGCAGCGGGGAGCGCGGGAACGGGGCGCACGTGGGTGACGCCACGCGGCTGCCCCGCGTTGGGCGCGTCAACCCGCGCATTGACCCGCGCGGGGAAGCGGCGCGGGCCAGCGCGGGATGTGCGCGGGTGGGGACACGCGGCGCGGGTTTCGCGCTGAGGGCGACGCGTGGCGGGCGTCTACTTGCCCGTGGCGCGCGACAGGACGCGACGAGCGGCGCGTTGGTCGCGGTGTGGCGCGGGGCTGCCACGCGTCGGCCCTCGGGTGCTCGCGCTTGGGCGCGGGTCGCGTGGTGCTGCCACGTGGCAGCCTGCGGGGTGCGCGCGGCGCAGGAGCTTGGCGGGATTACTGTAGCGCCCGTTTTTTGGGGTTTCGGGCGCCCGAAAGTGGGATCCGGGCGCCCGAATCTTGGTGTTTTGGGCTATTTAAGCCCAAAATGCCCCCTTTTTCTCCTTTTTTCTCTTCTGTTCCGTTCGTGCACGTGAGGGGGAGAGAGGAAGAGCGTTAGGGAGGTTTTGGGGGTGCCGTGAGCGCACCGTTTGTGCCGTGGAGCGCGCGCGAGGTGTCCCTTGGAGCCGGACGAACGCATGGGTGCTTGTTTGGCGAAGCGCCGACTTTAAGGTTAGTTTCGCTCGTCTTTTTGCAGTGTTTTTCGGCACAGTTTTTGGGGTTTACCCTTTTGGATTTTGGGTTTTTACTCCTTGTCCTTGTGCTTGTTAGGGGCTGTTCTTTACCTCTCCGTTTTGCGTGCGGACTCCGGCACCGTACTCCGTTTTGCGTGTGGACTCCGGCGGCGTGCACCGTTTTGCGTGCGGAATCCGTTTTGCGTGCGAACTCCAGCACCGTGCTCCATTTTGCGTGCGGAATCTGGCATTGTGCTCCGTTTTGCGTGCGAACTCCAGCTGCGTGCACCGTTTTGCGTGCGGACTCCGTTTTGCATGCGAACTCCGACACCGTGCTCCGTTTTGCGTGCGGACTTCGGCATCGTGCTCCGTTTTGCGTGCGGAATCCGACGGCGTGAACCGTTTTGCGTGCGGTCTCCGTTTTGCGTGTGGACTCCGGCACCATGCTCCGTTTTGCGTGCGGACTCCGACTGTCACGCCCCGGGGTCGAAACTGCGACCCGGGCTCGCTAACAGATCCGCCATCTGTACGAAAACTGCCGTACAGACGAAGCGTCTAACCTGCAAAAAGAATCAACTACAGTATACAGATATCAGAGAGCTGGAAGTAAACTACTAAAAACTGAAATCCAAACACTGTACGACTGAAAATAAATACAATATCCATCTCCCAAATTCGATCATATAAAAAGTCCTCTGATACAAAAACCCAAAAGGGAGATATCTCCAATAAAAACATCAGTGTACAAGCTCTCAATACAAATATCCTCACTAAATCAGTCTCTCAAACTGTAAAATAAAGTACAACTCTATACCTCACAACAAAGGTCTCTCAACAGAGGAAAAAGAAGTAAACTAATCTACTGAAGCTCTCCTCTGGAGGGGTACCGCTACACTCCAACGACGGGTAGGGAACTAGCTCGCGACTCCGTCGCCTCGGCCAGAAGGGTCAGCAACTGGAGCAACAGGAACTGGAGAAGAAGTTCCTGGGGAAAAAGACACCACGACGGGTGTGAGAACTACTTCCCACAGTAGTTCTCAGTGGGTGCCGTCAACAAGCCCAACGGTCTGCCCACTAAGTCTACTAGAGGCAAAAGATAACAGTGCAATGAAATCTGAACAAGAAAAGCTGGAGCTACTCTACAGCTACCATGCCTCTATCTAGATGCTCAAAAAGTGGAACAGATGAAAGTAAATGTGACCACTCACACCCAAGGTGCTCAATCGACCCAATCGAACTGACTGCCTCATAGGGTCCAGTCAAGCCTGCGCCTGTCGACTAGGAACGCACCTGCCCACTACCACACATCCACATGAGGACGGGATTTACGTGGGGTGTCCTGTCCGACTAACTCACCCCTCGCGCAAAACTGCCTTAACAGGCCCACCATCGTATCCACAGCGGCATCTCAGGGGCGCGACTCCAACTGAGGAAAACGGCGCGGCATAGAGTATCAAACATTGGCATAAGCAGGCTATAGTCAAGATCCACGCTTACTCTCAGAATGGTAGGACTCAAGATCCCCAAATATCTCGTACAACAGTCGGAGCACTCTCTACGACTCAGCTGGTCAGCTCACACGAAACACGAGACACTAGCCTCTCCAACAGCTCGCAGCACAAAGCACATTGGCTGGAGGTACTCCACAGCCAGGAACGACCCACAACTCAGGCTAACAATACTGGTCGGACAACACTCAACGACCTGGGACCACCGTCAACCCCAACGGTTCCCAACAACACTGACCGGAAGATACTCGACGGCCCGGGACTACCGTCTGCTCAACGGCTCCCTCCCACGACAGCACAACAGGGATACAAGACCTCCCGGGACTACAGTTTACCCAAACGGCTCCCGGCAAAGATAAGCAACCCACTACAATTACCAGACTCTACTCTGCTCCCAAGCACGAGTGCAAATGCATCCCACACTAAAAGAAAGTCCCGACCTCTCGGCCCACTACCCGGGCGAGGATAACTATGTCCAGGAATAGAAAAACAGTGTGGGTGTCTAAACATAAATAACCCTAGCCCAAGTGAAGGTTTTCTACTGGTCTGGTTACACATGCAATATATGACGGGGGTGCTAGGTCAAGTACCCAAGATAACTATATTAACAGATGATAAAAGGAATAACAATTCCTACAATCTAGCATGCTGTACAAGGAAATAAACTATCATGTATAGTCCTACATCAGTAGAATTACTGTACAGTCCATAAAACTTGGAGATAAGGCCACCCACCTCGGTTCGCCACCAATTGCTTGTAGACACTTGCAATTGGCCTCCACGCGATTCGCACGCAAAACAATGCCCGCTGTCGGAATCCGCACGCAAAACGGAGCACGGTGCCAGAATCCGCACGCCAAACGGAGTCCGCACGCAAAATAGAGCACGGTGCCGGAGACCGCCCGCAAAACAGAGTCCGCACGCAAAACGGTGCACGGTGCCGGAGACCGCACGCAAAACGGTGCACGGTGCCGGAGACCGCACGCAAAACGGAGTCCGCACGCAAAACGGTGCACGGTGCCAGAATTCGCACACCAAATGAATTCCGCACGCAAAACGGAGTACGGTGCCGGAGACCGCACGCAAAATGGAGTCCGCACGCAAAACGGTGCACGGTGCCGGAGACCGCACGCAAAACGGAGTTCGCACGCAAAACGGTGCACGGTGCCGGAGACCGCACGCAAAACGGTGCAGTAAAACACGATCCCTAACACAGATAAGAGCAAGAGGGTTAGTCCAATGTCCAAAGAATGCCCCAAAACTGTGCTAAAAATACTGCAAAATTAGCACACGGGACCTACCCGACTGCGCCACCGCCGCCGAACCGGCCCGTTTGGAACACCTCGCGCGCTCCACGAGGCTCACGACGCACCGCCGCACCACCCAAAATTCTCTCCCTCACACCCTCTCGCTCTCGGAGAAGAAAGAAAAGAAAATGGAGGAGAAAGAATGGCGTGCGGGAGAGAAAGAAGAAGAAGAAGAGAAAAAGGAGGAGGGAGGTGGTTCACGGACCCGGTCCACGGACCCGGTCCACGGACCCGGTCCACGGCGGCCACCAATCAGGAAGCCTCAACTGCCGGTCCAACAGGCCGGGGCGCGTGCACTGGGTCCACGCACGCGCCCCGCCGCCACGTGGCGCGCGGTAACGCGCCCGCCACACGGGCGTGTTACACCGCGCCACCCCAGGCGCGGGACACGCGCGCGCCACACGGGCGGGCGTGCCCCCGCGCCCGCGCGGGCGCCAACGGGGGCCTGCCACGTGGCGGCCCCCGCGCGCCCCGTGCCGAGGGCGCGCTTCCCAGCGCACCTGCCGCGCCGTACGTGCGCGCCTCGAACCGCGAGCCTCTCTCCTCGGGATCCGCGCCGCGCCACACCTCGATTCCCGTGCCGTGTCGCCTCGAAAAACGTGCAATTCATCCGGGCTCCAAAACAAACAAGTAAATAGTCCATTCTCAACGATTTCGCGCGCTGAATCCAAAAACGATATCCGTTTCTCCAAATTCTCATCCGAAAATTTGCCGATTGCCCCCGAAAAGCCCACTTGATCCGATTTTCGCGCCGGGTCCATTCCAAAAATCCGATTTGCCAAAATCCAACTCTAAAAAATTTCCCGAAGGCAACCGGAGAGGTAAACTTTGTCCAAACTTCGCCCGGAGTCCAAATTTGACATCTGCGTCGCGCGAAATCACCCCTAAACACTCGACGGGTCCCCCAATTTTCCACGGGATCCCTTTTTGAGCCCGAAGTCCAACACTTGTGTCCAAATTGCGCGCAACACCACCGACACACTACGTAGGCCTCCAGTGATGCAACTAAATCCTAAATTGCAACACAAATCCATTTCTCGGGCCCGCCATGCGCACGAACACTCCCAACCGCCACAAAAAGCTGCCCAACAACCAGCAAACCCTACGCGGGGGATTCCGGGACCTCACACCGACACTGTGCATCGTTTTGCGTGCGGACTCCGGCGGCGTGCACCGTTTTGCGTGCGGACTCCGGCGGCGTGCTCCGTTTTGCGTACGGACTCCGGTGGAGGCAAGGAATTGCGTGGAGGCCAATTGCAAGTGTCTACGAGCAATTGGTGGCTTACCGAGGTGGGTTGGATTTTTCTCCAAGTCTACGGACTTTTTTCTAATTCTATTATGATAGGATTCAGCATGCTAGAATAAGTATATTATTGGAACCTTGACTAGCACCCCCGTCATATGTTGCATGTGTTTAACCAGACCAATAGAGAACCTTAATCTGGGCTAGGTTCTGATATGCTTTAGACATCTCACACATTGCATTTCTTTCTGGACATAGTGTTCCTCGCCCGGGTAGTGGGTCGAGTGGTCAGGACATTGTGGGACGTATGTTGCACTCGGGCCTGGGGGCTGAGTGGGGTCTGGTAGTTGTGTTAGGCCAGTGTTAGTGTTTTGGGAACCGTTTGGGGTAAAACGGTGGTCCCGGATCTTTGGGTATTTCTCTGTTTGGTTGTCACCACCATGTTGTGATCGTGGTGAGCGTGTGTTATCAGGACCTTGAACCTAGAATGTTTTTGGACACTCATGATTTTAGTAGACCAGTGTTTTTCCTTCCGAATTTCTAGGGGTCGCCGAAGCCTGTTCTTGTTTGATTGGGCGGAGGCATTAACCCTTTGGAGTCCGGAAAATAAACTTGTTTTTAACTAATTTTCTCAAGAACTAAAATCTATAAAAGTTGGTTTTCTCAATTCAAGACGGTATTTTATATAAAGGTCACCTTTTCTCCTAAATTGTTCCTTACCCGACAGGGGTGTGTGATCTGGGTTCTAAGGGTTGATTTCTTTGTGGGGTCGAAAGCAACGAGAGGCTACGCCTATAGCCTGTTCTTGTTTGATTGGGGTCGTAGGTATTAGTCTCCCGGGGTTTTCGGACCCTCCGCTATTTGGTTGTAGAGCATTTCCAGCCTGTGAGTTTAGCATGTTGTGTTGGTTTCCCACTTTAACCGAGGGAGCCGAATCCCTGAACGGTAAGGTATCGAGAACTTCGATAGGCTAAGCCTAGAGTCTGTTCTTGTTTGATTGGGGTTCTAGGTAGCGGCCTAACGAGATTCTCGGACCCTTGCTGCGTCAGACGGTTCTTCTCGTCTATGAGTGGGGTGTCATTTTGGGAGCCGTTTGGGCTGACGGCAGTCCCAGTGGTTGTGTACTTTCTTTTAGTGATGGTTTTGGGTGTTTGAGTTTTCGATCTGTTTGATCGTGGATTATAGCCTGCATGTGCCGCTTTTGCCAAATGAGACACGCTTGAGCTCGGTGGGGTCGCTCCCCACGAGTTACTCTCCGAATGCGATGATGATGATGCGCCTAGTTGATACACTAGAGGTCGCTTTGCCTGCATGAGCCACTACTCGATAGCGAGTTAGTCCGTTTGGACGCCCTACGTAATTCGTTCCCGTCAGCGGGAGGTGGTTGTAGATGGGCGCAGGTTTGACTAGACCCGATGTCGCAGTCAGCTCGATTGGGTCGATTGAGCACCTCGTGTGCGTGTGTTGCATATCTTTATAAGAGTTTTCCCCATTTGAGCATTTAGATAGAGGCATGGTAGCTGTTGAGAGTCTCCAGCTTTCCTATTTCAGTCCTTACTGCTTTGGTTATCTTATGCCTCTAGTGGACTTAGTGGGCAGATCGTCGGGCCTGGTGGCGGTACCCACTGAGGACTCCCTTTTTAGGTGTAGTTCTCACACCCGTTGGGGGTTTTCCCCCTCCCCTACTTTTCTCTCCTTTGTTTTGCAGAGTCTTAGCGGGTGTTGCGGATTCTGCGGTTGTTGTTCGAGGCGAGGGAGTCGCGTGCTAGATCCCTACCCGTCGTTGGAGAGTAGCGGTACCCCTTCAGCGGAGATCTTCAGCAGATTAGTTGTTTTATTTTCCTCTTTTGAGAGACTGATGTAGTGAGGATATATTATGTATTGAGAGACTGTACACTGATGTATTTATTGGAGTTACCTCCCGGTTGGGTTTAGAGGTTGTATTTGAGGATATTGTATTATTATTATTATTTTTTGGGAGGCGGACATTGTTGTATTATTTCCAGTTGTACAGTGATTGATTTTAGTTATACAGCAGGTTTTTATTTATAGCTCTGATACCAACCTAATCTGTCACGCCCCGTCCACCTAATCTATCACGCCCCGGGGTCGAAATTGCGACCCCGGGGTGTGACAGATTAGGTTGGTATCAGAGCCTAGGTTGTAGGTCATGGTGGACTTAGAAACCCTAGGCTTATGATTTGACCCTTGGTTGACTTCGTGAGAGTCGTGACTTTTAGCGAGAGTCCTGATTGAGTTTTATACCTCTCCCAAGGGACGGGAGGAGTGATTGGCATGTTTATTCTCCTAAGTGATTATGTTGGCTGCAGACAACATAATGCTGTGGAACGGGTGACATGCTTTAGACTTTCGCTGGATTGGATCGAGTGGTTTTGCGTGCTGTTTTGTGGTTTCGTCGTGGCGAGCGGTGCCTCCCCGACTCTGGGTTTTGACCCGTGTGCATCCTGTCATAGCAGTTGAGCTTGAGCAGTTGGTTTTGGGCCGGATACCCGGATTGAGGTCAGAGAACTCCGAACCCAGATGACAGGATTGTCAGAGGCTTATCAGCGGCAGAGTGAGCAGCTAATTTTAGTGACACAGTTGTCGGAGCACTGAGTAACCCCCTCCGTGCCAACGTTTAGTGCCGAGGCACCGAGGGAGGGTGGATTGTTGACAGCAGAGGAGCTGTGGGACATGATCGATCCATTGAGCCAGATTTGGCAGATGAACCACCCCGACTCGTAAGATTGAGTTTGGAGCCTTTGGAGGCAGAGTGGTGGTTGGTGGTGATGGAGTGATCAATTGAGAGCCTCCCTGTGCCAGAGAGTTTATGCAGTTGTTGAACTGCTCGCTTCAGGTTTCGAGGGACGAGGTGCATAGGATATGTGAGACTGGGAGTGGATTGCGCCAGGACACCTTTCAGTTTATCCAGTCCCTCCGTTATAGGTTTTGACGCCTCGTTGGAGTAGGCATTGTGTTTGGAGCGTGGCGCTGCAGTTCCTTTGGATAGGGATCTGCCGCCAGAGGCGAGTTCTGCATTTTTGGCGCTTGGCGCCGGGTGATGGAGGACTGATCGGCCGACAGAGGCATTTCTGATTTCCTTTTTCCAGGATAACGAGTTCCCGAGATGCCGGAGATCGGGTGGACCCCAATGGCAGCATCAGTATCTATGTCAGAGTGGCGCAGCGGTAGCGTGGATTTGTTATCTGCGGAGCACCTTATTCATCGCCTCAATGTGATCAGAGACAGAGGTCGTGCTCCCTTGTGGATAGTCCTGATTTTCAGGCAGATTGAGCGACAACCACTTGCTTTGAGCGGATGAATCTGTGCCGCCCGGTTGGAGGGCGCCACGGTAGTGGATCGAGTGTCGCAGGTGGGATTTCACCACAGCAGTCGGAGTTAGAGCATGTTTCATTCTTGCCTGGACTAGAGGCAGATTTGTTACCACGTGCACTAGAGGTACAGGTTCCTGTTGTTGTTGTGCATGTGGATGAGGCTTTTGGATCATGTCCAGTGCGGCCGAGACCGCGAGTTACCGGCAGAATTATTGGAAATTGTAGCAATTCGGTGTTTCGACCCTGTGCTTGAGATTGATTGGCACAATGCCACAGAATGTTTGACTGCGGCGAGAGAGGACTTTGATCTTCGGCAAGGCGGACAAGAGGAGGCTTGCTTGTTGAGATTGTTAGAGCACACAGGTTTTAGCGACAGTGTGAGAGGTGCTTACGGTGGCACCGGGACTCAGGGATATCCTTGTTGCTCATGAGATCCCGGGTGTGATTTCACCTGAGCTGTTGATAATGCCGCCGGTTAGGGAGATAGAGATTGCGTTGGACGTGGTTCGGGGAACCGCGCCACCCTCGACAGCACCTCATTGGATATCGCCTGTAGAGCTGAGAGAGCTGATGGCGCAGTTGCAGGATCTGATGGATCGAGGGGTCAGTTTGACCTAGTGCCACGCTGTTGGTATACGGTGGTGATGCCACTCCGTTGGTATATGGCGGTGATGCCACGCCGTTGGTATACGGTGGTGATGCCACGTCGTTGATACACGACTGTGAGGGTCCTTTTATGGTTCGAGTGTAGACAGGTCCGGGTGGTATCTAGGACCTTTTGATGGAGCTATACTCCGGCAGTTAGTGTATGATGCGAGTACCTACTTGGAATTAGACAGCCGAGGACTTCACCTAGATGGCGTTCAGGATACAGTAGGGGCATTTTGAGTTTATAGCGAGGCCCAATGGAATGACGAATGCCCTGTTGACTCCAAGATCTGAGGAATTGTATGTCCTAGTTGTGCTTGGACGGACTGGGAGTAGTGTTTCCCGAGGATATTTTGATTTACTCCCAGAGCGACTTGGAGTGAGAGGAGCGCTTGTGGATGTGCCACCATGCCTGTGTGGATGAAGCTGTATGCCAAGTTATTGAGGTACAAGTTTTAGCTCCAAGTGCATGCCTTCTTGGGTCACCTTATTCTGGCCATTGGAGTGGCGGTGGAATCCGACCAAATGGATGTTATTCGAGTTTGGCTGAAACCAACATTTATCCTTGAGGTGAGGAGCTTCTTAGACTTGGCAGTGCCGGGAGAGCATGGCCAATGGATAATGAGACTGATGCCAGTGCCAATGCTAGTGTTTCCAGTGTTGGGAGATGGATTTGTGTGTTTTAGTGATGCCTCCCATTGTGGCTGTAGAGTTACCGTGGGTTGATTTTCGGTCCACACTTCATTAGTCCAACCCTATGAGTATTGAGGCAGGACGAACCGCTGTTTTGCAGGCAGCTTGGATCCCACAGTTGAGCCTTTCAGTACGTCTATTACTTCCAGCTTCGATTGATATACCTGGGCGTAGGCCATGCCTGCTTGGCTATCAGTCCTGATTACTCAGCATTTCTGTTCTATACTATATGATAGATTAAGATTTCAGCTTCAGTTTACAGTTTCTACCATGCGGCATCGGTGGAGCCTACAGCTTTCAGAATCTTGGGTGGGATTTACGCGGATTGTCGTTGCTGGTTCGGATTTTTGACCGCGAGTTTGGGCATCAGCATTATGATCGCCTTTTGAGCCAGTTTTCAGTCCCGTTTACTGACGGTTTGGTCCCCGTCAGGGTGTCCTTTATTAGTTGAGAGATCGACTTCGACCCGTGGGTCTGTTGGGGTTATGTTGGCATGTTGAGTGACCAACTGTGGCATGAGACTGTGCCTCTTGAGGATCCCTTTTGAGGGTAGCCCGCAGTTGAGTAGTCCACTCGGGTGATTTTGGATCGGAAAGTAACCGAGTGAAGACCCCAGCTTATTGGATGAATGTGTGGGTATGCTTCGAGTCGCCTTGTTGAGATTGGCACCAGGATGTGGTATGGAGCGTGTTGCACTGGTGGTTATTTTGTTTCCCCAGCTTTTGATGGAGCCCCTGTATTGTTTCACGTCTCACCTCAGGAGTGTTTTGCTTTTGGATCCCTCGCTCGTGATTGACTCGCACCATTTGAGCGCTAAGAGTGTTTGGAGTACGAGGGACGCCCGTTGCGAATTCTGGCTCGAGAGATGAGGGAATTGCACAATCAGGCCATGCCGTACTGGGTATTGTTGTTTTTGGGAAGTGATCACGGGGAGTGAGTGGTGTTTGGAGAGCTGGAGGCGTTATTGATGGATACCTACCCGTGGTATTTGTGACTCCTGGTGGATTTGAGCTAGTTTCGAGGACGAAACTTTCTTTTAGTGGGGGAGGATGTGAAGACCCGAAATTTCCACCATTAGACTACTGTGGCATCTACAGCTTCTGGAGGCCTATGTGCCGTGTCGGTGGGATTTGTGCACCAATTGGACATTAGGGATGGACTCGGTGTGTTAAATGGATCACGAGAGTAGTCTGATGACCCCGTCGGAAGTTTAGAAGTGGTTTCGCGCGCAATGGATATTAAAAATGGACTCAGCGCGAAGTTTGGACCAAGGAACACCTTTCCGGATGCCTTTGGCAATTTTTAGAGTTGGAATTTAGCAAAACGGACAGCAAATTTGGATTCAGCGCACGAAAACGATGAAAATGGACTACCTACTTGCATTTTTCGGAGCTCGGATGACCCGGCACAGATTTCGAGGCACCTTGGCACTGTTCCGGCGGGCGGCGGGCGGCGGCGGCGGCAGCGGCGGAGCGCGGCGGTGCAGGCACGGGCAGGTACGCGGTCCACCGCGGAGGCGTGCACCGGGCGCGGGCCACGTGGCGGATCCCGGTTGGCCGGCGCAGCGGGCGCGGTCCGCAGGAAAAGCGTGGTGTACGGTGGACCGAAGGGTGACACGTGGCGGCGTGTGGTTGGTGCGGTGTAGCACGCTCGGTCCACGGAGCAGGCTGGGGAGCGCCTCGGGAAGCGTGCGTGCAGAGGCGCAGGCGGCGGGCGCAGGGCGCATGTGGGCGCGTTGACGCGCTGTTCCCGCGCGTGGGCGGCCACGTGTCGGCGTCTGGGGGCGCCACGTGTCGCGTTGTGAGCGGCGGACGTTGTTGTCGCCTGTTCGGCGGGCTACGTGGAGGCCCGTGGAGGATTCGGGCCTGCACAATGTTGGGCCGGGCCCAACACTGAAGCAGCCCGGATTTTTCGGGCGCCCGGAAGTGGGGACACAGCCGTCATTTCTTTATTTGTTTCTGGAGCCTATAAAAGGGATCCGAGCTTCTTCTTCTTCCCTTCTTTTCGCATTTATGAGCTTCAAACCGACTGGAGGTCTTCAGCAAAGTTGCTCCCCTACATGTTGCGCACCCTCTGGAGGATTTCTAGGATTTTTGGTTGCACGCTTATCGAGGTTTCCATTTTTACGGCACGGCGCGACGCTCGTCCATTTGGGTTCCTCTTCGTCGCGTTTCGGTGCGCGAGCTCCCCCGGCCTACTCCGACCTCCGTTTTAGGCGATTCTTGCGCCGTTGGATCCGCGACAGACAGAGCTACGATCTTGGTATTTTCTACTTCCCCTAGTTTCACGCTTTTCTAGAAGTTTTTCCATGCTTACTGGGACCTCATTTTCTGTGAGGAATTTTGGACAGCGACACCTTGCCAGATTTTTATCTCCGCAACCGGGCATCGGATGGCGACGTGCTTGTACACTTTTTTCATCTACTCAACGCGAGGATTGTCACAGTATTTTTATTGGATTTTTCTAAGTCTTTTCCGAAGGTATATTTTTCGCCCTTTATCTGTGCATGGAAATACAGATGTGTGGTTGTGTGTTTGTGAGCGCCCTGTATTGTGGAATTTGTAACTCGGCCTACAGGGCTCGGAATTTGACGTGCAGGTACTCGTTTCGAAGGTATCGACGCGAGGAACGCGGCAGTAATTTTGTTGGATTTTTCAGAATCCGTTCTGCAGGTGAAAACTTCACATCTTCGAGGCTATTTTCTAATGTTGTATATACTTGGAATATTTTGGATTAAGTGTAATGTTGGACCTTATTGTTGTACCCAGGGGTGTTTGCAAGTGTTGCTGGACCTGTTGGAACTGGAGAAAATTGGACATAGTGGATTTCGGGTGTTTTCAGTTATTTGGAGCCAAGGCTTTCGCGACATGTACCGAGGGTGCAATTTTGGCAGATTTTGGACTGTGAGCGTCTACACACTTCACCGACTTCGGCTTTGCCTGCGGAAAGCGCTTCAGGTGGGTGCTTTGTTTCCAGAACCGGTGGACGGTTCTCTAATTCTGTATGTTAGGATGCATGCATGTTTAGGGTACATTGCTTATGTTTGTAAGGTAGGTAAGCTTGATAATGAAAATTGTATAAATGATTGCAGGAATAATATTCATGTTGTATATTGAGGACTTGCATGATTTGGGTGTATATGTCGGTGAATAGTGTAAGCTTACCTAGGTTAATGTTACCCTATGAGATCATGTAACATGCCATGTTAGCACATAGCCTTTCACGTGGTTGGTTTATGCTTTGGGACAGGATTTTGTAGCTATGTGCGGATTTTCACTCTGAGGAGTTATTATGATCGAGGATTATGATCAGGTGTAGACATGTGGTTTACTTTCTTATATCATTCTTGAGGACAAATGCATGCTTGTATGGACATATAGTTAGGCCACCTTTTATTGCTACACTACTTATTGGAACTTGACTTAGGAGAAACCATGCTTTTCCTTTCTCCTTCTTGTTAGTCAGGTGGTCAGTGTTGCTCAGGTTCGAGCAGAGGTCTGGGTAGTGTAGTCGGGACTTTGTGTCTGGGACAGGTTGGATTAGTTGTGGGGCTTTGCGGCAACCGCGGATATTAGGCGGTTGACCGGATGCTTATCTATGCACCAGATTGGGTATCAGTTTTCTCTAGTGGATGGAGTTTCCCACTTATCGTTTAGTTGCATCCGATTGAGGTCGGGTCTTTCTTTTGTGGTTGAGTTTTCCCACTTTGATCAGATTTGTTATCAAAGTCCTGCTATACAGAGATACTTGTCACTGAGATACTTTACTCGTGTGGGTCGCTCCCCTCGAGTGCCACTCCGGAGGTAGGCTTTTCGGACCCAGCCTTGTGTGCCGGTCTGATACTTATTTTGGGATGCGAGCCGTGCGGGCCGGTCCCGCGGTTTTGAGCCATGTGTGCAGATTTCGCTGAGCAGGCAATGCCAGTTTTACTGGTGGCACCAGATTGGGTTATTACCGGCATTTACTTTCTTGTTTCACTCGTGTCGGGGGGACCGAGTGGAGTCTAGTAGCTGTGTTTAGACCAGTGCTAGTGTTGTTGGGATCTATTTGGGGACGGTGGTCCCGAGGTCTTTGTGAGTTGTTGACCGTTGTGCGAGAGGCTTGGTGATCTTGAGTTTATCCGTTCTGAGAGAGAGCATGGATTTTGACTATAGCCTGCATGAGCCACTACTCGATAGCGAGTTAGTCCGTTTGGACGCCCTACGTAATTCCTGCCCGTCAGCGGGAGGTGGTTGTAGATGGGCGCAGGTTTGACTGGACCCGATGTGGCAGTCAGCTCGATTGGGTCGATTGAGCACCTCGTGTGCGTGTGTTGCATATCTTTATTAGAGTTTTCCCCATTTGAGCATTTAGATAGAGGCATGGTAGCTGTTGAGAGTCTCCAGCTTTCCTATTTCAGTCCTTACTGCTTTGGTTATCTTATGCCTCTAGTGGACTTAGTGGGCAGATTGTCGGGCCTGGTGGCGGTACCCACTGAGGACTTGTGAGGACCTGGATCCCCACAATGTGATTACTGGTTGACCAGCAGCTTCTGGAGGCCTATGTGGCATGTCGGTGGCGTTTGTGCACCAATTGGACTCAGTGTGATTAATGGATCACGAGAGTAGTCTGATGACCCCGTCGAATGCTTGGAAGTGGTTTTGCGCGCAATGGATATTAAAATTGGGCTCAGCGCGAAGTTTGGACAAAGAACATCTTTTCGGATGCCTTCGGCAATTTTTAGAGTTGGAATTTGAGCAAATCGGGCGAGAAACGGATGACAACGGACGAAACGGGCGAAACTGGGCTTGGGCCCAAGTTTCGGGCGCCCGAAAGTGGGTTCCGGGCGCCCGGAAAGTACTGTAGCATGTGGGTTTTTCGGGCTGTAGCAAACTCGGTTCGGTTTGGGTAGAATGGTTACTGTAGCAGCCCGGTTCGGGTTCGGGCAATGCGCCCGAAAGTTACTGTAGCACGCCCGAATCTCAAGGTGGCACGGATCCCGAGGCAGGTGGCACGGATCCCGAGGCAGGTGGCACGGATCTCGAGACGGGTGGCACGGATCCCGAGGCGGTGGCACGGATCCCGAGGAACTGGCACGAATCCCGAGGCAAGTTTTCGCGCAGGGCGCACTGTGGCGCGCGGCCCGAGGCCGCGTGGTAGGTGGGGAAATGCCACGTGGCATCTCCTCATTGGACGCGGCGACCGAGGGCGCAGGCGTGCGCGGGGAACGAGCGCGGGCTCTGGCGCGGCGTCAGCGGGGAAGGCCACGTGTCGGCCTCCCATACGTGGGTCAGCGCTACGCGACGCGCTGATGGGACGAGTCGCTACGGTCGGCGTCAGCGGGATCGTGGGTGCGGTCCACGTGGTGGCCTCCGATTGGCCGCCGCAGTTCCGTGGTCGCGGTGCACGGGTGCAGGGCCACGTGTTGCGCTCGGGTTGGCCGAGCGAAGCTAACGTGGCGCCTCGCTGGCGCGGCTGGGGCGCGTGGACCGCGGCTGGGCTTTTACTGTAGCCGCCCGAAACTTTTCGGGCGCCCGAATGGTGCGCCCGAAAGTGTTTTTTTGGCCTATAAGGGCCCGAATCACCCCATTTCTCCCCTTTTTTCATCTTTTGCTCGCACAGAGAGGCTAAGGGGAGGGAGTGGGCGATTCGTGGGGGGGTTTTCGAGGGCGCACGAGCGCGCCGTGGACTCCGAGGAGCGCGCAAGGTGCTCCAAAGAGGCTATTGGGCGCGATGGACGTCACGGTGTTGTCGAGGTAGGCCTCGTTTGTTGTTTTGCGGTATTTGTGGCACCGTTTTGAGTTTTCCTTTTTGGATTTTGGATTTGACCCCACGCCCTCATGCGTGTTAGGGACCGTGTTTTACTGTGCCGTTTTACTGCGCGGACTGTTGCTAGCATTTTGGACGCGACTCGTTTTGCGTGCAGATTCGAGGTACGTGTACCGTTTCGCGTGCAGGTCGTGTTGGCGCGCACCGTTTTGCGTGTAGGTTTTAATGGCATGCTCCGTTTTGCGTGCAGGTTTGGTGACTGCGCATCGTTTTGCGCGCGGACTCGTAAAGTGTGCACCGTTTGGCGTGCAACTTGTTGTACGAGCGTCGGATCGAGGCGAGCCTATACACTTTTTTCATCTACTCGACGCGAGGATTATCACCGTATTTTTCTGGGATTTTTTCGGGAATTGCCCGAAGGTATACTTTTCCCGTTCTCCTGCCCAATGTGATACAGATGTGTAAGTTGTGGACTTTCGCGCTCACCGCGTTGTGGAATTTGTAACTAAGCCTCCGGGACTCGGATTTTGACGTGCAGGTACTCGTTTCGAAGGTCTCGACGTGACGATCACGAAAGTATTTTTGATGGATTTTTCAGAGTCCGTTCTGCAGGTAAAATTTCACATCTTCGGGACTGGTTTCAGCAGATGTTGTACACTTGGATATTATAGCATAAGGTGTAACTTTGGACCTTTTGTTGCACCCAGGAGGGTTCGTGAGGGATTTTGGAACACTGCTAGGAGCCGAGGTTTGCGCGACTTGTACCGTGGATACGGGTTCAGCGGATTGTGCGGGCAGATGGCCACGTTCTTCACCAACCCCAGGTTTGCCTTGGATTGAGCACTTCAAGTGGGTGTTCTGTTCCCGGAATCGATGGACGGTTCTTTAATTCTTGTATTAGAATGCACTCATGTTTAAGGTACAATAATTGTATGTTATTGGGAGGTAAGCTAAGAAGGATGATCGTGTAAAGGGAATCGCAAGACTAATATTCATATTAAATATTATCGAGAACTTGCAGCATTCATATATTCATGATGATGAATTGTAAATGCTTACCTAAGGGACTTACCCTATGTGAAGGACTTTTGCATGCTTGAATGGTCACCTAGTTAGGCCACCTTTTTCTGCTGCACTATCATACTGGAATGGACTTAGGAGAAACCATGATTTTATTTTCTCCGGTTACCTAGACATAGGGGATATCATGCTCAGGTTAGAGCAGGGGCTGGGATAGTGTAGTCAGATACTTGGGATTCGGGACGGGCAGGCTGTGATGGCAGGGTATTGCGGCAACCGCGGATTTTGGGCAGTTGACCGGACAGTTGTTATTGCATCAGATCGGGGAGAGGATTTGGGCTTCTTTTAGTGGATGGATCTTTTCCCACTTTGATCAGAGTCGTGATCCAATCCTGCTGACTTATACTACCAGGATACTTATTACTCAGGCACCTTTGAGTCCTTGAGACTCCTATCCCCTATCGGTGTTATGCGTAGGCTGGCATACCCGATTGGGCAGGCACCTTTGAGTCCTTGAGACTCCTATCCCCTATCGGTGTTATGCGTAGGCTGGCATACCCGATTGGGCAGGCACCTTTGAGTCCTTGAGACTCCTATCCCCTATCGGTGTTATGCGTAGGCTGGCATACCCGATTGGGCAGGCACCTTTGAGTCCTTGAGACTCCTAACCCCTATCGGTGTTATGCGTAGGCTGGCATACCCGATTGGGCAGGCACCTTAGAGTCCTTGAGACTCCTATCCCCTATCGGTATTATGCGTAGGCTGGCATACCCGATTGGGCAGGCACCTTAGAGTCCTTGAGACTCCTATCCCTTATCGGTGTTATGCGTAGGCTGGCATACCCGATTTGGCAGGCACAGCAGGCAGTATCAGTTTTACTAGTGGCGCTAGGTTGAGGGCATGGCAGGCGTAGTAGGCATAGTAGGCAGTCAGGCATAGCGGGCAGGCAGACATAGTAGGCATAGCAGGCAGGCAGGCATAGCGGGCAGGCAGACATAGTAGGCATAGTAGGCAGGCAGGCATAGCGGGCAGGCAGACATAGTAGGCATAGCAGGCAGGCAGGCATAGCGGGCATGGCAGGCATAGTAGGCATAGCAGGCAGGCAGGCATAGCAGGCAGGCAGGCATAGTGGGCATGGCAGGCATAGTAGGCATAGCAGGCATGGCAGGCAAGGCAGGCATAGCAGGCAGGCATAGCAGGCTTGGCAGGTATAATAGACATAGCAGGCAGGCGGGTATGGCAGGCATAGTATGCATAGCAGGCATGGCAGGCATAGCAGGCATAGCAGGCATAGCAGGTAGTGCCAGTGTTTACTGGTCTATCGATTGGGTCGATTGTGCACTTCATGTGCTTGGGGTTGCATACCATTCTTTGGTTCTCCCCTTTTGGGCTTTTAGGTAGAGGCATGATAGCTGTTGAGAGTCTCCAGCTTCCTTATTTCCGTCTTTACGGCTTTGGTTAGTTTTTACCTCTTGAGGACTTAGTGGGCAGACCGTCGGTCTGGCGGTGGTGCCCACTGAGAACTCCCTTTTTGGTGTAGTTCTCACACCCTTTGGGGTTTTCCCCCTCCTTTTTCCTTCCTCTCCTTTGTTTTACAGAGTCATAGCGGATGTTGCTGATTCTGCAGTTGTTGTTCGAGGCGAGGGAGTCACGAGCTAGATCCCTACCCGTCGTTGGAGAGTAGCGATACCCCTTCAAAGGAGAGCTTCAGTAGATTAGTTATTTTATTTCCTATTTTGAGAGACTGATGTAGTGAGGATATTTTATGTATCGAGAGACTGTACACTGATGTATTTATTGGAGATATCTCCCGGTTGAGCTCTGAGTTTTGTACCCGAGGATATTGTATGGTTCTTATTTTGGGAGACGGACATTATTGTTTTTTTCCAGTTGTACAGTGATTGATTTTAGTTATACAGCAGGTTTTTACTTATAGCTCTGATATTATGTTTAGCTGTTGTACTTTTCTTGCAGGTAGGACGCTTCGCCTATGCAGGTTGGCATAGGTGGCGGATCTGTTGGGCGAGCCCGGGTCGCAGTTTCGACCCTGGGGCGTGACAGATTAGGTTGGTATCAGAGCCTAGGTTGTATGTCATGGTGGACTTAGAAACCCTAGGCTTATGGTTTGATCCTTGGTTGACTTCGTGAGAGTCGTGATTTATGGCGAGAGTCCTGATTGAGTTTTATACCTCTCCCAAGAGACGGGAAGAGTGATTGGCATGTTTATTCTCCTAAGTGATTATGTTGGCTGCAGACAACATAATGCTGTGGAACGGGTGACATGCTCTAGACTTTCGCTGGATTGGGTCGAGCGTTGTTGTGTGCTGTTTTGTGGTTTCGTCGTGGTGAGCGGTGTCTCCCCGACGCTGGGTTTTGACCCGTGTGCATCCTGTCATTGCTGTTGAGCTGGAGCGGTTGGTTCTGGGCCAGATACCCAGATTGAGGTCAGAGAGTTTTGGACCAGATGATAGGATCGTCTAAGGCCTATCAGCGGCAGAGTGAGAGATCAGCTGGTTTTAGTGACACAGTTGTCGGAGCAGCGGGCAGCTAGGCAGTGCTTCCTTCTGAGACCACCCGGTTGCAGTATCCTCAGGGGCGGGGATTTCTGCGGCACCGATGGAGTGAGTAGCCCCCCTCTGTGCCAATGTTTAGTGCCGAGGCACCGAGGCAGGGTGGATAGTTGACAGCTGGTGAACTGAGGGGACGCGATCGATCTATTAAGCCAGATTTGGCAGATGAACCACCCCGACTCGTAAGATTGAGTTTGGAGCCTTTGGAGGCAGAGTCGTGGTTGGTGGTGATGGAGTGATCAACTGAGAGCCTCCCTGTGCTAGAGAGTTTTGCGGTTGTTGAACTGCGCGCTCCCTATTAGAGAGACGAGGTGCACAGGATATGTGTGATTGGGAGTGGATTGCGCCAGGATACCTGTCAGTTGATTTAGTCCCTCTGTTATAGGTTTTGACACCTCGTTGGAGTAGGTGTTGCATATGGAGCGTGGCGCTGCAGTTCCTGTGGATAGGGATCTGCCGTTAGAGGCGAGTTCAGGATATTGGCGCATGGCGCCGGGTGATGGAGGACAAATCGGCCGGCAGAGGCACTTCTGATTTCTTTCCCAGGATGACGGGTCCCTGAGATGCCAGAGATCGGGTGGATCCCGATGGCCGCATCAGCATCTATATCAGAGTGGTGCAGCGGTAACGTGGATTTGTTATCTGCGGAGGACCTTATTCGTCGCCTCAGTGGGAGCAGAGACAGAGGTCGTACTCCCTATGTGGATAGCCCTGATTTTCAGGCAGATTGAGCGACAACCACTTGCATCGAGTGGATGAACCTGTGCCACCCGGTTGGAGGGCGCCACGGCAGTGGATGGAGTTGTTGCAAGTGTGATTTCATCACAGCAGCCGGAGTTAGAGCATGTTGCATTCCTGCATGGACTAGAGGAAGAGTTACTACCACGTGCACTAGAGGTACAGGCGTCTGTTGTTGTTGTGCTTATGGAGGAGACTTTTGGATCATGTCCAGTGCAGCTGAGGCTGCGAGTTACCGACAGATTTATTGGTAATTGTGGCAGTTCGGTATTTTGACCTTGTGCTTGAGATTGATTGGCACAATGCCACAGAATGTTTGACTGCGGCGAGAGAGGACTTTGACCTTCGGCAAAGCGGACAAGAAGAGGCTTGCTTGTGGAGATTATTAGAGCACGCAGGTTATTGCGACAGTATCAGAGGTTCTTACGGCGGCACCGGGACTCAAGGATATCTCGGTTGCCCACGAGGTCCTGGGTGTGATTTCACCTGAGCTGTTTGTGATGCCGCCGGTTAGGGAGATAGAGATTGCGTTTGATGTGGTTCGGGGAACCGCGCAACCCTCGACAGCACTTCACTGGATATCGCCTATAGAGCTGAGAGAGCTGATGGCGTAGTTACAGGATCTGATGGATCAATGGGTCTGTTTGACCTGATGCCACGCCGTTGGTACACGGTGGTGATGCCACGTCGTTGATGCACGACTGTGAGGGTCCTTTTATGGTTCGAGTGTAGACAGGTCCGGGTGGTATCTAGGACCTTTTGATGGAGCTATATGCAGGCAATTATTGTATGATGCGAGTACTTACTCAGAATCAGACAGCCGAGGATCGTGTCTAGATGGCGTTCAGGACACGGTAGGGCATCTCGAGCTCACAGTGAGGCCAAGTGGATTGATTAATGCCCTGCCACTTTTATGATTTGAGGAATTGTGCTCCAGCTATACTTGATTGGATTGGTAACAAGATTTTCCAAGGATATTTGGATTTACTCCCAGAGCGATGTGGAGCACGAGGAGCACTTGTGGATGTGCTACCATGCCCGTGTGGATGAAGTGGTATGCCAAGTTATTGAGGTACAAGTTGTAGCTCCAGAAGCATACCTTTTTGGGTCACATTGTGTTAGCCGTAGGGGTGGCGGTGGAAATCCGACCAATTTGGATGCTAATTGGGAATTGGCCGAGATCGACAATTATTGTCAAGGTAAGGAGCTTCTTGGACTGGGCAGTGCCAGGAGAGCTGGCTAGGGTTGAGCTTGATGATTCCACAGCTGGCGCTGTGTGGACTGTTGAAGTAGACATGGCGTGTGGTTGTGTCCCTGAGGGTTCCTTTTGATGGTACACCGTGGCTGAGTAGTTCACTCGGATGGTCAGGATTCGGGAGTGACCGAGTGAGGACCCTTGTTTGTGAGGGCTTCTTTCTTTCTTGGATGAGTGCGGGGATGTGTTTCGGATTGCCTTGGTCGAGTTGACACAGGTTGTGGTTTGGTGCGTGTTGCACTGGCGGTTATCTGGTTTCCCCCAACTTTTGTTGGAACCTCGGTTGTATTTCATGTCTCAGCTCCGGAAGGTTATGTTTTTGGATCCCTCGCCCGTGATTGACTCGCCCCATTTGAGATTTAGGAATGTTTGGAGTACGGGGGACGCCCGTTGCGAATTCTGGCTCGTGAGATTAGAGGTTGCGCAATCGGGCTATGCCGTACTTGTTGTCGCTGTTGTTGCTGTTGAGGAGTGATCACGGGGAGTGAGTAGCGACTTGGTGCTGGAGATGACGATGTTGAGTACTTACCCTTGGTGTTTGTGACTCTTGGTGGAATCGAGCTAGTTTCGAGGACGAAACATTCTTTAGTGGGGAAGGATGTGAGGACCTGGATCCCCACAATGTGATTACTGGTTGACCAGCAGCTTCTGGAGGCCTATGTGGCATGTCGGTGGCGTTTGTGCACCAATTGGACTCAGTGTGATTAATGGATCACGAGAGTAGTCTGATGACCCCGTCGAATGCTTGGAAGTGGTTTTGCGCGCAATGGATATTAAAATTGGGCTCAGTGCGAAGTTTAGACAAAGAACATCTTTCCGGATGCCTTCGGCAATTTTTAGAGTTGGAATTTGAGCAAATCGGGCGAGAAACGGATGAGAACGGAAGAAAACGGGCGAAACTGGGCTTGGGCCCAAGTTTCGGGCGCCCGAAAGTGGGTTCCGGGCGCCCGAAAAGTACTGTAGCATGTGGGTTTTTCGGGCTGTAGCGAACCCGGTTCGGTTAGGGTAGAATGGTTACTGTAGCAGCCCGGTTCGGGTTCGGGCAATGCGCCCGAAAGTTACTGTAGCACGCCCGAATCTCGAGGTGGCACGGATCCCGAGGCATGTGGCACGGATCCCGAGGCAGGTGGCACAAATCCCGAGGCAAGTTTTCGCGCGCGGCGCACTGTGGCGCGCGGCCCGAGGCCGCGTGGTAGGTGGGGAAATGCCACGTGGCATCTCCTCATTGGACAAGGCGACCGAGGGCGCAGGCGTGCGCGGGGAACGCGCGCGGGCTCTGGCGCGGCGTCAGCGGGGCAGGCCACGTGTCGGCCTCCCATACGCGGGTCAGCGCGACGCGACGCGCTGATGGGACGAGTCGCTGCTGCCGGCGTCAGCGGGATCGTGGGTGCAGTCCACGTGGTGGCCTCCGATTGGCCGCCGCAGTTCCGTGGTCGCGGTGCACGGGTGCAGGGCCACGTGTTGCGCTCGGGTTGGCCGAGCGAAGCTGACGTGGCGCCTCGCTGGCGCGGCTGGGGCGCGTGGACCGCGGCTGGGCTTTTACTGTAGCCGCCCGAAACTTTTCGGGCGCCCGAAAGGTGCGCCCGAAAGTGGTTTTTTGGCCTATAATGGCCCGAATCACCCCATTTCTCCCATTTTTTCTTCTTTTGCTCGCACAGAGAGGCTAAGGGGAGGGAGTGGGCGATTCGTGGGGGGGTTTTCGAGGGCGCACGAGCGCGCCGTGGACTCCGAGGAGCGTGCAAGGTGCTCCAAAGAGGCTATTGGGCGTGGTGGACGTCACGGCGTTGTCGAGGTAGGCCTCGTTTGTTGTTTTGCGGTATTTGTCGCACAGTTTTGAGTTTTCCTTTTTGGATTTTGGATTTCACCCCACGCCCTCATGCGTGTTAGGGACCGTGTTTTACTGTACCGTTTTACTGCGCGGACTGTTGCTGGCGTTTTGGACGTGCCTCGTTTTGCGTGCAGATTCGAGGTACGTGTACCGTTTCGCGTGCAGGTCGTGTTGGCGCGCACCTTTTTGCGTGCAGGTTTTAATGGCATGCTCCGTTTTGCGTGCAGGTTTGGTGACTGCGCATCGTTTTGCGCGCGGACTCGTAAAGTGTGCACCGTTTGGCTTGCAACTTGTTGTACGAGCGTCAAATCGAGGCGAGCCTATACACTTTTTTCATCTACTCGACGCGAGGATTATCACCGTATTTTTCTGGGATTTTTCCGGGAATTGCCCGAAGGTATACTTTTCCCGTTCTCCTGCGCAATGTGATACAGATGTGTAAGTTGTGGACTTTCGCGCTCACCGCGTTGTGGAATTTGTAACTAAGCCTCCGGGACTCGGATTTTGACGTGCAGGTACTCGTTTCGAAGGTCTCGATGTGACGATCACGACAGTATTTTTGATGGATTTTTCAGAGTCCGTTCAGCAGGTAAAATTGCACATCTTCGGGACTGGTTTCAGCAGATGTTGTACACTTGGATATTATAGCATAAGGTGTAACTTTGGACCTTTTGTTGTACCCAGGAGGGTTCGCGAGGGTTTTTGGAACACTGCTAGGAGCCGAGGTTTGCGCGACTTGTACCGTGGATACGGGTTCAGCGGATTGTGCGGGCAGATGGCCACGTTCTTCACCAACCCCAGGTTTGCCTTGGATTGAGCACTTCAGGTGGGTGTTCTGTTCCCAGAATCGATGGACGGTTCTTTAATTCTTGTATTAGAATGCACGCATGTTTAAGGTACAATAATTGTATGTTATTGGGAGGTAAGCTAAGAAGGATGATCGTGTAAAGGGAATTGCAAGACTAATATTCATATTAAATATTTTCGAGAACTTGCAGCTTTCATATATTCATGATGATGAATTGTAAATGCTTACCTAAGGGACTTACCCTATGTGAAGGACTTTTGCATGCTTGAATGGTCACCTAGTTAGGCCACCTTTTTCTGCTGCACTATCATACTGGAATTGACTTAGGAGAAACCATGATTTTATTTTCTCCGGTTACCTAGACATAGGGGATATCATGCTCAGGTTAGAGCAGGGGCTGGGATAGTGTAGTCATATACTTGGGATTCGGGACGGGCAGGCTTTGATGGCAGGGTATTGCGGCAACCGCGGATTTTGGGCGGTTGACCGGACAGTTGTTATTGCATCAGATCGAGGATAGGATTTGGGCTTCTTTTAGTGGATGGATCTTTTCCCACTTTGATCAGAGTCGTGATCCAATCCTGCTGACTTATACAACCAGGATACTTATTACTCAGGCACCTTTGAGTCCTTGAGACTCCTATCCCCTATCGGTGTTATGCGTAGGCTGGCATACCCGATTGGGCAGGCACCTTTGAGTCCTTGAGACTCCTATCCCCTATCGGTGTTATGCGTAGGCTGGCATACACGATTGGGCAGGCACCTTTGAGTCCTTGAGACTCCTATCCCCTATCGGTGTTATGCGTAGGCTGGCATACCCGATTGGGCAGGCACCTTAGAGTCCTTGAGACTCCTATCCCTTATCGGTGTTATGCGTAGGCTGGCATACCCGATTTGGCAGGCACAGCAGGCAGTATTAGTTTTACTAGTGGCGCTAGGTTGAGGGCATGGTAGGCATAGTAGGCATAGTAGGCAGGCAGGCATAGCGGGCAGGCAGACATAGTAGGCATAGCAGGCAGGCCGGCATAGCGTGCAGGCAGACATAGTAGGCATAGTAGGCAGGCAGGCATAGCGGGCAGGCAGACATAGTAGGCATAGCAGGCAGGCAGGCATAGCGGGCATGGCAGGCATAGTAGGCATAGCAGGCAGGCAGGCATAGCAGGCAGGCAGGCATAGTGGGCATGGCAGGCATAGTAGGCATAGCAGGCATGGCAGGCAAGGCAGGCATAGCAGGCAGGCATAGCAGGCTTGGCAGGTATAATAGACATAGCAGGCAGGCGGGTATGGCAGGCATAGTATGCATAGCAGGCATGGCAGGCATAGCAGGCATAGCAGGCATAGCAGGTAGTGCCAGTGTTTACTGGTCTATCGATTGGGTCGATTGTGCACTTCATGTGCTTGGGGTTGCATACCATTCTTTGGTTCTCCCCTTTTGGGCTTTTAGGTAGAGGCATGATAGCTGTTGAGAGTCTCCAGCTTCCTTATTTCCGTCTTTACGGCTTTGGTTAGTTTTTACCTCTTGAGGACTTAGTGGGCAGACCGTCGGTCTGGCGGTGGTGCCCACTGAGAACTCCCTTTTTGGTGTAGTTCTCACACCCTTTGGGGTTTTCCCCCTCCTTTTTCCTTCCTCTCCTTTGTTTTGCAGAGTCATAGCGGATGTTGCTGATTCTGCAGTTGTTGTTCGAGGCGAGGGAGTCACGAGCTAGATCCCTACCCGTCGTTGGAGAGTAGCGATACCCCTTCAAAGGAGAGCTTCAGTAGATTAGTTATTTTATTTCCTATTTTGAGAGACTGATGTAGTGAGGATATTTTATGTATCGAGAGACTGTACACTGATGTATTTATTGGAGATATCTCCCGGTTGAGCTCTGAGTTTTGTACCCGAGGATATTGTATGGTTCTTATTTTGGGAGACGGACATTATTGTTTTTTTCCAGTTGTACAGTGATTGATTTTAGTTATACAGCAGGTTTTTACTTATAGCTCTGATATTATGTTTAGCTGTAGTACTTTTCTTGCAGGTAGGACGCTTCGCCTATGCAGGTTGGCATAGGTGGCGGATCTGTTGGGCGAGCCCGGGTCGCAGTTTCGACCCTGGGGCGTGACAGATTAGGTTGGTATCAGAGCCTAGGTTGTATGTCATGGTGGACTTAGAAACCCTAGGCTTATGGTTTGATCCTTGGTTGACTTCGTGAGAGTCGTGATTTATGGCGAGAGTCCTGATTGAGTTTTATACCTCTCCCAAGAGACGGGAAGAGTGATTGGCATGTTTATTCTCCTAAGTGATTATGTTGGCTGCAGACAACATAATGCTGTGGAACGGGTGACATGCTCTAGACTTTCGCTGGATTGGGTCGAGCGTTGTTGTGTGCTGTTTTGTGGTTTCGTCGTGGTGAGCGGTGTCTCCCCGACGCTGGGTTTTGACCCGTGTGCATCCTGTCATTGCTGTTGAGCTGGAGCGGTTGGTTCTGGGCCAGATACCCAGATTGAGGTCAGAGAGTTTTGGACCAGATGATAGGATCGTCTAAGGCCTATCAGCGGCAGAGTGAGAGATCAGCTGGTTTTAGTGACACAGTTGTCGGAGCAGCGGGCAGCTAGGCAGTGCTTCCTTCTGAGACCACCCGGTTGCAGTATCCTCAGGGGCGGGGATTTCTGCGGCACCGATGGAGTGAGTAGCCCCCCTCTGTGCCAATGTTTAGTGCCGAGGCACCGAGGCAGGGTGGATAGTTGACAGCTGGTGAACTGAGGGGACGCGATCGATCTATTAAGCCAGATTTGGCAGATGAACCACCCCGACTCGTAAGATTGAGTTTGGAGCCTTTGGAGGCAGAGTCGTGGTTGGTGATGATGGAGTGATCAACTGAGAGCCTCCCTGTGCTAGAGAGTTTTGCGGTTGTTGAACTGCGCGCTCCATATTAGAGAGACGAGGTGCACAGGATATGTGTGATTGGGAGTGGATTGCGCCAGGATACCTGTCAGTTGATTTAGTCCCTCTGTTATAGGTTTTGACACCTCGTTGGAGTAGGTGTTGCATATGGAGCGTGGCGCTGCAGTTCCTGTGGATAGGGATCTGCCGTTAGAGGCGAGTTCAGGATATTGGCGCATGGCGCCGGGTGATGGAGGACAAATCGGCCGGCAGAGGCACTTCTGATTTCTTTCCCAGGATGACGGGTCCCTGAGATGCCAGAGATCGGGTGGATCCCGATGGCCGCATCAGCATTTATATCAGAGTGGTGCAGCGGTAACGTGGATTTGTTATCTGCGGAGGACCTTATTCGTCGCCTCAGTGGGAACAGAGACAGAGGTCGTACTCCCTATGTGGATAGCCCTGATTTTCAGGCAGATTGAGCGACAACCACTTGCATCGAGTGGATGAACCTGTGCCACCCGGTTGGAGGGCGCCACGGCAGTGGATGGAGTTGTTGCAAGTGTGATTTCATCACAGCAGCCGGAGTTAGAGCATGTTGCATTCCTGCATGGACTAGAGGAAGAGTTACTACCACGTGCACTAGAGGTACAGGCGTCTGTTGTTGTTGTGCTTATGGAGGAGACTTTTGGATCATGTCCAGTGCAGCTGAGGCTGCGAGTTACCGACAGATTTATTGGTAATTGTGGCAGTTCGGTATTTTGACCTTGTGCTTGAGATTGATTGGCACAATGCCACAGAATGTTTGACTGCGGCGAGAGAGGACTTTGACCTTCGGCAAAGCGGACAAGAAGAGGCTTGCTTGTGGAGATTATTAGAGCACGCAGGTTATTGCGACAGTATCAGAGGTTCTTACGGCGGCACCGGGACTCAAGGATATCTCGGTTGCCCACGAGGTCCTGGGTGTGATTTCACCTGAGCTGTTTGTGATGCCGCCGGTTAGGGAGATAGAGATTGCGTTTGATGTGGTTCGGGGAACCGCGCAACCCTCGACAGCACTTCACTGGATATCGCCTATAGAGCTGAGAGAGCTGATGGCGTAGTTACAGGATCTGATGGATCAATGGGTCTGTTTGACCTGATGCCACGCCGTTGGTACACGGTGGTGATGCCACGTCGTTGATGCACGACTGTGAGGGTCCTTTTATGGTTCGAGTGTAGACAGGTCCGGGTGGTATCTAGGACCTTTTGATGGAGCTATATGCAGGCAATTATTGTATGATGCGAGTACTTACTCAGAATCAGACAGCCGAGGATCGTGTCTAGATGGCGTTCAGGACACGGTAGGGCATCTCGAGCTCACAGTGAGGCCAAGTGGATTGATTAATGCCCTGCCACTTTTATGATTTGAGGAATTGTGCTCCAGCTATACTTGATTGGATTGGTAACAAGATTTTCCAAGGATATTTGGATTTACTCCCAGAGCGATGTGGAGCACGAGGAGCACTTGTGGATGTGCTACCATGCCCGTGTGGATGAAGTGGTATGCCAAGTTATTGAGGTACAAGTTGTAGCTCCAGAAGCATACCTTTTTGGGTCACATTGTGTTAGCCGTAGGGGTGGCGGTGGAAATCCGACCAATTTGGATGCTAATTGGGAATTGGCCGAGATCGACAATTATTGTCAAGGTAAGGAGCTTCTTGGACTGGGCAGTGCCAGGAGAGCTGGCTAGGGTTGAGCTTGATGATTCCACAGCTGGCGCTGTGTGGACTGTTGAAGTAGACATGGCGTGTGGTTGTGTCCCTGAGGGTTCCTTTTGATGGTACACCGTGGCTGAGTAGTTCACTCGGATGGTCAGGATTCGGGAGTGACCGAGTGAGGACCCTTGTTTGTGAGGGCTTCTTTCTTTCTTGGATGAGTGCGGGGATGTGTTTCGGATTGCCTTGGTCGAGTTGACACAGGTTGTGGTTTGGTGCGTGTTGCACTGGCGGTTATCTGGTTTCCCCCAACTTTTGTTGGAACCTCGGTTGTATTTCATGTCTCAGCTCCGGAAGGTTATGTTTTTGGATCCCTCGCCCGTGATTGACTCGCCCCATTTGAGATTTAGGAATGTTTGGAGTACGGGGGACGCCCGTTGCGAATTCTGGCTCGTGAGATTAGAGGTTGCGCAATCGGGCTATGCCGTACTTGTTGTCGCTGTTGTTGCTGTTGAGGAGTGATCACGGGGAGTGAGTAGCGACTTGGTGCTGGAGATGACGATGTTGAGTACTTACCCTTGGTGTTTGTGACTCTTGGTGGAATCGAGCTAGTTTCGAGGACGAAACATTCTTTAGTGGGGAAGGATGTGAGGACCTGGATCCCCACAATGTGATTACTGGTTGACCAGCAGCTTCTGGAGGCCTATGTGGCATGTCGGTGGCGTTTGTGCACCAATTGGACTCAGTGTGATTAATGGATCACGAGAGTAGTCTGATGACCCCGTCGAATGCTTGGAAGTGGTTTTGCGCGCAATGGATATTAAAATTGGGCTCAGTGCGAAGTTTAGACAAAGAACATCTTTCCGGATGCCTTCGGCAATTTTTAGAGTTGGAATTTGAGCAAATCGGGCGAGAAACGGATGAGAACGGAAGAAACGGGCGAAACTGGGCTTGGGCCCAAGTTTCGGGCGCCCGAAAGTGGGTTCCGGGCGCCCGGAAAGTACTGTAGCATGTGGGTTTTTCGGGCTGTAGCGAACCCGGTTCGGTTAGGGTAGAATGGTTACTGTAGCAGCCCGGTTCGGGTTCGGGCAATGCGCCCGAAAGTTACTGTAGCACGCCCGAATCTCGAGGTGGCACGGATCCCGAGGCATGTGGCACGGATCCCGAGGCAGGTGGCACGAATCCCGAGGCAAGTTTTCGCGCGCGGCGCACTGTGGCGCGCGGCCCGAGGCCGCGTGGTAGGTGGGGAAATGCCACGTGGCATCTCCTCATTGGACAAGGCGACCGAGGGCGCAGGCGTGCGCGGGGAACGCGCGCGGGCTCTGGCGCGGCGTCAGCGGGGCAGGCCACGTGTCGGCCTCCCATACGCGGGTCAGCGCGACGCGACGCGCTGATGGGACGAGTCGCTGCTGCCGGCGTCAGCGGGATCGTGGGTGCAGTCCACGTGGTGGCCTCCGATTGGCCGCCGCAGTTCCGTGGTCGCGGTGCACGGGTGCAGGGCCACGTGTTGCGCTCGGGTTGGCCGAGCGAAGCTGACGTGGCGCCTCGCTGGCGCGGCTGGGGCGCGTGGACCGCGGCTGGGCTTTTACTGTAGCCGCCCGAAACTTTTCGGGCGCCCGAAAGGTGCGCCCGAAAGTGGTTTTTTGGCCTATAAGGGCCCGAATCACCCCATTTCTCCCATTTTTTCTTCTTTTGCTCGCACAGAGAGGCTAAGGGGAGGGAGTGGGCGATTCGTGGGGGGGTTTTCGAGGGCGCACGAGCGCGCCGTGGACTCCGAGGAGCGTGCAAGGTGCTCCAAAGAGGCTATTGGGCGTGGTGGACGTCACGGCGTTGTCGAGGTAGGCCTCGTTTGTTGTTTTGCGGTATTTGTCGCACAGTTTTGAGTTTTCCTTTTTGGATTTTGGATTTCACCCCACGCCCTCATGTGTGTTAGGGACCGTGTTTTACTGTACCGTTTTACTGCGCGGACTGTTGCTGGCGTTTTGGACGTGCCTCGTTTTGCGTGCAGATTCGAGGTACGTGTACCATTTCGCGTGCAGGTCGTGTTGGCGCGCACCTTTTTGCCTGCAGGTTTTAATGGCATGCTCCGTTTTGCGTGCAGGTTTGGTGACTGCGCATCGTTTTGCGCGCGGACTCGTAAAGTGTGCACCGTTTGGCTTGCAACTTGTTGTACGAGCGTCAAATCGAGGCGAGCCTATACACTTTTTTCATCTACTCGACGCGAGGATTATCACCGTATTTTTCTGGGATTTTTCCGGGAATTGCCCGAAGGTATACTTTTCCCGTTCTCCTGCGCAATGTGATACAGATGTGTAAGTTGTGGACTTTCGCGCTCACCGCGTTGTGGAATTTGTAACTAAGCCTCCGGGACTCGGATTTTGACGTGCAGGTACTCGTTTCGAAGATCTCGATGTGACGATCACGACAGTATTTTTGATGGATTTTTCAGAGTCCGTTCAGCAGGTAAAATTGCACATCTTCGGGACTGGTTTCAGCAGATGTTGTACACTTGGATATTATAGCATAAGGTGTAACTTTGGACCTTTTGTTGTACCCAGGAGGGTTCGCGAGGGTTTTTGGAACACTGCTAGGAGCCGAGGTTTGCGCGACTTGTACCGTGGATACGGGTTCAGCGGATTGTGCGGGCAGATGGCCACGTTCTTCACCAACCCCAGGTTTGCCTTGGATTGAGCACTTCAGGTGGGTGTTCTGTTCCCAGAATCGATGGACGGTTCTTTAATTCTTGTATTAGAATGCACGCATGTTTAAGGTACAATAATTGTATGTTATTGGGAGGTAAGCTAAGAAGGATGATCGTGTAAAGGGAATTGCAAGACTAATATTCATATTAAATATTTTCGAGAACTTGCAGCTTTCATATATTCATGATGATGAATTGTAAATGCTTACCTAAGGGACTTACCCTATGTGAAGGACTTTTGCATGCTTGAATGGTCACCTAGTTAGGCCACCTTTTTCTGCTGCACTATCATACTGGAATTGACTTAGGAGAAACCATGATTTTATTTTCTCCGGTTACCTAGACATAGGGGATATCATGCTCAGGTTAGAGCAGGGGCTGGGATAGTGTAGTCATATACTTGGGATTCGGGACGGGCAGGCTTTGATGGCAGGGTATTGCGGCAACCGCGGATTTTGGGCGGTTGACCGGACAGTTGTTATTGCATCAGATCGAGGATAGGATTTGGGCTTATTTTAGTGGATGGATCTTTTCCCACTTTGATCAGAGTCGTGATCCAATCCTGCTGACTTATACAACCAGGATACTTATTACTCAGGCACCTTTGAGTCCTTGAGACTCCTATCCCCTATCGGTGTTATGCGTAGGCTGGCATACCCGATTGGGCAGGCACCTTTGAGTCCTTGAGACTCCTATCCCCTATCGGTGTTATGCGTAGGCTGGCATACACGATTGGGCAGGCACCTTTGAGTCCTTGAGACTCCTATCCCCTATCGGTGTTATGCGTAGGCTGGCATACCCGATTGGGCAGGCACCTTAGAGTCCTTGAGACTCCTATCCCTTATCGGTGTTATGCGTAGGCTGGCATACCCGATTTGGCAGGCACAGCAGGCAGTATTAGTTTTACTAGTGGCGCTAGGTTGAGGGCATGGTAGGCATAGTAGGCATAGTAGGCAGGCAGGCATAGCGGGCAGGCAGACATAGTAGGCATAGCAGGCAGGCAGGCATAGCGTGCAGGCAGACATAGTAGGCATAGTAGGCAGGCAGGCATAGCGGGCAGGCAGACATAGTAGGCATAGCAGGCAGGCAGGCATAGCGGGCATGGCAGGCATAGTAGGCATAGCAGGCAGGCAGGCATAGCAGGCAGGCAGGCATAGTGGGCATGGCAGGCATAGTAGGCATAGCAGGCATGGCAGGCATAGCAGGCAGGCATAGCAGGCTTGGCAGGTATAATAGACATAGCAGGCAGGCGGGCATGGCGGGCATAGTAGGCATAGCAGGCATGGCAGGCATAGCAGGCATAGCAGGCATAGCAGGTAGTGCCAGTGTTTACTGGTCTATCGATTGGGTCGATTGTGCACTTCATGTGCTTGGGGTTGCATACCATTCTTTGGTTCTCCCCTTTTGGGCTTTTAGGTAGAGGCATGATAGCTGTTGAGAGTCTCCAGCTTCCTTATTTCCGTCTTTACGGCTTTGGTTAGTTTTTACCTCTTGAGGACTTAGTGGGCAGACCGTGGGTCTGGCGATGGTGCCCACTGAGAACTCCCTTTTTGGTGTAGTTCTCACACCCTTTGGGTTTTTCCCCCTCCTTTTTCCTTCCTCTCCTTTCTTTTGCAGAGTCATTGCGGATATTGCTGATTCTGCAGTTGTTGTTCGAGGCGAGAGAGTCACGAGCTAGATCCCTACCTGTCGTTGGAGAGTAGCGGTACCCCTTCAGAGGAGAGCTTCAGTAGATTAGTTATTTTATTTTCTATTTTGAGAGACTGATGTAGTGAGGATATTTTATGTATCGAGAGACTGTACACTGATGTATTTATTGGAGATATCTCCCGGTTGAGCTCTGAGTTTTGTGCCCGAGGATATTGTATGGTTCTTATTTTGGGAGACGGACATTATTGTTTTTTTCCAGTTGTACAGTGATTGATTTTAGTTATACAGCAGGTTTTTACTTATAGCTCTGATATTATGTTTAGCTGTAGTACTTTTCTTGCAGGTAGGACGCTTCGCCTATGCAGGTTGGCATAGGTGGCGGATCTGCTGGGCGAGCCCGGGTCGCAGTTTCGACCCCGGGGCGTGATAGATTAGGTTGGTATTAGAGCCTAGGTTGTATGTCATGGCGGACTTAGAAACCCTAGGCTTATGGTTTGACCCTTGGTTGACTTCGTGAGAGTCGTGATTTATGGCGAGAGTCCTGATTGAGTTTTATACCTCCCCCAAGAGACGGGATGTCACGCCCCGGGGGATTATTTTTAGCGGAAACGAATTACAAAAGGTAGTAAATTTTTTTTTTGAAAACCTTCTTCCCCAGCACGTGCCCAGATCCGCCGCATATACAGGATCACTCTACAAACGGACAGAGTCTCCCCTGTATATGCACGGCGTAACGGTTTGTACAATGTTCATTAAGGTAGTAACCAATCAATCACAACAATCCAGAACATACAACCATTCACAATGCGTTGGATAAGGCTCACGGCCGTTCAGTTTGAAAGGATAAATCCACAAGGTTGAAACGGTGCCCACCCGGCACCCATATTTTGAAAACCCATTTCGAAAGCAACATAAACTCAGGGTTTTGGAAAGTAGTGCCCACACGACACTTAGATTTTGAAACCTATTTTCGAAAGCCATAAACCCACAAGGTTTTGAAAGCGGTGCCCACACGACACCCGAGTTTTGAAATAGAAGTTTTCGCAATCTTTTCTTTGGTTTATTCTTTTATTTTCCAAAACGGCCAACAGAGAAATAAGGAAAAACAAAGAAATTAAATAGTCACCATACCGACATCCACACCGACCCCACGAGGGTATCGAGAACCATCCACAATCTACAAATAGCAAATGGAATGCGAAAGAAAGAGATAAAAATACTGTTCAGGTCTCCAGGGACCCAGAATCTCTCGCCGCGGCCTCACCGTCGCCGAACTCTCCCCCCGGTAGGACCCTGTCGCAAAGTGGGAAGTCAGCGACTAGATAACAATGATAATAGTAAAGCAGGTAAAGAAAACAACGTCCAACCGTAGCCTATCCGGAGCAACCACCCTCGCAAGGGAAAAGTAAAATCAACCACCTGTGAACCTGCAATACCCGATCCCGTCGGACAACTAAACCGACGGATCGCACCGCGCCCAAGTCGGACAACTAAACCGAGTGGGTCGCACCGCTCCCCCGCCGGACAACTAAACCGACGGGTCGCGCCGCTCACACCTTGGAGCATCCAAGCCCCACAACTAAAGGGGCCCCACTCCATCCTGTGGGTATACACGGGTCAACGACCACTTTTCCAGAAAAGCGCACCCGTTGCGGTGGCCAAACCGCGGGTGCGCGTGCTGCAGCCTCGAGCCAAGTAACCGAACAACAATAGTATACCAGATAATAGTGACCATAAGGATTTCCGGGTTAGTATCAACAAGTGCCTTGAAATTTTACTCAATTTAACATAACTCGAAATAATTGGAAACACTTAAAGATTGAAGTACAGTTATCGGGAACCCGACGTTTGATCCCGAATTAAAACCCACCTGACGCTTGTGGCGATCAACGCTCGGCTCCTCCGCGTCCCGGCTCGCTCCCCGAAACTACAAAAGGAAACCCCGGGCGGGGAGTCAAAACCCACAACATGCGAACAAGGAAGGGCCCGGATACCATCCGGCGGCCGTCTCGGCACGGCCCTCGGCTCCGACGACGGCGACAACGTCCCTGCGCCGCCACGCTGCCCGCTCGGGTGCGCTGCCCGCGGGCACTGTTGCCCGCGCGGCGCGCACCGCAAGGTGCCCAGCCCGCGCGGCTGCACAGCCTGCCTAAGCGGGCTGCCCCGCGCGGCGCCCCTGCATGCGGGCGGCCCCGCGCGGCGCCCCTGCATGCGGGCGGCCCCGCGCGGTCGCCCCTGCATGCGGGCGGCCCCGCGCGGCGCCCCCGCAGGCGGGCGGCCCCGCGCGGGCGCCCCCGCATGCGGGCTGTGACACCCCCAGAATTTCGATTAGTCCTCTATATAAATGATATAATAGGACTAAATCTCTAACCCGGCTATAGCATTTTTGATGGTAGAAAGATCCAAGCGGAACATGAGAGTTAAGCATGCTAGAGCTAGAGTAGTTCTAGGATGGGTGACCCCCTGGGAAGTGGGGCGTCACAGTTGGTATCAGAGCCATTCACCAGCCAGAAATGTGAGATGAGTCTCGGCTGAGCCAGGGTTATATAGCGGGTAGAGCGAGGCTCCCCGGCTAATGACCGTTGTGAGTGGAGTGCAGCTCCTCACAAGGTCGGCTAAGGCTAGCGAGACGAGTCTCACATCGCCTGGTGCTTGTGAGTGTGCTTGAGCCTGACGTGGACGTCTGGGCTTAAAGGGGGGAAGAATGTGACACCCCCGGAATTTCGATTAGTCCTCTATATAAATGATATAATAGGACTAAATCTCTAACCCGGCTATAGCATTTTGGATGGTAGAAAGATCCAAGAGAAACATGAGAGTTAAGCGTGCTAGAGCTAGAGTAGTTCTAGGATGGGTGACCCCCTGGGAAGTGGGGCATCACACGGGCGGCCCCGTGCGGCGCCCCCGCATGCGTGCGGCCCCGCGCGGCGCCCCCGCATGCAGGCGGCCCCGCGCGGCGCCCTGCATGCAGGCGGCCCCGCGCGGTGCCCAGCCCGCTCGGGGGAGCTGCCCGCAGGCACGGGCGGCCCCGCGCGGCCTTAAGCTCGCGCGGGTGCCCTGCCGGCGGGTGGCTCGTCCCTCCCTCGCCTCCGAGGGCGGCGGATGCCCGTCTCCGAAACCCTCCAAGAATCCCCCTTCCCCTTCCTCGATCAAGAACCGAAAAGGGAAAACGACCATGCTTACCTCGTTTCTCGTCGGCTAGGGTTCCACGAGGGTGATCGTGCCGTTCTTGCGCGCCCGTCTCCAAGGGTGTGCGGGCGTTCATCCCTTTTCCTCGATCGCCTCCTTGGTTCTACACGCCGACTGGTGGGAAAGGGGAAGAATAGGGGAGGGAGGAAGGCGGCTCGTCTTCTGCGCTCAGGAAACCGTCTGTCGTGGGTTCGAGAAGTGGGAATCCCGAACCCTAACCCCAAACCAAAGGATAAATCATCCAGTCCCTAAACGAACGAGTGGGACTTAACCCCAAACCTCAAAGGGGGAAAAAGTAATAGGTCACAAACCTGGGTCCGGTCCGCCTCGAAAACCGCGTTAGTCGCCTGGACTGTCGGCAGTCTTCCGGAATTTATCCTGGGAGATCCCGGCGTCGGAATCCAAAACCGATCGCGCCGCCGTTCTCCGTTTCGCGAGCTTTATTATCTAAAAATACCCGCGAGCCCCGACAGCCTGCCCAGAAACAAGGAATTAAAAACCACCTTCCAGACCCCTTATGCGGACCGCGGTGCACTAAAGATTAAAATAAAGGGGATCCAGGTTCCCCGAAACCCGCAGGTATTACACCACTTACCTCTTAAAACGAGTTTCGTCCTCGAAACTCAACCCTGAGTTGCGGTGAAAAGATTGGGGTAGCTCTCTCTCATTTTTGACTCTAGCTCCCACGTTGCTTCTCGTTCCTCCTGGTTGCTCCAGAGCACCTTCACGTAGGGGATGACTCGGTTCCGCAGCGCTTTGTTTTCTCTTGCTAGGATACGCACGGGGGTTTCCTCGAAGCTTAGGTCCTCCTTGAGTTCGAGCGAGGAGGCGTCCAACACGTGTGACGGGTCAGAAAGATATTTTCGGAGCATGGACACGTGGAAAACATTGTGGACCCGGTCGAGGTTAGGCGGTAGGGCAAGGCGATACGCCACTGGGCCAATGCGCTCTAAGATCTCAAAAGGCCCTACGTACCGTGGACTCAACTTGCCTCTCAACCCGAAACGCCTGATCCCTCTGGATGGTGAGACCCGTAAGAACACGTGCTCTCCCACTTGAAATTCCAAATCGCGGCGCCGTCGGTCTGCGTAGCTCTTCTGTCGGCTTTGGGCGGTCAGCAAATGCTGCCTGATGAGGCGTACCTTCTCTTCAGTCTCTTCCACCAAGTCGGGTCCCAGGAATTTCCGTTCGCCCAAGTCGTCCCAACAGATCGGGGATCGGCAGCGTCTCTTGTATAAGGCTTCGTAGGGCGCCATCTGGATGCTGGCCTGGTAGCTATTGTTGTAGGCGAATTCCACGAGGGGTAGGTAGCGTGCCCAACCGACTCCCCAGTCAAGTACACAGGCGCGTAGCAGGTCCTCGAGGGTCTGAATCACTCGCTCCGACTGTCCGCACGTCTGAGGGTGAAAGGCTGTGCTGAAATGGAGCTTGGTCCCCAGGGCTTGCTGCAGGCTCTGCCAAAACTTCGAGACGAAGCGGGTGTCCCTGTCTGAGGTGATCGATGCCGGCACTCCGTGCAGTCTCACGATCTCGCTGAGGTAGGCCTGTGCCAATCGCTCTCTGGTCCAGGTTGTGTGGATGGGCAGGAAATGTGCTGACTTGGTTAGCCGGTCCACAATGACCCAAATTGCGTCGTGCCCTTGCGGTGAACGTGGGAACCCAGAGACAAAGTCCATGGTGATCTGATCCCACTTCCACTTCGGCACTGGTAAGGGCTGCAATTTTCCCGCCGGCCGCTGATGCTCTGCCTTAATCTGCTGACATACCAGGCAATGAGCTACATGTCGTGTCACGTCCCCCTTCAGCTTAGGCCACCAAAAGGTCTGCTTGAGGTCCCTGTACATCTTCGTGCCCCCCGGGTGCGCCGCATAAGGAGCGCGGTGAGCCTCTACTAGAATTTCCTCCTTCAATTCCAGCGAATCTGGTATGCAGAAACGCCCGCGGAACCGCATGACGCCGTCGCTTCCCACTGCAAAGTCGTTCTCCTGGTCCGGGTGGATCTTGTCTCGCACGAGCTGTAAGTGCGGGTCCGCCAGTTGCCCTTCTCGGATTCTCTCGAAAAGCGTCGGCTTGACCACCAACGCTGTCAGTTGGGCAACAGTGCCCGCTGGTACCACCTCCAACTTCAGTCGTGAAAATTCTGCAATCAAGGTGCTCTGCTCAGTCATCGCGCGTACCGACGCCTCCTCCGGTTGTCCCTTCCTGCTCAAAGCGTCCGCCACCACGTTTGCTTTCCTGGGGTGGTATTGGATTGTTAGGTCGTAATCCTTCAATAACTCAAGCCACCGCCTCTGCCGTAAATTTAGCTCCTTCTGGGTGAACAAATACTTGAGGCTTTGGTGGTCTGAAAAGACGTTACAGTGGACACCAAAGAGATAGTGTCTCCATAACTTTAGAACAAAGACCACTGCGGCCAGTTCCAGATCGTGTATCGGGTAGTTCCTTTCATAATCCTTCAGCTGCCTGGATGCATAGGCTATTACTTTCCCCTGTTGCATCAATACACCCCCAAGGCCGATCCTCGATGCGTCGCAGTACACTTCATAATCCTCTCCGGGGGTTGGTAGTACCAGTATAGGCGCCCTGGTTAGCCCCCTTTTAAGTTCTTCGAAGCTCTCTTGGCACTTAGCCGTCCATAGAAACTTTTTCCCTTTCTTGGTCAACCGGTTTAAAGGGGCCGCAATCTTCAAGAAACCCTCGACGAAGCGTCTGTAATATCCCGCCAGTCCCAAGAAGCTGCGGATCTCCGTCACCGTCGTCGGCGGCTGCCAGTCGATCACCGATTCCACCTTCTTGGGGTCCACGGCGATTCCCTCTGCCGAGATCACGTGCCCTAGGAAACCCACCTCTCGTAGCCAGAATTAACACTTCTTGAGCTTCGCGAACAGCTTCTGATCCCTGAGGGTCTGGAGGATCGTTCGCAAATGGTCTTCGTGTTCCTCGTCGGTGGCTGAATAGATCAGGATGTCGTCGATGAAGACCACCACGAACCGGTCCAAGAAAGGTCTGAAGATCCGGTTCATCATATCCATGAAGACGGCGGGGGCGTTCGTAAGTCCGAACGGCATAACCGTGAACTCGTAGTGACCGTACCGGGTCCGGAAGGCGGTCCTTGGGATATCTTCGTTCCGAACCCGGAGCTGATGGTAGCCCGATTGCAGATCGATCTTTGAGAACACCGTTGCTCCTCGCAGCTGGTCGAAGAGGTCGTCTATTCTGGGCAGGGGGTACTTATTCTTCACTGTAACCTTGTTTATCCCCCTGTAGTCGATGCAGAGACGCAGGCTTCCGTCTTTCTTCCGTACAAAGAGTACTGGTGCACCCCAGGGTGACACACTCGGCCTGATAAACCCTTTGTCCAAGAGGTCCTCCAGTTGCGCCTTAAGCTCCTTCAACTCCGCGAAGGCCATTCGGTAGGGCGCCTTCGTGATAGGTTGAGCACCCGGTAGGAGTTCGATAGGGAAAACCACCTCTCGTTCAGGGGGTATTCCGGGCAGTTCCGTCGGGAAGACATCGGGGAAATCCCTCACCACTGGAATGTCCGAAGGTGTCGCCGAGGGTCGAGTCGCTAGATCCACTGAGGCCAGGTAGGCCACACACCCGCCTTCCACCAATCTTCTAGCCCGCGTCGATGAGATGATTGTTGGGAAGGAAATGCTCTTACACGCTAGGTACACATTATCAGGGAAACTTGGTTCCTGTAATTGCACCATCCGCTTCTCGCAGTCGATGAGCACTTGGTACGTTGAGAGCCAGTCCATGCCCAACACTACGTCGTACTCCTTCAGGGGGATTACCGCCAAATCCCCAGGGCAAGCCAGTCGCCCAAGCTTGATCGGGCAGGCGGCCACCAGGCTGACCGCCTCCAACACCCCTCCCGCCGTTTGAACCGTCAATGGATTTTGGAGGGGTACCACCCCAAGACCATGCATAAAAACGAAGTCACGAGAAATGAAAGAGTGCGTTGCTCCGGTATCGAAAAGAGTTCTAGCGCGGGTATTTGAAACAGAAGTAATACCTGCAAGAGCGTCCTCCGGCGGATCCGCCTCTTGGCGGGTCATCGAGAAAACCCGCCCGCCAGGTTGTGGCCGCCTATCCTCCTCTCGCCGTGGTACATGGGGTTCGGACGTCGACCCCACCGGAGCTTTTCCCCGCCCCGACAGTTGTGGCGAGGGTGTGGAAGCTGCTGAGGACGCAGATCCCCCGGCTAAGGGGCAGTTGCGGCGAAAGTGCCCCGATTTGCCGCATCGGAAGCAATGGTCTCCCCTCTGGGGGCAATCCCCCGCTCGGTGTCCTCCCCCACAAATAACGCAAGGCCTGTCTCCTGTCCTCGGTCCTCCTGCCGGTGCGCTCCGAGATCCCGACTGTGGCCTCCACCGCTTGGGGGGTCGGCTTCCACTAGAAGAGCCTCCCCCGGAGTATTGCTGCGGTCGCTTCCTTTCCTCATGGTGCGCCGGGCCCCCCTCCTGGCGCGAGTAACGGCGAACCCGCGCTCCACCACCGTGGCCCTGTCGACCACTTTCTGAAAAGTGTGTAAATCAGCTGCTTGCACCACTTCGAAAATATCACTCCGCAGTCCATCCACGAAGAGTTGCGCCTTATGGGACTCGTCCCTTATCACGAAAGGGACGCAGTTGGCCAGTCGTACAAATTTGCGCTGATATGCCATCACTGTCTTACTCCCCTGCTGGATGTGGTTTAAGTCATCCTCCAACTTCTTTTTAACGCTGCTTGTGAAAAAGGCTCCAAACAGCTCCTGTTTGAACGTCGTCCATGACGGAAGTACGGCGACGCCCTTTGCGGGATCAGGGCGCACCGTCTTCCACCATAAGCGGGCGTTCCCCTCCAGGAAGTGAACCGCCAGGGGAACCCGCTCGTCATCCTCCATGAGTAAGTCCTCGAATAACTTCTCCATCGATCCCACCCACTTCTCGACGACCCAGGGATCAGTCGTCTCCCCGTCGAACGTGGGTGGGTCGTACTTCTTAAAGTCGGCCAGGTTGGCCCGCACGCGGTCCCGCTCAGTCAGCGGAACTGACCCCTCCCCCGTGGCGGCGGCAGCCACAGAAGGGGAAGGGGTGACCACGGTCTCCCCCGAGGCACCCCCGCCGGTGCTTCCCGGCGCCAGTCCCGCAGCTGCTGTCGCGGTTACCGCCGCTGGCGTCGTCGTCTGGGGTGGAGGTACCTCGTCTGCGGCTGCGACGCCCCACTTCCCAGGGGGTCACCCATCCTAGAACTACTCTAGCTCTAGCACGCTTAACTCTCATGTTCCTCTTGGATCTTGCTACCATCCAAAATGCTATAGCCGGGTTAGAGATTTAGTCCTATTATATCATTTATATAGAGGACTAATCCAAATTCCGGGGGTGTCACATTCTTCCCCCCTTTAAGCCCTGACGTCCACGTCAGGCTCAAGCACATTCACAAGCACCAGGCGATGTGAGACTCGTCTCGCTAGCCTTAGCCGACCTTGTGAGGAGCTGCACTCCACTCACAATGGTCATTAGCCGGGGAGCCTCGCTCTACCCGCTATATAACCCTGGCTCAGCCGAGACTCATCTCACATTTCCGGCTGGTGAATGGCTCTGATACCAACTGTGACGCCCCACTTCCCAGGGGGTCACCCATCCTAGAACTACTCTAGCTCTAGCACGCTTAACTCTCATGTTCCTCTTGGATCTTGCTACCATCCAAAATGCTATAGCCGGGTTAGAGATTTAGTCCTATTATATCATTTATATAGAGGACTAATCCAAATTCCGGGGGTGTCACAGCGGCAGTCGCTGTAGGGGCCACTCCTGCCCTGACCCCCGTCGTCGGCGCGCCTGGCCCCTGCGGAGGGGCGGTGGCGACCGTCACCGTCGCGGCCGGTTGCTGCTGCGTCAATTGATACACATGAGACGTGAGGGTCGCCAGCTGCCCCGCCATGTCCCTCAGTTGTTGTCGCAGGAGCTGGTTCTCTGCGGCCGCCGACGTCGTCGCGCCTGCCCCTGCATCCTCGGCCGATGATCTAGTACGGGCCATTGCTGTGCACAAAACATAAGTCAGTTCTAGACTCCACTAACAATCAACGAACCATCTGTCGAGAGAAGAGGACTCGGACTTATTTTCCCCCCCCTCGATCACTCGCGTCTTACTCTCCTACGACCTATCCGTTCCATTCCTTTGTAGTTAAGTAGGTATTCCTGTGGACGTCGGCACCGACCGTTGTGATTGAAAGCAAGGTCTCTGATACCATCTTAATCTGTCACGCCCCGGGGGATTATTTTTAGCGGAAACGAATTACAAAAGGTAGTAAATTTTTTTTTTTAAAACCTTCTTCCCAAGCACGTGCCCAGATCCGCCGCATATACAGGATCACTCTACAAACGGACAGAGTCTCCCCTGTATATGCACGGCGTAACGGTTTGTACAATGTTCATTAAGGTAGTAACCAATCAATCACAACAATCCAGAACATACAACCATTCACAATGCGTTGGATAAGGCTCACGGCCGTTCAGTTTGAAAGGATAAATCCACAAGGTTGATACGGTGCCCACCCGGCACCCATATTTTGAAAACCCATTTCGAAAGCAACATAAACTCAGGGTTTTGGAAAGTAGTGCCCACACGACACTTAGATTTTGAAACCTATTTTCGAAAGCCATAAACCCACAAGGTTTTGAAAGCGGTGCCCACACGACACCCGAGTTTTGAAATAGAAGTTTTCGCAATCTTTTCTTTGGTTTATTCTTTTATTTTCCAAAACGGCCAACAGAGAAATAAGGAAAAACAAAGAAATTAAATAGTCACCATACCGACATCCACACCGACCCCACGAGGGTATCGAGAACCATCCACAATCTACAAATAGCAAATGGAATGCGAAAGAAAGAGATAAAAATACTGTTCAGGTCTCCAGGGACCCAGAATCTCTCGCCGCGGCCTCACCGTCGCCTAACTCTCCCCCCGGTAGGACCCTGTCGCAAAGTGGGAAGTCAGCGACTAGATAACAATGATAATAGTAAAGCAGGTAAAGAAAACAACGTCCAACCGTAGCCTATCCGGAGCAACCACCCTCGCAAGGGAAAAGTAAAATCAACCACCTGTGAACCTGCAATACCCGATCCCGCCGGACAACTAAACCGACGGATCGCACCGCGCCCAAGTCGAACAACTAAACCGAGTGGGTCGCACCGCTCCCCGCCGGACAACTAAACCGACGGGTCGCGCCGCTCACACCTTGGCGCATCCAAGCCCCACAACTAAAGGGGTCCCACTCCATCCTGTGGGTATACACGGGTCAACGACCACTTTTCCGGAAAAGCGCACCCGTTGCGGTGGCCAAACCGCGGGTGCGCGTGCTGCAGCCTCGAGCCAAGTAACCGAACAACAATAGTATACCAGATAATAGTGACCATAAGGATTTCCGGGTTAGTATCAACAAGTGCCTTGAAATTTTACTCAATTTAACATAACTCGAAATAATTGGAAACACTTAAAGATTGAAGTACAGTTATCGGGAACCCGACGTTTGATCCCGAATTAAAACCCACCTGACGCTTGTGGCGATCAACGCTCGGCTCCTCCGCGTCCCGGCTCGCTCCCCGAAACTACAAAAGGAAACCTCGGGCGGGGAGTCAAAACCCACAACATGCGAACAAGGAAGGGCCCGGACACCATCCGGCGGCCGTCTCGGCACGGCCCTCGGCTCCGACGAGGGCGACAACGTCCCTGCGCCGCCACGCTGCCCGCTCGGGTGCGCTGCCCGCGGGCACTGTTGCCCGCGCGGCGCGCACCGCAAGGTGCCCAGCCCGCGCGGCTGCACAGCCTGCCTAAGCGGGCTGCCCCGCGCGGCGCCCCTGCAGGCGGGCGGCCCCGCGCGGCGCCCCTGCAGGCGGGCGGCCCCGCGCGGCCGCCCCCGCATGCGGGCGGCCCCGCGCGGCGCCCCCGCATGCGGGCGGCCCCGCGCGGCGCCCCCGCATGCGGGCGACCCCGCGCGGCGCCCCCGCAGGCGGGCGGCCCCGCGCGGTGGCCCCTGCATGCGGGCGGCCCCGCGCGGCGCCCCCGCATGCGGGCGGCCCCGCGCGGTGCCCAGCCCGCTCGGGGGAGCTGCCCGCAGGCACGGGCGGCCCCGCGCGGCCTCAAGCTCGCGCGGGTGCCCTGCCGGCGGGTGGCTCGTCCCTCCCTCGCCTCCGAGGGCGGCGGATGCCCGTCTCCGAAACCCTCCAAGAATCCCCCTTCCCCTTCCTCGATCAAGAACCGAAAAGGGAAAACGACCATGCTTACCTCGTTTCTCGTCGGCTAGGGTTCCACGAGGGTGATCGTGCCGTTCTTGCGCGCCCATCTCCAAGGGTGTGCGGGCGTTCGTCCCTTTTCCTCGATCGCCTCCTTGGTTCTACACGCCGACTGGTGGGAAAGGGGAAGAATAGGGGAGGGAGGAAGGCGGCTCGTCTTCTGCGCTCAGGAAACCGTCTGTCGAGGGTGCGAGAAGTGGGAATCCCGAACCCTAACCCCAAACCAAACGATAAATCATCCGGTCCCTAAACGAACGAGTGGGACTTAACCCCAAACCTCAAAGGGGGAAAAAGTAATAGGTCACAAACCTGGGTCCGGTCCGCCTCGAAAACCGCGTTAGTCGCCTGGACTGTCGGCAGTCTTCCGGAATTTATCCTGGGAGATCCCGGCGTCGGAATCCAAAACCGATCGCGCCGCCGTTCTCCGTTTTGCGAGCTTTATTGTCTAAAAATACCCGCGAGCCCCGACAGCCCGCCCAGAAACAAGGAATTAAAAACCACCTTCTAGACCCCTTAAGCGGACCGCGGTGCACTAAAGATTAAAATAAAGGGGATCCGGGTTCCCCGAAACCCGCAGGTATTACACGGGAAGAGTGATTGGCATGTTTATTCTCCTAAGTGATTATGTTGGCTGCAGACAACATAATGCTGTGGAACGGGTGACATGCTCTAGACTTTCGCTGGATTGGGTCGAGCGTTGTTGTGTGCTGTTTTGCGGTTTCGTCGTGGTGAGCGGTGTCTCCCCGACACTGGGTTTTGACCCGTGTGCATCCTGTCATTGCTGTTGAGCTGGAGCGGTTGGTTCTGGGCCAGATACCCAGATTGAGGTCAGAGAGTTTCGGACCAGATGATAGGATTGTCTGAGGCCTATCAGCGGCAGAGTGAGAGATCAGCTGGTTTTAGTGACACAGTTGTCGGAGCAGCGGGCAGCTCGGCAGTGCTTCCTTCTGAGACCACCCAGTTGCAGTATCCTCAGGGGCGGGGATTTCTGCGACACCGATAGAGTGAGTAGCCCCCCTCTGTGCCAATGTTTAGTGCCGAGGCAACGAGGCAGGGTGGATAGTTGACAGCTGGTGAACTGAGGGGACGCGATCGATCTATTGAGCCAGATTTGGCAGATGAACCACCCCGACTCGTAAGATTGAGTTTGGAGCCTTTGGAGGCAGAGTCGTGGTTGGTGGTGATGGAGTGATCAACTGAGAGCCTCCCTGTGCTAGAGAGTTTTGCGGTTGTTGAACTGCGCGCTCCATATTAGAGGGACGAGGTGCACAGGATATGTGTGATTGGGAGTGGATTGCGCCAGGATACCTGTCAGTTGATTTAGTCCCTCTGTTATAGGTTTTGACACCTCGTTGGAGTAGGTGTTGCGTATGGAGCGTGGCGCTGCAGTTCCTGTGGATAGGGATCTGCCGTTAGAGGCGAGTTCAGGATATTGGCGCATGGCGCCGGGTGATGGAGGACAAATCGGCCGGCAGAGGCACTTCTGATTTCTTTCCTAGGATGACGGCTCCCTGAGATGCCAGAGATCGGGTGGATCCCGATGGCCGCATCAGCATCTATATCAGAGTGGCGCAGCGGTAGCGTGGATTTGTTATCTGGGGAGGACCTTATTCGTCGCCTCAGTGGGAGCAGAGACAGAGGTCGTACTCCCTATGTGGATAGCCCTGATTTTCAGGCAGATTGAGCGACAACCACTTGCATCGAGTGGATGAACCTGTGCCGCCCGGTTGGAGGGCGCCACGGCAGTGGATGGAGTTGTTGCAAGTGTGATTTCATCACAGCAGCCGGAGTTAGAGCATGTTGCATTCCTGCATGGACTAGAGGAAGAGTTACTACCACGTGCACTAGAGGTACAGGCGTCTGTTGTTGTTGTGCTTATGGAGGAGACTTTTGGATCATGTCCAGTGCAGCTGAGGCTGCGAGTTACCGACAGATTTATTGGTAATTGTGGCAGTTCGGTATTTTGACCTTGTGCTTGAGATTGATTGGCACAATGCCACAGAATGTTTGACTGCGGCGAGAGAGGACTTTGACCTTCGGCAAAGCGGACAAGAAGAGGCTTGCTTGTGGAGATTATTAGAGCACGCAGGTTATTGCGACAGTATCAGAGGTTCTTACGGCGGCACCGGGACTCAAGGATATCTCGGTTGCCCACGAGGTCCCGGGTGTGATTTCACCTGAGCTGTTTGTGATGCCGCCGGTTAGGGAGATAGAGATTGCGTTTGATGTGGTTCGGGGAACCGCGCCACCCTCGACAGCACTTCACTGGATATCGCCTATAGAGCTGAGAGAGCTGATGGCGTAGTTACAGGATCTGATGGATCAATGGGTCTGTTTTGTAGGTTTTTATAGGATCCACAAGGATCTAAATAGGTACTATCAAACAACTAGAGGGGGGGTGAATAGGTGTAATACTTAAAAACTCAATCTCAGTGCAAAATAAAAACCAATGCGGAAAATAAAAACAGCACACCGAGATTTACGTGGAAACTCCAATCCAGGAGAAAAACCACGGGACCAACACGCAATAACAATCCAATAAGAATAGAAGAATAACAAGGTGATTACCGACTCCACGGACTCAAACCCCTCCTTCAGCTTCTTCGGACCTTGCGCTGACCGGTTGGATATCCACACAATAACAATCCCTAAGAAAAGAAGAATAACAAGGTGATTACCGTCTCCACGGATTTAACCCCTCCTTCAATTTCTTGGACCTCACGCTCCACCAATTTTGCACGCCCACTGCACACGTTCGAATCCACGAACGCCACTCGAATCCACGAGCACACGTTTCGAATCCACGAAATGCCTTTAGCACACCGAATCCACGATGCCACGTCGAATCCACGACGCAAACTCAGTCGATAAGAATATTGACTTCGATGGTGATCCTTTGCTTAGATTCTCATTGAGGAACCGTAGAAGAAATTTCTAAGCAAAGATTAGATCAATTCGACAAAAGATATGTTCTTGAAAGAACCTTCGAATTGACCTAAAAGAGGCGAAAGAGAAGAACGGTAAAAACCAGCCTCTAGGGTTTCTCTCGAGTGTTTCTGAATTGATCGGTATTAGTCACCCTCGTTGGGAAACCCTAAGTATCTATTTATAACCCTTGGAAAAAGATAAAAGTCGGTTTAGTAAATTTATCCCGATAGGGCATTGTGTACCGGTACCAAATATCGTGTTCCGGTACGCAATGGTGCAAAACACAGATTTTTCTATTGTGTTCCGGTACGCGAGTCCGTGTTCCGGTACGCAATGCAATTTACAGAAAATTCTGTGTCGGGTTAGAGGAACTTCAAGTGTGGTTCCGGTACGCAATGTAAAAACTAATTTTTCCAAGATAAACTTTATCCAAAACAAACCAAGTACCGGAATCCAAACTTAAAACAAGTTGTTAGTTAAAACCAAGTTCCTAAACCCAAGTCTAAACCAAGTTTCAATAACTTCCTGATTCCAATGATTATAAATGAACTTAAATCACCATGGTTTAATTAACCATACCTGAGTGTTATCTTGAGCTTATGTTGAATCTTCAAAGAGTCTTCGAAGGCTGATTTGACAATTTGATCCCTTTAAGACTCCGACTCAACACACTGACATGACTCACGAAATGTGCCAATACCAAAAAGCCGTAACAATCTCCCCCTTTGGCAATTTCGTGACAAAATCCAAAAATACATAAAAACGCTCAAGTCACTCATCTTAAACCTAAAATTCGAAATTCAATGTCATCACCAAAACATTGATTTTCTTTGCGTGAAAGATCCAATAAATGCAAAATACATTTGAACCAAACAGTCCTAGAACATACTCTATGACTTAGGACTTGGAGTCTTAAAGTGATGTAATTCCTGCAAAACAAAACTCCAAACAAAATCAAACGTTAGTTGTTAGAAGTTAAAATCCTACATTTGATTCGTCTTCCATTTGGTTCTTTTGTTTTTCCAGCTTTTTGTTTTGTGGCTCTTTCAATCTTTTCTTTATCTCCCCCTATCTTGAGTATCCATGTTCTCCATGTTCTCCCCCTGTCTTGAGCATCCATGTTCTCCCCCTTTGTGATGCAATCATTATTTTCTGTCTCTTTTTGTTTTGTGGCTCTTTCAATCTTTTCTTTATCTCCCCCTATCTTGAGTATCCATGTTCTCCATGTTCTCCCCCTGTCTTGAGCATCCATGTTCTCCCCCTTTGTGATGCAATCATTATTTTCTGTCTCCCCCTTTTTATGATATGTCCATCATTTCCGTTCTCCCCCTTTTTGTCACAAATTGTCAAAGAGTTAATATAAACAAAAAGTAAAAATACTAGGAGGATAAGTTCTTAGTTACAAGACGATTAGAGTTCTTGTTCATCACAACGTGAAAAGAAACTGAAAACCAAAAACAAGAAGGAAAAGAAATCACTCATCCTCATTTGAATCCTCATCATCATGTGATGTTGGTCCATGCGATGTACTCGGTGCAGTTGCTCCAGTGACCACATCATCCTGTTTGCACCCAAGGATATCGAAGATTTTCTTTAAACCATCCTCAAGTTTCTTGAAGCCTTGCTCCATCCTTTGCTCCATCCTTTGCTTTAATGAACGAACATCCCGATGCAAGGTTTGAAGAGTTATGACCTCATCTGGTTCAGGAGATTCTTGACGAGGTGGTGCACTCACTGTCGCTTCACTTGCATAGGCTTTTGTATGCCCAAATGTCTTCAAAGTGCTAATCGACTTGGCTAAAGTGATTCCATCAATTGCCCCCAAGCCATAATCATATTTGACACAAGAAATGTCCACTCCGTGATCTTCCAGTATACTAGTAATCAAGATTGGATACGGTAGAAGGTCACGTTGCCTAGATCCTTCAATGACATGTACCATTTGCTGCCAAATGAGAAATGGAATGTTGGTGTTAATTCCATTTGCACTTTCCGGGTGACCGAGGAAAAAGAGAAGTAACAATCGATCCCATCGAATCCTTTTGGTCCCAAGTGTGGGCAATAGGTTGTAGCATACAATTAAGGACAAAATATGATACTCTGGTTTTAGGTCCTTTGATTCCACATATGATCTGTTCGTGTGCGTCCCTGTCTTGCAAATAGAGTCCACAACCATATCCCAATGGGTATCATGTAGGAAATTACCATCAGTGTAATAAAGACCAGTAGTGTCAACAGCTAATCCAAGGTTTGCACCAATTACTGCTGGAGTAATGTCAAACTTGACGCCTCTAACTGTTGTTTCAAAGACGAAAGCTCCGGTGTCATGGTCTTTTTGAAGTATGTTACCTTGCATGTAGAATTCCCTGATGATCTCCACACAAAAACCCATCTTAGGTTGAACTCTGCCAAGTGGCCGAATATGACTTCGTTCCAAAAGCCTTGCAAAGTCTGGCACCTCACGACATAGCTCGTTAAAGTTCACGTGTCGCTCTCCAATGCATGTGCGGTTTGCAAATCTGGCACGGCGTTTTGCACTCACATGCGGTTCACTTTCATCAACATTTGATCTCCGTTGAGAGCGCTCGCGTATTACCGGTCCACCGGTACTTCTACGCGGAGGAGAATCCGCACCCTTCTTTTTCCTTGAAGCCAAAGGTGCTTTCCCCTTTCCTTGAACTGATTCCTCTTCATATTCTGAGGAATGTTCAGAATCTGAGCTAGTTGAATCCTCGTTGCGTGATCGCTTGGTAGCCTTTTTTCTTTCCAGAACCGCGACCACGTCCACTTCCAGTGGCCATCAAAACCACTAGTGCAAGAAGCCATGAAAATGCCATTTCCTACAAAGAACACAATGCACTATGATTTGATCGTATAGGAAGGCTTAAACATGTCTAAGAAACATTCTAAACATGTCACAATTGATGATTCATCATTTAAAATTCATTTGCATTAAAAGCCCTAATTCTCAATTTTTTCTATGTCAAGAACACATGAAAATGTTAGATTCAATCAAATAAGCATGGAAACATGAATCTAATTAGATAGAAAGCAACCAAATATGTTCTAAACATGAATTAAGAGTGATTTAAGCAAGAGATTTCATTTGGAGTAAGGATCAACTAAAAAATCCCAAAATAAAACATCAAAACCTAAAAACTAGGGTTTTGAAACAAAAGTAAGCAAGATTAATGAAGAAACTTACAAATCAAAGCAACAAATCACTTGATCTTGATGAAAAAACCCCTTAGAGATGTTTTAGAGAGAGAGAGGGAGGGTTTTGAAGTGGGAGAGATGAAATAAAAACATTGTAGTCTCGGAATATAAGGAATCCCAGATCGCGTACCGGTACCAGAAGTCGCGTACCGGTACGCAGTGTAAAAGCCGAAAAAACCATCGTTCGGGATCCGGATTGACAGGCAGGGGGATCCGGATCCGCAATGTAGTTCCGGTACTAAAAATGTAGTACCGGTACGCAAGTGAAAAACCAGAAAACTTCACATTCGGGATCCGGATTGGATTTTCTAATCCGGATTGGATTTTCAGGTACTAAAAGCAGGTACCGGGAACAACAGGGCCAAAAAGCAAAATTTTCTTGAAACAAATCCAAATTTTGAAATCTTTTCAAATACCGATTTGTATACAATCAAGAAATCCATTTAAGTGCTTTGAAAAACAATGAATTCACATAGATGTCATTCAATCCAATTAATTATAAAAATTAAAAAGATTTACTCCAAACTCATGAAAAATAAGGTAAAACATTATAAACCGTTTTTTCATGTTATATTCATCAAACACAAGTCATCAAAAATAATCTTGAGATCCAAAGTCTATCAAGATGTAACGGATTTACAAAGATGACTTACGGAGATTTCCAAGCGACATCAATCTTGAATTCTACCCTTTCAAATTGAGATAAGCACTAAAATACCTAAGGGTGGCTCTTTGAGCATCTTTCAACTATCTCACCTTATACCAACCAGGAGATTGTTCAAAAAAAAATAAGAGCTTTGCATATAAATCTCCAAATGCTTCAACTAAAGATTTTCTCATAAAATACTATCAAGCATCCATAACATGTGGTAGCTTCACACACAAACCGGACGACCGGGGTGGCAGCTCTTTCCAGCATGTGGTGGTAGTTTTCACACTCCTTTCGATGTAACTCTTTCCACATCTTTCATAATTCAATTATTTACCCTTGTAAGAAGGCACTCTCTTACGTGAAAGATTAAATCCCAAATTTTAGTCTATCGGTTGTCTCACATTTATCACATGAATTCACACAACCGAGATAGATTAAGCATCTAAAGATCACACATGATTCTAAAATTTGATGCTTATAATATCAAAAACTCCTATAATGAAGTATCTTCAAGATTATGATTATGGAGTAAAGTTGATAATCCATATAAAATTAATTGGAGTGAATAAACGTGAAGCCCTTTTTATTCAATGCACTTGTTCATTAAAAACCTTTTGTTCAAAAACAAAACAAAAACCAAAGAGCATTGAAAAACATGTAATGCAAAGATTAAGAAAAATATGAAAGGGAACCAATCAAAGCATTACATACAGTCATAAGCTATTTAGAACTTAAGGAAAGGAAAGATATCACCTTTCCGAATCCAAAATCGCTGGATTTTGGGTTGTCTTGATTCGTTGTGGCCGGGGGTTCGCTTTGACTGTTGATCCACCTTAGGTCTTTGCCTCGCAATGATCCACTTGTATGATTGATGTTGTGGCTCGGACCTTTGGTGGGTTGAGTGAACTCCTTTGACTTGATGTGTCTTTTGATTCCGTTGAGTTCGCTCCGTAGATGAAGTTGCCGAAGGATTTTCTTTCTCTTTTTGGGCAATCTTCACCAAATGTCCTTCAAGTCCACAAAGGTGACACGTTCTTCCTTTCAATTTGAATGTGGAACTTGAAGCATTCACAGTTTGATCTTTTTAAATCCCAAACCAACCTGCTGTTTGACCTAATCCGGACATACAATCAAGTTTCTTGGAACCGGTTGAAATCCTTTGTATGTCGGATTTAAGTTGATGAACTTGCTTGGTCAAAGCTGGTTGGTGACATGAATTTCCTCAAACTGTTTTTCTAGAAAACCAATCTTGTTATATGATTTAGCGTTTGTCTCCGATTGGTTTAGCTTTTCTTGGAGGATTTTATTGTTTACCATAAACGTTTCGTTCCTCCTCGAGATCATGAAGTTTTATCTTTAAAGCATGATTCTCGTCTTGATCTCAAGTCGTTGCTTCCTCAACTTCTTGATATGTTTGGCCATCTTCTTAGATTCCGCAAGAAGTTGTTGATATGCCTCAACGAGTTCTTCCTCGTCCGACTCCCCCTCACTTGATGACTCTCCGCCGGTTGTTGATGTTTCATACAAAATCAAAGGAGTAGAGTCAGTGACTAAAGATGATAAACAATTATTAGAAGAGGGAAATGAGAGGCATGAGAAGCAACGATTTTTTCCTCTTTACTTGAGGTCGATTCATTAGAAGTAGAATCGTCCCAAGTTTTCGCTTGCAAAGCCTTCTTTTTATATGATTTCGGAGAAGGACAATCCGTTGAAAAATGGGCCGTAGCCTTTGCATCGATAGCATTGGATTTCCCCTTCGAAATCATCTTTTTCTTTTTCTTTAGAAGGTTTTGCAAAGCTTTTGAGGTTAGAGGATTTAGAACCCGATGATCCTTTAGAGGTTTCGTGGATGAAGATCCATCGGTTCGATTCTTCCAAAATTTCCGACGAAATTTCTTTGTGATCCGCGCCAATTGTTCTTCAAAATCGGCAAAAGAGATTTCATCGTCGGAACTTGATTCGCTATCTTCTTCCTTTGTTGATTTGAATGCAATACCTGTAAGCTTAGAAGAAGACTTGGAAGAAACTTGATTAGTAGGAAAAGTCATTTCATAAGTTTGCAAAGCACCTACTAATTCCTCTACACTCATCTCATCGGATGACTAACGGTTTCAATGGCGGTAACCTTTGCCCTAAACCGTTCCGGAAGAGTCCGAAGTATCTTTCTTACAATTTTCGACTCCGGGATCTTTTCTCCTAAATTAGCCATGTTTTATTACATCTTGAAGTCTAGTGTAATAATCTGTAAACAATTCATGCTCTTCCATATGAATAGAGTCAAATTGACTTGTAAGCATCTGGAGCTTTTGAATTTTACAAGATTAGTACCCTCATGTGTAATTTTGAGAATATCCCAAATTTCCTTCGCGGTTTCACACGCGGAAATTCGTGTGAACTCAGTCGAGGAAAGAGAATTAATAAAGCGTCATACCTTCCCTGTGTAAGAAGATCTTTCAAATTCCTCTTTGGACCATCTAGAGCGAGGTTTGGGGTAGTAGAATTTCCTACTTCCTCAACAGGATGCACCCAACCGTATTCCACGGATTGCCATACTCGCTCATCAATTGCGATGAGAAAAGCTCTCATCCGCACTTTCCAATAAGCATAATTAGTCCCATCAAAAAGAGGAGGTCTATAAATATTACCACTTTCACCCCACATGATAGATAAACCTAAAACCCGCTCTGATACCAATTGTTGTTTTTATAGGATCCACAAGGATCTAAATAGGTACTATCAAACAACTAGAGGGGGGGTGAATAGGTGTAATACTTAAAAACTCAATCTCAGTGCAAAATAAAAACCAATGCGGAAAATAAAAATAGCACACGAGATTTACGTGGAAACTCCAATCCAGGAGAAAAACCACGGGACCAACACGCAATAACAATCCACTAAGAATAGAAGAATAACAAGGTGATTACCGACTCCACGGACTCAAACCCCTCCTTCAGCTTCTTCGGACCTTGCGCTGACCGGTTGGATATCCACGCAATAACAATCCCTAAGAAAAGAAGAATAACAAGGTGATTACCGTCTCCACGGATTTAACCCCTCCTTCAATTTCTTGGACCTCGCGCTCCACGATTTGCACGCCCTGCACACGTTCGAATCCACGAACGCCACTCGAATCCACGAGCACACGTTTCGAATCCACGAAACGCCTTTAGCACACCGAATCCACGATGCCACGTCGAATCCACGACGCAAACTCAGTCGATAAGTATG
>CM055070.1:20753458-20799983 GCA_029204045.2 Tillandsia leiboldiana
CAGTCGGAAGAGTTCCCTGCACAGTACAGGAGTCATTTTCCGACGATTTCTTCGCCGCTGTGTTCCTAAGAGGTAGGGCTTCGTTTTCCGTGTTGATGGTTTCTCTGTATTCCGATTCCTTGGCACGCTTCCCGAGGTGTTTTGACCCCTCTTTTGCTGTTTGGGCTTTTGGACAGCGGCGAATTCGACGAATTGTTTCTCAGCGTAGGAATATCTGATCGAGGAGATTCAAGAGTCGATTTTGGGCTACTTTTCGCGAGGAATGCAATCGTGATTTTTCTGGAATTTTTGGAGCTCGGGACAGAGGTGAAACTCCTCGTTTTGCGTGCTGATTTTAAAAACAGCAAATATGTATTTGGGACTTGTAGTTTTTACACCGTGTACACTTGTGTGATGTTGTAGGATACTGTTTCAGCTGACGGTGTGCTTAGAGGACAACGGGTATTTTCTGGGTGTTTTGTGCATGCTTTTCGAGGTGGGTGGTTGCGTTTCCCTCTTTGTTGACTTGCACACTAGGAATAGTAGAGTTTCCCAATTACAAATATGATAGTAACTTGTGGTATATGAGCCTATTGCATTGGCCCCCCTAAACTAAGTGATAGCTTCTATGTGATAAATCTGGGACAGCAAGTTGGACAATTTCTATATCTTAAACCGCATGCAAATAAATAACCCTATAATATTTTTAATTGATTCTTTACATTAAACTTTAGTCACTTTTTAAATGCTTTTAAAAGAGAACACTTGCATGCTTATTTGGACAACTGGTTAGGCCACTATTTTACTGCAGCACTATATTATGGGATTTGACTTAGGAGAAAACATATTTTATTGTTATTCTTCTCTATCGATGCATGATGCTCGAGTCTGATCGGGATTTTGAGATAGTATTGTCTGGGACAGTTTGGTCTTGTCTTCGGGGATTGTGGGGTATAGTGGCAACCGCGGATGTTAGGCGGTTGACCAGATGTTTTTACCTTATCAGATTGGGGGTTATGGGTTCAGCGGTGACCGCGGATTTTGGGCGGTTGGCCGGATGTTATTATCACATCAGATTGGGGATCGGGGTTGCATTAGTGGATGGAGTTTCCCACTTTGATCATAGTCATGATCCAGTCCTGCTATTGTGAGAAATCAGCTACAGAGATGATTGATACAGAGATACTTTACTCGTGTGGGTCGCTCCCCTCGAGTGCCACTCCGGAGTAGGCTTTTTGACCGTGATGGGTGCCGGTCAGTTGGTGAGTTGTGAGTGAGGACAGAGCAGGCAGTGCCAGTATTTCCTGGCCCTCTGATTGGGTTTCTTTGGGCAGTCAGCTTTATAGTTGCATATATATATACAGTTATCTTTTGGCACTGCATTTAGAGGCATAGTAGTGGTAGTTCATTTTTCAGCAGTCTATATTGCATACCACTGTTCTTTTCTTTTGCCTCTTTATTCCTAGTGGATGCGTCAGCATTAGAGGTTTTACCCACTAGGGAAGGCTACTGGTTTATCTAGTAGTTCTCACCCCCATTGTTGTTTTCTGTTCTTTTCCCCTTTGTTTTGCAGAGTCATCTTTGGGAGCTGCTGGGCCTTCAGCGGCAGATCGAGCTAAGAGGATCGCCGACTAGCTAGATCATCTACCCCGAGCGAGAGATTAGCGAGGTTTTATTGTACCCCTTTTGTATCTCAGACTTCAGTAGTTTACTTTTGTGTCTGGCTTTGGCCAGCTGGTTGTATCTTTATGGTGAGCTGGGAGTATATTGTACTTTTATTTCAGTTTGTAGTTTATTTCAGTCTGAGATTACTTTTAGTTCTATTAGTTCAGCTCTGTTTATGCTCTTTTATTATATATTATCTATCTGAGCAGGTTACCAGCGCTTCGTGTACATGGAAAATTTCGTGTGCACGGCGGATCTGTTGGCGAGCCCGGGTTCTGGGTTACACCCGGGGCGTGACAGATTAAGTTGGTATCAGAGCTTAGTGATAGGTCAGTTGGGACTTAGGAAACCCTAGGCTTTTGGCAGACCCTAGGATGATAGGGTGCGAGAGACGTGATATTCTGCGAAAGTCGGTGATTTATTTATTTGGCTCTTCCAGTGAGTGAAGAGGGATCGACATAGCCTATTTCTGGTGGACAGTTATGTTGGCTGCAGACAACATAAAGTCACAGAAATAGGGAGATGTCTTTGACTTTCGCTAGATTGGGTCGTGTGGGGTTATGTTACTGATTCGTGGTTTCTTGTGGCAGGATGCCTCCCCGACGTCGGATCCCTACTCGGGGTACCCCTACACCCCCTGTTGAGCCAGAGCAGCCTGCACCCCCCGAGCTTACTGAGTTGAGGGCCTTGGTGGCCCAGTTGGCGGAGGGTCAGCGCCGCCAGGAGCAGAGGTTTGAGCAGCTCCTTGCCCAGAGAGAGGCACCACCCCCAGCTGTTCCTGAGGCCCTGGTGCCTCCTGTTGCACCTTTTGTGCCGTCAGCGCCATCTTCGAGTAGCAGAGCCCCTGGAGCTATTCAGCCTTTGACTGCGGAGGAGGAGCAGGATATTGCTGGCAAACTCTCCAAGTTTGTTCAGCGAGGACCACCTAGATTCTCAGGGCGGGATGCGCAGCCCTGGGCTGTTGGGAGATGGCTTTCTGCGATGGAGAAGCTTTTTTGGGACTTCTTCATCGACCCGAGGTATCGAGTGCACATAGCGGTGCACTGTTTGGACGGAGATGCTAATTTTTGGTGGCAGCGGGTAGAGCCCCTGGAGTTCCGAATTACTCGGCAGCTGCCTTGGGAGGAGTTCCGACGGATGGTGCTGGACACCTATTTCTCGACCAGTGTGAAGAAGAAGTTGGAGGATGACTTGAAGAATTTGCAGCAGGGCGATCGATCGGCTCATGCCTATTTCCAAGAGTTCACGGAGTTGCTGAACTGTGTGCCCTTCGTCGCTCGTGACGGTCCGCACCAGGTTGAGTTGTTCGAGGGAGGCCTCCGTCCAGAGATTTACACACTGGTGCATGCTCAGAGATTTCAGACTCTGGAGGCAGCCGCAGAGCATGCACAGTGGGTGGAGAGAGGTGATCTGGTGGTGGCCAGACAGAGGGCCGCGGTCGCGCAGAGTTCCGACAGGAAGCGACCAGCCCAGGATGAGGGGGGACAGGCCAGTACTTGGAGGCCGCCCCGACCGCCCCCGCCTCAGTTCCCGGGCCGTGGGCGTTCGGAGCGGCGAGGGCCTGGTGGGATCCCAGAGGCCCCCGCAGCAGCAGCAGCAGCAGCAGCAACAGCAGAGATCGCAGTCGTCACAGCGCGGGTCTCAGCGGCAGCCACAGCGGCAGCGATAGTCCCAGCAGCAGCAGTCCCGACAGTCACGGGCTCCCAGCAGTTGTATCTTCTGTGGGGGTCCGCACTTCCCTGGCACCTGCGACCAGCGGTGGGGTCGCTGCTACGGATGTGGGCAGCCAGGGCACATTTGAGCTGCGTGCCCTTTTTCGACCTCAGCCGCTCCTTCCTCAGCATCTGCCCCAGCATCATCGCAGCAGCGGTCGACGGCTCAGCGGCCATATGCTCCAGCGAGCAGGACATCCTCTTCCCATCCCGCAGATTATCGCCCTCCGGCTCAGAGTGGGCGAGTGTATGCCGCGCAGGTAGAGGACTCTTCGGCAGCAGACCATGTGGTGGCAGGTATCACCTTACTTTTTGGCATTAGGACTCGTACTTTATTTGATACTGGAGCATCTCATTCTTTCATTAGTAGATCTTTTGCATCGTTACATGGGTTAGAGGTAGGACTTTTGCCACGTGCACGAGAGGTTCAGGTTCCCGATCACACTTTGCACGTGGAGGAGTGTTGTTGGTCCTGCCCGATGCAGATCGAGTCCTGGATTATGCCAGCAGACCTGTTGGTCTTGAGACAGCTGGGGGACTTTGATGTGGTTCTCGGGATGGACTGGCTGGCTCGATATTTTGCGACTATTGATTGTGCCGTGAGGACTGTCACTTTTAGAGAGCCAGGCCAGGAGGTATTGGTATACCGGGGATGTCAGAGTGCTTTCTTTGCCTCTATGGTTTTGACTTCCCGAGCGAGGCGGATGATTCACCGAGGATGTGTAGCCTTTTTGGCTAGTGTTGTGGAGGGGCCTACGGCGGCGCCGGGACTCGGGGATATCCCTATTGTCCGTGAGTTTCCGGATGTTTTTCCACCTGAGCTGACTTGTATGCCGCCTGACAGAGAGATCGAGTTTGTGATTGACGTAGTTCCGGGAACTGCGCCAATCTCTAAGGCTCCTTACCGGATGGCACCGGCTGAGCTGCGAGAGCTTAAGGCACAGTTGCAAGATTTGATGGATAAGGGTTTCATTAGACCCAGTGTGTCGCCCTGGGGAGCGCCGGTGCTATTCGTGAAGAAGAAGGATGGGTCACTTAGACTGTGTGTGGACTATAGGGAATTGAATAAAGTGACCATCAAGAACAAGTACCCTTTGCCGTGCATCGATGATCTCTTTGATCAGCTGCAAGGGTCTTGTGTCTTCTCTAAGATCGATCTACAGTCTGGTTACCACCAACTGAAGGTGAAGGCCGAGGATATTCCTAAGACTGCTTTCAGATCTCGGTACGGGCATTATGAGTTTACAGTTATGCCGTTTGGATTGACTAATGCCCCTGCCGCCTTTATGGACTTGATGAACAGGATATTTCGGCCCTTTCTGGATCGTTTTGTGGTAGTGTTCATTGACGATATCCTTGTTTACTCCCGGAGCGAGGCTGAGCATGAGGAGCACTTGAGGACTGTGCTACAACTTCTACGAGAGAAGAAGTTGTATGCCAAGCTGGCAAAGTGCGAGTTTTGGCTTCGGGAGGTAGCTTTCTTGGGCCATGTGATTTCCGCCGCTGGTGTGGCTGTAGACCCGGCGAAGATTGAGGCAGTTCGTGATTGGCCTCGACCGACGACTGTATCTGAGGTGCGCAGCTTCATGGGTTTAGCTGGTTATTATCGTCGGTTTGTGGAAGGCTTTGCGAAGCTTTCCACACCCCTCACTCGGTTGACACGTAAAGGTGTTAAGTTTATCTGGAGTGAGGACTGCCAGAGGAGCTTCGAGGAGCTGAAGGATAGACTGATGACCGCTCCTATCCTTTCCCTCCCTGTTATGGGGAAAGGGTATGTGATCTACAGTGACGCATCGCACAGTGGACTCGGTTGCGTGTTGATGCAGGAAGGGAGGGTAATCGCTTATGCATCGAGACAGCTCAAGGATTACGAGAAAAATTACCCTACCCATGACTTGGAGCTTGCTGCCTTGGTGTTTGCATTGAAGCTTTGGCGCCATTACCTGTACGGGGAGCATTGTGAGATCTACACCGACCACAAGAGCTTAAAGTATCTGTTCACTCAGAAGGAGCTGAATTTGAGACAGCGCAGATGGTTGGAGCTACTAAAGGATTACGATGTGGATATCCTTTACCATCCAGGTAAGGCCAATGTGGTTGCAGATGCTTTGAGTAGGAGAGCGGTGCAGAGTTTGTCCATGATGATTACAGATCAGGCGCCACTGCTAGAGGAGTTGAGACGGCTTGAGTTAGAGGTTGTGTCCCCTGGGGTCTCTGCTAGACTGATTGTCACGCCCCGGGGTCGAAACTGCAACCCGGGCTCGCCAACAGATCCGCCACCTATGCCAAACCCGCATAGGCGAAGCGTCCTACCTGCAAAAAGAGCTACGGCTAACAGATACCAGAGCTAAAAGATAAAACTGCTATAGAAATAAAATCAACCACTGTACAACTGAAGATAAAATAACAAGGTCCATCTCCCAAAAAAAATGATGATCATATAATAACCTCGAGTACAAAACTCATAGCTCAACAGGGAGATATCTCAAATAAAACATCAGTGTACAAGCTCTCAATACATCATATCCTCACTACATCAGTCTCTCAAAAGAGGAAATAAATACCAATCTACCGACTATACTGAAGATCTCCTCCAAAGGGGGTACCGCTACTCTCCAAAGATGGGTCTGGATCTAGCTCGCTACTCCCTCACCACGCACAGCAACCACAGAACGGCAACACCCGCCAAGACTCTGCAAAACAAAGGAGAGAAAGGACAAAAAGGGGGAAAAACCCCCGACGGGCGTGAGAACTACGCAAAAAGGGAGTTCTCAGTGGGTATCGCCACTAGGCCCGACGATCTGCCCACCAAGACCACTAGAGGCAAAAGATAACTAATGCAGTAAGACTTAAAGAAGAAGCAGAAGACACTCTACAGCTACCATGCCTCTATCTGAATGCTCAAATGGGGAAACTCTGATAAATATATGCAACACTCGCACACGAGGTGCTCAATCGACCCAATCGAGCTGACTGCCACATCGGGTCCAGTCAAACCTGCGCCCACCTACAACCACCTCCCGCTGACGGGCAGGAATTACGTAGGGCGTCCAAACGGACTAACTCGCTATTGAGTAGTGGCTCATGCAGGCTATAGTCATAATCCATGCTCTCTCTCTCAGAACGGATAGACTCAAGATGCTCAACCTCTCACACAATGGTCAAAGAACCCACAACGACCACGGGACCATCGTCAAACCCCGAACGGTTCCCAACAATACTAGCACTGGTCTAAACACAGCTACTAGACTCCACTCGGTCCCCCAGGCACGAGTGTAACAAAAAGTATCTGCCTGAATAAACCCAATCGATAGACCAGTAATCACTGGTACTGCCTGCTCTGCTGTCGAACTCAAGAACCCCGCATGGTGCCCGGCGCTCACACCGTGGAAAGCCTACTCCGGAGTGGCACTCGAGGGGAGCGACCCACACGAGTAAAGTATCACTGTATCAAGCATCACTGTATCAAGTATCACGGTATCGAGTATCTCTGTAACCACTGTCTCATAATAGCAGGACTGGATCAAGACTATGATCAAAGTGGGAAACTCCGTCCACTAACAAAACCCCGATCCGATGCAATAGTACTCAAAAAGTGGGAAACACCATCCACTAGAACAAATCTGGTACCCAATCTGATGCAATAGTCAACATCCGGTCAACCGCCCAAAGTCCGCGGTCACCGCAATAACCCACAACCCACAATTGGGTAAAATAATCAAGATCCGGTCAACCGCCTACTGTCCGCGGTTGCCGCAATAACCCACAATCCAACATCAAGCACACCCTGTCTCTGACCCTAAGGTCCCAGCTACACTATCCCAAACCTCTGCTCGAACCCGAGCAACATGACTCAAAAGTCTAAATAAAAAGGAGAAAGAAAGCAATCATGGTTTCTCCTAAGTCAAATCCCAAACGATAGTGTATCAGTAAAAGATGGCCTAACTATATGTCCATACACATATGTCCATACAAGCATGCATTTGTCCTTAAGAAGGATAAAGAAAATAAACCTCATGCCAGAATTAGCAATGGCCATACCTGTCCATGATTTTCGATCCATAATCACTCCTTGGAGTAGAACCTGCACATAACTACATAATCCTATCCCATTGTATAAACCAGCCTCATAAAAGGGTTATATGCTAACATGGCATGATAATTAATCATATAGGGTAACCTTGCCTTAGGTAAGCTTCCACTAATCATCAACCTAAATGTCTGATTAATACCATCGTCATAATATGAATAATTAACTTGCAATTCCCATAAATCAACATTGTTAAGCTTACCAATCAATCCCAGGTATTGTACCCTACACCTGCATGCAATTCTAACATATAGAGTTAGAGAACCGTCCACCGGTTCTCGGAACAAAGCACCCACCTGAAAAGCTGACTGTCCAAAGCCCAACAGCTGAAAACACCAGATAACTCTAATCCCTTGCTCCAATAAGTTCAGCACACCCGTAACTCTCCTGGCACAATACAAAGTCCACTATTACACATACATTCCAAAATCTGCTCTCACACACACATACAACAACAGTCCCAGAAATGCTTAATTTCCACCTGCAGCAAGAGCCCCGAAAATTCCCAAAAAAAATATCACCGCGATCCTCGCGTCGATAGCTTCGCAACGGTAGCTTGCACGCCCAAATCTGAGTTCGGTAAGCCAAGATATAAATTCGACAAGGTGGTACACTCAAAAGATTTCAGCACAAAAGACTGTAGCACTGTACACAGAGAAACAGTGATTCTTACCTCTGATGAAATCTCAGAAAAATCCAAGAAAAATACTAGCGCGTTCCTTGCGATCTGTAGTTGAAAAAGTTGTATAAGCTCGTTTCCGGCTGACGCTTGTGCGCAAAGATATGGCCAAAACACCTCGATGCTGCCCCACAATTCCACACAGAAAAAGAGTCACAGTGTCACCTCGGGATCCGTGCCAAAAACTCGAAATGGAAAAGCGCGATCAATATGAAAGATGAAGCCCTACCTCTTAGGAGTCTGTCGGCGCAAGAATCACAGAAAAAGGATCTCGGGGTAGCCCAGGGGAGCCAAAACACTGCTGCTGCGACGAAGGGGAACACAGGAGATGCAACGTCGCGCCGGGCCGTAAAATCCAGAACCTCGGGATGCGTGCTCCTAAAATCGTAGAACTTGGCAGGAAGATCAAGAATTAACAGATGAACAAGTCTTCTTCAAGGTGCTCGGGCAGAAGATGCGCGAGTTGAGAGAAAAGAGCCAAAGAAGAAGGCTCGGGTGCTATTTATAGGCAGCAGAAAACAATTGGAAAAATTCCCCTTGTGTCCGATTTTTCGGGCGCCCGAAATCTTTCGGGCGCACACAGTGCGGCCCGGCCCAGAACTTTCGGGCGCGCACAGTGCGGCCCAGTCCAAAATGCTCCGTCGGACGAGATCCCGGCTTCGTCCGACCCGCCCCAGCGCCCGCCACGTGTCCCCCGAACACGCTGCAGCTGTGCAAGCCACCGCTGAGAGCGCCACGTGTCCCTGCCCGCGTCAACGCGGTAGGTGGCGCCCGCGAATCAGCGGCCGCCACGTGGCACTGCCCACGTCGCCCGCGCCTGCCCCGCGTACGGCCACCTGCCCGCGGTACGGCCACCTGCCCCGGTCAACTGCCCCGCGCGTTGCGTGGACCGCGCGCACAACACCGAACCAATAACCATCTGCCACGTGTCCACCCGGTTCACCGTGCACCCGGGCCCAAGTTCCGTGGACCGCGCCTGCTGCACCGGCCAACAGGAAAGCGCCACGTGGCCCGCTCCCGGCGCACGCCCTCCCCGGTGGACCGCGCACCTGCCCGCGCCCTCAGCGCCTGCCCGCGGCCGCTAGCCGCCTGCCCGAGCGCCTTCCGCCGCTGCCCGCCACCGCCAGCCGCCGCCGGCGATCGCCGGAAACACTGTTCCGGCGATGAACAGTAAAATTACAGTAGCAAGCTCCGAAAAATACAAGTAAATAGCCCATCTTGACCGTTTTCGCGCGCTGATTCCAAATCCGGCGTCCATTTTGCCAAATTCCAATCCTATAAATTGCCGGAGGCTCCCGAAAAGGTATTTTTAATCCGAATTTCGCGCCGAGCCTAAATTTGATATCCACTCTGCGCGTAAACTCTTCTAAACATCCGACGGGGTCCCCCGATTACCCACGTGATCCATTTTAAGCCCCGAGTCCATCTCTTGTGTCCAAATTGGCGCGCGAACACCGCCGACATGCCACGTAGGCTTCCAGAAGCTGCTGGTCACACTGTAGAAGCCCTGCAATGATCCGGGTCACCACATCCTCCCCCACTAAAAGAAAGTTTCGTCCTCGAAACTAGAGCAACTCCCAAGGAGTCTCAGAAACCAGGGCCCAAGCGACCCGAAACACATCCACACAAACACCTGCACAGAAAAGGGGCCCTAACAAGCAGGGGTTCACACTCAGTCATCCTCAAAACTCAACCACCCAAGTGGATTGCTCAGCCACAGCCTTTCATCAAAAGGGATCCTCTGGGACACAAACTCAAACCCTGCACACTAGAATGGCCCCACACAGTGCCAGCTATGGAACCGTCAAACTCGACTCCCAATAGCTCTTCTGCTCCAGGCATCCGCCACCACAGTGGCTCTGTCGGGGTGATACTGGATGCTCACAAAATCCAATGGTGGCTCTACAGCCACCACGGGAGGTATCACTATAACTCACAAATCCATCTCCCACCACTGACTAGGTTAGAATCGGCGCTGGTACCAATCTCATCACCCGGTCATCAAGCTCTGCTGGCACTATCCGGTCCAAAAACTCCTCACCCCAACAATGACCGTCGATCACGGCCAGTCTTAAATAGCATCCACTTTGGCCGAATTTCCACCGCCGCCCCTTCGGCTAGAATAAGTAATCCAGGAAGATATGCTCTCGAAGCTAAAACTTGCACCACAACGACTTGGCAAAAAGCTTCTTCCCCACAGACCTTGTCACACCACATACAAATGCTGCACAAGCTCTAAATCACTCAGGGAGGGGGGTAAAACCAAAATATTCCTGGAGGATGCCGCCATCAAACCGTTCAAGGCCAACTGAAACATAGAATTCCTCAATCTAGAGGCAACAGGGCATTAGTCAATCCATTGGCTTCACTGTACTCGTAATGCCCCTACTGTGTCCTGAACACCATCTAGACAAAGCCCTCAGTTGAAATTCCAAATTGGTGCAGGCATCATACAATAACTGCCTGTACATAGCTCCATCAAAAGATTCAAAATAATATCTGGACCTGCCTGGGCTCCAATCCCAAAGGGCTCTCACCGTCGTGTATCAACGACGTGGCACTGGGTCAAACAGACCCTCGATCCAACAGATCCCTGCACCGGTGCGATCAACTCTCCCAGCTCTTACAGATAATCCAAGTGGTGCTATTGAGGTTGGCGCGGTTTCCAGAACCACGTCAACCGCAATCTCAATCTCCCTAACAGGCGGCATAATCATCAACTCGAGTGGACTCACACCCGAGATTTCGCAGTAATAGAAATATCCTTTGGTCCCGGTGCCACCATAAGCTCCTCTCACACAGTCGCTAAACCCTGTGTGCTCGAACAATCTCCCCATAACAAGCCTCCCTTGTCTGCCTCGCAAAAGTCACAATCAGCACCCTCTCTGCACTTAACCATCCAGTGGTGTCGTGCCAACCAATCCCAAGCACTGGGTCAAAACATCGAACTGCCACCCATATCAAAAGGTTTGCCGGTATAACTCATGGTCTCAACGACACTGAACATAATCCACAAGCCTCCTTCACATGCACAACACCGATGGTATCCTGTACCTCTAGTGCACGTGGTAACAACTCTGCCTCTAGTCCATGCCGGAATGCAAAGTGCACTAACTCCGACTACTGTGATGAATTAACACCTGCAACAACCCGATCCACTGCCGTGGCGCCCTCCAACCAGGCGGCACAAACTCATCCACACGATGCAAGCGGTTGTCGCTTAGTCCACCAGAGAATATCCAATCAATCACAAGGGAGCACGACCTCTGTCTCTGCTCACGCTGAGGCAACATATACGATCCTCCGCAGACAGCAAAACCACGCTACCGTTGCACTACTCTGATATAGACACTGATACTGCCATCGGGGTCCACCCGATCCCCAACATCTCAGAAATCCATCATTGCAACCGTCATCAGACAAAACACCATTAATCCATGCAATTCCCTATACACTTATCCTTACTAAGCTCACCCCTCAATCCCATATAATACATTCAAAATATGCAAGTTATAAATCACAAAGGGTAGAATTCCCTTGGGTAAGCTTTACATTAACCATCCACAAGGATATCCACCACCCAGGAAAGCAAAACGAAAATGCCTCTGCCTGCCGATCTGTCCTCCATCACCTAGCGCCAAGCGCCTCCCTCCAGAACTCGCCTCGAGCGGCAGATCCCCATCCAAGGAACTACAGTGTCCAGCTCCAAACACAATGCCTACTCCGACGAGGCATCCACGGTCCAAAACCCGAACAGGAGGGACCGAAAAGAAACTAAAGAGTATCCTGGCGCAATCCACTCCCAATCTCACTTATCCTATGTGCCTCGTCCCTCGAAACCTAGAGCGCCAGTTCAACAACTGCATAAACTCTCTAGCACAGGGAGGCTCTCAATTGATCACTCCATCACCCCCAACCACGACTCTGCCTCCAAAGGCTCCAAGCTTAATCTTACGAGTCGGGGTGGTTCATCCGCCAAATCTGGCTCACTTAATCAAACATGCCCCACAGCTCCTCTGCTGTCAACCATCCACCTTACCTCAGTGCCTTGGCACTAAACATTGGCACGGAGGGGCCACTCGCTCTATTGGCACTACAGAAATCCCTGCCGCTGAGGATACTACATCCTGGTGGTCTCAGAAGAAAAGTACTGTCGGGCTGCCCACTGCTCTGACAACTGCGTCACCAAACTAGCTGCTCACTCTGCCGCTGATATGCCTCTGACAATCCTGTCATCTGGGTCCGGAGTTCTCTGACCTCAATCCGGGTATCCGGCCCAAAACCAACCGCTCAAGCTCAACTGCCATGACAGGATGCACAAGGGTCCCAAACCCAGCGTCGGGGAGACACCGCTCGCCACGACGAAACCACAAATCAGCACACAACAACGCTCGACCCAATCCAGCGAAAGTCTAGAGCATGTCACCCATTCCATAGCGTTATGTTGTCTGCAGCCAACATAACTACTTAGGAGAATAAACATGCCAATCACTCATCCCGTCCCTCGGGAGAGGTGTAAAACTCAATCAGGACTCTCGCTACAAATCACGACTCTCACGAAGTCATCCTAGGGTCCAACCACAAGCCTAGGGTTTCTAAGTCCACCATGACCTACAACCTAGGCTCTGATACCACCTAATCTGTCACGCCCCGGGGTCGAAACTGCGACCCGGGCTCGCCAACAGATCCGCCACCTATGCCAAACCCGCATAGGCGAAGCGTCCTACCTGCAAAAAGAGCTACGGCTAACAGATACCAGAGCTAAAAGATAAAACTGCTATAGAAATAAAATCAACCACTGTACAACTGAAGATAAAATAACAAGGTCCATCTCCCAAAAAAAATGAGGATCATATAATAACCTCGAGTACAAAACTCATAGATCAACAGGGAGATATCTCAAATAAAACATCAGTGTACAAGCTCTCAATACATCATATCCTCACTACATCAGTCTCTCAAAAGAGGAAATAAATACCAATCTACCGACTATACTGAAGATCTCCTCCAAAGGGGGTACCGCTACTCTCCAAAGATGGGTCTGGATCTAGCTCGCTACTCCCTCACCACGCACAGCAACCACAGAACGGCAACACCCGCCAAGACTCTGCAAAACAAAGGAGAGAAAGGACAAAAAGGGGGAAAAACCCCCGACGGGCGTGAGAACTACGCAAAAAGGGAGTTCTCAGTGGGTATCGCCACTAGGCCCGACGATCTGCCCACCAAGACCACTAGAGGCAAAAGATAACTAATGCAGTAAGACTTAAAGAAGAAGCAGAAGACACTCTACCGCTACCATGCCTCTATCTGAATGCTCAAATGGGGAAACTTTGATAAATATATGCAACACTCACACACGAGGTGCTCAATCGACCCAATCGAGCTGACTGCCACATCGGGTCCAGTCAAACCTGCGCCCACCTACAACCACCTCCCGCTGACGGGCAGGAATTACGTAGGGCGTCCAAACGGACTAACTCGCTATTGAGTAGTGGCTCATGCAGGCTATAGTCATAATCCATGCTCTCTCTCTCAGAACGGATAGACTCAAGATGCTCAACCTCTCACACAATGGTCAAAGAACCCACAATGACCACGGGACCATCGTCAAACCCCGAACGGTTCCCAACAATACTAGCACTGGTCTAAACACAGCTACTAGACTCCACTCGGTCCCCCAGGCACGAGTGTAACAAAAAGTATCTGCCTGAATAAACCCAATCGATAGACCAGTAATCACTGGTACTGCCTGCTCTGCTGTCGAACTCAAGAACCCCACATGGTGCCCGGCGCTCACACCGTGGAAAGCCTACTCCGGAGTGGCACTCGAGGGGAGCGACCCACACGAGTAAAGTATCACTGTATCAAGCATCACTGTATCAAGTATCACGGTATCGAGTATCTCTGTAACCACTGTCTCATAATAGCAGGACTGGATCAAGACTATGATCAAAGTGGGAAACTCCGTCCACTAACAAAACCCTGATCCGATGCAATAGTACTCAAAAAGTGGGAAACACCATCCACTAGAACAAATCTGATACCCAATCTGATGCAATAGTCAACATCCGGTCAAACGCCCAAAGTCCGCGGTCACCGCAATAACCCACAACCCACAATTGGGTAAAATAATCAAGATCCGGTCAACCGCCTACTGTCCGCGGTTGCCGCAATAACCCACAATCCAACATCAAGCACACCCTGTCTCTGACCCTAAGGTCCCAGCTACACTATCCCAAACCTCTGCTCGAACCCGAGCAACATGACTCAAAAGTCTAAATAAAAAGGAGAAAGAAAGCAATCATGGTTTCTCCTAAGTCAAATCCCAAAAGATAGTGTATCAGTAAAAGATGGCCTAACTATATGTCCATACACATATGTCCATACAAGCAAGCATTTGTCCTCAAGAAGGATAAAGAAAATAAACCTCATGCCAGAATTAGCAATGGCCATACCTGTCCATGATTTTCGATCCATAATCACTCCTTGGAGTAGAACCTGCACATAACTACATAATCCTATCCCATTGTATAAACCAGCCTCATAAAAGGGTTATATGCTAACATGGCATGATAATTAATCATATAGGGTAACCTTGCCTTAGGTAAGCTTCCACTAATCATCAACCTAAATGTCTGATTAATACCATCGTCATAATATGAATAATTAACTTGCAATTCCCATAAATCAACATTGTTAAGCTTACCAATCAATCCCAGGTATTGTACCCTACACCTGCATGCAATTCTAACATATAGAGTTAGAGAACCGTCCACCGGTTCTCGGAACAAAGCACCCACCTGAAAAGCTGACTGTCCAAAGCCCAACAGCTGAAAACACCAGATAACTCTAATCCCTTGCTCCAATAAGTTCAGCACACCCGTAACTCTCCTGGCACAATACAAAGTCCACTATTACACATACATTCCAAAATCTGCTCTCACACACACATACAACAACAGTCCCAGAAATGCTTAATTTTCACCTGCAGCAAGAGCCCCAAAAATTCCCAGAAAAAATATCACCGCGATCCTCGCGTCGATAGCTTCGCAACGGTAGCTTGCACGCCCAAATCTGAGTTCGGTAAGCCAAGATATAAATTCGACAAGGTGGTACACTCAAAAGATTTCAGCACAAAAGACTGTAGCACTGTACACAGAGAAACAGTGATTCTCACCTCTGATGAAATCTCAGAAAAATCCAAGAAAACTACGAGCGCGTTCCTTGCGATCTGTAGTTGAAAAAGTTGTATAAGCTCGTTTCCGGCTGACGCTTGTGCGCAAAGATATGGCCAAAACACCTCGATGCTGCCCCACAATTCCACACAGAAAAAGAGTCACAGTGTCACCTCGGGATCCGTGCCAAAAACTCGAAATGGAAAAGCGCGATCAATATGAAAGATGAAGCCCTTCCTCTTAGGAGTCTGTCGGCGCAAGAATCACAGAAAAAGGATCTCGGGGTAGCCCAGGGGAGCCAAAACACTACTGCTGCGACGAAGGGGAACACAGGAGATGCAACGTCGCGCCGGGCCGTAAAATCCAGAACCTCGGGATGCGTGCTCCTAAAATCGTAGAACTTGGCAGGAAGATCAAGAATTAAGAAATGAACAAGTCTTCTTCAAGGTGCTCGGGCAGAAGATGCGCGGGATGAGAGAAAAGAGCCAAAGAAGAAGGCTCGGGTGCTATTTATAGGCAGCAGAAAACAATTGGAAAAATTCCCCTTGTGTCCGATTTTTCGGGCGCCCGAAATCTTTCGGGCGCACACAGTGCGGCCCGGCCCAGAACTTTCGGGCGCGCACAGTGCGGCCCAGTCCAAAATGCTCCGTCGGACGGGATCCCGGCTTCGTCCGACCCGCCCCAGCGCCCGCCACGTGTCCCCCGAACACGCTGCAGCTGTGCAAGCCACCGCTGAGAGCGCCACGTGTCCCTGCCCGCGTCAACGCGGTAGGTGGCGCCCGCGAATCAGCGGGCGCCATGTGGCACTGTTGGTTTTTATAGGATCCACAAGGATCTGAATAGGTACTATCAAACAACTAGAGGGGGGGTGAATAGGTGTAATACTTAAAAACTCAATCTCAGTGCAAAATAAAAACCAATGCGGAAAATAAAAACAGCACACCGAGATTTACGTGGAAACTCCAATCCAGGAGAAAAACCACGGGACCAACACGCAATAACAATCCACTAAGAATAGAAGAATAACAAGGTGATTACCGACTCCACGGACTCAAACCCCTCCTTCAGCTTCTTCGGACCTTGCGCTGACCGGTTGGATATCCACGCAATAACAATCCCTAAGAAAAGAAGAATAACAAGGTGATTACCGTCTCCACGGATTTAACCCCTCCTTCAATTTCTTGGACCTCGTGCTCCACCGTTTTGCCCGTCCACTGCTCACGTTCGAATCCACGAACGCACGCTTCGAATCCACGAAACGCCTTTAGCACACCGAATCCACGATGCCACGTCGAATCCACGACGCAAACTCAGTCGATAAGAATATTGACTTCGATGGTGATCCTTTGCTTAGATTCTCATTGAGGAACCGTAGAAGAAATCTCTAAGCAAAGATTAGATCAATTCGACAAAAGATATGTTTTTGAAAGAACCATCGAATTGACCTAAAAGAGGCTATAAAGAAGATCGATAAAAACCTAGCCTCTAGGGTTGCTCTCAAGAGTTTTATGAAAAGATCGGCCGTAGCTCCCACGTTTTTGAGAAACCCTAAGCGTCTATTTATAGTTTAGAAACCTTTGGAAAGAGATAAGAATCAAAAACATACCTTATCTGGAAGTTTTCAGGACGGCGATCCGGATCGGATTTACTGCGATCCGGATCGTCGTAACGAGAATGACGATTCCAGAAATACCATGGTTCGGGATCCGGATCGCATTGCCCGATCCGGATCGTTCATACAAAACAGAAAACTTAACATTCGGGATCCGGATCGGAAATTGCATGGATCCGGATCGAAGTCTTGTATGAAGCAACAACCTTCGGGATCCGGATCGTTGGCTCTGATCCGGATCCTGAACATGTCCGAACACCAGTTTTTGATTATTATGACAATAAAAGTTCATCCAAGTGTTTCTACACTATAAGAAAGAATTCGGATCACCAAAATTATTTAGTTAACCATACCTGATCCTTTTGAATACTTTCTTCTTGAGATTGATGTAACTGATCCACAATTCTTCAATATCAATCTTCAAGACTCAAGACACTGAGTGTCAACTTGAGCTCTTGTTGAATCTTCTCTAAGTCTTTGATTGCTGATTGACAATTTGATCCCTTAAAGACCCCGACTCAACTCACTGACTTGACTCACGAAATATGCCAATACCAAAATGCCGTAACAATCTCCCCCTTTGGCAATTTCGTGACAAAACCCAAAAATACATAAAAGCGCTCAAGTCACTCATCTTAAACCAAAAAATCGAAACTCAATGTCATCACCAAAACATTGATTTTCTTTGCGTGAAAGATCCAATAAATACAAAACTACATTTGAACCAAACAGTCCTAGAACATACTCTATGACTTAGGACTTGGAGTCTTAAAGTGATGTAATTCCTGCAAAACAAAACTCCAAACAAAATCAAACGTTAGTCGTTAGAAATTACAATCCTACATTTGATCCGTCTTCCTTTTGGTTCTTTTGTTTTTCTGCTCTTTCAATTTTTTCTTTGTCTCCCCCTATCTTGAGCATCTCTGTTCTCCCCCTTTGTGATACGATCATCATTTTCCGTTCTCCCCCCTTTTTCCATTTTCGTTTCGTTTATCCTCTCTTGATGATCTTATCTCCATCATTTCTCTTCTCCCCCTTTTTGTCACAAATTGTCAAACAGTGAACATACTAGACAAAAGGAAATTACAAACAAAATTAGTTCATGGAGAAAGAGAGATAAAAGCTCAGTTCTGGTATATAACAAAAATGCATATTTCGTACCGGTACCAGAAAGCAAAAATCAAATAATTTCTTGAAACAAATCCAGATTTTGAAATAATTGAATTACCGATTTGTATTCCATCAAGAAAACAATTTAAGTGCTTTAACCAATGAATTAACAAGATGTCATTCAATCCAATTAATTTCACAAGATTAAAAAGATTTACTCCTAAATCATGAAAAACAGAGATAAAACATTATAAACAGTTTTTCATGTTATATTCATCAAACACAAGTCATCAAAAATAATCTTGAGATCCAAAGTCTATCAAGATGTAACGGATGTACAAAGATGACTTACAGAGATTTCCAAATGACATCAATTTGATTTCTTACCCTTTCAAATTTGAGATAAGCACTAAAATACCTAAGGGTGGCTCTTTGAGCATCTTTCAACTATCCCACCTTATACCAACCAGGAGATTGTTCAAAATATAAGAGTTTTGCATATAAATCTCCAAATTCTTCAACTAAAGATTTTCTCATAAAATACTATCAAGCATTCATAACATGTGGTAGCTTCACACACAAACCGGACGACTGGGGTGGCAGCTCTTTCCAACATGTGGTGGTAGTTTTCACACTCCTTTCGGATGTAACTCTTTCCACATCTTTTGCAAATTATTTCAATACCCTTGTAAGAATGCAATCTCTTACGTGAAAGAATTATATCCCAAATTTTAGTCTATCGGTTGTCTCACGTTTATCACAATGAATTCACACAACCGAGATAGATTAAGCATCTAAAGATCACACATGATTTCTAAAATTTGATGCTTATAATATCAAAAACTCCTATAATGAAGTATCTTCAAGATTATGATTATGGAGTAAAGTTGATAAACCATATAAAATTAAATTGGAGTGATTGAAAGTGAAAACCCTTTTCATTCAATGCACTTGTTCATTAAAAACCCTTTTGTTCAAAAACAAAGTATAAAAACGAAGAGCATTGAAAAACATGTAATGCAAAGATTAAGAAAGATATGAAGGGAAAGCCAATCAAAGCATTACATACAGTCATAAGCTATTTAGAACTTAAGACAAGGAAAGATATCACCTTTCCGAATCCAAAATCGCTGGATTTTGGGTTGTCTTGATTCGTTGTGGCCGGGGGTTGTCCGCTTTGACTGTTGGTCCACCTTAGGTCTTTGCCTCGCAATGATCCACTTGTATGATTGATGTTGTGGCTCGGACCTTTGGTGGGTGTTGTGAACTCCTTTGACTTGATGTGTCTTTTGATTCCGTTGAGTTCGCTCCGTAGGTGAAGTTGCCGAAGAATTCTTCTTTCTCTTTTTCGGGCAATCCTTCACCAAATGTCCTTCAAGTCCACATAGGTGACAAGTTCTTCCTTTCAATTTAGTTGTGGAACTTGAAGCCTTCACAGTTTGGTTCTTTTTAAATCCCAAACCAACCTTGCTTGTTTGACCTAATCCGGACATACATTCAAGTTTCTTGGAACCGGTTGAAATCCTTTGTATGTCGGATTTAAGTTGATGAACTTGCTTGGTCAATGCTTGATTGGTGACATGTATTTTCTCAAACTGCTTTTCAAGAAAATCAATCTTGTTAATATGGGAATTAACGACCGTTTCCGATTGATTTATCTTTTCTTGGAGGATTTTATTATTATCCAATAAAAGCTCTCGTTCCTCCTCGAGATCATGAAGTTTGATCTTTAAAGCATGATTCTCGTCTTGATCTTCAAGTCGTTGCTTTCTCAACTTCTTGATATGTTTGGCCATCTTCTTAGATTCCGCAAGAAGTTGTTGATATGCCTCAACGAGTTCTTCCTCGTCCGACTCCCCCTCACTTGATGACTCTCCGCCGGTTGTTGATGTTTCATACAAAATCAAAGGAGTAGAGTTAGTGACTAATGATGATAAACAATTATTAGAAGAGGGAAAATGAGAGGCATGAGAAGCAACAATTTTTTCCTCTTTACTTGAGGTCGATTCATTAGAAGTAGAATCGTCCCAAGTTTTCGCTTGCAAAGCCTTCTTTTTATATGATTTCTTAGAAGGACAATCCATTGAAAAATGGCCGTAGCCTTTGCATTGATAGCATTGGATTTTCCCTTCGAAATCATCTTTTTCTTTTTCTTTAGAAGGTTTTGCAAAGCTTTTGAGTTTAGAGGATTTAGAACCCGATGATCCTTTAGAAGATTTCGTGGATGAAGATCCATCGGTTCGATTCTTCCAAAACTTCCGACGAAATTTCTTTGCGATCCGCGCCAATTGTTCTTCAAAATCGGCAAAAGAGATTTCATCGTCGGAACTCGATTCGCTATCTTCTTCCTTTGTTGATTTGAATGCAATACCTGTAAGCTTAGAAGAAGACTTGGAAGAAACTTGATTAGTAGGAAAAGTCATTTCATAAGTTTGCAAAGCACCTACTAATTCCTCTATACTCATCTCATCCGGATGACTAACGGTTTCAATGGCGGTAACCTTTGCCCTAAACCGTTCCGAAAGAGTCCGAAGTATCTTTCTTACAATTTTCGACTCCGGGATCTTTTCTCCTAAATTAGCACATGTATTTATTACATCTTGAAGTCTAGTGTAATAATCTGTAAACAATTCATGCTCTTCCATATGAATAGAGTCAAATTGACTTGTAAGCATCTGGAGCTTTTGAATTTTTACAAGATTAGTACCCTCATGTGTAATTTTGAGAATATCCCAAATTTCCTTCGCGGTTTCACACGCGGAAATTCGTGTGAACTCAGTCGAGGAAAGAGAATTAAATAAAGCGTTCATACCTTTCCCATTGTAAGAAGATCTTTCAAATTCCTCTTTGGACCATCTAGAGCGAGGTTTTGGGGTAGTAGAATTTCCTACTTCCTCAACAGGATGCACCCAACCGTATTCCACGGATTGCCATACCCGCTCATCAATTGCGATGAGAAAAGCTCTCATCCGCACTTTCCAATAAGCATAATTAGTCCCATCAAAAAGAGGAGGTCTATAAATATTACCACTTTCACCCATCATGATAGATAAACCTAAAACCCGCTCTGATACCAATTGTTGGTTTTTATAGGATCCACAAGGATCTGAATAGGTACTATCAAACAACTAGAGGGGGGGTGAATAGGTGTAATACTTAAAAACTCAATCTCAGTGCAAAATAAAAACCAATGCGGAAAATAAAAACAGCACACCGAGATTTACGTGGAAACTCCAATCCAGGAGAAAAACCACGGGACCAACACGCAATAACAATCCACTAAGAATAGAAGAATAACAAGGTGATTACCGACTCCACGGACTCAAACCCCTCCTTCAGCTTCTTCGGACCTTGCGCTGACCGGTTGGATATCCACGCAATAACAATCCCTAAGAAAAGAAGAATAACAAGGTGATTACCGTCTCCACGGATTTAACCCCTCCTTCAATTTCTTGGACCTCGCGCTCCACCGTTTTGCCCGTCCACTGCTCACGTTCGAATCCACGAACGCACGCTTCGAATCCACGAAACGCCTTTAGCACACCGAATCCACGATGCCACGTCGAATCCACGACGCAAACTCAGTCGATAAGAATATTGACTTCGATGGTGATCCTTTGCTTAGATTCTCATTGAGGAACCGTAGAAGAAATCTCTAAGCAAAGATTAGATCAATTCGACAAAAGATATGTTCTTGAAAGAACCATCGAATTGACCTAAAAGAGGCTATAAAGAAGATCGATAAAAACCTAGCCTCTAGGGTTGCTCTCAAGAGTTTTATGAAAAGATCGGCCGTAGCTCCCACGTTTTTGAGAAACCCTAAGCGTCTATTTATAGTTTAGAAACCTTTGGAAAGAGATAAGAATCAAAAACATACCTTATCTGGAAGTTTTCAGGACGGCGATCCGGATCGGATTTACTGCGATCCGGATCATCGTAACGAGAATGACGATTCCAGAAATACCATGGTTCGGGATCCGGATCGCATTGCCCGATCCGGATCGTTCATACAAAACAGAAAACTTAACATTCGGGATCCGGATCGGAAATTGCATGGATCCGGATCGAAGTCTTGTATGAAGCAACAACCTTCGGGATCCGGATCGTTGGCTCTGATCTGGATCCTGAACATGTCCGAACACCAGTTTTTGATTATTATGACAATAAAAGTTCATCCAAGTGTTTCTACACTATAAGAAAGAATTCGGATCACCAAAATTATTTAGTTAACCATACCTGATCCTTTTGAATACTTTCTTCTTGAGATTGATGTAACTGATCCACAATTCTTCAATATCAATCTTCAAGACTCAAGACACTGAGTGTCAACTTGAGCTCTTGTTGAATCTTCTCTAAGTCTTTGATTGCTGATTGACAATTTGATCAATTAAAGACCCCGACTCAACTCACTGACTTGACTCACGAAATATGCCAATACCAAAATGCCGTAACAGGCACTGCCCACGTCGCCCGCGCCTGCCCCGCGTACGGCCACCTGCCCGCGGTACGGCCACCTGCCCCGGTCAACTGCCCCGCGCGTTGCGTGGACCGCGCGCACAACACCGAACCAATAACCATCTGCCACGTGTCCACCCAGTTCACCGTGCACCCGGGCCCAAGTTCCGTGGACCGCGCCTGCTGCACCGGCCAACAGGAAAGCGCCACGTGGCCCGCTGCCGGCGCACGCCCTCCGCGGTGGACCGCGCACCTGCCCGCGCCCTCAGCGCCTGCCCGCGGCCGCTAGCCGCCTGCCCGAGCGCCTTCCGCCGCCTTCCGCCGCTGCCCGCCGCCGCCAGCCGCCGCCGGCGATCGCCGAAAACATTGTTCCGGCGATGAACAGTAAAATTACTGTAGCAAGCTCCGAAAAATACAAGTAAATAGCCCATCTTGACCGTTTTCGCGCGCTGATTCCAAATCCGGCGTCCATTTTGCCAAATTCCAATCCTATAAATTGCCGGAGGCTCCCGAAAAGGTATTTTTAATCCGAATTTCACGCCGAGCCTAAATTTGATAGCCACTCTGCGCGTAAACTCTTCTAAACATCCGACGGGGTCCCCCGATTACCCACGTGATCCATTTTAAGCCCCGAGTCCATCTCTTGTGTCCAAATTGGCGCGCGAACACCGCCGACATGCCACGTAGGCTTCCAGAAGCTGCTGGTCACACTGTAGAAGCCCTGCAAAGATCCGGGTCACCACACTGATGTCTTTGGTCGTGCAGCCCACTCTGCTGGAGAGGATCCGAGAGAGACAGAGTGAGGACCCCTACTTGACCAGGATTCGAGATCAGATTCCGAGTGATCAGTCAGGGGACTTTACAGTGGATGCTGCGGGAGTACTGAGGTACAGGGACCGAGCATGTGTGCCAGTGGATGCTGAGATCAGAGAGCAGATATTGAGGGAGGCCCATTATACACCTTACACCCTTCATCCTGGGGGGACTAAGATGTATAAGGACCTCAAGGCACACTTCTGGTGGAATGGCATGAAGAGGGATATCGGGAGATTTGTGGCCCAGTGTTTGACTTGTCAGCAGGTAAAAGCTGAGCATCGAGTGCCAGCTGGCAAGCTACAGAGTCTCCCAATTCCCGAGTGGAAATGGGACCACATTACGATAGATTTTGTGGTCGGATTGCCGAGGGCACAGGGAGGTGCAGATGCTATCTGGGTAGTGGTGGATCGACTTACCAAGTCAGCGCACTTTTTGCCTATGCAGACTACTTGGCCACTCGAGCGACTAGCCCAGTTATACTTGGATGAGATAGTGAGGTTACATGGGGTGCCAGCTTCCATAGTATCAGATAGAGACCCGAGGTTTGCTTCGCGATTCTGGGGGAGTTTACAGGCTACCTTGGGGACTCAGCTCCGTTTCAGTACAGCTTTCCACCCACAGACTGATGGACAGTCAGAGCGGACGATTCAGATCCTTGAGGATATGCTGAGGGCTTGTGTCCTGGATTTTGGCGGTGGATGGATTCGACATTTATCATTGGCTGAGTTTGCGTACAACAACAGCTTTCAAGCGAGCGTCCAAATGGCCCCGTTTGAAGCGTTGTATGGACGCAAATGTCGATCACCGCTATATTGGAGTGATGTGGGGGAGAGACGGACTCTGGGACCAGATTTATTGCTAGAGGCAGAGGAGAAGGTCAGAGTGATTCGACAGCACCTTCAGACCGCTCAGAGTCGACAGAGGAGCTATGCTGATGTTCGGCGACGAGAATTAGAGTTTCAGGTTGGAGATCATGTATTTTTAAAAGTCTCGCCGTCCAAAGGGATAAGGAGGTTTGTTATTCGCGGTAAACTCAGTCCCCGATACATTGGACCCTTTGAGGTGTTGGAGCGTATCGGACCAGTTGCTTATCGACTTGCACTTCCCCCGAGACTTGCTGGTGTCCACGATGTTTTTCATGTCTCTACTCTGAGGAGGTACGTCTTCGACCCGTCGCACGTCATCGACTTTGCACCTCTCGAGATCAGCGAGGATTTGAGATATGAGGAGCGCCCACTGCGGATTCTTGATCGGGAGGTGAAAGAACTGCGCAATCGGACCATCCCCTATGTGAAGATCCTCTGGAGCCATCATGATGAGCGTGAGGCGACGTGGGAGCTCGAGTCAGAGATGATGGACGCCTACCCCTACTTGTTCGAGGCTCTGGATTGAGGTATGATTTTAGTTTCGAGGACGAAACTTTTGTTAGTGGGGGAGGATGTAGTGGCCATGGTTTTCCTGCAGTTTTTCCCGTGAATCCTTGGTGTGAAACACCTATCTTTGGTGTATTTGGCCCACAATGCATCAAAGGGATGCTATGGATGGACACAGAGTGGTATTTACTGTTGGTTTGGCCTTCGGCTGTATTTGCCGAATTTTAGAGAAGGCTTTGGGACAAACGGAGGTCGTATTTGGATTCAGCACGGAAAAACGCTTGAAAACGGCTGTTTATTTGTTAAAAACGGAGTCCGGATGCCCAAAAACGGACCCTCGGAAGTTTTCTGCGCAAAATGGTGCATGGGGGGACCTGTGGACCGGCCGGGGACACATGGCGCCTCCTTATTGGGCCGGCGCGCCACTCTCGGTCCACGAAATGGACCGCCGGTGCACGGTGCACCGGCGGGCCACGTGGCGGGCTCCCGTTGGACCGGCGCAGCACGCGCGGTGCATGGAGCAAGCGCGGGCAGCGCGGGCAGGTCGGGCAAGCTGGGGGCAGCGGCGCGGCGCACGGTGCACCGGGGCGCGCCACGTGGCGGCCCCGGGTTGGCGGGCGTACGTGCGCGCGGCGCACCCGCAGGCGCGCGCCTGCGGCCGTACGCGCACGCGCTGCAGGCGTGCAGGCGGCGCGCAGCGGGCACCGGCGGCCGTGTCGGGCGGGAAAAGCGGGGGCACGTGGCGCCCCGCCACTGGCGGGCGCCACCCACCCCGCCGCCCCCGCAGGGGGCACGTGGCCGCGCCCGGTTCGCCGGGCGCGCTGTCCCCTGTGCGGGGGACACGTGTCGGGCGTCCAAGCCGGTCGGACCAAAAATCGGTCCGACCGAGATCCCGTGCGGGATGGGCCGCAAGCTGGGCCGGGCTACTGTGCGGGCCCGAAATCGGGCCCGAATGAACCGGGCGCCCGAATCTGGGACTTATTGGTCATTTCTGAAATGTTTTTAGTGGGCCTATAAATAGGCCCCCTCCCCTCCTTTTTCTGGCTTTTCCGAGAGATAGAGAGAGATTGAGAGGGAGAGGTCTTTAGAGAAGTTGTTCCTCACAGATTTTTCTACCTCGTGGTGCGTTCCCAGATTTTTCGGAAGATCGACAACGGCGATCCGGATTTTACAGCGTGCCTCGGTTTTCCCCCATTTTCGGCCCGTTATCGCCGCATTTCAGTCGGAAGAGTCCCCTGCTCAGCACAGGAGTCATTTTCCGACGATTTCTTCGCCGCTGTGTTCCTAAGAGGTAGGGCTTCGTTTTCCGTGTTGATGGTTTCTCTGGATTCCGATTCCTTGGCACGCTTCCCGAGGTGTTTTGACCCCTCTTTTGCTGTTTGGGCTTTTGGACAGCGGCGAATTCGACGAATTGTTTCTCAGCGTAGGAATATCTGATCGAGGAGATTCAAGAGTCGATTTTGGGCTACTTTTCACGAGGAACGCAATCGTGATTTTTCTGAAATTTTTGGAGCTCGGGACAGAGGTTAAACTCCTCGTTTTGCGTGCTGATTTTAAAAACAGCAAATATGTATTTGGGACTTGTAGTTTTTACACCGTGTACACTTGTGTGATGTTGTAGGATACTGTTTCAGCTGACGGTGTGCTTAGAGGATAGCGGGTATTTTCTGGGTGTTTTGTGCATGCTTTTCGAGGTGGGTGGTTGCGTTTTCCACTTTGTTGACTTGCACACTAGGAATAGTAGAGTTTCCCAATTACAAATATGATAGTAACTTGTGGTATATGAGCCTATTTCATTGGCCCCCCTAAACTAAGTGATAGCTTCTATGTGATAAATCTGGGACAGCAAGTTGGACAATTGCTATATCTTAAACCGCATGCAAATAAATAACCCTATAATATTTTTAATTGATTCTTTACATGAAACTTTAGTCACTTTTTAAATGCTTTTAAAAGAGAACACTTGCATGCTTATTTGGACAACTGGTTAGGCCACTATTTTACTGCAGCATTATATTATGGGATTTGACTTAGGAGAAAACATATTTTATTGTTATTCTTCTCTATCGATGCATGATGCTCGAGTCTGATCGGGATTTTGAGATAGTATTGTCTGGGACAGTTTGGTCTTGTCTTCGGGGATTGTGGGGTATAGTGGCAACCGCGGATGTTAGGCGGTTGACCAGATGTTTTTACCTTATCAGATTGGGGGTTATGGGTTCAGCGGTGACCGCGGATTTTGGGCGGTTGGCCGGATGTTATTATCACATCAGATTGGGGATCTGGGTTGCATTAGTGGATGGAGTTTCCCACTTTGATCATAGTCATGATCCAGTCCTGCTATTGTGAGAAATCAGCTACAGAGATGATTGATACAGAGATACTTTACTCGTGTGGGTCGCTCCCCTCGAGTGCCACTCCGGAGTAGGCTTTTTGACCGTGATGGGTGCCGGTCAGTTGGTGAGTTGTGAGTGAGGACAGAGCAGGCAGTGCCAGTATTTCCTGGCCCTCTGATTGGGTTTCTTTGGGCAGTCAGCTTTATAGTTGCATATATATATACAGTTATCTTTTGGCACTGCATTTAGAGGCATAGTAGTGGTAGTTCCTTTTTCAGCAGTCTATATTGCATACCACTGTTCTTTTCTTTTGCCTCTTTATTCCTAGTGGATGCGTCAGCATTAGAGGTTTTACCCACTAGGGAAGGCTACTGGTTTATCTAATAGTTCTCACCCCCATTGTTGTTTTCTGTCCTTTTCCCCTTTGTTTTGCAGAGTCATCTGTGGGAGCTGCTGGGCCTTCAGCGGCAGATCGAGGTAAGAGGATCGCCGACTAGCTAGATCATCTACCCCGAGCGAGAGATTAGCGAGGTTTTATTGTACCCCTTTTGTATCTCAGACTTCAGTAGTTCACTTTTGGGTCTGGCTTTGGCCAGCTGGTTGTATCTTTATGGTGAGCTGGGAGTATATTGTACTTTTATTTCAGTTTGTAGTTTATTTCAGTCTGAGATTACTTTTAGTTCTATTAGTTCAGCTCTGTTTATGCTCTTTTATTATATATTATCTATCTGAGCAGGTTACCAGCGCTTCGTGTACATGGAAAATTCCGTGTGCACGGCGGATCTGTTGGCGAGCCCGGTTCTGGGTTACACCCGGGGCGTGACACTAGCAGAGCTGATAAAGTCTTGGAGAGGAGGCTGGCTAGGAACTGGTTGCTCAATGGAAATTCCTCTAGCACTCCCTCTCTTGCGAGCAACACTTTTTCTTCTTATCTTCCCAGAAGTTTCTTCCATTGGAGCTTTGCCCTTTTCAGCAGCAGTAGGCGGAGCCTTTGATGTTTCCGCAGGCGCTTTTCCTTTCGAAGTAGTGGATGCTGTTGCTTCAACTTGCAACTCATCCCAATCGATCGATTCCGTCTCAGATTCCGTATCGGAATCATCTTTTATTTTCTTCGCCTTCTTAGCCCTCTTGGGCGTGACAGTGTCTCTAGTATGGACCATCATAGCCAGAAGAAGAATTATCCAGGTAATCACCATTGCTACTAGATTCTTGTGAAAAAGGAAATCCTGTGAGCAACAACTCAAGAACACGAAAAAATTGTTAATTTTCAAAAATTTGAAAAATTGTACCCAAACAATCATTATCGTGTAGAGAGACTAAGAATCAAATTAGTTTTGCAAAAAGAATTTTAAAAATAGATCAATCGCATGATTTTGGAAAATTCCCATTATATGCCCTAAAACCGAAATTTTTGAAATTGAAGGCCAAAAATCTGTTTATCATTGGAATACCTAGCATATAATCAAAACTAATCTACCCAGAGTTCTTATTTCAAAAGACATTTGATCAAAAACCATCCACAAACGAGAAAGATACGGAAATTCATCACGTTTTTGAGGAAAAATATGAAAAACTGTGAAATACCGAGATTTTGATCAATAAAACTTACTTGGAATCGAAGAACTTGAGTTAGAAAGCTTCCAAGATGGATGAATTCTAGAGAGAGAAGCTCTGGAGATTTTTGAACAAAAGATTGGAGTAAAAAGAATTCAAAACCCTTTTGTTCTATATAAAACCCTAGCCGCGATCCGGATCAGTTCGTGATTACGATCCGGATCGGCTACCCGCAGAGAATACCTGCGTTCGGGATCCGGATCGGCTTGTCCAATCCAGATCGGCTCCAACTTTTTCTTCAGAAAAATTCAGAAAAATTCTAGAAAATCCAGAAAAAGATTGTAAGCACTTTTGTGTATCAACTTTAAATGAAAATTATCGTTTCACACAACAAGAAATAGATTATGCCAAATCTATCAATAACATCCAACAAATGAAACAAAAATTTATAAAAATTAAATCCCTTAAAGTTGAACAACTTCAATTACATCTAACTTGATCTTATGTGTAATGCCTTTATCAAATCATCAATTCGGTAAAGAAAATAAAATACAAAGATCAATAGATGTCTAAAATCCCAGATAAGTTAGATAATATATATAGTCAAATTATTGAAGAGAGTGGCTCTTTGAGCATCTTTCATTAAAATTCCCACCTTATACCAACCTTGAAATTTTGACAGAGTCAAGTATTTCAACATGCATTTTATTTAATCAAACTTGAAGAACCTTGCTTGGTATACATGTGGTAGCTGCACACAGTACTCGGACGACCGAGGTGGTAGCTCTTTCCTCCATGTGGTGGTAGTTTTCACACTCCTCATTGGGATGTAACTCTTTCCACATCTTTTGAGCATAACCCTTTTTCTTTGACTCCCCCTCAATTGGCTATCAATTATTTAAGATATAAAGTATTCAGCCAAATATTGATCTTGATTTCATACTCGACTAAACAGTCAAATAAGATAAAAACTATACCAAGAGATCATCGAGAGAGAAATTGACTTTGATCAAAACAAAGATGATTTAATTCACATAAATGATCATTGCATCAAATGAATTGTTATGATATCCAAAGCATAATAAATTTCTAAACATATAAAAGGATGCAGTTAAAGTCAATCAAAACTAATGCTCAATTAATGTTCTATGTCTAAGCATAGATAATGAACAAAAACACAAAAACAAAACCTAACCTAAACAAAAGTTTCAAAAAGAGATTATTTCAAGGAAAGCATTCCAATTGCTTTACGCAAATGAATAAAACGTTTTTGATCCAGAGGTTTTGTTAAAAAGTCAGCTAATTGATCTTCAGTTGAAATTAGGAAATTTGAAGAATATTTGATTCAACTAGCTCTCTAAGAAAATGATATCTAAGTTCAATGTGTTTTGTTCTAGAGTGCAACACAGGGTTTTTTGAAGAGGTTTTGTTAAAACGTCAGCTAATTGATCTTCAGTTGAAATGTAGGAAATTTGAAGAATATTTGATTCAACTAGCTCTCTAAGAAAATGATATCTAAGTTTAATGTGTTTTGTTCTAGAGTGCAACACAGGGTTTTTTGAAATGTGTATAGCACTAGTGTTGTCACATAAAACTGTTACCGAAGTTGCTGAAATCCGCAAGTCGCTCAACTACCCGCTGAGATGTATTCCGCTTCGGCAGTCGAGAGTGCAATGCAGTTTTGCTTTTTACTATGCCATGCAACAAGACAATGGCCAAGATAAAAACATGCACCACTCGTACTTTTCCGGTCATCCACAGATCCTGCCCAATCGGCATCTGAGTATCCAATAATATCTAGACTTGTTCCCATAGGATACCAAATTCCGAAATTAATGGTTCCTTTGATGTACCAGATGATTCGTTTCACCGCTTTCAGGTGAACCTCCTTTGGTGCTGATTGATATCTCGCGCAAATCCCAACACTAAAGGATATATCCGGGCGACTAGCTGTGAGGTAAAGTAGAGTTCCAATCATGCTGCGATAAAGTTTCTCGTCTACATTCTCACTAAGAGATTCACTTCCTAATCCCTTATTGCTAGTTCCCATAGGAGTAAGAAAATCTTTAGAATCTTCTAATCCGAATTTCTTTACCAACTCCTTTGCATACTTGGATTGACACAGATGGATGCCTTCACCATTTTGTTTCACTTGCAATCCAAGAAAGTATGTCAGTTCACCCATCATAGACATCTCAAATTCGCTTTCCATGGTTTCTGCGAATTTAGAAGCATCATTATCCTTTGTTGCTCCATACACAATGTCATCGACATAGATTTGTGCAACAATGAAGTTATTTTGATAATGCTTCACAAAGAGAGTCCTGTCTGCTCCCCCTCGAGTATAGCCCTTCTCCAAAAGGTGCTTTGCCAACCTTTCGTACCACTCTCGCGGTGCATGTTTTAAACCGTAAAGAGCCTTTTTCAAACGAAAAAACATGGTTAGGTAGTTTACAGTCTACAAAACCTTTCGGTTGAGCCACAGAAACTTCCTCATTTAAAAATCCATTTAAAAACTCGCTCTTAACGTCCATTTGAAAGAGTTTTATTTTAAAGTGACACGCAATAGCGAATAAGATACGAATGGACTCGAGTCTAGCTACAGGGGCGAACGTTTCATCAAAGTCTATACCTTCTATTTGAGAGTAGCCTTGAGCAACTAAACGTGCTTTGTTCCTGATGATGGTACCATCCTCATTTTTCTTGTTCTTGAAAATCCATTTAGTACCGATCACATTGTGTTGCTTCGGAGGCGTCGTTAATTCCCAGACTTTGTTTCGTTCAAACTGATGGAGCTCTTCTGCATTGTTTCAATCCAGTAGTCATCCTGAAGAGCTTCATCGACGTTCTTTGGTTCGATCATGAAACGTAACATGCGAATCCACAAACCAACTGTCTCCGAGTTTTGACTCCTTCTTGTGGGTCTCCAATGATGTTTGATTCAGGATGATCCTTGGAGATGCGTAACGTTTGTTGTGATGGAGTACTCGGAGGTACATGAGATGATTCCTGCACATCAGATAAACTTGAAGAACCATTAGATGCATCATTAATATTGGAAGTATTATCATGAGAAGATACATTTACAGGAGTATCATCATCAAGAGAGATATCAGGGGTAGATTTATCAGATGCAAAGTGGAAAGCTTCATCTACTTTAACATTTATAGATTCTACGATCGTTTTAGATTCCAAGTTAAATACCCGATATGCTCTACTATTTGTAGAATACCCCAAGAAAATCCCTTCGTCACTTCGAGAGTCAAATTTTCCAAGATTTTTGCGGTCACGTAAAATGTAACATCGACTCCCAAAGATGCGAAAATATTTGATGTTGGGTTTTCTACAACACCATAGTTCATATGGTGTATTTAACGTTCCCGGGCGCAAATAAACTCGATTAATAACATAGATTGCAGTGTTCACAGCTTCAGCCCAAAAATATAACGGTAAATTCCGGCTATGAAGCATAACACGTGCCATCTCTTGAACAACCCTGTTTTTGCGCTCGACAACACCATTCTGTTGAGGTGTATAGGGTGCTGAGAATTCATGCTTAATGCCGTTGGAAGTGCAAAAATCAATGAATTTAGAATTTATGAATTCTCCACCTCTATCACTTCTAACATGAATGATCTTTTCATTCTTTTCAATCATAATACGAAGGCAAATCTCGTGAAAAGAATCAAAAGTACCAGCTTTCTCTTTCAAAAATGCTACCCATGAGTATCGAGAGAAATCATCAACCAATAAGAAAATATACCATTTACCTCCCAAGGATGGTTGACGTGTCGGCCCCATAAGATCCATATGCAATAATTCCAAGGGCCGTTTGGTACCGACGTGATTCAAGGATGAAAGAAGAATTCACCTTTGCGTACCCAAACCTTTCGAGTTTTGGTGTACGTCGGAAATGATTGTGAAGTTGATTCCTTTGGTGAAAGCGTCTTGTTTGATCCATTGCTTTTCCTTGACGTCGTCGTTTCGTTTGATGAACTACCGAGGCTTTTTCCTTTCGAAAAATTTGCATTTGCTTTCTGAGGAATTACCCTTTTGGTAGTCGTTGCAAGAAGTGCTTGAGTTGACCGTTTGGCTCCCATCTTGCAATTTCTCCTTATGTGCCCTGCAAAATTACAACGAAAACATACCTTAGTGCTTGACGATTCCGAGGAGGGTGAAGTAGGCTTGTTGTCGTTGCTTGTCGTGAATTCCGGTGTCGGAGGAGGAGAAACCGATTGAGGCACAAAAACTGTCCCAACCGAACTAAAATTGTCTTCAGTTCGATTGTATCCGAGGCCGAACTTGTTTGATTGACCAAGACCAAGAAGCTTATCCAACTTACTCCTTCCTGATGAAAATCGCTGTAAGTCATCCTTGAGTTGGAGAATGGTCTCTGTCATTTCCAATTTTTCCTGTCGAGCCTCGCCGTTGAGCTTCAAGAAGTAATTCGCTTTGTTCACCATATCTATATAATTCTTCTCGAGTTGCTCATTGGACTCTTGAAAGGAAACATTTGCTTTTATCAGATTATCCCTTTCCACTTCAAGATCGGTCGAGAGAGAAGTTACCCTTTTTACTTCTTCTTCGAGATCCTGCAATCTCCCTCTCAACCCCTTGTTTTGCTTAGCCAGTTTCTTTGAATCCCTCAGAAGTCTGTGGTAGGCTAGAGCAAAATCTTCACCTTCCGAATCATCCGATTCATTGTCCGTTGCATTCTTTCCAACTTGGGAGGAGGACAATGAGTCGGATGTACTAGCCATTAAGCACATGAAGGGTGAAGATGTGGACGCGTGGAACGTTGTTGCGTTATCTTCTTCATCACTTGACGATGACTCATTTCACGATGAGGTGTCATCCCAAGTGACGGCTTGCATCGCTTTCTTCTTGGACGGATTCTTATTTGGACATTCCGTTGAGATATGGCCGTATCCTCGGCACTTGAAGCATTAGACTTGTCCTTCTGTGCTTTTCTTATCCTTAGAAAAACCCTCTTGCATTCTTGACTTGTAACTTGAAGAACCTTTGCCTTTCTTCGACTTTACGAAGGATGGAGTTTTGCTTGAGTTACCCCTTCGAAAGTTTTGGCGAAATCTTCTTGTCAAGAAAGCAAGTTGCTTCTCAAAGTCCTCCATAGATAGGTTCTCGTCATCGCCTGAGGAGGATGAATCCGCGTCTTCTTCTTTTGTTGTTTTCAACGCATAACCTGAAGACTTAGAAGAGGATGCCTTTTCCGAAGAATAGTTAGTAGGAAATGTCATTTCATATGTTTGTAAAGAACCAACTAATTCTTCTACACGGATTTCGTCCGGGTGTTTAATAGTTTCAATGGTTGTAACCTTGGAACGAAATCTTTCAGGAAGAGTTCTTAATATTTTTCTTACAACTTTAAATTCTGGAATCTTCTCTCCCAAGTTAGCACATGAGTTTACGATGTCTTGCAATCGTGTGTAATAGTCTGTGAAAGATTCATTTTCTGCCATGAAAATAGAGTCAAACTTGCTCGTAAGCATTTGTAGTTTCTGAATCTTCACATGGTTAGTTCCCTCATGCGTAACTTGAAGAACATCCCAGATTTCTTTCGCAGTCTCACATGCCGAGATGCGAGAGAACTCTGTTTGAGATAAGGCATTAAATAAAGCATTAATTCCTTTGCCATTGTAAGAAGAAAAATCTATCTCTTCCTTGGTCCATTTCGACCTAGGTTTGATGGTGCGAACATCACCAATAATTTCAGTTGGATTAGTCCATCCTAATTCAATTGATTGCCACACCCGTTCGTCGATGGAAATTAAAAAGGCTTTCATCCGTACTTTCCAGTACGCATAATTTGTTCCATCGAAGAACGAAGATCTGTTGATGTTTCCACCTTCAACCATTGTTTACAACCCTATTCCTGCTCCGATACCACTTGTTGGGTTATATGTATAATAGGATCTAAATAGGGGAAAAAACACCTAGAGGGGGGTGAATAGGTGTAAACAATAAACACTCAAAAATCTTTGCGATATAAAACCCAATGCGGAAAAATAAATAACACGCAGAGATTTTTACGTGGAAAACTCCAAACCGGAGTAAAAAACCACGGGACCGATAACACGGTGAATTCCACTAGAATTAAACACGTACAAGGTGATATACCGTACTCACAGACGACTCAACCTTTTCCATACGCTCCTAGTTGATCTTCTCCGCTCGCTCCACGACGCTTCTCGAATCCACGATCTGCGTCCAACGCCGAATCCACGCCGTCCAACGTCGAGTCCACGACGTCCGACCGAATCCACGGTCTTCACCCAGTAGCACGCTTCGAATCCACAAACGTACCTCGCTCCGAATCCACGAGAGCGGTAGCACCTTGAATCCACAAGGCCACGCGAGTCCACGTGCCGATTTGGGGTAAATCGTTGTTTTTTGGGTGGTGATGATCCGCCGAATACTTAGATTAGAAATAGATCGGAAATACCATCTAAGTATTCATTGATTTGATTCTACTCAAAATGTGAGTATGAAAACCTAGAATCAAATCAATCAATATAGATGAAGAAACATAAGATAGGATCTATGATTTCCTTTCTTCTCTATATGTGGATCTTAGGCCGTATATAAGATGACGGCTTTTAGGCTTAGCGGCTTCTTTTTGGATTATTGGATTAGCCCTAGAAAAAGAATCATAGGGTCTATTTATAGGTTAGAAACCCTTGGAAAAAATAAGGATCAAAAACTATCATTTTCTGGAATTTTACATGACGACGATCCGGATCGGAGATCGGCGATCCGGATTGCAGTAGCGAGAAAAACAGTTTCCAGAAAAATGAAGGTTCGGGATCCGGATCGAAGTGCCTGATCCGGATCGTTCATACAGTTCACCAAACATCAACGTTCGGGATCCGGATTGAAAAGCCTGATCCGGATCGTTCAAATAAAATGGTAAACCCAGTGTTCGGGATCCGGATCAAAGGAAGCTACGATCCGGATTGAACTGGTGTATGAACGAACAACCTTCGGGATCCGGATTGCAAAGTCTGATCCGGATCCTGAACATGTCCCATGTCCAGTTTTTGATATTTATGCAATTACAAGTTCATCCAAGTGTTTCTACACTATAAGAAGTATTCGGATCACCAAAGATATTAAGTTAAACATACCTGATCCTTTTGAATTCTTCTTTCTTGAGATTGAGTTATATGATCCAACCTTCTTTACCTTCAATCTTCAAGACTTAACCGAATTCACGAAATACGCCAACTTAAATTCCGTAACAATTTCTACAACCATCGCAGTGATCACAGTAAAAAGCCGAACTATGGGTAACAACCGTAGGCGAAGAATCCTCAATCCCACCCATACCTTGTCCAAGATGCAAAAGAATCGGCCGACTATCTGCTGTAACCTAAAACCAGCAGACCTAGAAGGTACAATTTTAGACCAGAGGCTACCCAGTTACTCACGACCGACAAACCGGCCGGCACACTAACAAACACCGGCAGATTACACTACCACCAGCCACCGTTACTAACGACGACCAGAACGTCGGCAGGGGAATGGGTTCGGAAAACAAAAGCCGGCGTAACGATCTGCTGTTTTAACAGCCGCACCAAGTGCATGAACGCCGTCAGTAGGCCCACCGTGTCCTATGCTGGTTGCTTAATCCATTGATTCCCAGCAACCATCAAGACCCCGGTGGCAAGCCGGCCTCGACCCCAGCCTCCAAAACAACACGACTACACAAGCACAACAACCGAACTAAGCCGAGAAACAATACTCAACAGTCCCGCACTCTCGCATCTCTACGCACCTATACCCTGATCATTTCATTAGTTAGTAGCCAGTGGTAACGTACTTCTGTGGATGTTGGACAACGACTACTGTGGTTAAAGTTGTTTTTCTCTGATACCATCTTAATCTGTCACGCCCCGGGGGTTTAAACAAGCGGAAGACAACCACCGATGAGATCTTAATTTTGTATATATATATATATTTTGAAAACCTTTCCCCCCCCGGTGCGTGCCCAGACCCGCCGTATATACAAATTCACTCCGCAGACGGGCGGAGTCTCCTTTGTATATGCACGGCGTCCTGACTACAATTACCATACAATCATCACTTTAACCACACTAGTTCAAGAGTCGAGTACATACAACAATATTTCTTAAGCAACAAAGAGGCCGACTAACTTTGAAAGTATAAATCCCCAGGGTTTTAAAAACGGTGCCCACACGACACCTATGTTTTCCCAAACCGTTTCGAAATCCATAAATCCACATAGTTTTAAAAACGGTGCCCACCCGACACCTATGTTTTCCAAAACCGTTTCGAAATTTATAAATCCACAGAGTTTTAAAAATGGTGCCCACACGACACCAATGTTTTCAAATTCATTTTCGCAATGCTTTTTCGGTAGTTTGATAGTTTGAAAACGGCCAACTAATAGATAATAAAGTAAACATTCATCCAAAGAAGTATGAAATTATCCAACATCCACATCGACCCCACAAGTGTATCAAACTCACATAGCTACTAACAGGTAATGAAAATGAGCATAAGGAGAAAATAAACATAGTCCGTAGCCTCGAAGGGCCAATAGACCTCTCATCGCGGCCTCACCGTCGCCCTAGCTCTCACCCCTGACTGAACCTGCCACAGAGTGGGAAGTCAATGACACATGATATAAAGTAAGAAATGCATGAAGGGCTATAACTAAAGCAAACCATAAGAAAACCAGAGCAACCGTCCTCCTCATCGTGCAATCGACGGTATCCCCTCCCCCTGCATAACCTAAACCGGGCACCTGCCCCGGCAATCCAGATCGAACACCAACCTCGGCAAACCAGACCGAGCACCAACCTTGGCAAACCAGACCGAGCACCAACCTCGGCAAACCAGACCGAGCACCAACCTCGGCAAACCAGACCGAGCACCAACCTCGGCAAACCGGACCGAGCACCTGGCTCGGCAACCACACCGCTCGCACCTTGGCGCCTCTAACCCCCCACCTACGGGGGCCCCCACTACGTCACCTTGTGGGTTACACGGGTCAATGTACCACTTTTCCGGAAAAGCACACCCTAGCGGTGGCCAAACCGCTGGTGTGCGTGTAGCAACCTCGAGCATCGTAACCAAGTACACATACATAACATAGGGCACCACGACACTTGGTCGCCATTATATCGATAACATTATATAATAAATATTAACAGGGGTTAACAGCAGTAAATCATGCAATTACTATTACTCCTACACATTTCCCATAATTCCGGAATCCAAAACATCGGAAAAGTACCCACCTTCCGACCTCCGAATGGTCGCACAGATCACTGTCCCCATCGCTAGTATGGTCCGAACAACCCTACCGTTGTTCGGAGAGGGCGAACTGCCCGTCTAGTCTCCCATCGCGACATTCGTTAATCCGGAGGTCCACGTCACCCACCATACCCCTTAACATGATTAACATAACAATAATAAAATTGCGCATAAAGAGGTTCTAAGGGTGTACCCACCTCGAAGCAAGTCGAACGAACCTCCTAGAACGTCCCGCGCTCTCGAACGACACTTGGACCTGAAAGAAAGTCCCCAGAGAGTCCAGATCAGTAACCATCCGATTTTCCATGAAGAATGCGGGTTTCACCCGAAACCGCCGATAACCTGACCGTTTTGCCAAATCGCGGATCGTAAAGCAAGAATCTATTCAATGAAAGTCAACAGATTCCGAACGAAAGGTTCAGAGATCAAGTGAACGCTGTCCCCAACAGCCTACCATGCAACAATTACCATTAGACCCCCGGGCTTTGCCAAAATTACCTTTTATTCACATAAAACTCACTAATTAGCCCACAACTTTTAAACCGGGACTCTTTAAACCAAAATATTTTACCCGTAACTAGATTTTAACGTGCTGGACTCCATGCTCACAGTCTCGGATCAATTTGAGCCATGGAGTTACAAATTAGCCCATGTACAAAGCATTTCAAGATTTAATGTTGCTTAACTATTTTCCCAACAAGTCATTCACAGTTTTTGTGTGAGCATCATGCTCAGGGGTGTCCAGAAGTACAGAGGCTCACCTCTGAGCCTTTACAGATCCTCCCTTAAGGTGGGGTAACCCGTCGACAACAAACCAACATAGATAAAGCCTAGCTCGGTCCCTCACCATTTCACACGTTCCAGACCCCAACAAACTTGAACGCAAGTTAGAGGGCATCAAGAAATAGGGGAAGCTCACCTGTGGGAGGCCGCATCACGCGTGGTGTGGTTGCCGGAGCAAGGGGATCCCGCACCTTGCTTGATGGAGCACGAGTTGGCCGAGCTCTCTTGTCCTTCAGTCAAGCTTCAAACTAAGGTGAGCACGGCCTTCCCTAAGCCTCCAGAGGTGGAGAGCACCTCAGCCGCGCAAGCTTGGAGCTTCCCTATGCTCCCCCAATCGAGGAAGAAGAAGATAAGCCTTTAGAAGGCCATTAATGGCAACTCGGGATTTAAGCTGCATGGGTCACATGCAATAGGACTAAAGGGATGCTCAAGGTGTCAGGAGGCTTACCAGGGTTGGCCGGCGCCGGAGGAGCGACGGCGGCGGCCGGAGCCGAAGATCGGTGAAACTTAGGCCTCTAATGGTGGACCTTCCACCGCGGGCCTCAGGACCAAAGAAAGTGTATAGGGTGGTTCCTCTTGGTGCTGTGGAGCTTGCCAAGGGTGTGGCCGGCGGTGAGGGGCAGCGGCGGCGCCGGGCGGCGGAGCCCGGCCATGAGGAAGACGACCCGAAACTAGTGCTTCCTCGTACGGGCTCCAGGTTGCACCAAAGTTCAAGAAACTTTGTGGAGATCTTCCTAACGATTAAGGGAACCTTTCCAACATGCTGGATCATAACTCCAATGGTCGGATGGGACCTCCACGCAGATCCGGCCAATAACAAGGGCTCCGGCGGCCCTAGTTCACCCGCCGGCTTGCCGATGGTCCCGGGACTTTGGGGTCTGTCCCATATGTTCCCTGCGACGTCAGTAGATGACTGCCTGGTCCAGGTCGCAAGAAAAACTAAGAAGGGAAAGGGCTCCATTCACCGGACTCGGGGGAGAAGAAGAAGAAGAAGATCCGGCGGCGCGCGGTGGATCTGGGCGCCGGCGCTCCACAGGCCGTGTCTCAAGAGGTCTGAGACACCATCAGAGATGGCTTGGAGGAATCCCAAGCCCTTCCGCTGCGATCCTTCTCAACCAACCCGAAAGTAGGATTTCTTCTTGCTTTTTCGGCGAGGGGTGGTGGCGGCCGGCGGCGCTGCGGGTGCAAGCATCGGAGCAGGAACAGAGGAGATCGAGAGGCTTTCTCTAGTGCGGCTGGGTGCGATGGATCCGAGCTAGGGCATCATGGGTCCATCGCATCTACTTGTATGCCTTTGCACAAAATGCCAAGAAGCCCCTCCTCTAACCTTATCTAGAGTCGGGTCCCAGTGCAGGGACTTCATCTCACACATTGGTCCCTCTCCCAAGAATCCCATTGGATTCCGCACATAAAATGTGGGGACTTGTATGCAAAAACACTGTTTTTCGCCGCTATTCACGCTTTTCGAGGCCACCGGGTCGTCAAACTGAAAAACGGACACCACCACGATGTCCGGCTCGACGAAACCTATTGAGTAGCGATTTTCGTTCACCGAAGACGACTTTGATAAAATCTAAAATCCATCTAATAAGGTAGTTTAAATAGTTCGGCACGCTTTATGATGCTTCAGGCTCGTGAAACAGAAATTTGGTCAGCACCACTGCGCTCAGAACGACGACGCCATTTATATTGACTACCTGGATCGTCAGATTCGGACTCCAGATAGTCGATCAGGCGACGTTGGCCAGTGCGGGGAAACAAATCAGGGTGTTACTATTCAAATCACTATTCACTTAAGTCGCGGGTCCCACTAGTTTTCTTACTGATTTCAGGACGATCCGACCGTCGGATCAACAAACGGTCTATACCATTTTCACTCGATTCGATGAGACGGTCGCACTGGAGATTTCAGATTTTTGAGATCAGATTCAGTTCGGAAAGACGGAAATAGTGCCTCGGAAACTGTGCAATGCGCACACCGGTACGCAAACCACTAAGGTTTAGATTTGTTTCCTCACGCGCATTCACGCTTGAATTTCTCGAGTATTACAGGTCATTACACTCTATGTCCAGGAAAAGCGAATAAAAGTGTGGGAGTGTCTAAAGCATAAATAAACCTAGCCCAAGTGAGGGTTTTCTACTACTTTGGTTAAAACATGCAACAAATGACGGGGTGCTAGGTCAAGTTCCATAATATCATTTATAAGACTGATAATTCATCAGTTGATTCTAACATATAGGATACTAGCTCAAATATCAGTAAAAGGCATTGCATCCAACATAATCTCTAATAACAACCAATGTGAACATCATCTTCCTAAACATGCTGTCAACTAGTATAAAGTAAACATAACCATTTTACAACTTGCGAGATCCCAAATCAACCAAAACATATTGTAGTAGCCGCTGGTTTAAAATGTTTTTGGGTCCACTTTTGGTTTTCTTTATTTCGCAATTCGTTTCGGGGGCCCGGAAGGTGATCTAATAATTCCTTGTTTCCGGGTAGACCGTCGGGGCTCGCGTGTATTTTTAGTCATTAAAGCTCGCGAAACGGAGAACGGCGGCGCAGTCGGTTTTGAATTCCGACGCCGGAATCTCCCAGAATAAATTCCGGAAGGTGGCTAGCGGTTCAGGTGATCAGCGCGGTTTTTCAGGAAGACCGGACCCCGGTTCGCACCCGACTTATTACCTGCTTTTGACTTGAAATGGGTTCATTCCCATTCCTCATCCTAACCGCTCCCGCCATCCTAACCGCTCCCGCCATTTTCATGTCGTGGGGAAACAGGGTTACGACAGTTACAACTCCCCTCACCTTAGGCGTACGCAACCCCAAGCGCAACGAGGAACCCACTTCCCCAACCTTTCTTTTTCCCAACCGATCGAGTGGAGAAACAAGGCGGAGCGATCGAGGAGAGGGAAGATCGCCGGCATACCCTTCGCTACCGGGCACGCAAGAACAGGACGATCATTCCCTAGATCAACCCTAGCCGACGAAACCAAGGTGAGCATAACTTAGGGTTCTTGATTGGGTATTTTCTTGGTTCTCTTAGGCAAAGGGAGGAGGAGGGTCGGCGCCGTCACCGGAGTCGGCGCCGTCACCGGAGCCGGCACGCACGGAGCCACGCATGCGGGCGGCGCCGCATGCTCCCGCATGCGGGCAGCGCCGCATGCGGGCGGCGCTGCATGCGCCCGCATGCGGGCAGCGCCGCATGAGGGCGGCGCCGCGTGCATCCGCATGCGGGCGGCATCCGCATGCGGGCGCCGCTGCGCGCGCCCGCATGCGGGAAGCGCCGCATGTGGGCAGCGCCGCGCGCACCCGCATGCGGGCAGCGCCGCATGCGGGCGACGCTGCACGCGCCCGCATGCGGGCAGCGCCGCATGTGGGCGGCGCCGCGCACACCCACATGCGGGCGGCGCCGCACGCAGGTGGTACGCCGCCCAGCCGCACGGGGCCGGGCGCGTACGTGTACGGATTGTGCGAGAGGGGGGGGGCGCCGGGTGTTCTAGTCTTTTAATCTTGCGGAGTCTTGAATTACTGACTCCTTTATGACAGGTTCTTGTAGGTCCGGGCGGGCACCCCGAGACACAGGAGAACCTAGCATCGGTCAGGAGCGCTACAACGAAAAGGTGGGTTTTCGGTCGAGGCTTAGTATAGTGTTAGTATTCCGAAAGGGATTTTAATTACATGTTAATCGGTACTAACGTTGACGGTTTCTATGATTTACTATATTACCCCGTGTCTTGGTTACTATGCTCGAGTTGCGACACGCGCACCCGCGGTCTGGCCACCGCTAAGGGTGCTCTTTTCCGGAAAGGCGGTCTCCGGCCCGTGTTACCCACGAGGGGATGTAGTGGGGCCCCCGTAGGTGTGGGGTTCGAGGCACCAAGGTGTGAGCGGTGCGACCTGTCGGGATTGGTGCCCGACGAGGTCAGCTGTGCGACCTGCCGGGATTGGTGCCCGACGAGGTCAGGTGTTATAGGTGTTACCGGGGTTACAGGTGTCACAGGTGGTACAGGTGGTTGCGAGTTACCTTTATGAGTAGAGTGGTTGCTCCGGCTAGTCTTACTTTTGTGGCTTGGTATTATGTTACTGCTTTAATATTTTTATCATGATAGTGTCGCTGACTACCCACTCTGTGACAGGTACCTCCAGGGGTGAGAGGTAGGCGACGGTGAGGCCGAGGTGGGAGCAGTCGGGCTGTGGGAGCCCTAGTCTGCCGTTTTCTTTACTTTCTCTGCATTTCATTTGGTATTGTAGGTTACTGTGTGGTTCTTGATACCCTTGTGGGGTCGTGTGGATGTTGATTACTTTTGTTCTGGATATGCACTACTGTTTCCTTTATTATTCCCGTTTGGCCGTTTTCTAAACAAACCAACTAGAAAACAAGAGAAAAAGGACTTCGAAAACCGTTTTCAAAAATCTAGGGTCGTGTGGGCCCGTTTTCCAAAACCTGTGGATTTATGCCGTTTTCCAATCTGTTTTCGAAACCTGAGGCCGTGTGGGCCTGTTTTCAAAACTGTGAGTTTATCCTTTTAACTTGACTGGCCACGGGCATTGTTTAGTCTTCATGCACAGTTAGACTCCGAACTGTTGTGATTAAATGGAAAATGATTGCTTGTGTTTGACTGTTGTAATAGCCGCGACACCGTGCATATACAGAGGAGACTCTGCCCGATTTTTGAGTAAATCTGTATATGCGGCGGGTCTGGGCACGCGCCGGGGAAGGAGGTTTTAAACAAAAAAAAAAATTGTACGCGCCTTACGCTTACTTTTGTGCATCGTTTCCGCTAAAATAAAACCCCCGGGGCGTGACAGATTAAGATGGTATCAGAGACTTTGCATTAATCACAACAGTGACGGCCCAACATCCACGGTAATACCACACGTAGCTGCAAGTAAATGAAATGTGTAGGACGTAAGGGTGTAGGACGCGAGTGAACGCGGGGAGGGGAAATTAGTGTGATTTATTTACGCTCGGTTTTCCTGGGTATGCTGGGACTGATGTGTTTCCTTGGTGTGCACAGATAGAAGCCCGATTTTGGGTGGGTAACTGCTGCCGGACATGGACCTTGCGGCAGAGGCGAACCGCTTACTACGCAACCAGCTGCGCGACGTGGCTGGGCAGCTGCTAAACCTTGCGGAGCGCGTGGGTATACTGACCCAGGAGCTTGAGGGTGTCGACCACGCCCAGCACGGCACCGGTGGTGTTAACCCCCGTGGGATACCACCAACTGGCGTTCCCACCTTTCAGGGAGCGGTCAACTTGGCCGTGCGCGCGGAGCTAGAGCGTACACGACGGGCACACCCCTACCCCGGCCCGACAGGGGACCCCTACCAGAGCGGCAGAGCAACCAAGCGCCAGAGGAAAGGGCCGAAACCCGGGCAGGCGACGAGGGAGGGACCTGAACCACCAACGCCATGTGTCATTTGTGATGGTGCGCATCCAATGATGAATTGCCCTTGGCGGGACGAACATTGCTTCCAGTGTGGCAGGCCGGGCCACACACGTTACGAGTGCCCCCGGAAGCCGGCCGTCACCAGACCCCCGGCGCCGAGACCTGGCGACCTACGCCTGACGGACTCTTCTGATACCGAGTCCCCACCCCGCCACGCCGAACGTGGCTGGCCCAGAGGTTGTGGACGGACCTCCCCAGCCGCCCCGGGGAGCAGTGATGCGGAATCCCAGAACCGGGAATCACAGGTAATACTTTTTCCTTTACCTCTTTTTGGTTAAGCCTCGACTTTCATCTTTCGTAATCGTCTTTTTCTTTCTCCGTGTACTGTGCGGTTGTGCCCGGGGGGGGGGGGGGGGGGGGGGGGGGTTATGGGTTAGGAGTAGGGTTACTCCCCTAGTCCGCCTTAGGAGTTGTGGACGCCGTGTCACGGGGAGGGAAGGCGGGTCGGGCGCCAGGTAGGAACCCCTTACAAATGGTTCTGAGGAGAGAACCCTACCTAGTTTGTTTGTCTGTTCAAACCCCCGGTGGGGGAACTTCGCGGGAGTGGCCCCTACAGCGACAGTAGCAGACGAGGTGTCACCACCCCCCGACGACGGCATCAGAGGCGGTGGCTTGAGTTACTGAAGTATTACGACCTAACAATCCAATACCACCCCAGGAAGGCAAACGTGGTAGCGGACGCTCTGAGCAGGAAGGGGCGATTAGAGGGGGGATCGGTAGGTGCGATAACTGAGCAGAGCAACTTGATCGCGGAATTCTCACGACTAGGGTTGGAAGTAGTGCCAGCAGGCACGGTTGCGCAACTTCTAACTTTGGTGGTCAAGCCAACACTGCTCGAGAAGATTCGAGAGGGATAGCAGGCGGACTCGCACTTACAGCTCGTAAGAGACAAGATCTCACCGGATCAGGAAGGTGACTTTTTAGTGGAAGGCGACGGCACTCTACGGTTCCGCGGACGGAATTGCGTGCCGGATACCCCGGAATTGAAGAAGGAAATCCTATCTGAGGCACACAGCGCCCCTTATGCAGCGCATCGAGGAGGCACAAGGATGTACAGGGACCTCAAGCAGACCTTCTGGTGGCCCAAGATGAAGATTGATGTGACTCGATATGTAGCTCATTGCCTGGTGTGTCAACAGATAAAGGCGGAACATCAATGGCCGGCGGAAAGTTACAACCCTTACCGGTACCAGAGTGGAAGTGGGATCATATCACCATGGACTTTGTCACCGGGTTCCCACGTTCACAGCAAGGACATGACACAATATGGGTCGTGGTGGACCGGCTAACCAAGTCAACGCACTTCCTACCGATTCACACAACCTGGACCAGAGAGCGGTTGGCTCAAGTCTACCTCAGCGAGATTGTGAGACTGCATGGAGTACCGGCATCGATCACATCAGACAGAGACACGCGTTTCATCTCAAAGTTTTGGCAGAGTCTGCAACTAGCCTTGGGGACTAAATTGCAGTTCAGCACAGCCTTCCACCCTCAGACAGACGGGCAGTCGGAGCGAGTGATACAGACGCTAGAGGACCTGCTTCGGGCCTGTGTACTCGATTGGGGAGGTGGTTGGGAGCGTTACCTGCCACTTGTAGAATTCGCTTACAACAATAGCCACCAGGCCAGCATCCAGATGGCACCCTACGAAGCCTTATACGGGAGACGCTGCCGATCCCCGATCTGTTGGGACGACTTGGGAGAACGGAAGTTCTTGGGACCCGATTTGGTGGAAGAAACAGAAGAGAAGGTGCGCCTCATTAGACAGCGCTTACTAACCGCCCAGAGTCGACAAAAGAGCTACGCGGATCGGAGACGCCGCGACTTAGAGTTCCAGGTGGGAGAACACGTGTTTTTGCGGGTCTCGCCGTCCAGGGGAATCAAGCGATTCGGGTTAAAAGGCAAGCTGAGCCCGCGGTTTGTGGGGCCATTCGAGATCCTGGAGCGGATTGGCCCAGTGGCTTACCGCCTTGCCCTACCACCGAACCTCAACCGGATTCACGACGTGTTCCACGTTTCGATGCTCAAGAAATACCTCCCCGACCCATCGCATGTCCTGGACGTCTCGACACTCGAACTGAGGGAGGACCTAAGCTTCGAGGAAACCCGTGTGCGAATCCTAGCAAGAGAAAGCAAGACGCTTCGAAACCGAGTCATCCCCTATGTGAAGGTGCACTGGAACAACCACAAGGAGCGGGAAGCGACGTGGGAGCTGGAGTCGAAGATGAGGGAGGGCTACCCCTATCTCTTCATCGCGAACCAGGATTGAGTTTCGAGGACGAAACTCGTTTTAAGAGGTGAGTGGTGTAGTAGCCGCTGGTTTAAAATGTTTTTGGGTCTACTTTTGGTTTTCTTTATTTCGCAATTCGTTTCGGGGGCCCGGAGGGTGATCTAATAATTCCTTGTTTCCGGGCAGACCGTCGGGGCTC
>CM055070.1:20800083-20851517 GCA_029204045.2 Tillandsia leiboldiana
TAGGGTTGGAAGTAGTGCCAGCAGGCACGGTTGCGCAACTTCTAACTTTGGTGGTCAAGCCAACACTGCTCGAGAAGATTCGAGAGGGATAGCAGGCGGACTCGCACTTACAGCTCGTAAGAGACAAGATCTCACCGGATCAGGAAGGTGACTTTTTTAGTGGAAGGCGACGGCACTCTACGGTTCCGCGGACGGAATTGCGTGCCGGATACCCACGGAATTGAAGAAGGAAATCCTATCTGAGGCACACAGCGCCCCTTATGCAGCGCATCGAGGAGGCACAAGGATGTACAGGGACCTCAAGCAGACCTTCTGGTGGCCCCAAGATGAAGATTGATGTGACTCGATATGTAGCTCATTGCCTGGTGTGTCAACAGATAAAGGCGGAAACATCAATGGCCGGCGGAAAGTTACAACCCTTACCGGTACCAGAGTGGAAGTGGGATCATATCACCATGGACTTTGTCACCGGGTTCCCACGTTCACAGCAAGGACATGACACAATATGGGTCGTGGTGGACCGGCTAACCAAGTCAACGCACTTCCTACCGATTCACACAACCTGGACCAGAGAGCGGTTGGCTCAAGTCTACCTCAGCGAGATTGTGAGACTGCATGGAGTACCGGCATCGATCACATCAGACAGAGACACGCGTTTCATCTCAAAGTTTTGGCAGAGTCTGCAACTAGCCTTGGGGACTAAATTGCAGTTCAGCACAGCCTTCCACCCTCAGACAGACGGGCAGTCGGAGCGAGTGATACAGACGCTAGAGGACCCTGCTTCGGGCCTGTGTACTCGATTGGGGAGGTGGTTGGGAGCGTTACCTGCCACTTGTAGAATTCGCTTACAACAATAGCCACCAGGCCAGCATCCAGATGGCACCCTACGAAGCCTTATACGGGAGACGCTGCCGATCCCCGATCTGTTGGGACGACTTGGGAGAACGGAAGTTCTTGGGACCCGATTTGGTGGAAGAAACAGAAGAGAAGGTGCGCCTCATTAGACAGCGCTTACTAACCGCCCAGAGTCGACAAAAGAGCTACGCGGATCGGAGACGCCGCGACTTAGAGTTCCAGGTGGGAGAACACGTGTTTTTGCGGGTCTCGCCGTCCAGGGGAATCAAGCGATTCGGGTTAAAAGGCAAGCTGAGCCCGCGGTTTGTGGGGCCATTCGAGATCCTGGAGCGGATTGGCCCAGTGGCTTACCGCCTTGCCCTACCACCGAACCTCAACCGGATTCACGACGTGTTCCACGTTTCGATGCTCAAGAAATACCTCCCCGACCCATCGCATGTCCTGGACGTCTCGACACTCGAACTGAGGGAGGACCTAAGCTTCGAGGAAACCCGTGTGCGAATCCTAGCAAGAGAGAAAGCAAGACGCTTCGAAACCGAGTCATCCCCTATGTGAAGGTGCACTGGAACAACCACAAGGAGCGGGAAGCGACGTGGGAGCTGGAGTCGAAGATGAGGGAGGGCTACCCCTATCTCTTCATCGCGAACCAGGATTGAGTTTCGAGGACGAAACTCGTTTTAAGAGGTGAGTGGTGTAGTAGCCGCTGGTTTAAAATGTTTTTGGGTCTACTTTTGGTTTTCTTTATTTCGCAATTCGTTTCGGGGGCCCGGAGGGTGATCTAATAATTCCTTGTTTCCGGGCAGACCGTCGGGGCTCGCGGGTATTTTTAATCATTAAAGCTCACGAAACGGAGAACGACGGCGTAGTCGGTTTTGAATTCCGACGCCGGAATCTCCCAGAATAAATTCCGGAAGGTGGCTAGGGGTTCAGGTGATCAGCGCGGGTTTTTCAGGCAGACCGGACCCCGGTTCGCACCCGACTTATTACCTGCTTTTGACTTGAAATGGGTTCATTCCCATTCCTCATCCTAACCGCTCCCGCCATCCTAACCGCTCCCGCCATTTTCATGTCGTGGGGAAATAGGGTTACGACAGTTACAACTCCCCTCACCTTAGGCGTACGCAACCCCAAGCGCAACGAGGAACCCACTTCCCCAACCTTTCTTTTTCCCAACCGATCGAGTGGAGAAACAAGGCGGAGCGATCGAGGAGAGGGAAGATCGTCGGCATACCCTTCGTTACCAGGCACGCAAGAACAGGACGATCATCCCCTAGATCAACCCTAGCCGACGAAACCAAGGTGAGCATAACTTAGGGTTCTTGATTGGGTATTTTCTTGGTTCTCTTAGGCAAAGGGAGGAGGAGGGTCGGCGCCGTCACCGGAGTCGGCGCCGTCAACGGAGCCGGCACGCACGGAGCCACGCATGCGGGCGGCGCCGCATGCTCCCGCATGCGGGCAGCGCCGCATGCGGGCGGCGCTACATGCGCCCGCATGCGGACAGCGCCGCATGAGGACGGCGCCGTGTGCATCCGCATGCGGGCGGCATCCGCATGCGGGCGGCGCCGCATGCGGGCGGCGCTGCACGCGCCCGCATGCGGGCAGCGCCGCATGTGGGCGGCGCCGCGCGCACCCACATGCGGGCAGTGCCGCATGCGGGCGGCGCCGCACGCAGGTGGTACGCCGCCCAGCCGCGCGGGGCCGGGCGCGTACGTGTACGGATTGTGCGCGAGGGGGGGGGGGGGGGGGGGGGGCACCGGGTGTTCTAGTCTTTTAATCTTGCGGAGTCTTGAATTACTGACTCCTGTATGACAGGTTCTTGTAGGTCCGGGCGGGCACCCCGAGACGCGGGAGAACCTAGCATCGGTCAGGAGCGCGACAACGAAAAGGTGGGTTTTCGGTCGAGGCTTAGTATAGGGTTAGTATTCCGAAAGGGATTTAATTACATGTTAATCGGTACTAACGCTGACGGTTTCTATGATTTACTATATTACCCCGTGTCTTGGTTACTATGCTCGAGTTGCGACACGCGCACCCGCGGTCTGGCCACCGCTAAGGGTGCTCTTTTCCGGAAAGGCGGTCTGCGACCCGTGTTACCCACGAGGGGATGTAGTGGGGCCCCCGTAGGTGTGGGGTTCGAGGCACCAAGGTGTGAGCGGTGCGACCTGTCGGGATTGGTGCCCGACGAGGTCAGGTGTGCGACCTGCCGGGATTGGTGCCCGACGAGGTCAGGTGTTACAGGTGTTACCGGGATTGCAGGTGTCACAGGTGGTACAGGTGGTTGCGAGTTACCTTTATGAGTAGAGTGGTTGCTCCGGCTGGTCTTACTTTTGTGGCTTGGTATTACGTTACTGCTTTAGTATTTTTATCATGATTGTGTCGCTGACTACCCACTCTGTGACAGGTACCTCCAGGGTTGAGAGGTAGGCGACGGTGAGGCCGAGGTGGGAGCAGTCGGGCTGTGGAAGCCCTAGTCTGCCGTTTTCTTTACTTTCTCTGCATTTCATTTGGTATTGTAGGTTACTGTGTGGTTCTCGATACCCTTGTGGGGTCGTGTGGATGTTGATTACTTTTGTTCTGGATATGCACTACTGTTTCCTTTATTATTCCCGTTTGGCCATTTTCTAAACAAACCAACTAGAAAACAAGAGAAAAAGGACTTCGAAAACCGTTTTCAAAAATCTAGGGTCGTGTGGGCCCGTTTTCCAAAACCTGTGGATTTATGCCGTTTTCCAATCTGTTTTCGTAACCTGAGGCCGTGTGGGCCTGTTTTCAAAACTGTGAGTTTATCCTTTTAACTTGACTGGCCACGGGCATTGTTTAGTCTTCATGCACAGTTAGACTCTGTCACGCCCCGGGGGTTTTATTTTAGTGGAAACGATACACAAAAGTAAGCGTAAGGCGCGTACAAAATTTTTTGTTAAAAACCTCCTTCCCCGGCGCGTGCCCAGACCCCGCCGCATATACAGATTTACTCGAAAATCGGGCAGAGTCTCCTCTGTATATGCACGGCGTCGCGGCTATTGCAACAGTCAAACACAAGCAATCATTTTCCATTTAATCACAACAGTTCGGGGATCTAACTGTGCATGAAGACTAAACAATGCCCGTGGCCAGTCAAGTTGAAAGGATAAACTCACCGTTTTGAAAACAGGCCCACACGGCCTTAGGTTTCAAAAACAGATTTGGAAAATGGCATAAATCCACAGGGTTTGGAAAACGGGCCCACCCGACCCTAGATTTTTGAAAATGGTTTTCGAAGTCCTTTTTCTCTTGATTTCTAGTTGGTTTGTTTAGAAAACGGCCAAACGGGAATAATAAATGAAACCGTAGTGCATATCCAGAACGAAAGTAATCAACATCCACATGACCCCACAAGGGTATCAAGAACCACACAGTAACCTACAATACCAAATGAAATGCAGAGCAAATAAAGAAAACGGAAGACTAGGGCTCCCACAGCCCGACTGCTCCCACCTCGGCCTCACCGTCGCCTACCTCTCACCCCTGGAGGTACCTGTCACAGAGTGGGTAGTCAGCGACACTATCATGATGAAACATACTAAAGCAGTAAAGTAATACCAAGCCACAAAAGTAAGACTAGCCGGAGCAACCACTCTACTCATAAAGGTAACTCGCAACCACCTGTGACACCTGTAACCCCGGTAACACCTGTAACACCTGACCTCGTCGGGCACCAATCCCGGCAGGTCGCACACCTGACCTCGTCGGGCACCAATCCCGACAGGTCGCACCGCTCACACCTTGGTGCCTCGAACCCCACGCCTACGGGGGCCCCACTACATCCCCTCGTGGGTAACACGGGTCGTAGACCGCCTTTCCGGAAAAGAGCACCCTTTGCGGTGGCCAGACCGCGGGTGCGCGTGTCGCAACTTGAGCATAGTAACCAAGACACGGGGTAATATAGTAAATCATATAAACCGTCAGCGTTAGTACCGATTAACATTTTAAACCAGCGGCTACTACACCACTCACCTCTTAAAACGAGTTTCATCCTCGAAACTCAATCCTGGTTCGCGGTGAAGAGATAGGGGTAGCCCTCCCTCATCTTCGACTCCAGTTCCCACGTCGCTTCCCGTTCCTCGTGGTTGTTCCAGTGCACCTTCACATAGGGGATGACTCGGTTTCGAAGCGTCTTGCTTTCTCTTGCTAGTATTCGCACAGGGGTTTCCTCGAAGCTTAGGTCCTCCTTCAGTTCAAGTGTCGAGACGTCCAGGACATGCGACGGGTCGGGGAGGTATTTCTTGAGCATCGAAACGTGGAACACGTCGTGAATCCGGTTGAGGTTCGGTGGTAGGGCAAGGCGGTAAGCCACTGGGCCAATCCGCTCCAGGATCTCGAATGGCCCCACAAACCGCGGGCTCAGCTTGCCTTTTAACCCGAATCGCTTGATTCCCCTGGACGGCGAGACCCGCAAAAACACGTGTTCTCCCACCTGGAACTCTAAGTCGCGGCGTCTCTGATCCGCGTAGCTCTTTTGTCGACTCTGGGTGGTTAGTAAGCGCTGTCTGATGAGGCGCACCTTCTCTTCTGTTTCTTCCACCAAATCGGGTCCCAAGAACTTCCGTTCTCCCAAGTCGTCCCAACAGATCGGGGATCGGCAGCGTCTCCCGTATAAGGCTTCGTAGGGTGCCATCAGGATGCTGGCCTGGTGGCTATTGTTGTAAGCGAATTCTACAAGTGGTAGGTAACGCTCCCAACCGACTCCCCAATCGAGTACACAGGCCCGAAGCAGGTCCTCTAGCGTCTGTATCACTCGCTCCGACTGCCTGTCTGTCTGAGGGTGGAAGGCTGTGCTGAACTGCAATTTAGTCCCCAAGGCTTGTTGCAGACTCTGCCAAAACTTTGAGACGAAACGCGTGTCTCTGTCTGATGTGATTGATGCCGGTACTCCATGCAGTCTCACAATCTCGCTGAGGTAGACTTGAGCCAACCGCTCTCTGGTCCAGGTTGTGTGAATCGGCAGGAAGTGCGCTGACTTAGTTAGCCGGTCCACCACAACCCATATTGTGTCATGTCCTTGCTGCGAACGTGGGAACCCGTTGACAATGTCCATGGTGATATGATCCCACTTCCACTCCGGTACCGGTAAGGGTTGTAACTTTCCCGGCGGCCGTTGATGTTCCGCCTTTATCTGTTGACACACCAGGCAATGAGCTACAAATCGAGTCACATCCCTCTTCATCTTGGGCCACCAGAAGGTCTGCTTGAGGTCCCTGTACATCTTTGTGCCTCCTGGATGCGCTGCATAAGGGGCGCTGTGTGCCTCAGATAGGATTTCCTTCTTCAATTCCGGGGTATCCGGCACGCAAATCCGCCCGCGGAACCGTAGAGTGCCGTCGCCTTCCACTGAAAAGTCACCTTCCTGATCCGGTGATATCTTATCTCTTACGAGCCGTAAGTGCGAGTCCGCCTGCTGTCCCTCTCGAATCTTCTCGAGCAGTGTTGGCTTGACCACCAAAGTTAGAAGTTGTGCAACCGTGCCTACTGGCACTACTTCCAACCATAGTCGTGAGAATTCCGCGATCAAGTTGCTCTGCTCAGTTATCGCACCTACCGATCCTCCCTCCAATCGCCCCTTCCTGCTCAGAGCGTCCGCTACCACGTTTGCTTTCCCGGGGTGGTATTGGATTGTTAGGTCGTAATCCTTCCGTAACTCAAGACACCGCCTCTGATGCCGTCGTCGGGAGGTGGTAACACCTCGTCTGCTACAGTCGCTGTAGGGGCCACTCCCGCGAAGTTCCCCCACCGGGGGTTTGAACAGACCAACAAACTAGGTAGGGTTCTCTCCTCGGAACCATTTGTAAGGGGTTCCTACCTGGCGCCCGACCCGCCTTCCCTCCTCGTGACATGGCGTCCACAACTCCTAAGGCGGACTAGGGAAGTAACCCCACTCCTAACCCATAAACCCCCCCCCCCCCCCCCCCCCCCGACACAACCGCACAGTACACGGAGAAAGAAAAGACAAAAACGGGAGATGAAAGTCGAGGCTTAACCAAAAAGAGGTAAAGGAAAAAAAAAATATTACCTGTGATTCCCGGTTCTAGGATTCTGCATCACTGCTCCCCGGGGCGGCTGGGGAGGTCCGTCCACAACCTCTGGGCCAGCCACGTTCGGCGTGGCGGGGTGGGGACTCGGTATCAGAAGAGTCCGTCAGGCGTAGGTCGTCAGGTCTCGGTGCCGGGGGTCTGGTGACGCCCGGCTTCCGGGGGCACTCGTAACGTGTGTGGCCCGGCCTGCCACACCGGAAGCAATGTTCGTCCCGCCAAGGGCAATTCATTATTGGATGTGCACCATCACAAATGACACATGGCGTTGGTGGTTCAGGTCCCTCCCTCGTCGCCTGCCCGGGTTTCGGCCCTTTTCTCTGGCGCTTGGTTGCTCTGCCGCTCTGGTAGGGGTCCCCTGTCGGGCCGGGGTAGGGGTGTGCCCGTCGTGTACGCTCTAGCTCCGCGCGCACGGCCAAGTTGACCGCTCCCTGAAAGGTGGAAACGCCAGTTGGTGGTATCCCACGGGGGGTTAACACCACCAGTGCCGTGCTGGGCGTGGTCGACACCCTCAAGCTCCTGGGACAGTATACCCACGCGCTCCGCGAGATTTAGCAGCTGCCCAGCCACGTCGCGCAGCTGGTTGCGTAGTAAGCGGTTCGCCTCTGCCGCAAGGTCCATGTCCGGCAGCAGTTACCCACCCAAAATCGGGCTTCTATCTGTGCACACCAAGGAAACACATCAGTCCCAGCATACCCAGGAAAGCCGAGCGTAAATAAATCACACTAATTTCCCCTCCCAACGTTCACTTGCGTCCTACACCCTTACGTCCTACACATTTCATTTATTCGTAGTTAAGTGTGATATCTCGGTGGATGTTGGGCCGTCACTGTTGTGATTAAAACAAAGTCTCTGATACCATCTTAATCTGTCACGCCCCGGGGGTTTTATTTTAGCGGAAACGATACACAAAAGTAAGCGTAAGGTGCGTACAAAATTTTTTGTTAAAAACCTCCTTCCCCGGCGCGTGCCCAGACCCGCCGCATATACAGATTTACTCGAAAATCGGGTAGAGTCTCCTCTGTATATGCACGGCGTCGCGGCTATTGCAACAGTCAAACACAAGCAATCATTTTCCATTTAATCACAACAGTTCGGGGATCTAACTGTGCATGAAGACTAAACAATGCCCGTGGCCAGTCAAGTTGAAAGGATAAACTCACCATTTTGAAAACAGGCCCACACGGCCTTAGGTTTCGAAAACAGATTTGGAAAACAGCATAAATCCACAGGGTTTGGAAAACGGGCCCACCCGACCCTAGATTTTTGAAAACGGTTTTCGAAGTCCTTTTTCTCTTGATTTCTAGTTGGTTTGTTTAGAAAACGGCCAAACGGGAATAATAAAGGAAATAGTAGTGCACATCCAGAACGAAAGTAATCAACATCCACACGACCCCACAAGGGTATCGAGAACCACACAGTAACCTACAATACCAAATGAAATGCAGAGCAAATAAAGAAAACGGCAGACTAGGGCTCCCACAGCCCGACTGCTCCCACCTCGGCCTCACCGTCGCCTACCTCTCACCCCTGGAGGTACCTGTCACAGAGTGGGTAGTCAGCGACACTATCATGATGAAACATACTAAAGCAGTAAAGTAATACCAAGCCACAAAAGTAAGACTAGCCGGAGCAACCACTCTACTCATAAAGGTAACTCGCAACCACCTGTACCACCTGTGACACCTGTAACCCCGGTAACACCTGTAACACCTGACCTCGTCGGGCACCAATCCCGGCAGGTCGCACACCTGACCTCGTCGGGCACCAATCCCGACAGGTCGCACCGCTCACACCTTGGTGCCTCGAACCCCACGCCTACGGGGGCCCCACTACATCCCCTCGTGGGTAACACGGGTCGTAGACCGCCTTTCCGGAAAAGTGCACCCTTTGCGGTGGCCAGACCGCAGGTGCGTGTGTCGCAACTTGAGCATAGTAACCAAGACACGGGGTAATATAGTAAATCATAGAAACCGTCAGCGTTAGTACCGATTAACATTTTAAACCAGCGGCTACTACAGACTCCGAACTGTTGTGATTAAATGGAAAATGATTGCTTGTGTTTTACTGTTGTAATAGCCGCGACGCCGTGCATATACAGAGGAGACTCTGCCCGATTTTCGAGTAAATCTGTATATGCGGCGGGTCTGGGCACGCGCCGGGGAAGGAGGTTTTAAACAAAAAAAAAAAAAATTGTACGCGCCTTACGCTTACTTTTGTGCATCGTTTCCGCTAAAATAAAACCCCCGGGGCGTGACACATATACAATAATTCAAGTAAGCATCAATCCACATAATCTAGACCATTTCTCATGCTTAGATCTCAATCCATAGGTTGTACATTATATCATGCATGCTCTCAATCTCATAGGGGAACACTACACCTATGTATGCTTTCAATGACCATCACATGGATATCTAAATCTTGTAAGTTGTCATTCACGTAACATGAACAGTTACCAAGCTTACAACTCAAACATATAGGGTGTACACTTAGTCATGTATGCATACTAACAAAATAAAGTTAGAGAACCATCCGTCAGTTTTGGAGACAAAAACAATCCACCTGGAAACTGTCGATCCAAAGCCCGATCAAGATGAAATCTGGCGAGAAGATACCTCGGCTCCTCAGGAAAATAATGGCACAAAAATCACCCTAATCCGACTCCCGGATTGGGCGTAAATGATGAAATAACAAGCGCGGCGCGGTAATATCCAAAAATTCACCAATAGTCCAAGGTGATAAGGGAAGGAATTTTTAGAGCTTAATTTAAATGTAATTTCTCTTAAGTTCCAACATGAAAAATGCTCTTTTATATCTTTTTAACACAACCATACAAAGATATCCCCAAAAATCATGATAATCTCGTAGCTACCACCATACAACAGCTCGTGGCTCAAAGGAACACGAAAAACTGCACCGCTAAAAATCTGCATTGAAGGGTCTGCAAGATGGAGACATTTACCTGACCAAACGAGCTTTGAATCCAGTAATAAAGGTAGCAATGGATTCCTTGTCAAGTGTAGATGCGAATCGAGCTAAAGAACTCCTAAATCCGAGCTCGTATGAAAGAGAAAACTCAAATTTACTCAAGAGTGTCCAAGCACAAAATCTATGCGGGATGGTTCTAGAAAAATAAAAAATACTCCAAAAAATCCCAAGATCCATGAAATAAGTTGAATATCAAACTTGTAGATTTACCTCTCTTGGAGATCCCTTCCAAATTTCAGCTCGAAATTCCAAGAGATGAGGTATGGGCGAATTTTGCACCAAAATGCAACGGTGAAGCTCTGAAACAGCATTAATGGTGTGCTACACTTGAGGAAGAAGATGGTCCCCCAAGCTCCCTTGTGGCCAACAATGGTGGAGGTGAAGTTGTAGAAGAGAGAGAGGTGTCCTGCTGTGAAAAATCCTAGGTGCAAAAAGCTTGAGAAGAGGGAGGAAGAGCTGCTACTAGGAGAAGAAGAAGAAAAAAAAGAAAGAAAAGAGAAAATAGGGGAGAGAGAGAGTGTGAGTGGGCACTGTGCCCCCGCACAGCGCCGAGCCCAGCTCGGCCCAGCTCTGCGGCACTCGGGGGGCAGGCGGGCGCCCTTCAACAGGAGGGCGCCGCGTGACGCTGCTCGAGGACGCGCTGCGAGAGGCCGCGCGGCGCGCACGTCCGCACACGTCTGCGCGTGGCCCAACGCGAGCACGCCGCGTGGCCGGGCTGCGCCAACCCCGCGAGATTTCGGCGCTCCCGGTGCACCGCAGAACCTGTAGACCCACGCACAAAGTAAAAATGCCCGGTAAGCACAAAAATTCCGGAAACAACCATTTTTGATCGTTTTCGCGTGCTGAGGTCATTTTTGGCATCCGTTTGATGCACAACGCACTCTAAACACCAATAATAGGTGTTTTCTCATCACAGGACGTGCGACCACGCTACATGGGTAACTGAGGCAACCGGGACACCACATCCTCCCCCACTAAAAGAAAGTTTCATCCTCGAAACAAAAGAAACATACCTCAGCCCGGAGTCTCGAACAAGTAGGGATAAGCATCCAGCATCGTTGTCTCCAGCTCCCAAGTAGCCTTTTGCTCCTCATGATTGCTCCACAAGACTTTCACATACGGTATAGCCCGATTGCGCAATTCTCTCACCTCACGAGCCAGAATCCGCAACGGGCGCTCCTCGTAGGCCAGATCCTCACCGATCGCCAACGGAGTGAAGTCAATCACGTGCGACGGGGCGAAAACATACCTTCTCAGAGCTGAGACATGGAAGACGTCATGAACACCTGCTAGGCGCGAAGGTAGAGCTACTCTATAAGCAACCGGACCGACTCTCTCTCAAGTACCTCAAAGGGTCCAATGAAATGGGGACCGAGCTTCCCCCGAACTCCAAAAATGCGAAACGAACCTCGGGTCCCTGTCTGATACAATCGAGGAGGGCACTCCATGCAGTCGCACTGTAGAGTACCGGGGCTTCGTGTAGTGCACTGACTCTGCAAGATAGCGTGGTGCGGTGAAATCGCCCGCAGCAGGTTCAGAATATGATTACGATTGAGTTAGGGTCGTTTCGGATCGACGCGGAAGCCTTTGGATTAAAAAGTGAGTTGACGGCTTCGAATTTGGAAGCCCCAGCTTGATTCAGCAATTTGGGGCATTGCGTACCGATACGCGAGTAGGGGTACCGAAACGAATTTCCTTGGAGAAAAACCGATAGTGGATTTCGGTTTGGGAAGCAGTGGAATTTTTCCAAGTCCCTGGGTACCGGTACTGGGCAGTGTGTATCGGTACTCCAGTTCCCATTTGGCTTAGGTACCGGAATGCCTAGGAGGGTATCGGTACTCTTTGATGGGCTGAGCAGAGTTGGCATTCGGAGTGGAAATTGTTGGGTTAAGGTTAATAAGGATCTAAATAGGGGAAAAAACAACCTAGAGGGGGGGGGGGGGGTGGGGGGGGGGGGGGGGGGGGGGGGGTGAATAGGTGTAAACAATAAACACTCAAAAATAGTTGCGTAATAAAACCCAATGCGGAAATGAAAATATAACACGCAAGATTTTTACGTGGAAAACTCCAACACCGGAGGTAAAAAACCACGGGACCGATAACACGGCGAAATCCACTAGAATTATAACACGTACAAAGGTGATATACCGTACTCACAGACGACTCGACCCTTTTTCCATACGCTCCTAGTAGATCTTCTCCGCTCGCTCCGCAACGCTGCTCGAATCCACGATTAGCGTCCAACGCCGAATCCACGGCGTCCAACGTCGAATCCACGACGTTCCGACCGAATCCACGGTCTTCACCCAGTAGTAGCACGTCTCGAATCCACGAACGTACCTCGCTCCGAATCCACGAGAGCGGTAGCACCTTGAATCCACAAGGCCACGCGAGTCCACGCGCCGATTTTGGGAAAATCGTTGTTTTTGGGTGGTGATGATCCGCTGAATACTTAGATCAAAGATAGATCGGAAATACCATCTAAGTATTCATTAATTTGATTCTACTCAAAATCTGAGTATGAAAACCTAGAATCAAATTAATCAATATAGATGAAGAAACATAGATGTAATCTAGTTATTTCCTTTCTTCTCTATATGTGGATCTGTCTCTTTTTGACCGTATTTAGGTTTTTCTTTGATTACCTCGGATTCCCCCGAAAAACTAAATCGTAGGGTTTATTTATAGGTTAGAAACCGTTGGAAGAGGATAAGAATCAAAAACTGACCTAATCTGGAATTTTACAGGACGACGGTCCGGACTGGAATCGACGGTCCGGACTGTCGTGGCTTAAACCGACAATTTCCAGAAAAACATACGTTCGGGGTCCGGACTGAAATACCACGGTCTGGACTGTTCATGCAATTCCTTCAGAATTCACATTCGGGGTCCGGACTGAAATACTACGGTCCAGACTGTTCATGCAATTCCTTCAGAATTCACGTTCGTTGTCCGGACTGAAATATCCATGGTCCGGACTGGAATTGCGCATGAACTGACTTATGTTCGGGGTCCGGACTGTAATGCCCGATCCGGATCCTGAACATGTAGTATGTCCAGTTTTTGATTTTTTATGCAATTAAAAATTCATCCAAGTGTTTCTACACTATAAGAAGTATTCGGATCACAAAAAATATTTAGTTAAATGTATCTGATCCTTTTGAATTCTTCTTGCTTGAGATTGAGGTATATGATCCACGTTCCTTTATCTTCAATCTTCAAGACTTAACCATTTTCACGAAATATGCCAAAACAAAATCCTTAACAATCTCCCTCTTTGGCGGTTTCGTGACAAAACAGAAATCCACTTAAGAAAATTCAAAAAGGTATTTTTTTTGCTATCACCATACAACAAAAATTTACATTTGAGATCGAAATAAAAATACATACGTGAGATAAACTCCTAAAACAGACTCTAGACCTAGACATCTGTACTCTCTGCAAAAAGAAGCAATTCTTGACAAAAAAAGATCATTAGATACCTCAAGAATATTTTGCATTCAAAACCAAACAGAGATAGAGTTTATACTCACCATGACATTTATGAACTCAGATATGTAATAAGATCATAATCAAAAATCGACATATCTTCTAAGCATTAAAAGCGAATTGTCATAGATTTGTTAATCAACAACAACTTGTTAGTTATAATACATGCCCAAATAGTTAGTCGAATAGTTAGTCGAGGCATGCATTCATTTACAATACAAAACCAAAGTTGAGTTGATATACTTACCTTCAAAGTTCAAAGTTCACAACCATTAGTGATCATTGTTCGTTTCTCTCTCCCCCTTTTTGTCACAAAATCAAGCCAAAAATTACAAAAATTTAGGAGAGTTAAAAAGTTCCAAAAACAAGAAAAGAGAGAACTGACTGAAAAGTAAACCTGCAAAATAAGAAAAATAGATACGAAGGATAAAGATTACTCAGATTCTCCTGAACTAACGCATCCGAGTATTTGAAAGATTTTCTTTATTCGTTTGTTCATGGATGTCTACGTTGTTTTAACTTTACGAATTTCTTCCTTCATTTCTATGAACTCATTCGACATGCGCTCTTGCTCGGAAGAGAGACGCTGTTGTTCTCTATAGATTGAAGTAATTGAGGCATCATTGTCGGAAGTTGAAGGAGGTGCAGTTTGTGCGGCAGGTGCTGGTGGGACTGAAGCTGTAGCTGCTGAAGTCGAAGGTCTGCGTCTGAGAGGAGGGGAAGGTGGATCATCTTGTTTCGTTGGTAGGGACTTGATGACCGTTGTCTCGTTGATCGTTCCCAAACTATGCATATAAGTCGACGAAGAAGTATCGACTTTGAATTTCTTCAAAATTCGCATAATAATGATTGGGTAGGGAAGTCTCTCTGTCGGATGAGCATTTTCCACATACCGCGCCATCCTTGACCAGATAAGATAAGGAATGTTAAAGTTTGATCCCAAAGCCGCTATGGGATTTCCCAGAAGATAAAGAAATAACATCCTATCCCATCGGAGAACTTTTGTTTGCATATTTGGAAAAATATTGTAGCAAACAATGAAATTTAAGTATCGGTATTCCGGTCGAAGTTCTCTTGAAAAAATAGAATTCCCTGTCGATTGAGTGTCTGGAAGACAAATTCCATCCACGACCACTCTCCATGAGTTGGTGGAGAAGCTACGTCCTTTTAGATAGTGCGATCCTTCAGCCTGTGCCTTCATTCCCAACACCTCTCCAATTATTTGTAGAGTGACCTTGATCTTGATGTTTCTGACTTTTGTGTGAAATTCTCTCTGTCCATCATCCTGATCAATTAACTGTGAGCCATTCTGATAGAACATCCTGACGGAGTGAAGACAGTACCCTAAAGGTTCGAGGAAGTTGCAAATCGGTGCAAGTCCCGCTTGATCAAAAAGTGTTCCAAATAATGCAGAGCGCTCCTTTAGAGCTTTGACATTTACATGTCGCTCGCCAATGCATTCTCTTTTCTCAAAGTCTTTAATCCTCTCAGAACTTATGAAGTCTTGTGGAGGAGGTTGCCTTGCAAGAGGTTCTTCAATTGAAATACCCCGAGCACTTCCTCTTTTCCTTGCAATGCTTTTTCTCTTGGTTTTGGTTGGACTTGGTTCCATTGGGGCTTTCCCTTTCTCAGCAGCGGTAGGGGGAGCCTTTGCCTTTGATGATGCAGCAGGGGCTTTCCCCTTTGAAGTAGCAGGTGCAGTTGCTTCTACCAATAATTCATCCCAGTCAATGGATTCAGTTTCTGATCCTGAATCCGAGTCATCTCGACTCTTCTTAGCTTTCTTGGGTTTCTTAGTTGCTCTTGTGTGAACCATAGCAGCCAGAAGAAAGATTATCCAGGTGATCACCATTGCTGCTAATGCTTGTGAAAAGAAATCCTATGAGCAATAACTCAAGAACACGACAAAAATTGTTTATTTCAAAAATTTCCAAAATCGTACCTAAACAATCATTAACATGTAGAGAGACCGGGAATCAAATTAGTTTTGCAAAAAGAATTTTAAAAATAGATCAATCCCATGATTTTCAAAAATTCCTATTATATGCCCTAAAACTGAATTTTTAGAAATCGAAGCCTAAAAATCCGTTAATCAAGAGAATACCTACCATATAATCAAAACTAATCTACCCAGAGTTCTTATTTCAAAAGAAATTTGATCAAAAACCAATCACAAACGAAAAAGATAGAAAATTTTCATCACGTTTTGAGCAAGAACATGAAAAGCTGTGAAAAACCGAGATTATGATCATAAGAACTCACTTTGATTCGAAGAAGATGGGTTGGGAAGGCTCCAAATCGATTGTTTTCTAGAGAGAGAAGGTCTGGAGACTTAGAAACAAAAGATTGAAGTAAAAAGAAATCAAAACCCTTTTGTTCTATATAAAACCCTAGCCGCGGTCCGGACTGCCTGCAGAATCCAGTCCGGATCGGCTTCCCACAGGATTTACCTGCGTTCGGGATCCGGATCGGCTTGTCCAGTCCGGATCGCCTCCAAACTTTTTCTCCAGAAAAATTTAGAAAAATTCTAGAAAATCCAGAAAAAGATTGTAAGCACTTTTCTGTATCAACTTTAAATTAAAATCATCGTTTCATGTCAAGAGAAATAGATTATGCTAAATCTATCAATAATATCCAAAAAATGAAACAGAAATTTATAAAAATTAAATCCCTTAAAGCTGAACAACTTCAATCACATCCATCACGATCTTATGAGTAATACCTTTATCAAATCATCAATTTGGTAAAGAAAATGAAATACCAAGATCAATAGATGTTTGAAATCCCAGATAAGTTAGATAATGTATCTAGTCAAATTATTGTAAGGAGTGGCTCTTTGAGCATCTTTCAATAAAATCCCCACCTTATACCAACCTTGGAATTTGACAGAGTCAAGTATTCTAAACAGCATTTTATCTAATCAACTTGAAAAACCATGCTTGGTATACATGTGGTAGCTGCACACAGTACTCGGACGACCGAGGTGGTAGCTCTTTCCTCCATGTGGTGGTAGTTTTCACACTCCTCATTGGGATGTAACTCTTTCCACATCTTTTGAGCATAACAAATTTCATTAACTCCCCCTCAATTGGCTATCAATTATTTAAGATATAAAGTATTCAACCAAAAGTTGATCTCGTATTCATACTCGACTCAATTGTCAAATAAAATAAAAACTATACCAAGAGATCATTGAGAGAGAAATTGACTTTGATCAAAACAAAGATGACTTAATTGACATAAATGATCATTGCATCAAATGAATTATTATGATATCCAAAGCATAATAAATTTCTAAATAAAAAAAAGGATGCAATTAAAGTCAATAATTCTAATGCTCAATTAATGTTCTATGTCTAAGCATAGATAATGAACAAAAACACAAAAACAAAAACCTAACCTAAGCATTGGTTTCAAAAGGAGATTATTTCAAAGAAAGCATTCCAATTGCCTTACGCAAATGAATAAATCGTTTTTGATCCAAAGGTTTTGTTAAAATGCCAGCTAATTGATCCTCAGTAGAAATGTAGGAAAGTTGAAGAATATTTGATTCAACTAACTCTCTTAGAAAATGATATCTAAGTTCAATGTGTTTTGTTCTTGAGTGCAACACAGGGTTTTTGGAAATGTTTATAGCACTTGTGTTGTCACAAAGAATAGTTATCGAAGATGCTGAAATTCGGAAGTCGCTCAACACGCTTTTCATCCAAATGTGTTGGGTTGAACAACTACCTGCTGAAATATATTCCGCTTCGGCAGTCGAGAGTGCAATGCAGTTTTGCTTTTTACTATGCCATTCAACAAGGCAATGGCCAAGATAAAAACATGCACCACTCGTACTTTTCCGATCATCCACAGATCCTGCCCAATCGGCATCTGAATATCCTATAATGTCAAGACTTGTTCCCATAGGATACCAAATTCCGAAATTCAGTGTACCTTTGACGTACCGGATGATCCTTTTCACCACTTTCAGGTGAACCTCCTTTGGTGCTGATTGATATCTCGCGCAAATTCCAACACTAAAGGATATGTCCGGGCGACTAGCCGTGAGATAGAGTAGGCTTCCTATCATGCTGCGATAAAGCTTCTCGTCTACATTCTCACTAAGAGATTCACTTCCTAATCCCTTGTTGCTAGTTCCCATAGGAGTCGGAAAGTCTTTAGAGTTTTCTAAATCGAATTTCTTTACCAACTCCCTTGCATACTTGGATTGACACAAGTGGATGCCTTCTTCATTCTGTTTCACTTGCAATCCAAGAAAGTATGTCAGTTCGCCCATCATGGACATCTCAAATTCGCTTTCCACGGTTTCTGCGAATTTAGAAGCATCATTATCCCTAGTTGCACCAAATACAATGTCATCGACATAGATTTGTGCTACAATGAAATTATCCTGATAATGCTTCACAAAGAGAGTCCGGTCTGCTCCCCCTAGAGTGTAGCCCTTTTCCAATAGGTGCTTTGTTAGCCTTTCGTACCATGCTCACGGTGCTTGTTTTAGACGGTAAAGAGCCTTTTTCAAACGAAAAACATGGTTAGGTTGTTTATAGTCTACAAAACCTTTCGGTTAAGCCACATAAACTTCCTCATTTAAAAACCAATTTAAAAACGCGCTCTTAACGTCCATTTGAAATAATTTTATTTTAAAATGACAAGCAATCGCGAATAAGATACGAATGGACTCGAGTCTAGCTACCGGGGCGAACGTTTCATCAAAGTCTATACCTTCTATTTGAGAGTAGCCTTGAGCAACTAAGCGTGCTTTATTCCTGATGATGGTACCATCCTCGTTTTTCTTATTCTTGAAAATCCATTTAGTACCAATCACGTTGTGTTGCTTCGGAGGCTTCGTTAATTTCCAGACTTCGTTTCGTTCGAACTGATGGAGCTCTTCCTGCATCGCTTCAATCCAGTAGTCATCCTGAAGAGCTTCATCGATGTTCTTTGGTTCAATCATGGAGACGTAGCATGCGACTCCACAAACCAACTGTCTCCGAGTTCTGACTCCTTCTTGTGGGTCTCCAATAATGTTAGATTCCGGATGATCCTTGGAGATGCGTAACGTTTGCGGTAATGGAGTATTCGGAGGTACTTGTGATAATTCCTGCAAATTAGATAAACTTGAAGAACCATTAGATGCATCACCTTTATTGAAAGAGTTATTACGAGAAGATGCATTTACAGGAGTATCATCATCTAGAGACATATCAAGGGTAGATTTATCAGATGCAAAGTGGAAAGCTTCATCTACTTTAACATTTATAGATTCTATCATCGTTTTAGATTCCAAGTTAAATACCCGATATGCTCTACTGTTTGTAGAATAACCCATGAAAATCCCTTCGTCGCTTCGAGAGTCGAACTTACCAAGATTTTCGCGATCACGCAGAATAAAACATCGACTCCCAAAGATACGAAAATATTTGATATTCGGTTTTCTACTAAACCACAGCTCATATGGTGTATTTGAAGTTCCAGGGCGCAAATACACTCGATTAATTACATAGACAGCGGTGTTCACAGCTTCAGCCCAAAAATATAACGGTAAATTCCGGCCATGAAGCATCACACGCGCCATCTCTTGAACAACCCTGTTTTTGCGCTCAACAACACCATTCTGCTGAGGTGTATAGGGTGCTGAGAATTCATGTTTTATGCCATTAGAAGAGCAAAAACCAATGAATTTTGAATTAATGAATTCTCCACCTCTATCACTTCGAACACGAACGATCTTTTCATTTCTTTCATTCATAATACGATGACAAACCTCATGAAAAGAGTCGAAAGTATTCGCTTTCTCTTTTAAAAAAAGTTACCCAAGAATACCTAGAGAAATCATCAACCAACAGAAAAATATACCATTTACCTCCCAAAGATGGTTGACGAGTCGGCCCCATTAAATCCATATGCAGTAATTCCAAGGGCCGTTTGGTACCGACGTGATTCAAGTATGAAAGAAGAACTCACCGTTGCGTACCCAAACCTTTTGAGTTTTGGAGTACGTCGGCAATGTTTGTGAAGTTGATACCTTTGGTGAAAGCGTCTTGAATGATCCATCGCTTTTCCTTGACATCGTCGTCTTGTTTGATGTATTACCAATGTTCTTTCCTTTTGAAAGATCCTTTGATTTCCGGGGAGTCAACTCATTGGTAGTAGTTGCAAGATGTGCTTGATTTGATCTTTGCGCTCCATTCTTGCAATTTCTTCGAATGTGCCCTGCAAAACCACAACGAAAACATACCTTTCAACTTGACGATCCTGAAGAGGGTGAGGTAAGGTGGTTGTCGTTGTATACAGAGATTTCCGTTGTCGGAGGAGGAGATACCGACTGGGGCACAAAAACTGTTCCACTCGAACTTGGACTGTCTCCAGTTTGAGTGTATCCGAGGCCGAATCGGTTTGTTTGACCAAGACCAAGCAATTTATCCAACTTGCTCCTTCCAGAAGAAAATCTCTTTAAATCATCCTTGAGTTGGAAAATGGTCTTTGTCATCTCCATTTTTTCCTGTCGGGCCTCGGTGTAGAGCTTCAAGAAGTAACCAGCTTTGTCAATCATTGTTACATGTATCTTCTCGAAATGCTCATTTTTCTCTTGAAGTGAAGCATTTGCTTTTATCAGGTTATCCCTTTCCACTTCAAGACCGATCGAGAGAGAAGTTGCCCTTTTTACTTCTTCTTCGAGATCCTGCAATCTCTCTGTGAGGACCTGGATCCCCACGACGAGATTACTGGTTCATCTACAGTTCCCGGAGGCCTATGTGGCGTGTTGGTGGGATTTGTGCCCCAATTGGATATTATTGTTGGGCTCAGTGTGTTAAATGGATCACGTGGGTGATCGGTGGACTCCGTCGGAGCTCCAGAAGTGGTTTCGCGCGTCATGGATATTAAAATTGGACCCAGCGCGAAGTTTGGATCAAGGAACACCTTCCCGGATGCCTTCGGCAATTTTTAGAGTTGGAATTTGGCAGATTGGACTTCGGATTTGGATTCAGCGCGCGAAAACGATGAAAATGGACTATTCACTTGCTTTTTCCGGAGTCCGGGTGTTTCGGCACGTTTTTCGAGGCAAGGGTACTGTTCCGGCACCGGCGGCGGCGGCGCGCGGCGGCCGGCAGCGGCGGAGCGCGGCGGAGCAGGCTCTGGCGGGTGCGCGGTCCACCGCGGAGGCGTGCACCGGTCGCGGGCCAGGTGGCGGTTCCCGGTTGGGCCGGCGCAGCAGGCGCGGTCCACGGGAAGGGCGGGTGTACGGTGGACCGGTGGGGGGACACGTGGCGCACACCGGTTGGCCGGTCCACGTGCACCCGGTCCACGGCGCACCTGCGGGCGCCTCGGGAAGCGTGCGCGCAGAGGCGCAGGCGGCGGGCGCAGAGCGCACGTGGGCGCGTTGACGGCCGGTTCCCGCGCTTGGGGCGGCCACGTGTCGGCGTCTGGGGGGCGCCACGCGTCGCGCGAGGAGCGGCCGGGGTTGCTGTCGCCTGTTTGGCGGGCGACGTGGAGGCCCAGGGTGGATTCGGGCGGCCACAGTGCGCGCGCGCGGGGATTTCGGGCTGCTACAGTGCGCGCCCGAAAATCCCCAGCGCCCGGAAAGTGGGACATATCCGGTATTTCTTCAATTGTTTCTGCAGCCTATAAAAGCGATCCGAGCCTCCTTCTTCCCCCTTTTTCCGCCATTTCCGAGCCTCCTCTCGCCTGGGTGCCTTCAGCAAAGATGATCCCCGAGTTTGGCTGCATCCTTCTGCAAAGTTTTGGGATTTTTGGTGGCACGCTTATCGAGGTTTCTATTTTTACGGCGCGGCGCGACGCTCGTCCTTTTGGGTTCCCCTTCGTCGCGTTTCGGTGCGCGAGCTCCCCCGGCCTACTCCGACCACCTTTTCGAGTGATTTCTTCGCCGCTGGATTCGTGACGGACAGATCTACGATCTTGGTATTTTCAGCTTTCCCTCATTTCGCGCTTTTCGAGGTGTTTGTTCAAGCTTACTGTGACCCCATTTCTGTGAAGGAGATTTGGACAGCGGCTTGGTATTTCGGCGTTATCTCCGCAACCGGGCATCGTTTGACGACGTGCTTATACACTTTTTTCATCTACTCGGCGCAAGGAATATCACAGTATTTTTATTGGATTTTTCTGAGTTTTGCCCGAAGGTATATGTTCTTCCCCTTATCTGTAAATGGAATTACAGTTATGTTGCTGTGTGGTTTTGCGCACCTGTACTGTGGAATTTGTAACTCGGCCTACGGGGCTCGGAATTGGACGTGCAGGTACTCGTTTCGAAGGTATCGACGCGAGGATTACTGTGGTATTTTTATGGGATTTTTCTGGGCACTTTCGGTAGGTGAAATAAGCACGACTTTGGGACTGATTTTCAGATTGTGTATACTTGGTTAATTTTGGAATAAAAGTGTAATGTTGAGCCTTATTGATGTACTCAGGGGTGTTTTCAGTCGTTTGGAGCCAAGGCTTGCGCGACTTGTACCGAGGGTGTTATGTTGGCAGATTTTGAACCGTGGGCGTCTACCCACTTCACCGACTTCAGGTTTGCCTTGGTTTAAGCGCTTCAGGTGGGTAAGCTTAATATCAGTAACTATTTAAGGCAATGAGTATGTTATGGCAAATATAAGTGCACTTGTGGGGATGTCACCCCTCTATGACTGATGCATGCATGTTTAGGGTACATGGTTTATGTTGGTAAGTAGGTAAGCGTGATAATGATATTTGTATAATGATTGCAAGAATAGTATTTATGAGGTATACTGAGGACTTGCATGACTTGGACATCTATGTGATGACTAGTGTAAGCTTACCTAGGATAATGTTACCCTATGAGATTATGTAACATGCCATGTTAGCACATAGCCTTTCATGTGGTTGGTTTATGCTTTGGGACAGGATCTCGTAGCTATGTGCGAATTTGTACTCTGAGGAGTTATCATGATCATTCTGTTGATGAACCCTGAATTGTGGACAGATCTAGTTTTGGGATTCCGGCATGTTGTTTATTCCTAAAGGATCTATTATTATGCTTTACCCCCCTTTATTTCCTTGAGGACACTTGCATGCTTGTATGGTCATGTAGTTAGGCCATCTTTTACTGCTGCACTACTTATGGGAACTTGACTTAGGAGAAACCATGCTTTTCCTTTCTCCGCCTTTGCTAGTCAAGTGGTCAGTGTTGCTCGGGTTCGAGCAGGGGTCTGGATAGGGTAGTCAGGACTTCGTGTCTGGGACAGGTTGGCTTAGTTGTGGGGCTTTGCGGCAACCGCGGATATTGGGCGGTTGACCGGATGTTTCTCTATGCACCTGATTGGGTATCAGTTTTCTTTGGTGGATGGAGTTTCCCACTTATCGTTTAGTGCATCCGATTGAGGTCGGGTCTTTCCTTGGTGGTTGAGTTTTCCCACTTTGATCAGATTGATGATCAAGTCCTGCCGTTTAGAGATACTGGTGACATTGATGACAGAGATGCTTTACTCGTGTGGGTAGCTCCCCTCGAGTGCCGCTCCAGAGTAGGCTTCAGACCGTGTTGGGTTCCGGTCAGACCGTGTTGGGTTCCGGTCAGACCGTGTTGGGTGCCGGTCAGACCGTGTTGGGTTCCGGTCATTTGGACAGTGGGGTTTGACAGAGCAGGCAGTACCGGGTTTTATACCGGTTCATTCGATTGGGTTTATTTCGGTCAAATACTTTTAGTGTTACACTCGTGCCTGGGGACCGAGTGCAGACTGGTAGTTGAGTTTAGATCAGTGCTAGTATTATTGAGAGCCGTCTGGTTGACGGTGGTCCCGTGTCGTTGAGAGTACGTTGACCGCTGTGTGAGAGGTTGAGCATCATGATTCTATCCGTTCTGAGAGAGAGCGTGGATTTTGACCATAGCCTGCATGAGCCTCTACTCGATAGCGAGCTAGTCCGTTTGGACGCCCTACGTAATTCCTGCCTGTCAGCGGGAGGTGGTTGTAGGTGGGCGCAGGTTTGACTGGACCAGATGTGGCAGTCAGCTCGATTGGGTCGTTGGTGCACTTCATGTGCTAGTGGTTGCATACCACTGTTTGGTTCTCCCCCTTTTTGCCTTTAGTTAGGGGCAGGGTAGCTGTCGAGAGTCTCCAGCCTACTTATTTCAGTCTTATGACTTGGGTTAGTTTTTGTCTCTTGAGGACTTGGTGGGCAGACCGTCGGGTCTGGCGGTGGTACCCACTGAGAACTCCCTTTTTGGTGTAGTTCTCACACCCATTGGGGGTTCCCCCCCTTTTTCTTTCCTCTCCTTTGTTTTGCAGAGTCTTAGCGGGTGTTGCTGACTCTGCGGTTGTTGATCGAGGCGAGGGAGTCGCGAGCTAGATCCCTACCCGTCGTTGGAGAGTAGCGGTACCCCTTCAGAGGAGATCATCAGTAGATTACTTGTTTCTTTTTCCTCTTTTGAGAGACTGTTGTAGTGAGGATATTTTGTATTGAGAGACTGTACACTGTTGTATTTATTGGAGTTACCTCCCGTTTGAGTTCAGAGCTTGTATTTGAGGATATTGTTTTATTATTATTTTGGGAGGCGGACAGTGTTGTTTTATTTCCAGTTGTACAGTGATTGATTTTGGTTATACAACATATTTTTTTATTTATAGCTCTGATATCTGTTTAGTTATAGTACTTTTCTTGCAGGTAGGACGCTTCGCCTATGCAGGTTGGCATAGGTGGCGGATCTGTTTGGCGGGCCCGGGTCGCAGTTTCGACCCCGGGGCGTGACACTCTCTCTCAACCCCTTGTTTTGCTTTGCCAGTTTCTTTGAAACCCTCAGAAGTTTATGGTAGGCAAAAGCAAGCTCTTCACCTTCGGAATTATCCGATTCATTGTCCGTTTCAATCTTTTCAACTTGTGAGGAGTTGGATAATGAGTCAGATGTACTCGCCATTAAGCACATGAAGGGTGAAGATGTGGACGCGTGGAATGCCGTTGCATTATTCTCTTCATCACTTGAAGATGACTCATTTGACGTTGAGGTGTCATCCCAAGTGACGGCTTGCATCGCTTTCTTCTTTGACGGATTCTTATTTGGACACTCCGTTGAGATATGGCCGTATCCTCAGCACTTGAAGCATTGGACTTGTCCTTCTGAGCTTTTCTTATCCTTTGAAAAACTTTCTTTCTTTCTTGACTTTTGGCTTGAAAAACCTTTGCCTTTCTTCCACTTTCCGGAGGATGAAGTTTTACTTGAATTACCCCTTCAAAAGTTTCGGCAAAAATTTCTTGTCAAGAGAGCAAGCTGCTTCTCAAAGTCCTCCATAGATAGGTTCTCGTCATCGTATGAGGAGGATGAATCCGCGTCTTCTTCTTTTGTTGTTTTCAATGCAAAACCTGAAGACTTAGAAGTAGATGCTTTTCCAGAAGAATAGTTAGTAGGAAATGTCATTTCATATGTTTGTAATGAACCAACTAATTCTTCTACACGGATTTCGTCCGGGTGTTTAATAGTTTCAATGGCCGTAACTTTGGAACGAAATCTTTCAGGAAGAGTTCTTAAGATCTTTCTTACAATTTTAAATTCTGGAATCTTCTCTCCCTAGTTAGCTCATGTGTTTACGATGTCTTGCAATTGTGTATAGTAGTCTGTGAATGATTCATTTTCTGCCATGAAAATAGAGTCAAATCTGCTCGTAAGCATTTGCAGCTTTTGAATCTTCACAAGGTTAGTTCCCTCATGTGTAACTTGAAGAACATCCCAGATTTCTTTCGCAGTCTCACATGCCGAGATGCGAGAGAATTCTGTTTGTGACAAGGCATTAAATAAAGCGTTAATTCCTTTGCCATTGTAAGAAGATAAGTCTATCTCTTCCTTGGTTCATTTCGACCTAGGTTTGATGGTGAGAACATCAACAATAATTTCAGTTGGATTAAACCATCCTAACTCAATTGATTGCCACACCCGTTCGTCGATGGAAGTAAGAAATGCTTTCATCCGTACTTTCCAGAAGGCATAATTTGTTCCATCAAAGAACGGGGGTCTGTTGATGTTTCCACCTTCAGCCATTGTTTACAACCCTATTCCCGCTCTGATACCAATTGTTGGGTTAAGGTTAAAAAGGATCTAAATAGGGGAAAACCCACCTAGAGGGGGGGGTGAATAGGTGTAAACAATAAACACTCAAAAATCGTTGCGTAATGAAACCCAATGTGGAAATGAAAATATAACACACAAGATTTTTACGTGGAAAACTCCAACACCGGAGTAAAAAACCACGAGACCGATAACACGGCGAAATCCACTAGAATTATAACACGTACAAAGGTGATATACCGTACTCACAGACGACTCGACCTTTTTCCATACGCTCCTAGTAGATCTTCTCCGCTCGCTCCGCAACGCTGCTCGAATCCACGATTAGCGTCCAACGCCGAATCCACGGCGTCCAACGTCGAATCCACGACGTCCGACCGAATCCACGGTCTTCACCCAGTAGCACGTCTCGAATCCACGAACGTACCTCGCTCCGAATCCACGAGAGCGGTAGCACCTTGAATCCACAAGGCCACGCGAGTCCACGCGCCGATTTTGGAAAAATCATTGTTTTTGGGTGGTGATGATCCGTCGAATACTTAGATCAAAGATAGATCGGAAATACCATCTAAGTATTCATTAATTTGATTCTACTCAAAATCTGAGTATGAAAACCTAGAATCAAATTAATCAATATAGATGGAGAAACATGGATGTAATCTAGTTATTTTCTTTCTTCTCTATATATGGATCTCTCTCTTTTTGACCGTATTTATGTTTTTCTTTGATTACCTCGGATTCCCCCGAAAAACTAAATCGTAGGGTTTATTTATAGGTTAGAAACCATTGGAAGAGGATAAGAATCAAAAACTGACCTAATCTGGAATTTTACAGGACGACGGTCCGGACTGGAATCGACGGTCCGGACTGTCGTGGCTTAAACCGACAATTTTCAAAAAAACATACGTTCGGGGTCCGGACTGAAATACCATGGTCCGGACTGTTCATGCAATTCCTTCAGAATTCACGTTCGGGGTCCGGACTGAAATACTACGGTCCGGACTGTTGATGCAATTCCTTCAGAATTCACGTTCGGGGTCCGGACTGTAATGCCTGATCCGGATCCTGAACATGTAGTATGTCCAGTTTTTGATTTTTTATGCAATTAAAAATTCATCCAAGTGTTTCTACACTATAAGAAGTATTCGGATCACCAAAAATATTTAGTTAAACGTACATGATCCTTTTGAATTCTTCTTGCTTGAGATTGAGGTATATGATCCACATTCCTTTATCTTCAATCTTCAAGACTTAACCATTTTCACGAAATATGCCAAAACAAAATCCTTAACAGAAATTTTTGCTTGGGTACCGGTACGGGGAACCCGAGTACCGGTACTTAGCCTCCAGAACTTGGGGGTAGTGAGGTAATTTCCTGTTTTGAGTGAGGGCAAAAGGGTAACTTCACATCCCAACCACCCTCTGCACCGCATTAACTCCTCTCTACCCTTTATAAGATAACCCTCTTCCTCCTCTCTTCTCAGCTGGAACCAGGGGAGGAAAGAAAGAGATCGAACGAGAGAGAGAAAGGGAGAGAGAGTTGGACGGGGAGCTTCGGCTGGTGTTGCGCGAAGCCGACAGAGGGAGTGTGAGTGTGCATGCTATGAGCACTAGGTGGATTTTCTTCGCGCCGAAGCTTCGGGTTTCGATCGTGAGCGTGTTGGAGAGCTTGACCTATTGAGGAGAGCTCGGTTGGAGCTTGCGCGCGCGAACACCGTACCAGAGGTGAGTGCTGTGCGTTTCTGAGTTTTCAGATTTTTTCGCAGATTTTTGGATTTTGGCGGATATTGGATTTTTGAGGCTTGGGATGAGGTTCCTTACTCTTTTCTTCTTCCTTGTGATGAGAGGAGCAGTTGGGTGCTGCGTGGGCTGTTGGAGCTTTGGAGTTTCCCTGTGTACTGCGCGGAGCCGACAGAGTGTGTGTGCGCGCGTGTTGCGGACTTGGTGAAGCTGGGCTGTGGAGTGACCTGAACTTGGAGGGAGCCTAGCATGAGGCTTTGGAGCTTGCTGTGAGCTCCTGGAGGTTTCCCTTAGGCAGCGGCAGAGGTGCGCGCGACCAGGTTGCCGAGGAGTTATTTTCGGTAGATTTTTGACAATGAGCGAGTCCGCGTTTCACCGACTTCGGCGTAACCTGTGGAAAGTGATCCAGGTGGGTTGGAAATTCTTCCAAACTTTGTGGAATGCCTTCTAATGCTATTGTATGCATGTTTAGCATGTCTAGCTTATCTGTTATTATACTTGGTAAATCTGATAGTTGCCTAGAAAATTACAGAATGACAATGTTAAACCCCAGATATTTTTTAGCATGATCTAGAGATGATTGGATACTAGACTACCCATTTTCTTGCCATTCGGGATGCATCTGGACATTTATAAATTTTTGAAACTGGTTTTAAGTTAAAACTCCTATTTTAAATTATTTTAAAATATTGAGAGCATTATGGATGGTCCGGGTAGCTCGGGATGCATGTATCCTCGTGCTGGGGGGCCAAGTGGATTTTTATAGCTCTATGGGATGAGTTTCTAGTGTCATGAGAGATTGAGTATTGTTTCACTTCGGGGACGGAAGCTACGGGCGGCTGTGCCTGCAGCCTGTTCTTGTTTGATTGGGGTTGTAGGCGTCAGTCTTTCGGAATTTTCGGGCCCTCATGTGAGAGATTGAGGACTGGTTCCAAGCTACGAGCGGCTGTGCCTGCAGCCTGTTCTTGTTTGATTGGGGTGTAGGTGTCAGTCTTTCGAAATTTTTGGGACCTTCATGGATGTCGATTGGTTTACTCTAGATCGTGGGTTGGGCATTAGCAGATTGAGTCGTAGAGGGTTCTCCGACTTAGCTATGGTTATTTGGGCATTATCAGATTGAGTCGTGGAGAGTTCTCCGACTGAGTTATGGTTATTTGGGCGTTCCAGTTTCTAATCTATTTGATCGTGGATTATAGCCTGCAGATGCCGCATCTTTTTATGCCAGATGAGACACGCTTGAGCTCGGTGGGGTCGCTCCCCTCGAGTTGCCGCTTCGGATGCGATAATGATACGCCTGATGAGGCTGCTTTGCGTGGTACTGTGATAGTTCGGTTAGACACCCTTCGTTGATACACGAGGGACCCTACATTGGAGTAGTAGGGGGGCGCAGGCTTGACTGGATAAGATTTGGCAGTCAGTGAGATTTGGGTTGATGTGAGCACCTCGTGAGCGAGTGGATGCATTGCATGTTCTTAGTTGACTTTTTCCTTTGAGCAAGATACTTGAGGCATATTAGCTGTAGTTCCATTTCAGCTTTCATATTATCTATTTGTATACCTATTGTTTTGCCTCCAGTAGACTTAGTGGGCATATCGTGGATATTGGTGATGGTACCCACTGGGAATTACCTATTGCGGTAGTTCTCACACCCGCTGCGGTGACAGGTTCCCAGAGGTTGCTGTTCCGGCTTCTATTCGTGCGGAGACAGCAGATCGAGGTAAGGGCATGGCAGAGTAGCTCCCTTCCCATTTTATTTTGAGAGTCAGAGGTAGAGGTACCCTGTATTTTTTTTGAGATTCCACTTTTGTACTGGACAGTCTGGGAGATTTGTATATTTATTTACATAGCAGGAGAGACTATGTATGGTGGATTTATGTTTATTCGGATGTTCAGTTCATGATTCTGTAGCTACTAGTTTTATTTCAGCTCTGATACATGTTTAGCTATAGATCTGACTTGCAGGGTAGACGCTTCGTCTGTGCGGGGATTCCCGTACAGATGGCGGATCTGTTGGCGAGCCCGGGTCGCAGTTTCGACCCTAGGGCGTGACACGCACCACCTCATCAAGGTACAACTGAGCAAGTCGCTCTAAAGGCCAAGTCATCTGTACAGGAAGGAAGTGAGCAGACTTGGTGAGTCTGTCCACGATCACCCAAACCGCATCGGCTCCACTCTGTGCTCTAGGCAGTCCCACAACGAAGTCCATAGTGACATGGTCCCATTTCCACTCGGGAATTGGAAGGCTCTGCAACTTGCCAGCAGGTACTCGGTGCTCTGCTTTTACTTACTGACAAGTTAGACAATGAGCCACAAACCTCCCAATGTCCCGCTTCATACCACTCCACAAAAAATGTGCATTGAGGTCCTTATACATCTTAGTACCACCAGGATGAATGATATAAGGAGTATAATGGGCCTCTCTCAAGATCTGCTCCCTAATCTCAGTGTCCATAGGCACGCAGGCTCGGTCCCTGTACCGGAGTACTCCCGAAGCATCCACAGAAAAATCCTCTGTCTGATCAGCCTGACACTGCTCTCTGATCCTCATCAAGTGGGGGTCCTTACTCCGTCTCTCTCTAATCCTGTCAAGCAGAGTGGGCTGCACGACCAAAGACATAGGTCGAGCAGAGACCCAGGGGAAACAACCTCTAACTCTAACCGTCTCATCTGCTCTAACAATGGCGGCTGCTGTGTAATCATCAGGCTCAAACTCTGCACTGTACTCCAGCCCAAAACATTTGCACACATCCAAGCCACTATGGGGGCGTCACCGCAATTCAACCTCGACTGACAGGACAAAGATCCATCGTCTCCTCCACCATATAAAACGCTAGGTCTCACAACCCCTATCCATCAACTATGTAACTGTACCATCAGCTCACAGTGTTAAGGAATTTGTATTGGCATATTTCGTGAAGTGGTTAAGTCTTGAAGATTGAAGATGAAGATGTTTGGATCATATACCTCAATCTCAAGAAAGAAGAATTCAAAAGGATCAGGTACGCTTAACTAAATAATCTTGGTGATCCGAATACTTCTTATAGTGTAGAAACACTTGGATGGATTTTGAATTGCATAAAAATCAAGAAACTGGACTGTTACATGTTCAGGATCCGGATCAGGGTACTTCAGTCCGGACCCCGAACATAGGGAAGTTCATGCGGAATTTCAGTCCGGATCGCCCTTGGTTCAGTCCGGACCCCGAACGTGGATTCTGCAGAAATCGCATTAATAGTCCGGACCGTGGTTCTTTCAGTCCGGACCCCGAACACAATTTTTCAGGAATTCTCTGAAAAATAACGACAGTCCGGATCAAGCTAAATCCAGTCCGGACCGTCGTACGGGATAAAGTCTGTTAAAGTCAGTTTTTGATTCTTATCCTCTTCCAAAGGTTTCTAACCTATAAGTAAACCCTAATTTCATCTTTTAGGGTAATCCACAATAAGTTTTGTATTTCGTAAATGAACGAGAAAAATTAACGGAGAAAAACTTAGAAAAATCCATATATAGAGAAGAAAGGAAAAACTAGATCTATTCTATGTTTCTTCATCTATATTGATTAATTTGATTCTAGGATTTCTAACTCAGATTTTGAGTAGAATCAAATTAATGAATACTTAGATGGTATTTCCGATCTATCTTTGATCTAAGTATTCGGCGGATTTTCACCACCAACAAAAAAATGATTTTTCCAAAAATCGGCGCGTGGATTCGCGTGGCCTTGTGGACTCAAGGTGCTACCGCTCTCGTGGATTCAGAGCGAGGTACGTTCGTGTGATCGAGACGTACTACTTGGTAGAGACCGTGGATTCGGTTGGACGTCGTGGACTCGACGTTGGACGCCGTGGATTCGGCGTTGGACGCAAATCGTGGATTCGAGGCGCGTTGCGGAGCGAGCGGAGAAGATCTACTTGGAGCTTGTGGAAAAAGGTTGAGTCGTGTGTGAGTACATTATTTCACCTTTGTACGTGTTTAATCTTACTGGATTTCACCGTGTGATCGGTCCCGTGGTTTTTTACTCCTGGTTTGGAGTTTTTCACGTAAAATCTCTGCGTGTTATTTACTTTTCCGCATTGGGTTTTTGTTACGCAAAGATTTTGGAGTGTTTATTGTTTACACCTATTCACCCCCCTCTAGGTGTTTTTTCCCCTGTTCAGATCCATATATAACATAACCCACAAGTGGTATCAGAGCAGGAATAGGGTTGTAAACAATGGTTGAAGGTGGAAACATCAACAGGCAACCGTTCTTCGATGGAACAAACTATGCTTATTAGAAAGTACGCATGAGAGAGTTTTTAATTTCCATCGATGAACGGGTGTGGCAATCAATCGAGTTTGGATGGTCAAATCCTACTGAAATTATTGCTGATGTTCGCACCATCAAACCTAGGTCGAAATGGATCAAGGAAGAAATTGATGCATCTTCTTACAACGGCAAAGGAATTAACGCCTTATTTAATGCTTTGTCGCAAACTGAATTCTCTCGCGTCTCGGTATGTGAGACTGCGAAAGAAATCTGGGATGTTCTACAAGTTACACATGAAGGAACAAACCTTGTGAAGATTCAAAAACTGCAAATGCTTACGAGAAAATTTGACTCAATTTTTATGGCAGAAAATGAATCGTTCACAGATTATTATACACGATTGTAAAATATCGTTAATACATGTGCTAACTTGGGAGAGAAAATTTCAGAATCTAAAGTTGTAAGAAAGATTTTAAGGACTCTTCCTGAAAGATTTCGTGCCAAGGTTACGGCCGTTGAAACAGTTAAACACCCGGACGAAATCCGTGTAGAAGAATTAGTTGGTGCACTTCAAACTTATGAAATGACTTTTCCTACTAACAATTCTTCTGGAAAGCCTTCCTCTTCTAAGTCTTCAGGTTTTGCATTGAAATCAACAAAAGAAGAAGATGCGGATTCATCCTCCTCAGACGATGATGAGAATCTATCAATGGAGGATTTCGAGAAGCAACTTGCACTCTTGACGAGGAAATTTCGCCGGAACTTTCGAAGGGGTGTTAAGGAATTTGTGTTGGCGTATTTCGTGAAAATGTTTAAGTCTTGAAGATTGAAGATGAAGAAGTTTGGATCATATACCTCAATCTCAAGAAAGAAGAATTCAAAAGGATCATGTACGTTTAACTAAATATTTTTGGTGATCCGAATACTTCTTATAGTGTAGAAACACTTGGATGAATTTTTAATTGCATAAAAATCAAAAACTAGACATACTACATGTTCAGAGTCCGGACCTGACATTACAGTCCGGACCCCTAACATAGGATAGTTCATGCGCAATTCCAGTCCGGACCTTGGTCACTTCAGTCCGGACCCCGAACGTGGAATTTGCAGGAATTGCATGAATAGTCCGGACCGTGGGAATTTCAGTCCGGACCCCGAAGGTATGTTTTTCTGGAAAAAGTCTGTTTCGCTACGACAGTCCGGACCGCCATAATTCCAGTTTGGACCGTCGTCCTGTAAAATTCCAGAAAAGGTTAGTTTTTGATTCTTATCCACTTCCAACAGTTTCTAACCTATATCTAGACCCTACGATTCATTTTTAGGGTAATCCAAAATACGGTCAAAAAGAGAAAAATCCACATATAGAGAAGAAAGGAAATAACAAGATTAAATCTATGTTTCTTCATCTATATTGATTAATTTGATTCTAGGTTTTCATACTCAGATTTTGAGTAGAATCAAATTAATGAATACTTAGATGGTATTTCCGATCTATCTTTGATCTAAGTATTCGACGGATCATCACCACCCAAAAACAACGATTTTCCCAAAATCGGCGCGTGGACTCGCGTGGCCTTGTGGATTCAAGGTGCTACCGCTCTCGTGGATTCGGAGCGAGGTACGTTCGTGGATTCGAGACGTGCTACTGGGTGAAGACCGTGGATTCGGTTGGACGTCGTGGATTCGACGTTGGACGCCGTGGATTCGGCGTTGGACGCTAATCGTGGATTCGAGGAGTGTTGCGGAGCGAGCGGAGAAGATCTACTAGGAGCGTATGGAAAAAGGTCGAGTCGTCTGTGAGTACTGTATATCACCTTTGTACGTGTTATAATTCTAGTGGATTTTGCCGTGTTATCGGTCCCGTGGTTTTTTAATCCGGTTTTGGAGTTTTCCACGTAAAAATCTTGCGTGTTATATTTTCATTTCCGCATTGGGTTTTATTGCGCAAGAAGTGGTATCAGAGCGGGTTTTAGGTTTATCTATCATGTCGGGTGTAAGTGGTAATATTTATAGACCTCCTCTTTTTGATGGGATTAATTATGCTTATTGGAAAGTGCGGATGAGAGCTTTTCTCATCGCAATTGATGAGCGTGTATGGCAATCCGTGGAATACGGTTGGGTGCATCCTGTTGAGGAAGTAGGAAATTCTACTACCCAAAAACCTCGCTCTAGATGGTCCAAAGAGGAAATCGAAAGATCTTCTTGCAATGGGAAAGGTATGAACGCTCTATATAATTCTCTTTCCTCGACTGAGTTCACACGAATTTTCGCATGTGAAACCGCGAAGGAAATTTGGGATATTCTCAAAATTACACATAAGAGTACTAATCTAGTAAAAATTCAAAAGCTCCAGATGCTTACAAGTCAATTTGACTCTATTCATATGGAAGAGCATGAATTATTTACAGATTATTATACTAGACTTCAAGATGTAATCAATACTTGTGCTAATTTAGGAGAAAAGATCCCGGAGTCGAGAGTTGTAAGAAAGATACTTCGGACTCTTCCGGAACGGTTTAGAGCAAAGGTTACCGCCATTGAAACCGTTAGTCATCCGGATGAGATGAGAGTAGAGGAATTAGTAGGTGCTTTACAAACTTATGAGATGACTTTTCCTACTAATCAAGTTTCTTCCAAGTCTTCTTCTAAGCTTACAGGTGTTGCATTCAAATCTACAAAGGAAGAAGATGGTGAATCAAGTTCCGACGATGAAATCACTTTTGCCAATTTTGAAGAACAATTGGCGCGGATCGTAAAGAAATTTCGTCGGAAGTTTTGGAAGAATCGAACCGATGGATCTTCATCCTCGAAACCAACTAAAGGATCATCGGGTTCTAAATCCTCTAACCTCAAAAGCTCTGCAAAACCTTCTAAGGAAAAAGATGAATTCGAAGGGGAAATCCAATGTTATAGATGCAAAGGCTACGACCATATTTCAACGGATTGTCCTTCTCCAAAATCATATAAAAAGAAGGCTTTGCAAGCAAAAACTTGGGACGATTCTACTTCTAATGAATCGACCTCAAGTAAAGAGGAAAAAGTCGTTGCCTTTCATGCCTCTCAAATTCCTTCTTCTAATATTTGCTTATCATCTTTAATCACTGACTCTATTCCTTTGATTTTGCATGAAACATCAACATCCGGCGGAGAGTCATCAAGTGAGGGGGAGTCGGACGAAGAAGAACTCGTTGAGGCATATCAACAACTTCTTACGGAATCAAAGAAGATGGCCAAGCATATTAAGAAGTTGATAAAGCAACGACTTGAGATTCAAGACGAGAATCATGCTTTAAAGATCAAATTTCATGATCTCGAGGAGGAACGAGAGCTTTTATTGGACAATAATAAAATCCTCCAAGAAAAGAAAAATCAATCGGAAACGTTCGTTAATTCCCATATTAACAAGATTGATTTTCTTGAAAAGTAGTTTGAGGAAATTCATGTCACCAACCAAGCTTTGACCAAGCAAGTTCATCAACTTAAATCCGACATACAAAGGCTTTCAACTGGTTCCAAGAAATTTGATTGTATGTCCGAATTAGGTCAAACAAACAAGGTTGGTTTGGGATTTAAAAAGAACCAAACTGTGAAGGCTTCAAGTTCCACAACTAAATTGAGAGGAAGAATTTGTCACCAATGTGGACTTGAAGGACACTTGATGAAGACGTGCCCAAAAAGGAGAAAGAAGAATTCTTCGGCAACTTCATCTACGGAGCGGACTCAACGGAATCAAAAGCAACATCAATTCAATAGAGTTCACTCAATCCACCAAAGGTCCGAGCCACAACATCAATCATACAAGTGGATCATTGCGAGGCAAAGACCTAAGGTGGATCAACAGTCAAAGCTATCATCTCCCAACCACAATGAATCAAGACAACCCAAAATCCGACCATTTTGGATTCGGAAAGGTTATATTTCCTTGTCTTAAGTTCTAAATAGCTTATGACTGTATGTAATGCTTTGATTGGTTTTCCTTTCATATTTTTCTGAATCTCTGCATTACATGTTTTCAATGCTCTTCGTTTTTATGTTTTGTTTTTGAACAAAAGGGTTTTTAACGAACAAGTGCATTGAATAAAAAAGGTTTCACTTTCAATCACTCCAATTTAATTTTATATGAATTATCAACTTTACTCCATAATCATAATTCTTGAAGATACTTCATTATAGGAGTTTTTGATAATTATATTCATCAAATTTTAGTAATCATGTGTGATCTTTAGATGCTTAACCTATCTCGGTTGTGTGAATTCGTTGTGATAAACATGAGACAACCGATATGTCACGCCCCGGGGTCGAAACTGCGAGCCGGGCCCGCCAAACAGATCCGCCACCTATGCCAACCCGCATAGGCGAAGCGTCCTACCTGCAAGAAAAGTACTATAACTAAACAGATATCAGAGCTATAAATGAAAATCTGCTGTAACTAAAATCAATCACTGTACAACTGGAAATGAAACAACACCGTCTGCCTCCCAAAAATAATAATAATACAATATCCTCAAGTACAAGCTCTAAACCCAACCGGGAGGTAACCCCAATATATACAACAGTGTACAGTCTCTCAATACAAAATATCCTCACTACAATAGTCTCTCAAAAGAGGAAAAAGAAACAACTAAACTACAGATGATCTCCTCTGAAGGGTACCGCTACTCTCCAACGACGGGTAGGGATCTAGCTCGCGACTCCCTCGCCTCGATCAACAACCGCAGAGTCGGCAACACCCGCAAGACTCTGCAAAACAAAGGAGAGGAGAGAAAGAGGGGGGAAAACCCCCAAAGGGTGTGAGAACTACTCCAAAAAGGGAGTTCTCAGTGGGTACCACCGCCAGACCCGACGGTCTGCCCACCAAGTCCTCAAGAGACAAAAACTAACCCAAGTCATAAGACTGAAATGAGTAAGTTGGAGACTATCAACAGCTACCCTGCCCCTAACTAAAGGCTAAAAGGGGGAGAACCAAACAGTGGTATGCAACCACTAGCACATGAAGTGCACCATCGACCCAATCGAGCTGACTGCCACACCTGGTCCAGTCAAACCTGCGCCCACCTACAACCACCTCCCGCAGACGGGCAGGAATTACGTAGGGTGTCCAAACGGACTAACTCGCTATCGAGTAGAGGATCATGCAGGCTATGGTCAAAATCCACGCTCTCTCTCAGAACGAATAGAATCATGATGCTCAACCTCTCACACAGCGGTCAAAGTACTCGCAACAACACGGGACCACCGTCAACCAGACGGCTCTCAACAATACAAGCACTGATCTAAACTCAACTACCAGTCTGCACTCGGCCCCCAGGCACGAGTGTAACAATAAAAGTATTTGACCGAAATAAACTCAATCGAATGAACCGGTATAAAACCCGGTACTGCCTGCTCTGTCACCAATCTCTCGAACTCAGTATATCCACTGTCCAAATGACCGGAACCCAACACGGTCTGACCGGCACCCGACACGGTCTGACCGGAACCCAACACGGTCTGACCGGAACCCAACACGGTCTGAAGCCTACTCCGGAGCGGCACTCGAGGGGAGCTACCCACACGAGTAAAGCATCTCTGTCATCAACATCATCAGTATCACGAAACAGCAGGACTTGATCATTAATCTGATCAAAGTGGGAATACTCAACCACCAAGGAAAGACCCGACCTCAATCGGATGCAACTGAACGATAAGTGGGAAACTCCATCCACTAGAGAAAACCGACACCCAAATCTGGTGCATAGAGAAACATCCGGTCAACCGCCTAATATCCGCGGTTGCGGCAAAGCCCCACAACTAAATCAACCTGCCCAGACACGATGTCCCGACTACACTACCCAGACCCCCTGCTCGAACCCGAGCAACACTGACCACCTGACTAACAAGAAGGAGAAAGGAAAAGCATGGTTACTCCTAAGTCAAGTTCCAATAAGTAGTGCAGCAGTAAAAGATGGCCTAACTACATGACCATACAAGCATGCAAATGTCCTCAAGGAAATAAAAGGGGGTAAAGCATAATAATAGTTCCATTAGGAATAAACAACATGCCGGAATCCCAAAACTAGACCTGTCCACAACTCAGGGTTCATTAATAGAATGATCATAATAACTCCTCAGAGTACAAATCCGCACATAGCTACGAAATCCTGTCCCAAAGCATAATCCCACCACAAGAAAGGCTATGTGCTAACATGGCATGTTACATAATCTCATAGGGTAACATTATCCTAGGTAAGCTTACACTAGTCATCACATAGATGTCCAAGTCATGCAAGTCCTCAGTATACCTCATAAATACTATTCTTGCAAATCATTTATACCAATATCATTAACAAGCTTACCTACTACCAACATAACCCATGTACCCTACACATGCATGCATCAGTCATAGAGGGGTGACATCCCCACAAGTGGACTTATATTTGCCACAGCATAAACATTGCCTTAAACAATTACTGATAACAAGCTTACCCACCTGAAGTGCTTAAACCAAGGCAAACCTGAAGTCGGTGAAGTGGGTAGACGCCCCGGGTCCAAAATCTGCCAACATAACACCATCTGTACAAGTCGCGCAAGCCTCGGCTTCAAACAGCTGAAAACACCCCTGAGTACAACAATAAGGCTTAACATTACACTTTTATTCCAAAATTAACCAAACATACACAATCTGAAAATCAGTCCCAAAGCCGTGCCTATTTCACCTGCTGCAAGTGCCCAGAAAAATCCAATAAAAATACCACAGCAATCCTCGCGTCGATACCTTCGAAACGAGTACCTGCACGTCCAATTCCGAGCTTCCTACACTGAGAAACAATTCCGACAAGGGAACCACCTCGAATTAAACTACTCTCAAAAACTGTAGCAATAACTACTGTTCACAGATATTCTTCACCTTCGAGAAATATTCAGAAAATTCCAAGAAAATTTGGGCATATTCCTCGTGATGTGTAGATGCAAATCGCCTCTTGAATCGCCCCAATCCGATGCCTGTGCGCGAAGATATCACCAAAACACTGCGCCGCTGTCCCAGAACTCCGCCCAGAAAAAGAGGTTACAAGATGATCCGAAAGACCCATGAAAAGCTCGGAATGGGAAAGACCAGTAAACATGGGAAACATAGCCCTACCTGTCGTGAAGCCAACGGCACAAGAATCACAGAAAAAGGTGCTCGGGGTAAGCCGGGGGAGTCCTCGCACCAAAACGCGACGAAGAAGACCACAAACGAACGAGCGTCGCGCCGCGCCGTAAAAATGGTAACCTCGGGATGCGTGCCACTGAAAAATCTGGAACTCTGCAGATGGATCCGTCCCAGGGAGATGAAGAAAACTCGTGAAGGTGGCACTGTGAAAGGAGGAACAGGGAGAAAGTTCTCTTCAGTTGAACTCGGCCCTTTTATACTTTGCAGGAAACAAATCACTTAATACCCATTTAGTCCCAATTTCCGGGCGCTGGGGGTTTTCGGGCGCGCACTGTAGCAGCCCGACATCCCCGCGCGCGAACACTGTAGCCGCCCGAATCCATCCTGGGCCTCCACGTCGCCCGCCAAACAGGCGACAGCCGATCCCGCCGCACGCGTCGCTCCGCGTGGCCACCCGCGGACGACGACACGTGGCACGCACCCGGTCAGCGCCCGCCTGCCGCGCCCACGTGCCCGCCTGACGCCGCCGCCTGCCACCCCTGCCGCGCACAGTTGACCAACCAATAGGTGAATGCCACGTGTCATGCCTCTGCCTAGTGAACCCGGTGCACGAAATCACGTGGACCGAACCAATAGAAACCTGCCACGTGTCCAAGCCCGGTGCACCATAAACCATGAGCCATCCCGAATACTGCGTAGACCAACCGCCGTGAACCCACCTCTAGGATGATGCCACGTGTCCACCCCCCGGTGCACCATGCGCCCCGCACTCTCCGTAGACCGCGCCCCGCGGACCGGCCCACTCCTGAGCCGCCACGCGTCCAGCCCCCGGTGCACGCCTGCCGCGTGGACCGGGCGGCCCGCGCCTCCGTCCGCCGCGCTGCCGGCGGCCGCTCCGCCGCTGCCGCCGCCGCCGGAAACACTGTTCCGGCGTGAACAGCGTCCGGTGCTCAAAAATGACAAGTGGGTAGTCCGTTTTAACCGTTTTCGCGCGCTGAATCCGAATTTGATGTCCATTTCGCCAAATTCCAACTCCAAAATTTGCCGAAGGCATCCGGAAAGGTAATCCTTGGTCCAAACTTCGCGCTGAGTCCAGATTTAATATCCACTTCGCGCGAAACCACTTCTAACGATTCGACGGAGTCCAATGATCACCCACGTGATCCATTAAACACACTGAGCCCAACACTAATGTCCAATTGGGGCACAAATCCCACCAACACGCCACATAGGCCTCCGGGAGCTGTAGATGATCCAGTAATATCGACGTGGGGATCCAGGTCCTCACATCCTCCCCCACTAAGAAAAGTTTCGTCCTCGAAACTAACTCAAATCCCCCAAGGGTCCCACATACCACGGGTAGGTATCCATCAATAACGCCTCCAGCTCCCGAAACATCGCTCACTCCCCGTGATTACTTCCCAACAACAACAACAACAAGTACGGCATGGCCCGACATGCGATTTTCTCATCTCTCGAGCCAGAAATCGCAACGGGCATCCCTCGTACTCCAACAATCACAGATCTCAGAAGGGGCAAGTCAATCACGGGCGAGGGATCCAAAAGCAAAACAATCCTGAGCTGAGACGTGAAACAACACAGAGGCCCCATCAAGAGCCGGGGGAAACAGAATAACCATCCGCGCAACACGCACTAAACCACCTCCTGGTGTCTACTCAACCAGGACCACCCGAAGTATACCCACAGATTCATCCCATGAGGAAAAAGATCCAATAAGCTGGGGTCTTCACTCGGTTACTTCCGATCCAAAATCACCCGAGTGGCCTACTCAACCATGAGCTACCCTCAAAAGGGATCCTCAAGAGACACAATCTCAAGCCACGGTTGGACACTCAACAAGCCAACATAACTCCAACAGATCCACGGGTCGAAAGGATGCCCTGACGGGGACCAAACCGTCAGTGAACGGGAGGGAAAACTGGCTCGAAAGGCGATCAAAATGCGGAGGCTCAAACTCGCGGTCAAAAATCCCAAATCAGCAACAACAATCCGCGAAAATCCCACTCAAGATGCTGAGTAATCAAAACTGATAGCCAAGCAGGCATGGCCTACGCCCAGGTATAACAATCCAAGCTGGAAATAAAGGACGTACTGAAAGGCTCAACTGTGGAACCCAAGCTGCCTGCAAAACAGCGGTTCATCCTGCCCCAACACTCATAGGGTTGGACTAGTGAAGTGTGGACCGAAGATCCACCCACGGTAACTCTACCGCCACAATGGGAGGCATCACTAAAACACACAGTTCCATCTCCCAACACAGGAAACACTAGCATTGGCGCTAATACCAGTCACATTAACCATTGGCCATGCTCTCTTGGCACCGCCAAGTCTAGAAGCTCCTCACCTCAAGAATGAAAGTTGGTCTCAGTCAACTTGAATAACATCCACTTGGTCGGGTTCCACCGCCGTCCCTACGGCTCGAAAAAAAGCGACCCAAGAAGGTATGCTTCTGCAGCTACATCTTGTACCTCAATAACTTGGCATACCGCTTCATCCACACGGGCATGGTAGCACATCCACAAAGCGCTCCTCGTACTCCAAGTCACTCTGGGAGTAAATCAAAATATCCTCGGAAAACACCACTCCCAGTCCGTCCAAGTACAACTGGGACCTACTATCCCTCAGATCTTGAAGTCCACAGGGCATTCGTCATTCCATTGGCCTCACTAACAACTCATAATGCCCCCACCGCGTCCAAAACGCCACCTAGGCGAAGTCCTCAGCTGTCTAACACCAAGTGGGTACTCGCATCATACACCAACTGCCGGAGTACAACTCCATCATAAGGTCCTAGATACCATAAAAGGACCCTCACATTCGTGTATCAACGATGTGGCATCACCACCGTATACCAACGGCGTGGCACTAGGTCAAACAGACCCCTCGATCCATCGGACCCTGCAACAGTGCCAAGGCTCTCTCTCAGCTCTACCGGTGATATCTAATGAGGTGCCGTCCAGGGTGGCGCGGTTCCTCGAACCACGTCAAACGCAATCTCTATCTCCCTAACCGGCGGCATTACCAACGACTAAGGTGAAATCACACCCGGGATCTCATGGGAAACAGAGATATCCATGAGTCCCGGTGCCGCCGTAAGCACCTCTCACTCTCCCGCTAAAACCAGAGTGCTCTAACAACCTCAACGAGCAAGCCTCCAATTGCCCGCCTTGCCGAAGATCAAAAGTCCTCTCTTGCCGCAGTCGAACATCCTGTGGCATAGTGCCCAACAATCTCTAGCATAAGGTCAAAACACCTAATTGCTATAATTTCCAATAATTCTGTTGGTAACTCGCGGTCTCGGCCGCACTGGACATGATCCAAAAGCCTCCTCCACGTGCACAACAACAACAGGAACCTGTACCTCTAGTGCACGTGGTAACAAATCTGCCTCTAACCCATGTAAGAGTGGAACATGCTCTAACTCCGACTACCGTGGTGAAATCCCACCTGCGACACTCAATCCACTACCGTGGCGCCCTCACACCGGGCGGCACAGATTCATCCGCTCAAAGCAAGTGGTTGTCGCTCAATCTGCCTGAAAATCAGGGCTATCACTAGGAAGCACGACCTCTGTCTCTGATCACATTGAGGCGACGAACAAGATCCTCCGCAGATAACAAATCCACGCCATCGCTGCGCCACTCAAATAAAATACCGACGTCGCCTTCGGGGTCCACCCGACCTCTGACATCTCGGGAATTCGTCATCCAAGAAAAGAAAATTAGTCATGCCCCTGCCTGCCAATCTGTCCTCCATCATCCGGCGCCAAGCGCCAAAATCCTGAACTCACCTCTGGCGGCAGATCTCTGCCCAAAGGAACTGCAATGCCACGCTCCATACAAAATGCCTGCTCCAACGAGGCGTCTAAATCTACAATGGAGGGACTGAATAACAGAAAGGTGTCCTGGCGCAATCCACTCCCAGTCTCATATATCCTATGCGCCTCGTCCCTCGAATCTGGAGCGCGCAGTTCAACAACTGCATACACTCACAAGCACAGGGAGGCTCCCAATTAATCATTCCATCACCACCAGCCGCGACTCTGCCTCCAAAGGCTCCAAACTCAATCTTACGAGTCGGGGTGGTTCATCTGCCAAATATGGCTCAATAGGTCGATCATGTCCCACAGCTAACCAGCTGTCAACCATCCACCCTGCCTCGGTGCCTCGACACTAAACATTGGCACAGAGGGGGGCTACTCAGTGCTCCGACAACTGTGTCACCAAGACCAGCTGCTCCCACAGCCGCTGATAAGCCTCTGACAATCCTATCATCTGGGTCCGGGGTTCTCTGACCTCAATCCAGGTATCCGGCCCAAAACCAACTGCTCAAGCTCAACCGCTATGACAGGATGCACACGGGTCAAAACCCAGCGTCGGGGAGACACCGCTCGCCACGACGAAAACACAAAACAGCACACAACAACACTCGACCCAATCCAGCGAAAGTCTAAAGCATGTCACCGTTCCACAGCATTATGTTGTCTGCAGCCAACATAATCACTTAGGAGAATAAACATGCCAATCATCCTCCCGTCCCTCGGGAGAGGCATAAAACTCAATCAGGACTCTCGCAAAAATCACGACTCTCACAAAGTCAACCAAGGGTCAAACCAAAAGCCTAGGGTTTCTAAGTCCACCATGACCTACAACCTAGGCTCTGATACCACTCTAATCTGTCACGCCCCGGGGTCGAAACTGCGACCCGGGCCCGCAAACAGATCCGCCACCTATGCCCAACCCGCATAGGCGAAGCGTCCTACCTGCAAGAAAGTACTATAACTAAACAGATATCAGAGCTATAAATGAAAATCTGCTGTAACTAAAATCAATCACTGTACAACTGGAAATGAAACAACACCGTCTGCCTCCCAAAAATAATAATAATACAATATCCTCAAGTACAAGCTCTAAACCCAACCGGGAGGTAACCCCAATATATACAACAGTGTACAGTCTCTCAATACAAAATATCCTCACTACAATAGTCTCTCAAAAGAGGAAAAAGAAACAACTAAACTACAGATGATCTCCTCTGAAGGGTACCGCTACTCTCCAACGACGGGTAGGGATCTAGCTCGCGACTCCCTCGCCTCGATCAACAACCGCAGAGTCGGCAACACCCGCAAGACTCTGCAAAACAAAGGAGAGGAGAGAAAGAGGGGCGAAAACCCCCAAAGGGTGTGAGAACTACTCCAAAAAGGGAGTTCTCAGTGGGTACCACCGCCGACCCGACGGTCTGCCCACCAAGTCCTCAAGAGACAAAAACTAACCCAAGTCATAAGACTGAAATGAGTAAGTTGGAGACTATCAACAGCTACCCTGCCCCTAACTAAAGGCTAAAAGGGGGAGAACCAAACAGTGGTATGCAACCACTAGCACATGAAGTGCACCATCGACCCAATCGAGCTGACTGCACACCTGGTCCAGTCAAACCTGCGCCCACCTACAACCACCTCCGCTGACGGGCAGGAATTACGTAGGGTGTCCAAACGGACTAACTCGCTATCGAGTAGAGGATCATGCAGGCTATGGTCAAAATCCACGCTCTCTCTCAGAACGGATAGAATCATGATGCTCAACCTCTCACACAGCGGTCAAAGTACTCGCAACAACACGGGACCACCGTCAACCAGACGGCTCTCAACAATACAAGCACTGATCTAAACTCAACTACCAGTCTGCACTCGGCCCCCAGGCACGAGTGTAACAATAAAAGTATTTGACCGAAATAAACTCAATCGAATGAACCGGTATAAAACCCGGTACTGCCTGCTCTGTCACCAATCTCTCGAACTCAGTATATCCACTGTCCAAATGACCGGAACCCAACACGGTCTGACCGGCACCGACACGGTCTGACCGGAACCCAACACGGTCTGACCGGAACCCAACACGGTCTGAAGCCTACTCCGGAGCGGCACTCGAGGGGAGCTACCCCACGAGTAAAGCTCTCTGTCATCAACATCATCAGTATCACGAAACAGCAGGACTTGATCATTAATCTGATCAAGTGGGAATACTCAACCACCAAGGAAAGACCCGACCTCAATCGGATGCAACTGAACGATAAGTGGGAAACTCCATCCACTAGAGAAAACCGACACCCAAATCTGGTGCATAGAGAAACATCCGGTCAACCGCCTAATATCCGCGGTTGCCGCAAAGCCCCACAACTAAATCAACCTGCCCAGACACGATGTCCCGACTACACTACCCAGACCCCCTGCTCGAACCCGAGCAACACTGACCACCTGACTAACAAGAAGGAGAAAGGAAAAGCATGGTTTCTCCTAAGTCAAGTTCCAATAAGTAGTGCAGCAGTAAAAGATGGCCTAACTACATGACCATACAAGCATGCAAATGTCCCTCAAGGACACTAAAGGGGGTTAACGCATAATAATAGTTCCATTAGGAATAAACAACATGCCGGAATCCCAAAACTAGACCCTGCCCACACTCAGGGTCATTAATAGAATGATCATAATAACTCCTCAGAGTACAACTCCGCACATAGCTACGAAATCCTGTCCCAAAGCCTAATCCCACCACAAGAAAGGCTATGTGCTAACATGGCATGTTACATAATCTCATAGGTAACATTATCCTAGGTAGCTACACTAGTCATCACATAGATGTCCAAGTCATGCAAGTCCTCAGTAACCCTCATAAATACTATTCTTGCAATCATTTATACCAATATCATTAACAAGCTTACCTATTACAACATAACCATGTACCCTACAAATGCATGCATCAGTCATAGAGGGGTGACATCCCCACAAGTGGACTTATATTGCACAGCATAAACATTGCCTTAAACAATTACTGATAACAAGCTTACCCTCCTGAAGTGCTTAAACCAAGGCAAACCTGAAGTCGGTGAAGTGGGTAGACGCCCCGGGTCCAAAATCTGCCAACATAAACACATCTGTACAAGTCGCGCAAGCCTCGGCTTCAAAACAGCTGAAAACACCCCTGAGTACAACAATAAGGCTTAACATTACACTTTTATTCCAAAATTAACCAAACATACACAATCTGAACATCAGTCCCAAAGCCGTGCCTATTTCACCTGCTGCAAGTGGCCCAGAAAATCCAATAAAAATACCACAGCAATCCCCGCGTTGATACCTTCGAAACGATTACCTGCACGTCCAATTCCGAGCTTCCTACACTGAGAAACAATTCCGACAAGGGAACCACCTCGAATTAAACTACTCTCAAAAACTGTAGCAATAACTACTGTTCACAGATATTCTTCACCTTCGAGGAAATATTCAGAAAATTCCAAGAAAATTTGGGCATATTCCTCGTGATGTGTAGATGCAAATCGCCTCTTGAATCGCCCCAATCCGCTGCCTGTGCGCGAAGATATCACCAAAACACTGCGCCGCTGTCCCAGAACTCCGCCCAGAAAAAGAGGTTACAGATGATCCGAAAGACCCATGAAAAGCTCGGAATGGGAAAGACCAGTAAACATTGGAAACATAGCCCTACCTGTCGTGAAGCCAACGGCGCTAAGAATCACAGAAAAAGGTGCTCGGGGTAAGCCGGGGGAGTCCTCGCACCAAAACGCGACGAAGAAGACCACAAACGAACGAGCGTCGCGCCGCGCCGTAAAAATGGTAACCTCGGGATGCGTGCCGCTGAAAAATCTGGAACTCTGCAGATGGATCCGTCCCAGGGAGATGAAGAAAACTCGTGAAGGTGGCACTGTGAAAGGAGGAACAGGGAGAAAGTTCTCTTCAGTTGAACTCGGCCCTTTTATACATTGCAGGAAACAAATCACTTAATACCCATTAGTCCCAATTTCCGGGCGCTGGGGGTTTTCGGGCGCGCACTGTAGCAGCCCGAATCCCCGCGCGCGAACACTGTAGCCGCCCGAATCCATCCTGGGCCTCCACGTCGCCCGCCAAACAGGCGACAGCCGATCCCGCCGCACGCGTCGCGCCGCGTGGCCCCCCGCGGACGACGACACGTGGCACGCACCCGGTCAGCGCCCGCCTGCCGCGCCCACGTGCCCGCCTGACGCCGCCGCCTGCCACCCTGCCGCGCACAGTTGACCAACCAATAGGTGAATGCCACGTGTCATGCCTCTGCCTAGTGAACCCGGTGCACGAAATCACGTGGACCGAACCAATAGAAACCTGCCACGTGTCCAAGCCCGGTGCACCATAAACCATGAGCCATCCGAATACTGCGTAGACCAACCGCCGTGGAACCACCTCTAGGATGATGCCACGTGTCCACCCCCGGTGCACCATGCGCCCCGCACTCTCCGTAGACCGCGCCCGCGCGGACCGGCCCACTCCTGAGCCGCCACGCGTCCAGCCCCGGTGCACGCCTGCCGCGTGGACCGGGCGGCCCGCGCCTCCGTCCGCCGCGCTGCCGGCGGCCGCTCCGCCGCTGCCGCCGCCGCCGGAAACACTGTTCCGGCGTGAACAGTGTCCGGTGCTCAAAAATGACAAGTGGGTAGTCCGTTTTAAACCGTTTTCGCGCGCTGAATCCGAATTTGATGTCCATTTCGCCAAATTCCAACTCCAAAATTTGCCGAAGGCATCCGGAAAGGTAATCCTTGGTCCAAACTTCGCGCTGAGTCCAAATTTAATATCCACTTCGCGCGAAACCACTTCTAACGATCCGACGGAGTCCAATGATCACCCACGTGATCCATTAACACACTGAGCCCAACACTAATGTCCAATTGGGGCACAAATCCCACCAACACGCCACATAGGCCTCGGGAGCTGTAGATGATCCAGTAATCTCGACGTGGGGATCCAGGTCCTCACACGATAGACTAAAATTTGGGATTTAACTCTTTCATAAGAGATTGTATTTTCTTCCAAGGGTAATGAAATGAATTGCGCATGAACTATCCTATGTTCGGGGTAGGACTGTAATGTAGGTCCGGACTCTGAACATATAGTATGTCCAGTTTTTGATTTTTATGCAATTAAAAATCATCCAAGGTTTCTACACTATAAGAAGTATTCGGATCACCAAAAATATTTAGTTAAACGTACCTGATCCTTTTGAATTCTTCTTTCTTGAGATTGAGGTATATGATCCAAACTTCTTCATCTTCAATCTTCAAGACTTAAACATTTTCACGAAATACGCCAACACAAATTCCTAACAATCTCCCCCTTTGGCGGTTTCGTGACAAACACAAATCCATTCAAGAAAATTCAAAAAGATATTTTTGTTGCTATCACCATACAACAAAAATTTACAATGGAGATCCAAAATAAAATTAAATACATGAGATAAATTCCTAGAACAGACTCTAGACTTAGACATCTGTACTCTCTGCAAAAGAAAACATTCTTGACAAGAGATCGTTAGATACCTCAAGAATTTTTGCATACAAAACCAAACACAGAGATAGAGTTATACTCATCATGACATCTACAAATTCAGATATGTAATAAGATCTCAATCAAAAAGCAATATATCTTCTAAGCATTAAAAATCCAAATGTCATAGAATTGTTAGTCAACAAGCAACTTGTTAGTTATTTACATGCCCAAATAGTTAGTCAATAGTTAGTCGAGGCATGCAATCACTCATTATAAAAACCAAAGTTGAAGTCATACTTACCTTCATAGTTCAAGTTGTTCAAAATTCTCACAACCATTGTTTGTCTCTCTCTCCCCCTTTTTGTCAAAAAACAAGTCAAAATTACAAAATAAAAGTGAAGTTAAAAAGTTCAAAACAAGGTGTGAGAACTAAAACTGAAAAACCTGCAAAACCAGAAGATATGTCAGAAAGAATTCAGTTGTCTAACTCAGAATCCTCAGAGCTAGCTACTGCAGTTCAATTTGTTCAAAATCCTTTAAGCATCCTGACAGTTTGGAACAATTTTGTTTCATCGTCCATCAATTCGTCCCAGTTCACCTCTTCATTTTCAGATTCAGTCTCTGAGTCGTTAACAAGAACAAACTCACTTTTCTCTGAGTTTTCTTGGCTCTTTTCAATTGTTTGTTGCTCTCGTTGTGAACCATTGCATTAAGAAGAAAGATTACCCAAGTGATCACGATCTCGGCTATTTCTAGTGAACGAAAAGGTCCTGCGTGCAACAACTCAAGAACACGACAAAAATTGTTTATTTTCAAAAATTGGAAAAATTGTACCCAAACAATCATCATCATGTAGAGAGACTAGGAATCAAATTAGTTTTGCAAAAAGAATTTTAAAATAGATTAATCCCATGATTTTCAAAAATTCCTATTATATGCCCTAAAACCGAATTTTCAGAAATCGAAGCCTAAAAATCCGTTAATCAAGAGAATACCTAGATATAATCAAAACTAATCTACCCAGAGTTCTTATTTCAAAGAAATTTGACCAAAACCAATCTCAACCGAAAAAGATACAGAATTTCTCTCCGTTTTGAGTAACAAGATGAAAAATTGTGAAAAACTAAGTTTTTGATCAAAAGAACTTACTTTGATTCGAAGAACGTGAGTTGGGAAGGCTCCAAATCGATTGTTCTCAAGAGAGAGAAGGTCTGGAGACTTAGGAACGAAAGATTGAAGTAAAAAGAAATCAAAAACCCTTTTGTTCTATATAAAACCCTAGCCGCGGTCCGGACTGCCTCAAGAATACAGTCCGGATTGGCTACCCGCAGGATTTCCTGCGTTCGGGGTCCGGATCGGATTCTCTAGTCCGGACCGGCTTTAAACTTTTCTTCAAAAAAATTCAGAAAAATCCCAGAAAATTCAGAAAAAGATTGTAAGCACTTGTGTGTATCAACTTTAAATGACAATCATCGTTTCATATTAAAAGAAATCGATTATGCAAAATCTATCAATAATATCCAAAAATTGAAACGAAAATTATAAAAATTAAATCCCTTAAAGTTGAACAAGTTCAATTACATCTATCACGATTTATGAGTAATGCCCTTATCAAATCATCAATTTGGTAAGAAAAATAAAATACCAAGATCAATAGATTTGAAATCCCAGATAAGTTAGATAATATATATAGCAAATTATTGTAAGGAGTGGCTCTTTGAGCATCTTTCAATAAAATTTGACAGAGTCAAGTATTTCAAAATGCATTTATTTAATCAACTTGAAAAACCATGCTTGGTTTACATGTGGTAGCTGCACAAGTACTCGGACAACCGAGGTGGTAGCTCTTCCTCCATGTGTGGTAGTTTTCACACTCCTCATTGGGAGTAACTCTTTCCACATCTTTTGAGCATAACAATTTTCATTAACTCCCCCACAAATGGCTATCAATTATTTAAAATATAAGTATTCAACCAAAAATTGATCTCGATCTCATACTTGAATTGTCACAAATAAGTAAAAACTAAACAAGAGATCATTTGAGAGAGAAATTGACTTTGATAAACAAAGATGACTTAATTGACATAAATGATCATTGCATCAAATGAATTTTATGATATCCAAAAGCATAATAAATTTCTAATTATATGAAAGGATGCAATTAAAGTCAATATAACTATGCTCAATTAATGTTCTATGTACAAACATAGATAATGAACCAAACACCAAACAAAATCTAACCTAAGCAATGATTTCAAAAAGTAATTATTTCAAGGAAAGCATTCCAATTGCCTACGCAAATGAATAAATCGTTTTTGATCCAAATGTTTTGTTAAGATGTCAGCTAATTGATCTTCAGTTGAAATGTAGAAATTTGAAGAATATTTGATTCAACTAGCTCTCTTAGAAAATGATATCTAAGTTCAATGTGTTTTGTTCTCGAGTGCAACACAAGATTTTTAGAAATATATAGCACTTGTGTTGTCACAAAGAATCGTTTACGAAGTTGCTGAAATCCGGAAGTCGCTCAACACACTTTTCATCCAAAGAGTTGGGTGAACACTACCTGCTGAAATATATTCCGCTTCGGGAGTCGAGAGTGCAATGCAGTTTTGCTTTTACTATGCCATGCAACAAGGCAATGGCCAAGATAAAAACATGCACCACTCGTACTCTTCCGATCATCCACAGATCCTGGCCAATCGGCATCCGAATATCCTATATGTCAAGCGTTGTTTCCCATAGGATACCAAATTCCGAAATTCAAAGTTCTTTGATGTACCGGATGATCCTTTCACCGCTTTCAGGTGAACCTCCTTTGGTGCTGATTGATATCTCGCGCAAATCCCCACACTAAAGGATATATGTGGGCGACTAGCCGTGAGTAGAGTAGACTTCCTATCATACTGCGATAAAGCTTCTCGTCTACACTCTCACTAAGAGATTCACTTCCTAATCCCTTATTGCTATTCCCATAGAGTCGGGAAATCTTTAGATTTTTCTAAATCGATTTCTTCCAACAACTCACTTGCATACTGGATGACACAACATGAATGCCTTCATATTTTGTTTCACTTGCAATCCAGAAAGTACGTCAGTTCGCCCATCATTGACATCTCAAATTCGCTTTCCATGGTTTCCGCGAATTAGAAGTATCATTATCTCTTGTTGCCCCAATACAATGTCATCGACATAGATTTGTGCCACAATGAAGTTATCCTGATAATGCTTCACAAAGAGAGTCCGGTCTGCTCCCCCTCGAGTATAGCCATTCTCCAAAAGGTGCTTTGTCAATCCTTCGTACCACGCTCGCGGTGCGTGTTTTAGACCGTAAAGAGCCTTTTTCAAACGAAAAACATGGTTGGTTGTTTATAGTCTACAAACCTTTCGGTTGAGCACATAAACTTTCTCGTTTAAAAACCTATTTAAAAACGTGCTCTTAACGTCCATTTGAAAGAGTTTATTTTAAAATGACAAGCAATAGCGAATAAAAATACGAATTGACTCGAGTCTAGCTACGGGGCGAACGTTTCATCAAGTATATACCTTCAA
>CM055070.1:20851527-20883310 GCA_029204045.2 Tillandsia leiboldiana
AATTGGTCACGCTCAGTGCCCTTGTTCTATAACAACCACCTGCACGTTCGCTCAAGTGTCCCCACACTAATGACTTGAGACTCGTCATCCTAAAAGAGAGCGACACATACATCAATCTTGCCGGATCAATCATCGTCCCCATGATGATCCTCCGATTGAGAGCATTCATGACTTAATCACTAATAATATGTATCTCAAATTCTTAACTCTTAAGAATATACATTATCATCTCATTAAATCAAAGGACGATTCATGGACACATCAAACATGAATGGCATAAAATGCCCAAATTATAATAAAGATCAAGTACAAAACCTCAGGCGAATTTGTCCATATGGCACCACAAGCCAACATATTGGTTCCACAAAACCTCAGGCGAATTACCCCCCACAAGGGGTCACGGGTTGCTACTGCTAACCACTTTACCGGTAAAGAACATCTACACGGGTCATGACTCCGCTGATGTTCGTGAAGTACAACGGTGCGGGCGATCAAATGCAAATGCTCAAACTCACGGTCCACTGACCGGGTAATCGGCAACAAGCCGGGAAATCCCCACTAGGTTGCAATAGCAAAATCAACTGAATCTAAACTCTCATGCAGGAATAATCAGCAAATAATCAACTGTATCTCAACTCATATGCAAGATCAAAGGCAAATCTCAACTCAACATAAGATCAACAGCAAATCTCAACTCAATCAGGCAGACCAACCAAACATACAAAACTGAACGCATATTTTTGAGAAAACTATTTTGAAAAGTCCAAACCCCGAAGAGCGTTGCCCTCGTCCTATCAAACAAGAACAGACTCAGGCGACACTACGAAGTTTGGGTTTTCCAAACCTCGCAGAGCAATTGCCTTTGTCCTATCAAACAAGAACAGACTCCGGCGACCCTACGAAGTTCAGTAAAACATTGGTTGATTAAAATTATGTGTTCAGCAGTGTAATATTTGATCATCAGGAAAGCAAGCTCAGAATCTAATAACCAATCAGGCATGGCAATATCCAGAATAATGATATGAATACTGGAAGCACTATGATTAATCATGTAAAGCAGCAGATAACTGATAAAAGTCATAACTCAGGCATGAAGCAGTATAATCTGAATCAAAAGGAAGGCAGGCTCAAAGTAATCAAGTTAAGCTACCAAAAATAGGGGTCCAACCAGTATCGCACCCCAGAGGGCCGAACTGATAAAACCCGGACCGAAGATAACCCACCTGATATAACGCAGGCGGCTAATCTGAACCAACTGTACGCTCAGCACACCAGATGCTACCAAGTAACCCTGAATGTGAAACAAGGTTCAGGAATCAGTTTACTAACCAGTATACGATGTGATCTTTGCATCTAGACCCCTAGGGCTTTTAAATTTACTTTTAGTGCCAATTTGGGCACTGTTTTCGCTCGTTCTTTTAGCAGGAAAATCGTTTTAACATTCCGTCACTTCCAGCAGGTTACTTATGTCATGCTGAACACCGTGCTCACCCATTTGTGGCATCACGGGTTCCGAGGCAAACTTTGGCCCATAATATATGCACTAACATAGCCTTAATGTCATTTAGTTTCTTCGGGACTTCAAACAGAAATTTTAACGCGAGCATCGCGTCCGGTGACCCCAAATTAGCCTAGGGCACACTGTCGCGGCTTCGCAAACAGCCCGGGACATGGTTTTGGGCCAACATTTCATTAAAAGTTTGTTTTAACTACAACTTTTAATCTAAACATCTTTTAATTAAACTTTGTATATGAAAGTGTCTCTAAATAGTGTCAAGATGCTAGGGCTCACCCTAATTGTAGCACAGGTCTGCTGGTTCAACCAGAACCAAAGCCATGCACTCAAACAAGTTCACATTGCTCCAAACACTTGTCAACACAGAACTATCTTGGTCTAAAGTGAGCATTAAGCTCAGGGGACATTTGTAAGCAACTTTCATATTTACACAAAAGTCCAATTCAAAACTTTTCTTCTTTGAGACATTTAAGCAAATAGTTGGTGTGCACCATTTGTATACAAGCATATACAACCATTCCCGAGCTCATTCTCTGCAAATACTGAACCAAAAGCTTCCATTCTTGGAAGGAAATGCTCTAAATAGATTTCTCTACATTCTCTGCAAGTTTGGGCCAAGATGCATGGATGGATTGGCCGGAGTCCGAGGTTGAAGATGAAGTTAAGGCATCGAAATTTGTGATCATTCAACCAGGGCATCTGGGACCAAACAACTTGACCAAGTAGATGCTAAAACTTATAACTAACCCACCTGGACCCGTGCCCGGCGACAGGACACGGCGGCGACGCGGCGGCCACAAGCTCGGTTTGGAGCTTCAACTCCATTAATGGCGGATTTTTAATGGGGCAATTTGGAGACTTCCAACTTGAATGGAAATGCTCTAAAGAGTCATAGGAAGCTTCCCGACCAACCCTCCCCGGCCGGAGATGGCCAGAACGCCGGCGGCCGCGATTAGATCCCATTTCGAACCCATCTTGGCCGCGCTCTATTCTTGCTGCATGGGTGCCATGCAAATACATGGGTGCACTCCTCTCACACCCAGGAAGAGTTCTGGGTAGGTGGCCGGCGCTGGGGAGGCTCGGCGGCGCCGGAGCAACAAGCTCGGCCGTGGTGCAATTTTTTTTCCGAAAACTAGGGCTTCGAATTTCTTCGTAAATACTCCACCATATTTTCCCAAACTTTGCAGAAATAATCCTTATATCCAACAGTATTTTTCCACAAAATTTGGTTCATTTTGGTTCAGTGGTTGAAAAGAACAACCAAGATGAAGAATTATTAGGTTTCCGGCAATAGTCTTCCCCCGTCGGCCAACTAACGTGCATGGGGGCTCAGGCTGTGTAGGGAGCATACTTAGGGACTATAGAGGCTACTGCTAGAGGTCCCGGGTTCAAACAACCTTTGGTTTGGGGTTCCTTACCTTGGCCGAGATCGGAGAAGATGGAAGAAGCCGGATCTTGGTCCCTCTTCCACGCGCGGCCACAGCAACCTCCAGCAAGGTCCAAAGACACCAGGGAACACTACTCAGCACTCCCAAACCAATCTTGAAGCAACTTGGTTCCAACCTTCTACTTCGTCGGAGTAAGGAAGAAAGAGGAAGGTGGCTGCGGCGGCGCTCGGCGACGGCTGGGGTCGGGTTCACCAGAGCTTGGTTGCGGCCTCACAGTGGAGCTCTCAGAAGAAGGTTAGCTAAACCTAAAGCTCTTGGTTGAACTCTGCTTCATGAACTCAAGAGAAGATCCTATTCATAGCTTTCTCACCTTAACTCCGGTGACCCGAGCGGCCGGAGGTTACAACAGCTGAGGGGTCACGTCGGTTGCGAGCTGAAGAGGCTGGTGGATGCTTCGGTTACGAAGAGGAAAGGGCTAGGGTCATGGGTATACTTCCTCACGTGTAATATGTGTGTTTTAAGCTCAAATAACAAAAAGTCCTTCATTCTTTTAATATTTGAACAAAAGTCCTTTACAAAATTGACCCCCTCACAGATTAGTCCCTAATATAAAAGCCGCACGCTTTTCGAAGCAGAAATTGCGGATTTTTCTGCAAAATACAGCACTTTTTGCCGTATTTCACACTTTTCGAGGCGTTTCGCTCGTCAAAACGAATAAAGGACTTCGCCAGGACGTCCGGCTCGTCGAGACCTTCAAAATAGCCTATTTATTTGTTTGATTTGGCGCTCGTATGAAATCTCGGGCCATCTTGTTCTGTATGTCGAAAACCGACGCACGCACTTCGATGCACTCGGATCGCCAAATGCGAAAACCGTCAGTGCCATTACGTTCAGAACGTCAAAATTAGCTAGGGTTCATTACTAATACCCCTATGTTATAATTTTAGACAATGGTTTGGCCATTAGTGATCAAAGGGACATTAAAATACAAAATTTACTATACACTTTAAGTCGCGGGGCCCGCTTTTTGATTTTTGATTTCTGGAAGATCCGACCGTCGGATCGAAAACATATGAATATGAAACTTCTATGTTTCGACGAGACGATCGCTACGGTGATCTCGGATTTTCCAGATTAGACCCCGATCAAAAGTCAACATTTCTGAGCCCACTATCTCTCCTCTTTTGCCAAAATTTACAAATTTTAATTATTTAAAAGCAAACAGAGGTTTTTAAATTCTGGATTACTACAGAAAAGCTCCTCGACAAGCGTGAAACGTGTTGGGTTATATGTAATATAGATCTAAATAGGGGAAAAAACACCTAGAGGGGGGTGAATAGGTGTAAACAATAAACACTCAAAAAATCATTGCGCAATAAAACCCAATGCGGAAAAAAAAATGAACACGCAAGATTTTTACGTGGAAAAACTCCAAACCGGAGTAAAAAACCACGGGACCGATAACACGGCGAAATCCACTAGAATTAACACACGTACAAGGTGATTTACCGTACACACTTACGACTCAACCTTTTCCATACGCTCCTAGAGGATCTTCTCCGCTCGCTCCACGACGCTTCTCGAATCCACGATCTGCGCCCAACGCCGAATCCACGGCGTCCAACGTCGAGTCCACGACGTCCGACCGAATCCACGGTCTTCACCCAGTAGTACGCTTTGAATCCACGAACGTACCTCGCTCCGAATCCACGAGAGCGGTTGAACCTTGAATCCACAAGGACACGCGAATCCACGCGCCGATTTTGGGGTAAATCGTTGTTTTTTGGGTGGTGATGATCCGCCGAATACTTAGATCAAAGATAGATAGGAAATACCATCTAAGTATTCATTAGTTTGATTCAACTCAAGATATGAGTGTGAAAACCTAGAATCAAACTAATCAATATAGATGAAGAAACATAGAGTAATATCTAATGATTTCCTTTCTTCTCTATATGTGGATCTAGGGCCGTATAAGATGATATTTGATTATGACGGCTCTATATCGATTATTTGGATTTTGTAGAAAAATGAATCATATGGTCTATTTATAGGTTAGAAACCCTAGGAAGGAGATAAGAATAAAAAACCTACCATTTCTGGAAATTTTACGGACGGCGATCCGGATCGGATTAGCTGTGATCCGGATCGTCGTAACGAGTCAGACAATTCCAGAAAAACGAATGGTTCGGGATCCGGATCGTTCATACAGTTCACCAAACATCAACGTTCGGGATCCGGATTGCAAAGCCTGATCCGGATCGTTCAAGGAAAATGGTAAACTCAATGTTCGGGATCCGGATCAAGAGAAGCTACGATCCGGATTGAACTGGTGTATGAACGAACCACCTTCGGGATCCGGATTGAACAATCTGATCCGGATCCTGAACATGTCCTATGTCCAGTTTTTGATTTTTATGCAATGAAAAATTCTTCCAAGTGTTTCTACACTACAAGAAGTATTCGGATCACCAAAAATATTTAGTTAAACATACCTGATCCTTTTGAATTCTTCTTTCTTGAGATTGAGTTAAATGATCCAACCTTCTTCACCTTCAATCTTCAAGACTTGAACCTTTCACGAAATTATGCCAACTCAAATTCCGTAACAATCTCCCCCTTTGGCGGTTTCGTGACAAAACACAGATCCACTAAAGAAAATTCAAAAAGATATTTTTGTTGCTATCACCATACAACAAAAATTTACAATGGAGATCCAAAAATTTAAAAACATGAGATAAACTCCTAAAACAGACTCTAGACTTAGACATCTGTACTCTCTGCACAAAGAAATCATTCTTGACAAAAAGAATCGTTAGATACCTCAAGAATTGAAACATACAAAACCAAGTACAGAGATAGAGTTTATCTGATCATCATGACATTTGAGAATTCAGATATGTAAGAGAATCATAGTCAAAAACCAACATATCTTCTATGCAATCAAAAACCAAATGTCACAAAGTGTTAGTCCAACATCAACTTGTTAGTCATATTACATGCCCAAATAGTTAGTCGAATAGTTAGTGACATGCAACAAATCACAAGATAAAAACCAAAGTTGAAGTTGAAGTGATACTTACCTTGATGTTCACACATTCACACAGTTTTCACATCATCATTGTTCAAGTTCTCTCTAAACTCTCTCCCCCATTTTGTCACAAACTAAGCCAAAATTACAAAAATTTAAGGAGAGTTAAAAATTCCAAAATCAAGAAAAACCTGAGAACTAAAACTAAAGCAAAGTAAAAACATTAAAACTGAAATCCTGCACAAAAACGATTAGAAAGAAAGTTAAGTCAGTCCGAATCAGAACTAGTGGGATTGGTACAATCCAACTTCTTCAAAATTGCATGAAGCATTTTTGACATTTTGGAGCACTTTCTTTTCATCTTATGTTGCTCAGAGATAATCTGTTGGAGATTTGTAGATACACTGTCTTGTCCCGCAGACAATCTTCGCTGTTCTTGTCGAATTGAGGACCGTACATTCGCTTTTGCTGTGTGTCTCCAGGACGTTGAAGGATGTAGTATTGATCCAGACGGTGCATCTTGACCTTTAGTCCATGAAGATTCTCTAGGGAGAGAGCGAGCTCTGGCGAGAGGTCTATCAATCTGAATTTCAGTTTCCCTTGACTTCTTTCGCCTAGTGTACAGCTTGGTTGTTGAGGAAGATTTCATCAGCTTCTTGTTCTTCAAATACAACCTATCTTCTTTGTCAATAGCTTGTTGTGCTAGGTTACAAATCTCTTCCCAGTCTTCTTCATCTGATTCTGAACTATTTTGACACACTTTCCTTGTCTCTCCTTGATTTGGGTCATCTTGTTCTCTTTTTATAGATGATGTACTAGGTCCTACCATTGCTACCAAAAGGAAGATTATCCATGGGAACGCCATTGGTGCAAGTGCTTTAAGAGGATTGAAATCCTGTGAAGACCAACTCAAGAACACATGAAAATATTGTTAATTTTCAAAAATTAGAAAAATTGTACCCAAACAATCATTATCGTGTAGAGAGACTAGGAATCAAATTAGTTTTGCAAAAGGAATTTTAAAAATAGATCAATCGCATGATTTTGGAAAATTCCCATTATATGCCCTAAAACCGAATTCTTTGAAATCGAAGACCAAAAATCCGTTTATCTTGAGAATAACTAGCATATAATCAAAACTAATCTACCCAGAGTTCTTATTTCAAAAAAATTTGATCAAAAACCATCCACAAACGAAATTGATACAAGAAAATCATCACGTTTTGAGGAGGAATAAGAAAAACTATGAAAAACCGAGATTTTGATCAATAAAACTTACTTGGAGTTGAAGAACTTGAGTTTGAAAGCTTCCAAGATGGATGAAATCTAGAGAGAGAAGCTCTGGAAACTTTGGAACAAAAGATTGGAGTAAAAGAAATCAAAACCCTTTTGTTCTTTATAAAACCCTAGCCGCGATCCGGATCAGTTCATGATTGCGATCCTGATCGGCTACCCGCAGTGAAAAACTGCGTTCGGGATCCGGAACGGCAGGTCCAATCTGGATCGTCTGCCCGCAGAAGAATATCTGCGTTCGGGATCCGGATCGGCAGGTCCAATCCGGATCGGCTCCAACTTTTTCTTTAGAAAAATTCAGAGAAATTCCACAAAAACCAGAAAAAGATTGTGAGCACTTTTGTGTATCAACTTTAAACAAAAATCATCGTTTCATACAACAAGAAATAGATTATACCAAATCTATCAATAACATCCAACAAACGAAACGAAAATTTATAAAAATTAAATCCCTTAAAGTTGAACAACTTCAATTACATCTAACTTGATCTTATGAGTAATGCCTTTATCAAATCATCAATTTGGTAAAGAAAATGAAATACAAAGATCAATAGATGTCTAACATCCCCGATAAGTTAGATAATATATCTAGTCAATTTATTGAAGAGAGTGGCTCTTTGAGCATCTTTCATTAAAAATCCCACCTTATACCAACCTTGAAATTTTGACAGAGTCAAGTATTTCAACGTGCATTTTATTTAATCAAACTTGAAAAACCTTGCTTGGTATTCATGTGGTAGCTGCACACAGTACTCGGACAACCGAGGTGGTAGCTCTTTCCTCCATGTGGTGGTAGTTTTCACACTCCTCATTGGGATGTAACTCTTTCCACATCTTTTGAGCATTTTACTTTTTCTTTGACTCCCCCTCAATTGGCTATCAATTATTTAAGATATAAAGTATTTAGCCAAATATTGATCTCGATTTCATACTCGACTAAACAGTCAAATAAGATAAAAACTATACCAAGAGATCATCGAGAGAGAAATTGACTTTGATCAAAACAAAGATGAGTTAATTGACATAAATGATCATTGCATCAAATGAAATATTATGATATCTAAAGCATAATAGATTTCTAAATATATAAAAGGATGCAAGTAAAGTCAATAATACACATGCTCAATTAATGTACTATGTAGAACAAAAACACAAAAACAAAACCTAACCTAAGCAAAAGTTTCAAAACGAAGTTTACTTCAAGGAAAGCATTCCAATTGCTTTACGCAAATGAATAAAACGTTTTTGATCCAAAGGTTTTGTTAAAATGTCAGCTAATTGATCTTCAGTTGAAATATATGAAAGTTGAAGAATATTTGATTCAACTAGCTCTCTAAGAAAATGATATCTAAGTTCAATGTGTTTTGTTCTAGAGTGCAACACAGGGTTTTTGGAAATGTTTATAGCACTAGTGTTGTCACAAAGAATTGTTACCGAAGATGCTGAAATCCGGAAGTCACTCAACACACTTTTCATCCAAATGAGTTGGGTTGAACAACTACCCGCTGAAATGTATTCCGCTTCGGCAGTCGAGAGTGCTATGCAATTCTGCTTTTTACTGTGCCATGCAACAAGGCAATGGCCAAGATAGAAGCATGCACCACTCGTGCTTTTCCGATCATCCACTGATCCTGCCCAATCGGCATCTGAGTATCCAATAATATCCAGACTAGTTCCCATAGGATACCAAATTCCGAAATTAATTGATCCTTTGATGTACCGGATGATCCTTTTCACCGCTTTCAGGTGAACCTCCTTTGGTGCAGATTGATATCTCGCGCAAATCCCAATACCAAAAGATATATCCGGGCGACTAGCCGTGAGATAAAGTAGACTTCCAATCATACTTCGATACAGTTTCTCGTCTACATTCTCACAATAAGATTCACTTCCAAGTCCCTTGTGGCTAGTTCCCATTGGAGTCGGAAAATCCTTCGAATTTTCTAAGTCAAACTTTTTAACCAACTCCATTGCATACTTGGATTGACACAAGTGAATACCTTCATCATTTTGTTTAATTTGCAATCCAAGAAAATAAGTCAATTCGCCCATCATGGACATCTCAAATTCGCTTTCCATGGTCTCCGCGAATTTAGAAGCATCATTATCTCTTGTTGCGCCAAATACTATGTCATCGACATATATTTGTGCTACAATGAAATTATTTTGATAATGCTTCACAAAGAGAGTCCTGTCAGCTCCCCCTCGAGTATAGCCCTTCTCCAAAAGGTGCTTTGTCAACCTTTCGTACCATGCTCGCGGTGCTTGTTTGTGTGTGTTTTGGGGATATTTTGTACAGTGATCGCGGCGATTTGGCTTGTTTGGGTGAGAGCACTATTTGGACAGGAAATTAGCGCTCCAGGTGGGTGGTTGTTATACTCCTCATTTTCTGACTTACCCACTAGGAGTATTAGAGAGATCCTTCTTGGACATCCATGATTGATAATTGTAATTGGGACTTGCATGCTTGTGGATATCTGATAGTGGTTGGGACTTGTACATGTTGGTATGGATAGAATGTTAGCGTTTAACCTGGCATGTGGAATGGAATATTTATTTTGGACTATATGATTATCATGTTAGTGGTTGGTACTATTTGAGGATTTTATGACATGCATAGGTGGATAGTGATGCTTAATTATGGAACATGGATTATAGACATGTGTGGTTGGATAATATTTTAGCATGATGGTTATATCTATGCGGAGCGATTAATTGTTACACATGTGGAACCACTATTGGACACCTTTTCCTTTATTTCCTTGAGAACACTTGCATGCTTGTATGGACAATCTAGATAGGCCATCTTTTATCGCTACACTTTCATGCTGGAACTTGACTTAGGAGAAACCTTGTTTGTTTCCTTTCTCCTTTCGTTAGTCAGGTGGTATTTGTTGCTCGGGATTGAGCAGGGGTTTGGGATAGTGTAGCCGGGGCCTGGATCATGGATTATGGGTTTTGGCGGCGACCGCGGATATTGGGCGGCTGACCGAATGTCGGTTATAGGACATTGGTGATAGGGCATGATTATGGACTAGAGGGTTTGTCGCAACCGCGGATAGTAGGCGGTTGACCATATGTCGGATGTGAGACATGTTTGTGAGTTTGGGGTATTGCGGCAATCGCGGATATTGGGCGATTGACCGGATGGGTACTTTTGCATCTGATTGGGAATCAGTTTTCTTTTAGTGGAGGGTTGTGTTCCACTGGGGCTTGTTAGTTGTGATCCAGTCCTGCTTTTACTTATCACACCGGCGCGGTTACTGCCCGGTGATGCTTTCCTCGTGTGGGTCGCTCCCCACGAGTTCCCCTCCGGAGGCCGGGGCCAGACAGTTATTGACGGTTTTGCTATCACATCGGCGCGGCTTATTTGCTCGATGCTGAGGGCGGCAGCAGGAGTCTTGCTATCACATCGGCGCGGCTGACTTGCCCGATGATGAGGGCGGTCCAGATTGGGTTCATCTAGGACGGTTGGTTATGGTTGTATACGGTTATCACAGTCTAGGACTGCATTTTTAGAGGCATAGTAGTGGTAGTTTTTCCTTTGCAGTAGTCTTTTTACTTACCACTCTTCTTCCCCTTTTTGCCTCTGGTAGACCTAGTGGGTGTGTTCAGGGCGTGAGGCTTTACCCACTAGGGGAGGCTACTGGTTCACTGGTAGTTCTCACCCCCATTCTTCTTTTTCTTTTCTTCTCCTTTGTTTTGCAGAGCCTTCTGCGGGTGCTGCTGGACATACAGCGGCGGGTCGAGGAGAGAGGACGGCCGAGTAGCTAGACAGTGGGCCCGACAGTGAGTAGCTAGACTGGTACCTCTTATGTATCCTATCTCAGACGGTTGTACTTTTACTTTTTGGGGTCTGGCTTTAGCCAGCTGGTTGTATATTTGTGGTGAGCTGGGAGAGAGACTTGTACTTTATTTTACAGTCATTTTGTATTTTACTTCCAGTTCAGTCTGAGATGTAGTATTTTCAGTTCAGCTATGTTTTATTGCTCTATTTTAGTATCTGTTTTATTTGAGCAGGTTACCGGCGCTTCGTGTATGCGGAAAAATTCCGTGTGCACGGCGGATCTGTAGACGAGCCCGAGTTCTGGTTTACACTCGGGGCGTGACAACAAGTACCCTTTGCCGCGCATTGATGACTTATTTGATCAGCTGTAAGGGTCTTGTGTCTTCTCCAAGATTGACTTACAGTCTGGTTACCACCAATTGAAGGTGAAGGCTGAGGACATCCCAAAGACGGCATTCAGGTCGCGGTACGGGCATTATGAGTTCACCGTCATGCCTTTTGGATTGACAAATGCCCCTGCTGCTTTTATGGATTTAATGAACAGGATTTTTCGACCATACCTGGATCGGTTCGTCGTTGTTTTTATTGATGATATCCTGGTTTACTCCCGGAGCGATGTGGAGCACGAGGAGCACTTGAGGATTGTGCTGCAACTTCTGAGAGAAAGAAAGTTGTATGCCAAGTTATCTAAGTGTGATTTCTGGCTTCGGGAGGTTGTCTTTTTGGGCCACGTGATTTCAGCCGCTGGAGTGGCAGTAGACCCGGCGAAGATCGAGGCAGTCCGGGATTGGCCCCGTCCGACGATGGTATCAGAGGTTCGCAGTTTTATGGGCTTAGCTGGATATTACCGTCGGTTTGTGGAAGGTTTTGCGAAACTTTCCACACCCCTCACTCGTTTGACGCGAAAAGGGATTAAGTTTATTTGGAGTGAGGATTGCCAGAGGAGCTTTGAGGAATTAAAGAACAGATTGATGACGGCTCCTATCCTTTCCCTCCCTGTTATGGGGAAAGGATTTGTGATTTACAGTGATGCATCGCAGAGTGGACTTGGTTGCGTGCTGATGCAGGAGGGAAGGGTAATCGCTTATGCCTCTCGGCAATTGAAGGATTACGAAAAGAATTACCCTACCCATGACTTGGAGCTAGCTGCAGTGATTTTCGCACTAAAGTTATGGCGCCACTACCTGTATGGGGAGCACTGCGAGATTTACACCGACCACAAGAGCTTGAAATACCTGTTCACACAGAAGGAGCTCAACTTGAGGCAGCGCAGATGGTTGGAATTGTTGAAGGACTATGATGTAGACATATTAAACCATCCTGGCAAGGCCAACGTGGTTGCTGATGCCCTGAGCAGGAGAGCAGTATAGAGTTTATCTTTGATGATCACCGATCAGGCGCCATTACTTGAGCAGATGAGGCGGTTAGAGCTTGAGGTTGTGTCCCCTGGGGTCTCTGCTAGACTTATGTCTCTAGTCGTGCAGCCCACTCTGTTGGACAGGATTCGAGAGAGACAGAGTGAGGACCCCCACCTGATGAGGATTCGAGAGCAGATACAGACTGGTATGACAGGGGACTTTTCAGTTGATGCTTCGGGAGTACTGCGGTACAGGGACCGAGCTTGTGTGCCTATGGATGCAGAGATCCGAGAGCAGATCTTGAGGGAGGCCCACTATACACCTTATACCATCCATCCTGGTGGGACAAAGATGTATAGGGACCTGAAGGCACAGTTTTGGTGGAATGGGATGAAAAGAGACATTGGGAGATTTGTAGCACACTGTCTAACTTGTCAGCAAGTAAAGGCTGAGCATCGTGTACCTGCTGTTAAGTTGCAGAGTCTCCCAATCCATGAATGGAAATGGGAACATGTTACGATGGATTTTGTCACTGGTTTGCCGAGAGCACAGACGGGGGCAGATGCTATCTGGGTAGTCGTGGACAGACTTACCAAGTCCGCTCACTTATTACCGGTTCAGATGACTTGGCCGAGGGAGCGTCTAGCACAGGTGTACTTGGCTGGGGTGGTTAGATTGCACGGGGTACCCGTTTCCATCGTATCAGATAGAGACCCGAGGTTTGTCTCGCATTTCTGGAGGAGTTTACAGACAGCCTTGGGGACGCAGCTCCGATTTAGTACAGCATTCAACCCACAGACCGATGGGCAGTCAGAGCGCACTATTCAGACCCTCGAGGATATGTTGAGAGCATGCATTCTAGACTTTGGAGGAGGGTGGTACTGACACTTGGGATTAGTTGAGTTTACGTACAACAATAGCTATCAAGCGAGCATTCAGATGGCTCCGTTTGAAGCGTTGTATGGACGCAAGTGTCGGTCACCCCTTTATTGGAGTGACGTGGGTGAGAAGAAGACTTTGGGTCCTGATCTACTATTAGAGGCAGAGGAAAAGGTCAGATTGGTACGACGACATCACGAGACCGCCCAGAGTCGACAGAGGAGTTATGCTGATACTCGACGGCGAGACTTAGAATTTCAGGTGGGTGACCATGTTTTTCTGAAAGTCTCGCGTTCGAAGGGGATTCGGAGATTTGGTATTCGTGGAAAACTGAGCCCTCGTTATATTGGACCTTTCGAGGTGTTGGAGCGCTTAGGGCCAGTTGCCTACAGGCTTGCACTTCCTCCCAGGCTTTCAGGTGTTCACGATGTTTTTCATGTATCGACTCTGAGGAGGTATGTTCATGACCCGTCTCACATCATCGATTTCACCCCAATGGAGGTTGCTGAGGACCTGAGCTATGTTGAGCGGCCGTTGAGGATCTTGGACCGTGAGGTTAGGGAGTTGCGCAGTCGGGCCATCCCTTATGTGAAGATCCTCTGGAGCAGTCATGATGAGCGCGAGGCTACCTGGGAGCTGGAGTCGGCGATGATGAATGCTTACCCCCACTTGTTTGAAGCCCCTGCTTGAGGTATGACTTTTGTTTTGAGGACGAAACTTTTTCTTGTAGGGGAGGATGTAGTGTTCTGGTTTTTCCCATGCAATTTTCCGATGAATCCACTATGTAGAACACCTAGTGTTGGTGTGTCTCGACCATGGTGCATCAAAGGGATGCCACAGATGGACCTTGTGAGACATCGATAGCTGATTTGGCCTTCGGCTGCATTTGCCAAATTTTAGAAAAGGTTTCGGGCCAATCTGAGGTTGGATTTGGATTCAGCACGGAAAAACGCTTGAAAACGGCTATTTGCTTGTTAAATTTGGAGTCCGGATGACCAAAAACGGGCTTCCGGAAGTTTTCGGGGATTTTCGGTGCATGGGGGGTGACCGTGGACCAGCTTGAGCCACGTGGCGGCCTATTATTGGCGGGCTCACGCAGCTCAGTCCACGGGGTGGCGCGGCGGTGCATGGACCACGGGCGGGGGACGCGTGGCGTGCGCGGAGTGGTTGGCGCACGCGGCGCGGCCCAGCGAGTGTGCGCAGCTTCTGGTGGACCAGGCGTAGGACACGTGGCAGCAGGGTATAGGCTGGCTCACGAAGACGCGGTCCACGGCGGGGGCGCCTCGGTACGGAGCGCGCAGGGGGGCGCCAGGCGGCCTGTCGGGCCACTCGAGTGCGCCACGCGTCGCCTCGCGTGTGGGCGGCCGTACCTACCCCCGCTGACCGCGGGGGGACACGCGGCGCGCAGCGGGCCCCGTGCACTGCTGTCCCCTGTTTCGGGCACACGTGGTAGCACCAGGGCAATCCGGGCGCGTCGGATGGGAACCGTCCGACCGGGTTTTCGGGCGCAGTGCGCCCGAATCCTGCGCCCGAAAATCCGGCCCATTACTGTTTTGGGCTGAGCCTATAAATAGGCTACCTTGTTTTCTTTTTGGGCTTTTTGGACTCCATTTCTCAGAGGACTCCTCAGAAGAATTCTCCCTCTCTCAGTGCCCTACACTTTGGTGGATCCCGGTGATTTTTCGAAGGCACGCATCCCGAGGTTCGCGATTTTACGGCGCGGCGCGACGCTTGTTCTCCGGCGACCCGCTTCGCCCCTTCTCAGTGTTTGGGCTCCCTCAACTCACCCCGACTTCCGATTTCGCCGATTTTCACGCCGTTGGACTCACGACAGGTAAGACTTCAACTCCTGTGTTTTGAGGTTCCTCGTTTTTCGTGCTGGCATTGGAGTTTTCGGAGCACCCATTTGACCCATTTTTCTTTGCCGATTTTTGGACAACACTGCGGTGTTCTAGCCGTATCTTTTCGCTCAGACGTCGGATCGGGGCGATTCAGAAGGCATTTTTCATCTACAGTCCAGAAGGAGTCTCTTGGATTTTTCTCAAATTTTTCTAGATTTCTCTCGAAGGTGAAAATCTCCTTTCACTGTGGTTCTTTGACACAGATTTTCTGGACAGTTTGGTTTGGGGTGTTCCACTTGCAGAATTTGTAACTCAGCGTAGAAAAATCGGATTTGAACGTGCAGGTACTCGTTTCGACGGGTTCGTCGCGAGGATCGTGACAGTATTTATCTTGGATTTTTCCGGGCGTTCTTCGCAGGAGAAAATTGAGAAACTCTGGACTGTGGTAATTGTGGGCAGATTTTGGGGAACTTTGTATGTCTAAATTGTGTTTGTTCCTTTGGGATATATTGTGCAGTGTGGCTGGGACTTTTTGGACCGAGCGTGGGTTTCGCTTTTGGACATGGATTTAGCGCTCGAGGTGGGCACCGTTATCACCTCTCACTTTCGATCACCCACTAGGCATACTAAAAGTGTTTCCTATATCTTGTTGAAAGCGGTATCAGTGGATCGAACCTAGCATGCTTGTATGAAAGTGCGGTTTGGCTGTTAGCACTTGCATCTTTAGAAGGACTAGCTATTAGTGGATTAACATTTCTGGGGAAAAAGGATAAATCATCTACATCTATTGGAAATAATCTGCTTAAACCATAATATGCTTTTTATGTCATTGGGGGACTTATGCATGTGAATGAAATAACTAATAGCTTGTTAGTACTTTAGATATTAAAACAAGGCATTTTGTAATTCATTTAAGAATTAGAACACTAAGATCATGTTATCAAATAAAGGACTTGGCATGCTTATATGGTCACCTAGATAGGCCACCCTTTTCTGCTACACTATCATGCTGGAATTGACTTAGGAGAAACCATGTTTTATTCTTTCTCCAGTCACTTAGACATAGGGGATAGTATGCTCTGATTAGAGCAGGGGCTGGGATAGTGTAGTCAGCTTTGGGATTTGGGGACAGGCAGATTTGAGGACGGGTACTCACGGCAACCGTGGATTTTGGGCGGTTGACCGGACTGTTGTTAGTGCATCAGATTTGGGGATAGGGGATCGGGACTTCTTTAGTGGATGGGTTTTTCCCACTTAATTAGAGTCTTGGTCCAGTCCTACTAGATCAGGTTACTTGTGACCGTGCCGGTCAGGAGCCGGTCTGTTGCAGTACTTATGACCGTGCCGGTCAGGAGCCGGTCTGTTACAGTACTTATGACCGTGCCGGTCAGGAGCCGGTCTGGTACAGTACTTATGACCGTGCCGGTCAGGAGCCGGTCTCTTGCCTCTGGGATGGGACCGTGTCGGTCAGGAACCGGTCTGCATTCCGCAGCTGAGTTGCGAGTTAGTGGGCATAGTAGGCAGTACCGGTGTTCACCGGTGTCTAGATTGGGTTACCCAGGCAGGCATATGTATACTCTGATGCATGCATTTAGCTACTCTTTTAGCTTATTACTTTTGAGGCATCTTAGTGGTAGCTTTTATCAGTTGTTATATGTATAGCTCACCACCTTGTTTTATTTTTCACCTCTAGTAGTCCTAGTGGGCAGGTCTGAGATAGAGGTTTACCCATTAGGGGAGGCTACTGTTTTTATAGTAGTTCTGACCCCCCACTGTTTTCCCTTTTCTTGTCCCCTTTGTTTTGCAGAGTCATCTGCTGGAGTTGCGGGACCCTCTTCCCAGGATCGAGGTAAGAGGATCGCTGACTAGATAGCTACTACCCCGAGCTCGAGTTTAGTAGTTTTGTGGTATCCCCTGTACACTCAGACGGTTGTATTTTCTTTTATTTTGGGTCTGGCTGCGGCCAGCTGGTTGTATTTATTTCGTGAGCTGGGAGAGACACATGTATATATTTGAGAGATTATTGTACTTTTATTTCCAGCATTTGTCTGAGATGTACTAGTTTTAGCTTAGCTATGTTTTTATGCTCTTGTATTATTTCATTTATATCTGAGCAGGTTACCAGCGCTTCGTGTACACGGGAAATACCGTGTGCACGGCGGATCTGTGGACGAGCCCGGGTTCTGGTTTACACCCGGGGCGTGACAGTAGTCGAGCGCAAAAACAGGGTTGTTCAAGAGATGGCGCGTGTGATGCTTCATAGCCAGAATTTACCGTTATATTTTTGGGCTGAAGCTGCGAACACCGCCGTCTATGTAATTAATCAAGTGTATTTGCGCCCAGGAACTTTAAATACACCATATGAGCTGTGGTTTTGTAGAAAACCTAATATCAAATATTTTCGTATCTTTGGGAGTCGTTGTTACATTTTACGTGAAGGCGAAAATCTTGGAAAATTTGACTCTCGAAGTGACGAAGGGATTTTCATGGGTTACTCTACAAACAGTAGAGCATATCGGGTATTTAACTTGGAATCTAAACCGATGGTAGAATCTATAAATGTTAAAGTAGATGAAGCTTTTCACTTTGCATCTGATAAATCTACCCCTGATATGTCTCTAGATGATGATTCTCCTGCAAATGTATCTTCTCATAATAATTCTTCTGATAATGTTGATGCATCTAATGGTTCTTCAAGTTTATCTGATGTGTAAGAATTATCACATGTACCTCCGAGTACTCCGTTACCACAAACATTACGCATCTCCAAGGATCATCCGGAATCTAATATTATTGGAGACCCACAAGAAGGAGTCAGGACTCGGAGACAGTTGGTTTGTGGAGTCGTATGTTACGTCTCCATGTTAGAACCAAAGAACATTGATGAAGCTCTTCAGGATGAGTATTGGATTGAAGCAATGCAGGAAGAGCTCCATCAGTTCGAACGAAACAAAGTCTGGGAATTAACGAAGCCTCCGAAGCAACACAACGTGATTGGTACTAAATGGATTTTCAAGAATAAGAAAAACGAGGATGGTACCATCATCAGGAACAAAGCACGCCTAGTTGCTCAAGGCTACTCACAAATTGAAGGTATAGACTTTGATGAAACGTTCGCCCCGGTAGCTAGACTCGAGTCAATTCGTATTTTATTCGCTATTGCTTGTCATTTTAAAATAAAACTCTTTCAAATGGACGTTAAGAGCACGTTTTTAAATAGGTTTTTAAACGAGAAAGTTTATGTGGCTCAACCGAAAGGTTTTGTAGACTATAAACAACCTAACCATGTTTTTCGTTTGAAAAAGGCTCTTTACGGTCTAAAACAAGCACCGCGAGCGTGGTACGAAGGATTGACAAAGCACCTTTTGGAGAATGGCTATACTCGAGGGGGAGCAGACCGGACTCTCTTTGTGAAGCATTATCAGGATAACTTCATTGTGGCACAAATCTATGTCGATGACATTGTATTTGGGGCAACAAGAGATAATGATACTTCTAAATTCGCGGAAACCATGGAAAGCGAATTTGAGATGTCAATGATGGGCGAACTGACGTACTTTCTTGGATTGCAAGTGAAACAAAATGATGAAGGCATTCATTTGTGTCAATCCAAGTATGCAAGTGAGTTGGTGAAGAAATTCGATTTAGAAAAATCTAAAGATTTCCCGACTCCTATGGGAACTAGCAATAAGGGATTAGGAAGTGAATCTCTTAGTGAGAGTGTAGACGAGAAGCTTTATCGCAGTATGATAGGAAGTCTACTCTATCTCACGGCTAGTCGCCCACATATATCCTTTAGTGTGGGGATTTGCGCGAGATATCAATCAGCACCAAAGGAGGTTCACCTGAAAGCGGTGAAAAGGATCATCCGGTACATCAAAGGAACTTTGAATTTCGGAATTTGGTATCCTATGGGAACAACGCTTGACATTATAGGATATTCGGATGCCGATTGGCCAGGATCTGTGGATGATCGGAAGAGTACGAGTGGTGCATGTTTTTATCTTGGCCATTGCCTTGTTGCATGGCATAGTAAAAAGCAAAACTGCATTGCACTCTCGACTCCCGAAGCGGAATATATTTCAGCAGGTAGTTGTTCAACCCAACTCATTTGGATGAAAAGTGTGTTGAGCGACTTCCGGATTTCAGCAACTTCGGTAACGATTCTTTGTGACAACACAAGTGCTATAAATATTTCTAAAAATCTTGTGTTGCACTCGAGAACAAAACACATTGAACTTAGATATCATTTTCTAAGAGAGCTAGTTGAATCAAATATTCTTCAAATTTCTTACATTTCAACTGAAGATCAATTAGCTGACATCTTAACAAAACATTTGGATCAAAAACGATTTATTCATTTGCGTAAGGCAATTGGAATGCTTTCCTTGAAATAATTACTTTTTGAAATCATTGCTTAGGTTAGATTTTGTTTTGTGTTTTTGTTCATTATCTATGTTTGTACATAGAACATTAATTGAGCATTAGTTATATTGACTTTAATTGCATCCTTTCATATAATTAGAAATTTATTATGCTTTGGATATCATAAAAATTCATTTGATGCAATGATCATTTATGTCAATTAAGTCATCTTTGTTTTGATCAAAGTCAATTTCTCTCTCAAATGATCTCTTGGTTTAGTTTTTATCTTATTTGACAATTGAGTCAAGTATGAGATCGAGATCAATTTTTGGTTGAATACTTTATATTTTAAATAATTGATAGCCATTTGTGGGGGAGTTAATGAAAATTGTTATGCTCAAAAGATGTGGAAAGAGTTACATCCCAATGAGGAGTGTGAAAACTACCACCACATGGAGGAAAGAGCTACCACCTCGGTTGTCCGAGTACTGTGTGCAGCTACCACATGTAAACCAAGCATGGTTTTTCAAGTTGATTAAATAAAATGCATTTTGAAATACTTGACTCTGTCAAATTTTATTGAAAGATGCTCAAAGAGCCACTCCTTACAATAATTTGACTAGATATATTATCTAACTTATCTGGGATTTCAAACATCTATTGATCTTGGTATTTTATTTTTCTTACCAAATTGATGATTTGATAAGGGCATTACTCATAAGATCGTGATAGATGTAATTGAACTTGTTCAACTTTAAGGGATTTAATTTTTATAAATTTTCGTTTCAATTTTTGGATATTATTGATAGATTTTGCATAATCGATTTCTTTTAATATGAAACGATGATTGTCATTTAAAGTTGATACACACAAGTGCTTACAATCTTTTTCTGAATTTTCTGGGATTTTTCTGAATTTTTTTGAAGAAAAAGTTTAAAGCCGGTCCGGACTAGAGAATCCGATCCGGACCCCGAACGCAGGAAATCCTGCGGGTAGCCAATCCGGACTGTATTCTTGAGGCAGTCCGGACCGCGGCTAGGGTTTTATATAGAACAAAAGGGTTTTGATTTCTTTTTACTTCAATCTTTCGTTCCTAAGTCTCCAGACCTTCTCTCTCTTGAGAACAATCGATTTGGAGCCTTCCCAACTCACGTTCTTCGAATCAAAGTAAGTTCTTTTGATCAAAAACTTAGTTTTTCACAATTTTTCATCTTTTTACTCAAAACGTGAGAGAAATTCTGTATCTTTTTCGGTTGAGATTGGTTTTTGGTCAAATTTCTTTTGAAATAAGAACTCTGGGTAGATTAGTTTTGATTATATGCTAGGTATTCTCTTGATTAACGGATTTTTAGGCTTCGATTTCTGAAAATTCGGTTTTAGGGCATATAATAGGAATTTTTGAAAATCATGGGATTAATCTATTTTTAAAATTCTTTTTGCAAAACTAATTTGATTCCTAGTCTCTCTACATGATGATGATTGTTTGGGTACAATTTTTCCAATTTTTGAAAATAAACAATTTTTGTCGTGTTCTTGAGTTGTTGCACGCAGGACCTTTTCGTTCACTAGAAATAGCCGAGATCGTGATCACTTGGGTAATCTTTCTTCTTAATGCAATGGTTCACACGAGAGCAACAAACAAATTGAAAAGAGCCAAGAAAACTCAGAGAAAAGGTGAGTTTGTTCTTGTTAACGACTCAGAGACTGAATCTGAAAATGAAGAGGTGAACTGGGACGAATTGATGGACGATGAAACAAAATTGTTCCAAACTGTCAAGGATGCTTAAAGGGATTTTGAACAAATTGAACTGCAGTAGCTCTGAGGATTCTGAGTTAGACAACTGAATTTCTTTCTGACATATCTTTCTGGTTTGCAGGTTTTTCAGTTTTAGTTCTCACACCTTGTTTTGAACTTTTTAACTTCACTTTTATTTTGTAATTTTGACTTGTTTTGTGACAAAAAGGGGGAGAGAGAGACAAACAATGGTTGTGAGAATTTTGAACAACTTTGAACTATGAAAGGTAAGTATGACTTCAACTTTGGTTTTATAATGAGTGATTGCATGCCTCGACTAACTATTTGACTAACTATTTGGGCATGTAATATAACTAACAAGTTGCTTGTTGACTAACAATTCTATGACATTTGGATTTTTAATGCTTAGAAGATATATTGCTTTTTGATTGAGATCTTATTACATATCTGAATTTGTAGATGTCATGATGAGTATAAACTCTATCTCTGTGTTTGGTTTTGTATGCAAAAATTCTTGAGGTATCTAACGATCTCTTTTGTCAAGAATGTTTTCTTTTGCAGAGAGTACAGATGTCTAAGTCTAGAGTCTGTTCTAGGAATTTATCTCATGTATTTAATTTTATTTTGGATCTCCATTGTAAATTTTTGTTGTATGGTGATAGCAACAAAAATATCTTTTTGAATTTTCTTGAATGGATTTGTGTTTTGTCACGAAACCGCCAAAGGGGGAGATTGTTAAGGAATTTGTGTTGGCGTATTTCGTGAAAATGTTTAAGTCTTGAAGATTGAAGATGAAGAAGTTTGGATCATATACCTCAATCTCAAGAAAGAAGAATTCAAAAGGATCAGGTACGTTTAACTAAATATTTTTGGTGATCCGAATACTTCTTATAGTGTAGAAACACTTGGATGAATTTTTAATTGCATAAAAATCAAAAACTGGACATACTATATGTTCAGAGTCCGGACCTGACATTACAGTCCGGACCCCGAACATAGGATAGTTCATGCGCAATTCATTTCATTACCCTTGGAAGAAAATACAATCTCTTATGTGAAAGAGTTAAATCCCAAATTTTAGTCTATCGTGTGAGGACCTGGATCCCCACGTCGAGATTACTGGATCATCTACAGCTCCCGGAGGCCTATGTGGCGTGTTGGTGGGATTTGTGCCCCAATTGGACATTAGTGTTGGGCTCAGTGTGTTTAATGGATCACGTGGGTGATCATTGGACTCCGTCGGATCGTTAGAAGTGGTTTCGCGCGAAGTGGATATTAAATTTGGACTCAGCGCGAAGTTTGGACCAAGGATTACCTTTCCGGATGCCTTCGGCAAATTTTGGAGTTGGAATTTGGCGAAATGGACATCAAATTCGGATTCAGCGCGCGAAAACGGTTAAAACGGACTACGCACTTGTCATTTTTGAGCACCGGACACTGTTCACGCCGGAACAGTGTTTCCGGCGGCGGCGGCAGCGGCGGAGCGGCCGCCGGCAGCGCGGCGGACGGAGGCGCGGGCCGCCCGGTCCACGCGGCAGGCGTGCACCGGGGGCTGGACGCGTGGCGGCTCAGGAGTGGGCCGGTCCGCGGGGCGCGGTCTACGGAGAGTGCGGGGCGCATGGTGCACCGGGGGGTGGACACGTGGCATCATCCTAGAGGTGGTTTCACGGCGGTTGGTCTACGCAGTATTCGGGATGGCTCATGGTTTATGGTGCACCGGGCTTGGACACGTGGCAGGTTTCTATTGGTTCGGTCCACGTGATTTCGTGCACCGGGTTCACTAGGCAGAGGCATGACACGTGGCATTCACCTATTGGTTGGTCAACTGTGCGCGGCAGGGGTGGCAGGCGGCGGCGTCAGGCGGGCACGTGGGCGCGGCAGGCGGGCGCTGACCGGGTGCGTGCCACGTGTCGTCGTCCGCGGGTGGCCACGCGGAGCGACGCGTGCGGCGGGATCGGCTGTCGCCTGTTTGGCGGGCGACGTGGAGGCCCAGGATGGATTCGGGCGGCTACAGTGTTCGCAGCGCGGGGATGTCGGGCTGCTACAGTGCGCGCCCGAAAACCCCCAGCGCCCGGAAATTGGGACTAAATGGGTATTAAGTGATTTGTTTCCTGCAAAGTATAAAAGGGCCGAGTTCAACTGAAGAGAACTTTCTCCCTGTTCCTCCTTTCACAGTGCCACCTTCACGAGTTTTCTTCATCTCCCTGGGACGGATCCATCTGCAGAGTTCCAGATTTTTCAGCGGCACGCATCCCGAGGTTACCATTTTTACGGCGCGGCGCGACGCTCGTTCGTTTGTGGTCTTCTTCGTCGCGTTTTGGTGCGAGGACTCCCCCGGCTTACCCCGAGCACCTTTTTCTGTGATTCTTGCGCCGTTGGCTTCACGACAGGTAGGGCTATGTTTCCCATGTTTACTGGTCTTTCCCATTCCGAGCTTTTCATGGGTCTTTCGGATCATCTTGTAACCTCTTTTTCTGGGCGGAGTTCTGGGACAGCGGCGCAGTGTTTTGGTGATATCTTCGCGCACAGGCATCGGATTGGGGCGATTCAAGAGGCGATTTGCATCTACACATCACGAGGAATATGCCCAAATTTTCTTGGAATTTTCTGAATATTTCTCGAAGGTGAAGAATATCTGTGAACAGTAGTTATTGCTACAGTTTTTGAGAGTAGTTTAATTCGAGGTGGTTCCCTTGTCGGAATTGTTTCTCAGTGTAGGAAGCTCGGAATTGGACGTGCAGGTACTCGTTTCGAAGGTATCAACGCGGGGATTGCTGTGGTATTTTTATTGGATTTTTCTGGGCACTTGCAGCAGGTGAAATAGGCACGGCTTTGGGACTGATTTTCAGATTGTGTATGTTTGGTTAATTTTGGAATAAAAGTGTAATGTTAAGCCTTATTGTTGTACTCAGGGGTGTTTTCAGCTGTTTGAAGCCGAGGCTTGCGCGACTTGTACAGATGGTGTTATGTTGGCAGATTTTGGACCCGGGGCGTCTACCCACTTCACCGACTTCAGGTTTGCCTTGGTTTAAGCACTTCAGGAGGGTAAGCTTGTTATCAGTAATTGTTTTAAGGCAATGTTTATGCTGTGGCAAATATAAGTCCACTTGTGGGGATGTCACCCCTCTATGACTGATGCATGCATGTGTAGGGTACATGGGTTATGTTGGTAATAGGTAAGCTTGTTAATGATATTGGTATAAATGATTGCAAGAATAGTATTTATGAGGTATACTGAGGACTTGCATGACTTGGACATCTATGTGATGACTAGTGTAAGCTTACCTAGGATAATGTTACCCTATGAGATTATGTAACATGCCATGTTAGCACATAGCCTTTCTTGTGGTGGGATTATGCTTTGGGACAGGATTTCGTAGCTATGTGCGGATTTGTACTCTGAGGAGTTATTATGATCATTCTATTAATGAACCCTGAGTTGTGGGCAGGTCTAGTTTTGGGATTCCGGCATGTTGTTTATTCCTAATGGAACTATTATTATGCTTTACCCCCTTTTATTTCCTTGAGGACATTTGCATGCTTGTATGGTCATGTAGTTAGGCCATCTTTTACTGCTGCACTACTTATTGGAACTTGACTTAGGAGAAACCATGCTTTTCCTTTCTCCTTCTTGTTAGTCAGGTGGTCAGTGTTGCTCGGGTTCGAGCAGGGGGTCTGGGTAGTGTAGTCGGGACAATCGTGTCTGGGCAGGTTGATTTAGTTGTGGGGCTTTGCGGCAACCGCGGATATTAGGCGGTTGACCGGATGTTTCTCTATGCACCAGATTTGGGTGTCGGTTTTCTCTAGTGGATGGAGTTTCCCACTTATCGTTCAGTTGCATCCGATTGAGGTCGGGTCTTTCCTTGGTGGTTGAGTATTCCCACTTTGATCAGATTAATGATCAAGTCCTGCTGTTTCGTGATACTGATGATGTTGATGACAGAGATGCTTTACTCGTGTGGGTAGCTCCCCTCGAGTGCCGCTCCTGAGTAGGCTTCAGACCGTGTTGGGTTCCGGTCAGACCGTGTTGGGTTCCGGTCAGACCGTGTCGGGTGCCGGTCAGACCGTGTTGGGTTCCGGTCATTTGGACAGTGGATATACTGAGTTCGAGAGATTGGTGACAGAGCAGGCAGTACCGGGTTTTATACCGGTTCATTCGATTGAGTTTATTTCGGTCAAATACTTTTATTGTTACACTCGTGCCTGGGGGCCGAGTGCAGACTGGTAGTTGAGTTTAGATCAGTGCTTGTATTGTTGAGAGCCGTCTGGTTGACGGTGGTCCCGTGTTGTTGCGAGTACTTTGACCGCTGTGTGAGAGGTTGAGCATCATGATTCTATCCGTTCTGAGAGAGAGCGTGGATTTTGACCATAGCCTGCATGATCCTCTACTCGATAGCGAGTTAGTTCCGTTTGGACACCCTACGTAATTCCTGCCCGTCAGCGGGAGGTGGTTGTAGGTGGGCGCAGGTTTGACTGGACCAGGTGTGGCAGTCAGCTCGATTGGGTCGATGGTGCACTTCATGTGCTAGTGGTTGCATACCACTGTTTGGTTCTCCCCCTTTTAGCCTTAGTTAGGGGCAGGGTAGCTGTTGATAGTCTCCAACTTACTCATTTCAGTCTTATGACTTGGGTTAGTTTTTGTCTCTTGAGGACTTGGTGGGCAGACCGTCGGGTCTGGCGGTGGTACCCACTGAGAACTCCCTTTTTGGAGTAGTTCTCACACCCTTTGGGGGTTTTCGCCCCTCTTTCTCTCCTCTCCTTTGTTTTGCAGAGTCTTGCGGGTGTTGCCGACTCTGCGGTTGTTGATCGAGGCGAGGGAGTCGCGAGCTAGATCCCTACCCGTCGTTGGAGAGTAGCGGTACCCTTCAGAGGAGATCATCTGTAGTTTAGTTGTTTCTTTTTCCTCTTTTGAGAGACTATTGTAGTGAGGATATTTTGTATTGAGAGACTGTACACTGTTGTATATATTGGGGTTACCTCCCGGTTGGGTTTAGAGCTTGTACTTGAGGATATTGTATTATTATTATTTTTGGGGAGGCAGACGGTGTTGTTTCATTTCCAGTTGTACAGTGATTGATTTTAGTTACAGCAGATTTTCATTTATAGCTCTGATATCTGTTTAGTTATAGTACTTTTCTTGCAGGTAGGACGCTTCGCCTATGCGGGTTGGCATAGGTGGCGGATCTGTTTGGCGGGCCCGGGTCGCAGTTTCGACCCCGGGGCGTGACAGATTAGAGTGGTATCAGAGCCTAGGTTGTAGGTCATGGTGGACTTAGAAACCCTAGGCTTTTGGTTTGACCCTTGGTTGACTTTGTGAGAGTCGTGATTTTTGCGAGAGTCCTGATTGAGTTTTATGCCTCTCCCGAGGGACGGGAGGAGTGATTGGCATGTTTATTCTCCTAAGTGATTATGTTGGCTGCAGACAACATAATGCTGTGGAACGGGTGACATGCTTTAGACTTTCGCTGGATTGGGTCGAGTGTTGTTGTGTGCTGTTTTGTTGTTTCGTCGTGGCGAGCGGTGTCTCCCCGACGCTGGGTTTTGACCCGTGTGCATCCTGTCATAGCGGTTGAGCTTGAGCAGTTGGTTTTGGGCCGGATACCTGGATTGAGGTCAGAGAACCCCGGACCCAGATGATAGGATTGTCAGAGGCTTATCAGCGGCTGTGGGAGCAGCTGGTCTTGGTGACACAGTTGTCGGAGCACTGAGTAGCCCCCCTCTGTGCCAATGTTAGTGTCGAGGCACCGAGGCAGGGTGGATGGTTGACAGCTGGTTAGCTGTGGGACATGATCGACCTATTGAGCCATATTTGGCAGATGAACCACCCCGACTCGTAAGATTGAGTTTGGAGCCTTTGGAGGCAGAGTCGCGGCTGGTGGTGATGGAATGATTAATTGGGAGCCTCCCTGTGCTTGTGAGTGTATGCAGTTGTTGAACTGCGCGCTCCAGATTCGAGGGACGAGGCGCATAGGATATATGAGACTGGGAGTGGATTGCGCCAGGACACCTTTCTGTTATTCAGTCCCTCCATTGTAGATTTAGACGCCTCGTTGGAGCAGGCATTTTGTATGGAGCGTGGCATTGCAGTTCCTTTGGGCAGAGATCTGCCGCCAGAGGTGAGTTCAGGATTTTGGCGCTTGGCGCCGGATGATGGAGGACAGATTGGCAGGCAGGGGCATGACTAATTTTCTTTTCTTGGATGACGAATTCCCGAGATGTCAGAGGTCGGGTGGACCCCGAAGGCGACGTCGGTATTTTATTTGAGTGGCGCAGCGATGGCGTGGATTTGTTATCTGCGGAGGATCTTGTTCGTCGCCTCAATGTGATCAGAGACAGAGGTCGTGCTTCCTAGTGATAGCCCTGATTTTCAGGCAGATTGAGCGACAACCACTTGCTTTGAGCGGATGAATCTGTGCCGCCCGGTGTGAGGGCGCCACGGTAGTGGATTGAGTGGCGCAGGTGGGATTTCACCACGGTAGTCGGAGTTAGAGCATGTTCCACTCTTACATGGGTTAGAGGCAGATTTGTTACCACGTGCACTAGAGGTACAGGTTCCTGTTGTTGTTGTGCACGTGGAGGAGGCTTTTGGATCATGTCCAGTGCGGCCGAGACCGCGAGTTACCAACAGAATTATGGAAATTATAGCAATTAGGTGTTTTGACCTTATGCTAGAGATTGTTGGGCACTATGCCACAGGATGTTCGACTGCGGCAAGAGAGGACTTTTGATCTTCGGCAAGGCGGGGCAATTGGAGGCTTGCTCGTTGAGGTTGTTAGAGCACTCTGGTTTTAGCGGGAGAGTGAGAGGTGCTTACGGCGGCACCGGGACTCATGGATATCTCTGTTTCCCATGAGATCCCGGGTGTGATTTCACCTTAGTCGTTGGTAATGCCGCCGGTTAGGGAGATAGAGATTGCGTTTGACGTGGTTCGAGGAACCGCGCCACCCTGGACGGCACCTCATTGGATATCGCCGGTAGAGCTGAGAGAGAGCCTTGGCACTGTTGCAGGGTCCGATGGATCGAGGGGTCTGTTTGACCTAGTGCCACGCCGTTGGTATACGGTGGTGATGCCACATCGTTGATACACGAATGTGGGTCCTTTTATGGTATCTAGGACCTTATGATGGAGTTGTACTCCGGCAGTTGGTGTATGATGCGAGTACCCACTTGGTGTTAGACAGCTGAGGACTTCGCCTAGGTGGCGTTTTGGACGCGGTGGGGCATTATGAGTTGTTAGTGAGGCCAATGGAATGACGAATGCCCTGTGGACTTCAAGATCTGAGGGATAGTAGGTCCCAGTTGTACTTGGACGGACTGGGAGTGGTGTTTTCCGAGGATATTTTGATTTACTCCCAGAGTGACTTGGAGTACGAGGAGCGCTTTGTGGATGTGCTACCATGCCCGTGTGGATGAAGCGGTATGCCAAGTTATTGAGGTACAAGATGTAGCTGCAGAAGCATACCTTCTTGGGTCGCTTTTTTCGAGCCGTAGGGACGGCGGTGGAACCCGACCAAGTGGATGTTATTCAAGTTGACTGAGACCAACTTTCATTCTTGAGGTGAGGAGCTTCTAGACTTGGCGGTGCCAAGAGAGCATGGCCAATGGTTAATGTGACTGGTATTAGCGCCAATGCTAGTGTTTTCCTGTGTTGGGAGATGGAACTGTGTGTTTTAGTGATGCCTCCCATTGTGGCGGTAGAGTTACCGTGGGTGGATCTTCGGTCCACACTTCATTAGTCCAACCCTATGAGTGTTGGGGCAGGATGAACCGCTGTTTTGCAGGCAGCTTGGGTTCCACAGTTGAGCCTTTCAGTACGTCCTTTATTTCCAGCTTGGATTGTTATACCTGGCGTAGGCCATGCCTGCTTGGCTATCAGTTTTGATTACTCAGCATCTTGAGTGGGATTTTCGCGGATTGTTGTTGCTGATTTGGGATTTTTGACCGCGAGTTTGAGCCTCCGCATTTTGATCGCCTTTCGAGCCAGTTTTCCCTCCCGTTCACTGACGGTTTGGTCCCCGTCAGGGCATCCTTTCGACCCGTGGATCTGTTGGAGTTATGTTGGCTTGTTGAGTGTCCAACCGTGGCTTGAGATTGTGTCTCTTGAGGTCCCTTTTGAGGGTAGCTCGTGGTTGAGTAGGCCACTCGGGTGATTTTGGATCGGAAGTAACCGAGTGAAGACCCCAGCTTATTGGATCTTTTTCCTCATGGGATGAATCTGTGGGTATACTTCGGGTGGTCCTGGTTGAGTAGACACCAGGAGGTGGTTTTAGTGGGTGTTGCGCGGATTGGTTTCTGTTTTTCCCCCGGCTTTGATGGGGCCTCTGTGTTGTTTCACGTCTCAGCTCAGGATTGTTTTGCTTTTGGATCCCTCGCCCGTGATTGACTTGCCCCTTCTGAGATCTGTGATTGTTGGAGTACGAGGGATGCCCGTTGCGATTTCTGGCTCGAGAGATGAAAATCGCATGTCGGGCCATGCCGTACTTGTTGTTGTTGTTGTTGGGAAGTAATCACGGGGAGTGAGCGATGTTTTCGGGAGCTGGAGGCGTTATTGATGGATACCTACCCGTGGTATGTGGGACCCTTGGGGGATTTGAGTTAGTTTCGAGGACGAAACTTTTCTTAGTGGGGAGGATGTGAGGACCTGGATCCCACGTCGAGATTACTGGATCATCTACAGCTCCCGGAGGCCCTATGTGGCGTGTTGGTGGGATTTGTGCCCCAATTGGACATTAGTGTTGGGCTCAGTGTGTTTAATGGATCACGTGGGTGATCATTGGACTCCGTCGTCGTTAGAAGTGGTTTCGCGCGAAGTGGATATTAAATTTGGATCAGCGCGAAGTTTGGACCAAGGATTACCTTTCCGGATGCCTTCGGCAAATTTTGGAGTTGGAATTTGGCGAAATGGACATCAAATTCGGATTCAGCGCGCGAAAACGGTTAAAACGGACTCCCCACTTGTCATTTTTGAGCCCGGACCTGTTCACCGCCGCAGTGTTTCCGGCGGCCGGCGGCAGCGGCGGAGCGGCCGCCGGCAGCGCGGCGGGGCGGGGCGCGGGCCGCCCGGTCCACGCGGCAGGCTGCACCGGGGGCTGGACGCGTGGGCGGCTCAGGAGTGGGGCCCGGTCCGCGCGGGCCGCGGTCTACGGAGAAGTGCGGGAGCGCATGGTGCACCGGGGGGTGGACACGTGGCATCATCCTAGAGGTGGGTTCACGGCGGTTTGGTCTACGCAGTATCGGGATGGCTACATGGTTTTATGGTGCACCGGGCTTGGAACACGTGGCAGGTTTCTATTGGTTCGGTCCACGTGATTTCGTGCACCGGTTTTCCTAGGCAGAGGCATGACACGTGGCATTCACCTATTGGTTGGTCAACTGTGCGCGGCAAGGGGTGGCAGGCGGCGGCGTCAGGCGGGCACGTGGGGCGGCAGGCGGGCGCTGACCGGGTGCGTGCCACGTGTCGTCGTCCGCGGTGGCCACGCGGCGAGCGACGCGTGCGGCGGGATCGGCTGTCGCCTGTTTGGGGGCGGCGTTGGAGCCCAGGATGGATTTTCGGGCGGCTACAGTGTTCGCGCGCGGGGATTTCGGGCTGCTACAGTGCGCGCCCGAAAACCCCCAGCGCCCGGAATTGGGACTAAATGGGTATTAAGTGATTTGTTTCCTGCAAAGTAAAAAAGGCCGGTTCAACTGAAGAGAACCTTGCTCTCCCTGTTCCTCCTTTCACAGTGCCACCTTCACGAGTTTTCTTCATCTCCCTGGGACGGATCCATCTGCAGAGTTCCAGATTTTTAGTGGCACGCATCCCGATGTTTACCATTTTTACGGCGCGGCGCGACGCTCGTCGTTTTTGGTCTTCTTCGTCGCGTTTGGTGCGAGGACTCCCCGGCTTACCCCGAGCACCTTTTCTGTGATTCTTGTGCCGTTGGCTTCACGACAGGTAGGGCTATGTTTCCCATTGTTACTGGTCTTTCCATTCGCGAGCTTTTCATGGTCTTTCGGATCATACTTGTAACCCTCTTTTCTGGGCGGAGTTCTGGGAACAGCGGCGCAGTGTTTTGGTGATATCTTCGCGCACAGGCATTCGGATTGGGGCGATTCAAGAGGCGATTTGCATCTACACATCACGAGGAATATGCCCAAATTTTTCTTGGAATTTTTGTTTTGAATATCTCGAAGGTGAAGAATTATCTGTGAACAGTATTTATTGCTACAGTTTTTGGAGAGTAGTTTAATTCGAGGGGTTCCTTTGTCGGGAATTGGTTTCTCAGTGTAGGAAGCTCGGAATTGGAACTGGGCAAGGTACTCGTTTTTCGAAGGTATCGACGCGAGGATTGCTGGTATTTTTATTGGATTTTTCTGGGCACTTGCAGCAGGTGAAATAGGCACGGCTTGGGGACTGATTTTCAGATGTGTATGTTTGGTTTAATTTTGGAATAAAAGTGTTAAGTTAAGCCTTATTGTTGTACTCAGGGTTGTGTGTTTCAGCTGTTTGAAGCCGAGGCTTGGCCGACTTTGTACAGATGTGTTTGTTGGCTATAGATTTTTGGACCCGTGGCGTCTACCCACTTCACC
>CM055070.1:20883410-20974022 GCA_029204045.2 Tillandsia leiboldiana
GCTAGAGAGTGTATGCAGTTGTTGAATGCGCGCTCCAGATTCGAGGGACGAGGCGCCTGTATATATGAGACTGAGTCCCCGTGGATTTGCCGCCCAGGGACACCTTTCTGTTATTCAGTCCCTCCATTGTAGATTTAGAGCCTCGTTGGAGCAGGCATATGTTGGAGCGTGGCATTGCAGTTCCTTGGATAGGGATCTGCCGCAGAGGTGAGTCTGGATTTTGCGCTTGGCGCCGGGTGGTGGAGGACAGATCGGCCGGCAGGGGTCTGTCTAATTTCTTTTTCCTGGATAACGAGTTCCCGAGATGTCAGAGGTCGGGTGGACCCCGATGGCAGCATCAGATTGCATCAGTATCAGAGTAGGTCCCGCGGCTAGCGTGGATTTCGTTATCTGCGGAGGACCTTTTCGTCGCCTCAATGTGATCAGAGACAGGGGTCGTGCTTCCTAGTGATAGTCCTGATTTTGACCAGGCAGATTGAGCGACAACCACTTGCTTGAGGATGAATCTGTGCCTCCCGTTGGAGGGCGCCACGGTAGGGATTGAGTTTCGCAGGTGGGATTTCACCACAGTAGTCGAGTTAGAGCATGTTCCACTCTTGCATGGGCTAGAGGCAGATTTGTTACCACGTGCACTAGCGGTACAGGTCCTGTTGTTGTTTGCACGTGGAGGAGGCTTTTGGATCATGTCCAGTGTGGCCGAGGAACGCGAGTTACCGGCAGAATTATGGGAATTGTAGCAATTCGGTGTTTCGACCCTGTGCTTGAGATTGTTTGGCACAATGCCACAGAATGTTTGACTGCGGCGAGAGAGGACTTTGATCTTCGGCAAGGCAGACAAAAGGAGGCTGCTTGTTTGAGATTGTTAGAGCACTCAGGTTTGGCGACAGGGTGAGAGGTGCTTACGGCGGCACCGGGACGCGGGGATATCTTGTTGCCCACGAGATCCCGGGTGTGATTTCACCTTAGTTGTTGGTAATGCCGCCGGTTAGGGAGATAGAGATTGCGTTTGACGGGTTCGGGGAACCGCGCCACGGGATAGCACCTCATTGGATATCGCGGTAGAGAGCTGAGAGAGCTGATGGCACAGTTGTAGGTCTGATGGATCGAGGGGTCTGTTTGACCTAGTGCCACGCCGTTGGTATACGGTGGTGATGCCACGTCGTTGATACACGACATGTGAGGGTCCTTTTATGGTTCGAGTGTAGACAGGTCCGGGTGGTGTCTAGGACCTTCTGATGGAGTTATACTCCGCAGTGAGTGTATGATGCGAGTACCTACTTGGAATTAGACAGCCGAGGACCTCGCCTAGATGGCGTTCAGGACACGGTGGGGGCATTATGAGTTTATAGCGAGGCCCAATGGAATGACGAATGCCCTGTTGACTTCAAGATCTGGGGAATTGTATGTCCCAGTTGTACTTGGCGGACTGGGAGTGGTGTTTCCCGAGGATATTTTTGCTTTACCCCAGAGCGACTTGGAGCACGGGAGCACTTTGTGGAAGTGCTAGCATGACCGTGTGGATGAAGTGGTGTGCCAAGTTATTGAGGTACAAGTTTTGCTCAAGTGCATGCCCTCTTGAGTCACCTTATTCTAGCCTTTGGAGCGGCGGTGGAATCCGCCAAATGGAGGTTATCCAAGTTTGGCTGAAACCGACATTTATCCTTGAGGTGAGGAGTTTCTTAGACTTAGCAGTGCCGGAAGAGCATGGCCAATGGATAATGTGACTGATACTAGCGTCAATGCTAGTGTTTCCAGTGTTGGGAGATGGAATTGTGTGTTTTAGTGATGCCTCCCATGTGGCGGTAGAGTTACCGTGGGTGATCTTCGGTTCCACACTTCATTAGTCCAACCCTATGAGTCTTGTGGCAGGATGTACCGCTGTTTGCAGGCAGCTTGGATTCCACAGTTGAGCCTTTCAGTACGCCTTTTATTTCCAGCTTTGATTGATGTACTTGGGCGTAGGCCATGCCTGCTTGGCTATCAGTTCTGTTTACTCAGCATCTTGAGTGGGATTTGCGCGGATTGTCGTTGCTGGTTCGGGATTTTGACCGCGAGTTTGGGCACCAGCATTATGATCGCCTTTTTAGCCAGTTTTCAGTCCCGTTCACTGACGGTTTGGTCCCCGTCAGGGTGTCCTTATTAGTTGAGAGATCGACTTCACCGTGGGTCTGTTGGGGTATGTTGGATGTTGAGTGACCAATGTGGCATGAGATTGTGTCTCTTGAGGATCCCTTTTGAGGATAGCCCGTGGTTGAGTAGGCCACTCGGGTGATTTTGGATCGGGAAGTAACCGAGTGAAGACCCCAGCTATTGGATTCTTTTTTCATTGGATGAATGTGGGTATGCTTCGGGTCGCCTTGTTGAGATTGACACCAGGAGGTGGTTTGGTGCGTGTTGCACGGGATGGTTATTCTGTTTCCCCCAGCTCTTGATGGAGCCTCTGTGTTGTTTCACGTCTCAGCTCAGGAGGTGTTTTGCTTTTGGATCCCTCGCCCGTGTTTGATTGCCCCTTTAGAGATCTGTGATTGTTGGAGTACGAGGGACGCCCGTTGCGATTTCTGGCTCGAGTGATGAGAGAATTGCACATCGGGCCATGCCGTACTTGTTGTTGTTGTTGGTGGGGAGTAATCACGGGGAGGGTGGTGTTCGGAGCTGGAGGCGTTATTGATGGATACCTACCCGGGGTATTTGTGACTCTTGCTGGATTTGAGCTAGTTTCGAGGACGAAACTTTCTTTAGGGGGGAGGATGTGAAGACCCGAAACTCCCACTTGTGGAGCACTATTTCATCTACAGCTTCCGGAGGCCTATGTGGCGTGTTGGTGGGATTTGTGCCCCAATTGGACATTAGTGTTGGGCTCAGTGTGTTAAATGGATCACGTGGGTGATCGGTGGACTCCGTCGGAGCTCCAGAAGTGGTTTCGCGCGCCATGGATATTAAAATTGGACTCAGCGCGAAGTTTGGATCAAGGAACATCTTCCGGATAAGGCTTCGGCAATTTTTAGAGTTGGAATTTGGCAAAATGGACTTCGGATTTGGATTCAGCGCGCGAAACGATGAAAATGGACTATTCACTTGCTTTTTCCGGAGTCCGGATGATTCGGCACGTTTTTCGAGGCAAGGTTACTGTTCCGGCACCGGCGGGCGGCGGCGCGCGGCGGCGGGCAGCGGCGGAGCGCGGCGGAGCAGGCTCGGGCGGGTGTGCGGTCCACCGCGGAGGCGTGCACCGGTCGCGGGCCACGTGGCGGTTCCCGGTTGGGCCGGCGCGGGGGCGCGTTCCACGGGAAAAGGCGCGGTGCATGGTGGACCGAGGGTGACACGTGGCGGCTTATGATTTGACGGTGCTGTGGACCGGGTCCACGGTGTGTGTGTGGGTGGCCTCGGGGCGCGTGCCTGGCAGGGGGGCGCAGGCGGCGCTGACAGCGCGCACGTGGGCGTGGCAGCGACGCGTTGACTGGGTGCGTGCCACGTGTCGGCTGTGCAGTGAGCCACGTGTCGTGCAGTGGACGGTCCGGAGTGCTGTCGCCTGTTTGGGCGGGCGACGTGGAGGCCCAGGGCAGTTTCGGGCTGCTACAGTGATCTTTCGGGCTGCTACAGTGTGCGCCCGAAAGTTCCCTGCGCCCGAAAATTGGGACATGTTCGTATTTTTCGATTTGTTTCTGCAGCCTATATAAAGCGATCCGAGCTTCCTTCTTTCACCTTTTTCCGCCATTTCCGAGCCTCCTCTCGCCTGGGTGCCTTCAGCAAAGATGATCCCCGAGTTTGGCTGCATCCTTTTGCAAAGTTTTGGGATTTTTGGTGGCACGCTTATCGAGGTTTCCATTTTACGGCGCGGCGCGACGCTCGTCCTTTTGGGTTCCCCTTCGTCGCGTTTCGGTGCGCGAGCTCCCCCGGCCTACTCCGACCACCTTTTCGAGTGATTTCTTCGCCGCTGGATTCGCGACGGACAGGTCTACGATCTTGGTATTTTCAGCTTTCCCTCATTTCGCGCTTTCCGAGGTGTTTGTTCGAGCTTACTGTGACCCCATTTCTGTGAAGGGGATTTGGACAGCGGCTTGGTCTTTCGGCGTTATCTCCGCAACCGGGCATCGTTTGACGACGTCCTTATACACTTTTTTCATCTACTCGGCGCAAAGGAATATCACAGTATTTTTATTGGAATTTTCTGAGTTTTGCCCGAAGGTATATGTTCTTCCCCTTATCTGTAAATGGAATTACAGTTATGTTGCTGTGTGGTTTTGCGCACCTGTACTGTGGAATTTGTAACTCGGCCTACGGGGCTCGGAATTGGACGTGCAGGTACTCGTTTCGAAGTTATCGACGCGAGGATTGCTGTGGTATTTTAATTGGATTTTTCTAGGCACTTTCGGCAGGTGAAATAAGCACGGCTTTGGGACTGATTTTCAGACTGTGTATACTTGGTTAATTTTGGAATAAAAGTGTAATGTTGGGCCTTATTGTTGTACCCAGGGGTGTTTGCAAGTGTTGCTGGACCCGTTGGATCTGCAGACTTTGATTTCGGGGTACTTTCAGTTGTTGGGAGTCGAGGCTTTCGCGACGTGCACCGAGGATGCAGTTTCGGCGGAATTTGGACTGTGAGCGTCTGCACACTTCACCGACTTCAGGTTTGCCTTGGTTTAAGCGCTTCAGGTGGGTAAGCTTATTATCAGTAACTGTTTAAGGCAATGAGTATGTTGTGGCAAATATAAGTGCACTTGTGGGGATGTCACCCCTCTATGACTGATGCATGCATGTTTAGGGTACATGGTTTATGTTGGTAAGTAGGTAAGCTTGATAATGATATTTGTATAAATGATTGCAAGAATAGTATTTATGAGGTATACTGAGGACTTGCATGACTTGGACATCTATGTGATGATTAGTGTAAGCTTACCTAGGATAATGTTACCCTATGAGATTATGTAACATGCCATTTTAGCACATAGTCTTTCATGTGGTTGGTTTATGCTTTGGGACAGGATGTCGTAGCTATGTGCGGATTTGTACTCTGAGGAGTTATTATGATCATTCTGTTGCTGGACCCTGGATTGTGGACAGGTCTAGTTTTTGGGATTCCGGCATGTTGTTTATTCCTAATGGATCTATTATTATGCTTTACCCCCCTTTATTTCCTTGAGGACATTTGCATGCTTGTATGGTCATGTAGTTAGGACATCTTTTACTGCTGCACTACTTATGGGAACTTGACTTAGGAGAAACCATGCTTTTCCTTTCTCCGCCTTTGCTAGTCAAGTGGTCAGTGTTGCTCGGGTTCGAGCAGGGGTCTGGATAGGGTAATCAGGACTTCGTGTCTGGGACAGGTTGGCTTAGTTGTTGGGCTTTGCGGCAACCGCGGATATTGGGCGGTTGACCGGATGTTTCTCTACGCACCTGATTGGGTATCAGTTTCTTTAGTGGATGGAGTTTCCCACTTATCGTTCTGTTGCATCCGATTGAGGTCGGGTCTTTCCTTGCTGGTTGAGTTTCCCACTTTGATCAGATTGATGATCAAAGTCCTGCTATTCAGAGATACTGGTGATATTGATGACAGAGATGTTTTACTCGTGTGGGTAGCTCCCCTCGAGTGCCGCTTCGGAGTAGGCTTCAAACCGTGTTGGGTTTCGGTCAGACCGTGTTGGGTTCCGGTCAGACCGTGTCGGGTGCCGGTCAGACCGTGTTGGGTTCCGGTCATTTGGACAGTGGAGATACAGAGTTCGGGAGATTGGTGACAGAGCAGGCAGTACCGGGTTTTATACCGGTTCATTCGATTGGGTTTATTTCGGTCAAATACTTTTATTGTTGCACTCGTGCCTGGGGGCCGAGTGCAGACTGGTAGTTGAGTTTAGATCAGTGCTAGTATTATTGAGAGCCGTCTGGTTGACGGTGGTCCCGTGTCGTTGAGAGTACTTTGACCGCTGTGTGAGAGGTTGAGCATCATGATTCTATCCGTTCTGAGAGAGAGAGTGGATTTTGACCATAGCCTGCATGAGCCACTACTCGATAGCGAGTTAGACCGTTTGGACGCCCTACGTAATTCCTGCCCGTCAGCGGGAGGTGGTTGTAGGTGGGCGCAGGTTTGACTGGACCAGATGTGGCAGTCAGCTCGATTGGGTCGATTGTGCACTTCATGTGCTAGTGGTTGCATACCACTGTTTGGTTCTCCCCCTTTTTGCCTTTAGATAGGGGCATGGTAGCTATTGTGAGTCTCCAGTTTACTCATTTCAGTCTTATGACTCGGGTTAGTTTTTGTCTCTTGAGGACTTGGTGGGCAGACCGTCGGGTCTGGCGGTGGTACCCACTGAGAACTCCCTTTTGGTGTAGTTCTCACACCCATTGGGGGTTCCCCCCCTTTTTCTTTCCTCTCCTTTGTTTTGCAGAGTCTTAGCGGGTGTTGCTGACTCTGCGGTTGTTGATCGAGGCGAGGGAGTCGCGAGCTAGATCCCTACCCGTCGTTGGAGAGTAGCGGTACCCCTTCAGAGGAGATCATCAGTAGATTACTTGTTTCTTTTTCCTCTTTTGAGAGACTGTTGTAGTGAGGATATTTTGTATTGAGAGACTGTACACTGTTGTATTTATTGGAGTTACCTCCCGTTTGAGTTCAGAGCTTGTATTTGAGGATATTGTTTTATTATTATTTTGGGAGGCGGACAGTGTTGTTTTATTTCCAGTTGTACAGTGATTGATTTTGGTTATACAACATATTTTTTTATTTATAGCTCTGATATCTGTTTAGCTATAGCACTTTCCTTGCAGGTTGGACGCTTCGCCTATGCGGATTTGGCATAGGTGGCGGATCTGTTGGCGGGCCCGGGTCGCAGTTTCGACCCCGGGGCGTGACACGATCACACGGCGAAATCCACTAGAATTAAAACACGTACAAGGTGATTTACCGTACACACTTACGACTCAACCTTTTCCATATGCTCCTAGTTGATCTTCTGTGCTCGCTCCGCAACGCTTCTCGAATCCACGATCAGCGCCCAACGCCGAATCCACGGCGTCCAACGTCGAGTCCACGACGTCCGACCGAATCCACGGTCTTCACCCAATAGCACGCTTCGAATCCACGAACGTACCTCGCTCCAAATCCACGAGAGCGGTTGCACCTTGAATCCACAAGGCCACGCGAGTCCACGCGCCGATTTTAGGAAAATCGTTGTTTTTGGTGGTGATGATCCGCCGAATACTTAGATTAGAAATAGATCGGAAATACTATCTAAGTATTCATTAATTTGATTCTACTCAAAATCTGAGTTTGGAAAACCTTGAATCAAATTAATCAATATAGATGAAGAAACATAGAATTTAATCTATTGATTCCCTTTCTTCTCTATATGTGGATTTTTCTATTTCGGTCGTCTTTTTCCGTGTTACCCTAAAATGAATCGTAGGGTCTATTTATAGGTTAGAAACCATTGGAAGAAGATAAGCATCAAAAACTTACTATTTCTGGAATTTTACAGGACGACGGTCCGGACTGGAATGGGCGGTCCGGACTGTCTCAGCGAAACAGACAATTTCCAGAAAAGACGACATTCGGGGTCCGGACTGAAATCCACAGTCCGGACTGTTCATGCATTTCTTGCAAATTCCACGTTCGGGGTCCGGACTGAAATTCTGCACGAACTAACCTATGTTCGGGGTCCGGACTGTAAAGCCCGATCCGGACTCTGAACATATGGAATGTCCAGTTTTTTATTTTTATGCAAAAAAAAATTCATCCAAGTGTTTCTACACTATAAGAAGTATTCGTATCATCAAAATTAATTAATTAAACGTACCTGATCCTTTTGAATTCTTCTTTCTTGAGATTGAGGTATATGATCCAACTTTCTTCATCTTCAATCTTCGAGACTTAACCAATTTCACGAAATACGCCAACTCACATTCCCTAACATGGGTGCATACTGTAGCTGTGAACCGGGCTCATGGGGGTCGGCGTACGGGTTGTACACCGGCAGGTGCAGCGCTGTTGCAGGGGGCGGCGCGTGCACCGGGTCCACGGCAGGCGGGCGCACGGGCATGCGCCAGCGCGGTGCGCCGCGGGGGAGCACGCGGCGCTGGACCAGGCTCGCGGCGCAGGCTGGGGCGACCGGTGCACCGCGCGTGCGGTGTGTGCACCGGAGGCCGCAGCGCACGCCAGCGCTGCGCGCACGTGGCACGCACTGCGGGCGGGTCCTTGCGGGCTTGTCGCAGCGTGGGCGCCGGTCGGACGGATGGTCCGACCCTCCTTGCGCGGGATTCGGTGCAAGCGAAGTGTGGAATGTGTGTGTGTGTGTGTTTGGATGGACCTTTGGTGCATTTTAAGGGGATTTTGAGACTATAAATTGCACCATTAGACAGCAAATTGATTCTTTTACATTCCTAGCCTATCTCCACTCTGTTGTGAAGAAAATTAATAGGTTTTCCATCATCTTCTTCACCCAAGAACTCCATGAATGGAAACTTGAAGTTCACTATTGGAGTTGACCATTTCGTCGCATTTTCTTCCCGGAGATCTCCAGAACTGTAGAAGTGGAATTTCAGGGTGATTCTTGCGGGGTTCTCTTGACAACTTCAAGATCTACAACTTTTGTATAGAAGATGGGACCTAATTGGAGTTTATTCTTTGTGGTGGAGGCTTGTTTTGTGGTGGTTATTTAGTAGTTTTGTCTGCTGGTGGTATTTGTTTATACAGTAGTTTATGTTCATTCCTCGCTCTGAGCCACTTTTTGTGGCTATATATTCTCTTGTACACTACACCTAGTTGCTTGAGTTATTGTATCGCTTCGTATATGTGGAAAATACTACATATACGGCGGATCTGTTGTCGAATTCGGGTTCTGGTTTATACCCGGGTCGTGACAGATTAAGTTGGTATCAGAGCCATTCACCAGCCGGAAATGTGAGATGAGTCTTGGCTGAGCCGAGGTTAAATAGCGGGTAGAGCGAGGCTCCCCGGCTAATGACCGTTGTGGGTGGAGTGTAGCTCCTCACAAGGTCGGCTAAGGCTAGCGAGACGAGTCTCACATCGCCTGGTGCTTGTGAGTGTGCATGAGCCTGACGTGGACGTCAGGGCTTAAAGGGGGGAAGAATGTGACACCCCCGGAATTTGGATTAGTCCTATATATAAATGATATAATAGGACTATATCTCTTAATCCGGCTATAGCATTTTGGATGGTAGCAAGATCCAAGAGGTTATGAGAGTTAAGCGTGCTAGAGCTAGAGTAGTTCTAGGATGGGTGACCCCCTGGGAAGTGGGGCGTCATATTAAGTTGGTATCAGAGCTTAGGGAATAGGTCATTTGGGACTCAGGAAACCCTAGGCTATTGGCTGACCCTAGGATAATAGCACGTGAGAGACGTGAGTATGCGAAAGTCAGTGATTTGGTTTATTAACTCTCTGATGGAGTAGAGAGAGGAATTTGACATACCCTTCTTCTGCTGGGCAATTATGTTGGCTGCAGACGACATAAGGCTACAGAAGTGGGGCGATGTCTTGGACTTTCGCTAGATTGGGTCGAGCGGTGGTTTGATTTTAAGTGTAGTGTTAGCTGTATTTTTGTGTGTTGTTTTGCGCGATCTGTTCCTACTCATACCACCCCGTTATCCTGTGAAGGTTGGGCATGAGAGATCTGTCGAGATGGACGAGTTGAGAGTTCAGATGATCCATTGGGAAAAGAAGAACTGTAGACAGGAAGAGCAGGTGGCGCAGCTGTCAACTCAGTAGGTGAGCCAGCACAGCAAGTCCTGGAGCCCTCGGCAACATTGTTGAATAGTGTCAGAGCAGGGGGTTCGGTTTGATTTTGACCTCTGTGGAGTAGGGGCAGATGTTGGGCGGTTGGCCCAGTGTTGCAGGCTGGATGTTTTTCGACTAGCAGGTCGGGATAAGACAGTCAAGGAAAGCATTTTCAGAGTTATTTTGTAGGATGGCTGAATGATTTTGATGTTGAGTTTGTGATAACGGGACCTTGAACCCAGGATGTTTCTTTTAGACATACATGATTTTGGGTATGCCAACGCTTTCTTCCAAATTTCGAAGGATTGCCAGGACCTGCTCTTGCTTGATAAGGTGAAGTTGTTAACCCTTCGAGGTTTGGAAAAGTAAAACTGGTTTTAACAAATTGTCCTAAGAAATAAAGTTTACTAAAATGTGTTTCCCCCAATCAAAATAATTTTTTTTTGGAATAAGTATCATCTTTATTTGTTCCTCGACCGGAATAGGTTCGAGTGATCTGGGGTCCAATGGTTGTTTTCACATTCGAGTTTGAAAGATTTGGCAAGCCAATAGAGTTTGAGAAAAAGCGCCCGGCATAATCTGATGGAGGACAGACCAGTCGATCAAAATCTCCGAGGCTATAGTGATTTTAGTTTCTGGGTCACGAATCTCAGAGAGGGCGGAGATTAGGAGAATTTCGAATGTCAAGACGGCCACAGCAGCAGAGATAGCCACGCAGCAGGGACAATAGCAATAGGAGAGATGTTCTGACAGGTTGTTATTTGAGGCAGATTTCATGCACCCCATCAGTGCGAGTAGTGACAGAACTGGTGCTACGGATGCAGCCATTTGGGACCTTTGCATCATCGTCTGCATTGACTCCTCCGATGTCGCTGCAGATGGTGGGGCCTCCTCAGGCTAGATGAGTGTTGTAGATCCTGACCGGTGCAGTTAGGACCTTAGATTTTACTCATTGAGTTATTGGTCCTACTTTAGTTCCAGGTTTCCGATGTGGTTTTGGTATGGATTGGTTATCTCAATATTATACCACGATTAACTATAGAGAGAGGACAGTGACTCTGTGAGAGCCGGTTAGGAGGAATATGTTTACAGAGGATGGCACAGCATGCTGTTCGCAGCGACTCTATCTTCAGCCAGGGCATGACATATGATGAGTAGAGGATGAGTTGCATTGTTAGCGTCGGTGGTAGAGGTGCCTACGACGGCACTGGGGATCGAGGATATTTCTGTTGTTCGCGAGTACCCAGCGGTTTTCTCTAGTGAGCTTTCATTGATGCCGCCGGATAGGGAGGTTGAGTTTGTAATTGATGTAGTTCTGGGGGAACTACACCAATTCTAAGGCACCCTCTAGGATGACTTCTGCCGTGTTAAGAGAACTAATGGCGTATCTGCAAGACTTGTTGAATAAAGATGTTATCAGCCCAGTGCGTCACCTTGAGGAGTGCAATTACTGTTTGTGATGTAGAATGATGGCTCACTTAGACCTTGTCTGAATTAAAGAGAATGGAATAAAGTGGTCACCATGAATAGATATTCGTTGCCTTGAATCGATGATTTGTTTGATCAGTTGCAGTGGGCTTCAGCATTTTCGAAGATAGATCCCCAGTCGTGTTACCACTAGTTGAGAGTGAGGACCGAAGGCTTATTGAGGATCGCACGCCAGACTCGGTATGGGCATTATGAGTTCTCGGTGATGCATTTTGGATTAACTAATGCCCTGCCACCTATATGGATATGAAGAATAGAATTTTTTCCAACCTTATTGGATCGGTTCGTATTGATTTTCATTGTTGATATTTCTTGTATACTTCCGAAGCGATATAAGCACGAGGAGCACTTGAGGATAGTGCTGCAACTTTTCCAAGAAAAGAAGTTGTATGCCAAGTTAAGAAGTGTGAATTTTGGCTTCAGGAGGTTGCATTTCTAGCCATGTGATTTCAGCCACAGGTGTGGCAGTAGACCTGACGAAGATTGATGCAGTTCGGATTTGGCCTAGACCAACGACGGTCACTGAGGTTCGTAGTTTTTGGGTTTGGCTGGCTACTACTGTCATTTTGTGAAGGGCTTTGCGAAGCTCTCCACTCCTCTCACCGGATGGACTAGAAAGGAGATCATATTTGCTTAGGATGAACAGTGTTAATAGAGCCTTGAAGAGCTGAAATCAAGATTCGTCAACTGAAGGATTATGAGAAGAATTACCCTACCCATGAGTGGGAGCTGGCCGCTGTGGTTTCGCACTAAAGCTGTAGCGCAACTATCTGTATGGGGAGGATTGTGAAATTTTCATTGATCACAAGAGCTGAAATACTTGCCACTCAGAAAAAGCTCAACTTGAGACAACACCGATGGCTGGAATTGGTAAAATATTATGACTTGGGTTTATAGTACCACCCTGGGATAGTGATTATGGATGTAGACATCTTGAGTAGACAAGCAGTGTATTCATTGAGTTTGTTGATTACCCAACAGATGCCACTATTAGAGCAGCTGAGGCGTTTGGACATTGAGGTTGTATTCCCTGGGGTTTCTGTAAGACTTATGTCTCTAGTCTTGCAGCCAACTCTGTTAGATAGGATCAAGGAAAAATAGAGTGGGGACCCCTATTTGGCGAGGATTAAAGATCAGACATAGCAGGGTCAAGTTGGGGATTTTGCCATTGATATAGCGGGAGTACTTAGGTACAGGGACCGCATTTGTGTGCCTATGGATTTAAGGATTGGAGAGCAGATGCTGAGGGAGGCTCACTATACACCTTATAACTTTCCCTCGGGTGGTACTAAGATGTATAGAGGCCTCCGGGCACAATTCTGGTGGTCTGGAATGAATAGAGATTTTGGGATGTTCCTTTCTTATGGTCAAACTTGACAGCAAGTTAATACTGAACATCAGGTTCTCGCTGGCAAGTGACCGAGCCTTCCAATGCCTGAATGGAAATAGAATCATGTGATCATGGGTTTTGTTACTGGATTACCGAGGTCGCAGAGTGGAGTGAAGGCTATAAGAGTTATTGTGATGGATTGACCAAATCGGTCCCCCTGTCTCCCTATTCAGATGAGTGGTCTTCGGAGCGGATAGCGCAGCAGCAGCTGTACATGGATGAGATTAGTGGGAAATAGAGTATAGACCCTACCTTGAGAGGGTTGAGATCAGATTTAGTAAGATCAGAGTGAGGATTTTATCAGTGTTACCTCGAGGATACCGAGGGACAAGGACCGGGCAGATATGTTCTTTGACTCAGAGAGTAGAGGATAGATACTCGATACTACTGTGCGCAGTATTGATAGATAGTGAGAGTATACCTTCAGACTTGTGATGGATGCCATGAGGACTGCGCACCCCTACTTGTTGAGACTTCATCGAGAAAGACGTTTAGTTTCGAGGACGAAACTTTTTGTAGTGGGGGAGGATGTGAAGACCGAAATCTTTGTGGGTTGGGTTACTAGTGGATTGGTAGCTCGTCGGCACATTTTGGGTGTGTTAGGGTTGACGGTGCGCGAAAAGGACGCGAAACTCAGATCCAGTGCGAAAAACTGCATAAAGTAGATATACCGAAGTGCGGTGGTTGTACAGTTATGGTTTGGAGAGCTTTGAGCATACTTTTTGGTATGTCGGGACCATCGATTCGCCAAATGGACGAGAAAAATGGACTCAGGGCGAAAAACTGTGCGAATTACACTATTTTTGGATATTTTTGAGTTAAAAATAGATTTTGGGTGCATACTGTAGCTGTGAACCGGGCTCATGGGGTCGGCGTACGGGCTGTACACCGGCAGGTGCAGCGCTGGTGCAGGGGGCGGCGCGTGCACCGGGTCCACGGCAGGCGGGTGCACGGGCATGCGCCAGCGCGGTGCGCCGCGGGGGAGCACGCGGCGCTGGACCGGGCTCGCGGCGCAGGCTGGGGCGACCGGTTCACCGCGCGTGCACCGCGTGTGCACCGGAGGCTGCAGCGCGCGCCAGCGCTGCGCTGTCACGCCCCGGGTGTAAACCAGGACCCGGGCCCGTCTACAGATCCGCCGTGCACACGGTATTTCCCGTGTACACGAAGCGCCAAACCTGCTCAGATATAGAGATAATAATAAAAGAGCAATAAAAACATAGCTGAACTAAAAACTAATACATCTCAGACTGGAGCTGGAAATAAAATATAATACATCTGTATAAATGATACATCAGTCTCTCCCAGCTCACCAAAATAAAAATAACCTGCTGGCAAAAGCCAGTCCCAAATGTAAAAGTACAACCGTCTGAGGAAACCTGGGTACACCAACAGTCCAGCTAACTCGCTCATCCTGCCTCGTGATCTACCTACTCAGCCGTCCTCTTTCCTCGACCCGCCGCTGAAAACCCAGCAGCACCCGCAGAAGACACTGCAAAACAAGGAAGAAGAAAAAGAGGAAAGAAGAATGGGGGTGAGAACTACTAGTAAACCAGAAGCCTCCCCTAGTAGGTAAAACCTCAATCTCTGACACACCCACTAGGTCTACCAGAGGCAAAAAGGAAAGAAGAGTGGTAAGAAATGAAACCGCTGAAAAAGGGAAATCTACCACTACTATGCCTCTAAAACACAGTCCTAGACTGGAATAACCGTATGCAACAATAACCAACCGTCCCAGATGAACCCAATCTGTACCGCCCTCATCATCGGGCAAGAAAGCCGCGCCGATGTGATAGCAAAGTTCCTGCTGCCGCCCTCATCATCGGGCAAATAAGCCGCGCCGAAGTGATAGCAAAACTGTCCATAACTGTCTGGCCTCGGCCTCCGGAGGGGATCTCGAGGGGAGCGACCCACACGAGTAAAGCATCACCGAGCAATAACCGCCCGGTGTGACAAAAGCATCACCGGGCAATAACCACGCCGGTGTGATAAAAGCAGGATTGGATCACAACTATAAAGCCCCAGTGGAACACAACCCTCTACTAAAAGAAAACTGATTCCCAATCAGATGCAAACGTAACCATCCGGTCAATCGCCCAATATCCGCGATTGCCGCAATACCCCACAATCAACAACCAAGTCTCACAACCGACCTCCGGTCAACCGCCCAATATCCGCGGTCGCCGGAATAACCCACAATCACAATCATGTCCCACATCCGACATCTGGTCAACCGCCTACTATCCGCGGTTGCCACAAAACCCTCTAGTCCATAATCATGCCCTATCACCGATGTCCTATAACCGACATCCGGTCAACCGCCCAATATCCGCGGTCGCCGCCAAAACCCATGATCCATAATGCAGGCCCCGGCTACACTATCCCAAACCCCTGCTCAAACCCGAGCAACAAAAACCACCTGACTAACGAAAAGGAGAAAGAAGCAAACAAGGTTTCTCCTAAGTCAAGTTCCAGCATGAAAGTGTAGCGATAAAAGATGGCCTACCTAGATGTCCAAACAAGCATGCAAGTGTTCACAAGGAAATAAAGGAAAAGGTGTCCAATAGTGGTTCCACATGTGTAACAATTAATAGCTCCGCATAGATATAACCATCATGCTAAAACATTATCCAACCACACATGTCTATAATCCATGTTCCATAATAAAGCATCACTATCCATCTATGCATGTCATAAAATCCTCAAATAGTACCAACCACTAACAGGATAATCATATAGTCCAAAATAAATCTTCCAATCCACATGCAAGGTTAAACGCTAACATTCCATCCATACCAACATGTATAAGTCCCAACCACTATCAAATATCCACAATAGTATTTTATATTACTTAAGCATGCATGTCCAAATAAAGGGATCACTCTAATATTCCTAGTGAGCATGTCGAAATAGAGGTAAACAATAACCACCCACCTCGATCGCTAATTCCAAGTCCAAATAGTGCTCTCGCCCAAACCGATAAGCCGCCGCGATCGCTGTACAAAATTCCCAAAAGAACATACATAATTAACATACAATGCTCACACAAAATCTGCCCCAAACACAACAGTCCACAGTTTCCCTGTTTTCACCTGTGAAAAATGCTCGGAAAATTCCAAGAAAAATACTGTCACGATCCTCGCGACGAACCCGTCGAAACAAGTACCTGCACGCTCAAATCCGAGTTTCCTACACTGAGAAACAAATCCGACAAGGGAACCACGAAATAAACCAATCTCAAAAACTGTAGCTCAACTTCCTGTAAACAGAGATTTCTCACCTTCGAAAAATATTCAGAAAATTCCAAGAAATTTTGGGGATATTCCTCGTGATGTCTAGATGCAAAACTACTATTGAATCACCCCAATCCGATGCCTGTGCGCAAAGATATGGCCGAAATACCACAGTGCTGTCCAAAACTCCGCCCAAGAAAAAGGGTCAAATGGAAGCTCAGAAAACTCCAAGATAAACTCGAAATGTGGAGGAGCTCAAAACACGAAGATCAAAGCCCTACCTATCGTGAGTCCAACGGCACAAGAATCGCCTCAATCGGAGGTCGGAGTAAGCCGAGGGAGTCCTCGCACCAAAATACGACGAAGAAGATCACAAACGAACGAGCGTCGTGCCGCGCCGTAAAAATGCAAACCTCGGGATGCGTGCCGCCGAAAAATCCTGGAATCTGCAGATGGATCCGGCTCTAGGAGATGAAGATTTCTTGTGAAGGTGGCACTGTGAAAGGATGAACAGGGAAGAAGATATTCGGACCTGAACAGGGCCTTCAAATACAAGCTGGAAACAAATCCAAAAATTCCCATTAAGTCCCAATTTCCGGGCGCTCGGGATTTCGAGCGGCTACAGTGTTGGGCCCGGCCCAACACTGTGCGCACCCGAATCGCTCCTGGGCCTCCACGTCGCCCCCGAACAGCGGACAGCCGCGCTGCCCTATCGCCCTGCGCCACGTGGCCCACCACATCGCCGACGCGTGGCGCCCCCAACGCGCGGGAAACCGCGGTCGCGCCCACGTGCCGCCTGCCAGCGCCGCCTGCCAACCCTGCCGGGCACGCGCCCCGAGGCCACCCGCACCCGTTCGGTGCACCGAGCGCGCTACACCGCACCAACCACCAGCCGCCACGTGTCCACCCCGGTCCACCGTGCGCCCCGCGCTCTCCATAGACCGCGCCCCGCAGACCGGCCCACTCCCTAGCCGCCACGCGTCCAGCCCTCCGGTGCACGCCTGCCGCGTGGACCAGGCAGCCCGCGCCTCTGCCCGTCGCGCTGCCCGCGGCTGCTCCGCCGCTGCCCGCCGCCGCTGGCGCTACCCGCCGACGCCGGAATCACTGTTCCGGCATGAACAGTAACCGGTGCTCAAAAATAACAAGTGGGTACTCCATTTTAACCGTTTTCACTGTTCCGAATCACTGTTCCGAATTTGATGTCCATTTTGCCAAATTCCAACTCCAAAATTTGCCGAAGGCATCCGGAAAGGTGTTCCTTGGTCCAAACTTCGCGCTGAGTCCATTTTTAATATCCGCTTCGCGCGAAACCACTTCTAAGGATCCGACGGAGTCCACTGATCACCCACGTGATCCAATAAGCCCGAAGTCCGCCACTTGTGTCCAATTGGTGCACAAACACCTCCAACACACAGTACAGGCTCCCCAGATGTCTCCAATGACTCTACCACAGCTCTGCAGAGATCCAGGTCATCACATGCGCGCACGTGGCACGCGCTGCGGGCGGGTCCTTGCGGGCGTGTCGCAGCGTGGGCGCCGGTCGGACGCATGGTCCGACCCTCCTTGTGCGGGATTCGGTGCAAGGGAAGTGTGGAATGTGTGTGTGTGTGTGTTTGGATGGACCTTTGGTGCATTTTAAGGGGATTTTGAGGCTATAAATTGCACCATTAGACAGCAAATTGATTCTTTTACATTCCTAGCCTATCTCCACTCTGTTGTGAAGAAAATTAAGGGGTTTTCCATCATCTTCTTCACCCAAGAACTCCATGAGTGGAAACTTGAAGTTCACTATTGGAGTTGACCATTTCGTCGCATTTTCTTCCCGGAGATCTCCAGAACTGTAGAAGTGGAATTTCAGGGTGATTCTTGCGGGGTTCTCTTCACAACTTCAAGATCTACAACTTTTTTATAGAAGATGGGACCTAATTGGAGTTCTAAACTAGGTAAATATAGCAATCTTTGAAACACTTGTTTTCTATGGAGGATTCTGAGCAGAGGTTAGTGTTTTTACTCCCCTGGGATGTACAAATGGAATTTAAAGTTGGTTTTTGTTGGAAAATTTCCAGGACTTAAAGAGAATCAATTTTTGTATGTTCTGGAACTTCAAATTTGGAATCTAAAATAGGTAAATTGAGCCATTTCTGAGACTTTTGTGCACAGCTGAGATTCTGGATGTGGTTTTGAGCAATGTTGCGTATTTTTGCTCCCTAGGACTGAAGAAGTGGAATTTTAGGCTCATTGTTGCGGGGAATGTACCAAAAGTCAGAGACCTACATTTTTCATGTTGAAAAGGAAGGGGAATTCTTGCTTCTATCATGGTAAATTTTACCATCTTTGAGCTTCTATGTGCAGAGTGTAGTTTTGGATAGCATGTAGTAATATTGAGATATCTTTTTCTCCTCTTTATGAAATGATGAATTTCAAGTTGAGTTATCTTCTAGACTTCAAGAGGAACAATTTGATACCTTACTCTCGAAATTTGGATAAGAATTGATATGTCATCTTTAGTCCTATTTGCAGTACATTGTTGCTGAAAATCTGCATGCAAGTTGGTAATGGCTTAGGTGGTAAATTGAGGGTTTTATATGATTTCGTGGTTAAGTGTACTTGAGGTGGTTAATTTTAAGGGATGAGTATAATCTTAGTTGCAAGATGAACAAGTTTACTTTTGGGTTCAACATGTAAAGGTGTTTCCATTGGAAGTTATTGCAAGTTGAACCTCAGCTTATATTTCCACATCGAAAATTGGGGGTAGTAAGGTGTTCTTTTCTTGGACTTATGAATAGAGTGAGTTTAGTTGTTGTAAACTCTTTGGTAATTTGACATTAATTGGAAACCTAAGGAAACAAATGTGGGGCTGAGGTAATAGAGTTACTAGATATATATATTAGTTCATGAGTTTTCTCTATTGATGCAAGTCTTTGGAACCCGGGCAAGTTGTAATGTCTTTATAGTAATTCTTTCCAACAGGAAGCTCAAGGCATACTACGAGTTGTTGGAGAAGCATCGAACAACATACCTTGGTCGCTGAAAGTCTTTGCAACTAAATTCCAGTTTACTGAGCTAGCAGGTGGGTTGTTGAGCACATCGAAATTGCGGCCTACAAGTCGACTCAACCAAAAGTGCAACCTTGTGTGATGCTTACTATCTATATGGGTTTAATCATACTTATATTTAAGTTTCTTGTTGAAAACTACATTGATCATGTGTGAGAACTATTCCTTGATATCTAGACATATAGATAGGCCATATCTCTTTTATTCATGCTATACTATTCATGTTGGAATCAAACTTAGGAGAAAACCCTTTTCTTTCCTCTTATGCTATTATTGCTCGGGTTGAGAGCGGGGATGGGAATAGTATAGCTATATTGTTGAGTCGGGTGGGATAGCACCAGATTATCGACTCGGGTTATTGTTTCGGCAACCGCGAACTATGGGCGGTTGGACCGATTATTATTATTATTGCATCAGATTGGAGGTGAGGGATCGGGCTTCCTTAGTGGATGGTTTTACCCACTTATTTAGAGTCATGATCCAGTCCTGCTATATCAGATACTTATGGTTACATACTTTACTCGTGTGGGTCGCTCCCCTCGAGTGCCACTCCGGAGTAGGCTTAGGGCCGAGCCGTGTGCCGGTCGATTGAATACTTTGGGATCGTGTCGTGTGCCGATCGGATACTGGGTTCTATTGAGATGTGAGAGCAGGCAAGTCTGGCCCTATCCAGGACCATCTGATTAGGTTATACTTTGACTGTTATCTTTCCATGATGCATACATATATACATATTTGAGATTCATACAGTTGAGGATATCGTATAGCTCAGTAGTTGTCTTTCTATGAGTTATGCATACATACATATATACATAACTGAGATTCATACAGTTGAGGATACCATATAGCTCATTAGTTGTCTTTTTATGAGGTATGCATGTGTCTATTTGAGATCATTTCAGTTGAGTTGTTGTATCTTTCATCATGGATTGGATTTTGTAGTCTTGATTGGAGTTTATTCTTTGTGGTGGAGGCTTGTTTGGTGGTGGTTATTTAGTAGTTTTGTCTGCTGGTGGTGTTTGTTTATACAGTAGTTTATGTTCATTCCTCGCTCTGAGCCACTTTTTGTGGCTATATATTCTCTTGTACACTACACCTAGTTGGTTGAGTTATTGTATCGCTTCGTATATGTGGAAAATACTACATATACGGCGGATCTGTTGTCGAATTCGGGTTCTGGTTTATACCCGAGTCGTGACAGAATTGCACAATCGGGCCATGCCGTACTGGGTATTGTTGTTTTCGGGAAGTGATCACGGGGAGTGAGTGGTGTTTGGGGAGCTGGAGGCGTTATTGATGGATACCTACCCGTGGTATTTGTGACTCCTGGTGGATTTGAGCTAGTTTCGAGGACGAAACTTTCTTTTAGTGGGGGAGGATGTGAAGACCCGAAATTCCCACTTATGGAGCACTGTTGCATCTACAGCTTCTGGAGGCCTATGTGGCGCGTCGGCGGGTTTTGTGCACAATTTGGACACAAGTGGGGGACTTCGGGCTTAAATGGATCATGTGGGTGATCGGTTGACTCCGTCGGATGTTTAGAAGTGGTTTTGCGCGTAATGGATATTAAAAATGGACTCAGCGCGAAGTTTGGACCAAGGAACACCTTTCCGGATGCCTTCGGCAATTATTAGAGTTGGAATTTGGCAAAACGGACAGCAAATTTGGATTCAGCGCGCGAAAACAATGGGAATGGACTACTTGTATTTTTCGGAGCCCGGATGATTCGGCACGGATTTCGAGGCAGAGTTACTGTTCCGGCAGCGGCGGGCGGCGCCGGCGCCGGCGGGTAGCGGCGGAGCGCGGCGGCGCAGACGAAGGCGCGGCGGCGGGCAGGCGCGGGCAGGTGCGCGGTCCACGGGCCGGCGTGCACTGGAGGGCAGGACACGTGGCAGCTTGTGATTTGTTGGTGTTGTGGCCGTGGTCCACGGGGAAAAGTGCGGGTGTACGGTGGACCGGTGGGGGGACACGTGGCGCACACTGGTTGGCCGGTCCACGTGCGCTCGGTCCACGGAGCAGCTGCGGCCGCCTCGGGGCGCGTGCCTGGCAAGGGGCGCAGGCGGTGCTGGCAGCGCGCACGTGGGCGCGGCAGCGATGTGTTGACCAAGTGGTTGCCACGTGTCGATCCCTCGTTGGTCGATGTGTCGAGCGGTGAGGGGCCAATCTTGCTGTAGCTTGTTTGGTGGGCTACGTTGGCTCCTGTGGGCGATTCGGGCTTGAACAGTGTTGGGTCGGGCCCAACACTGTAGCAGCCCGAATCAATTCGGGCGCCCGGAACCGGGACAAATCCGTCATTTCTTGAATTGTTCCTGGAGCCTATAAAAGGGATCCGAGTCTTCTTCTTTCCCCTTTTTTCGGCATTTCCGAGCCTCCCCTCGCCGTGACACCTTCACCAAAGATGATCCCCGCGCTGTGCTGCACTCATCTGCGGAGTTTGGAGATTTTTACGTGGCACGGGTTTCAAGATTCCCTTTTTCTTGGCGCGTTGCGACATTCTTTCGCCGGTGTTTCTTCCGTCGCGTTTCGGTGCACGAGCTCGCCCGGCCTACTGCGACCACCTTTTCGAGCGATTTCTTCGCCGCTGGATCCGCGACGGACAGAGATACGATCTTGGTATTTCTCTCTTTCCCTCTTTTTGCGCTTTTCTAGGAGGTTTTCCATGCTTACTGGGACCCCATTTTTTGATGGAATTTCTGGACAGCGACACCTTGCCGGATTTTTATCTCCGCAACCGGGCATCGGATGCAGACGTGCTTGTACACTTTTTTCATCTACTCGACGCGAGGATTATCACAGTATTTTTCCTGGACTTTTCTGAGGCTTGCCCGAAGGTATATGATTTCCCCCTTATCTGTGCATGGGATTACAGTTATGTTGTTGTGTGGTTTTGCACACCCCGTGTTGTGGAATTTGTAACTCGGCCTACGGGGCTCGGAATTTGATGTGCAGGTACTCGTTTCGAAGGTATCGACGCGACGATCGCGACTGTATTTTTGTAGGATATTTCAGAATCCGTTCTGCAGGTGAAAACTGCACATCTTCAGGGCTATTTTCTGATGTTGTATATACTTGGATATTTTGGGGAATACAGTGTAACCTTGGACCTTTTGTTGTCCCCAGGAGGGTTCGCGAGTGTTTCTGAACTGGTTGGAACTGGAGGAAATGAAGATAGTGGATTCCGGGTGTTTTCAGCTGTTTGGAGCCGAGGCTTTCGCGTCATGTACCGAGGGTGCAGTTTTGGCTGATTTTGGACTGTGAGCGTCTACACACTTCACCGACTTCGGCTTTGCCTGCGGAAAGCGCTTCAGGTGAGTGCTTTGTTTCCAGAACCGGTGGACGGTTCTCTAATTCTGTATGTTAGGATGCATGCATGTTTAGGGTACATGGTTTATGTTTGTAAGGTAGGTAAGCTTGATAATGATAATTGTATAAATGATTGCAAGAATAGTATTTATGAGGTATACTGAGGACTTGCATGATTTGGACATCTATGTTGATGATTAGTGTAAGCTTACCTAGGATAATGTTACCCTATGAGATTATGTAACATGCCATGTTAGCACATAGCCTTTCATGTGGTTGGTTTATGCTTTGGGATAGGATTTTGTAGCTATGTGAGGATTTTCACTCTGAGGAGTTGTTATAATCGAGGATTATGATCAGGTGTAGGCATGTGGTTTACTTCTATATCATTCTTGAGGACAAATGCATGCTTGTATGGACATATAGTTAGGCCACCCTTTATTGCTACACTACTTATTGGAACTTGACTTAGGAGAAACCATGCTTTTCCTTTCTCCTTCTTGTTAGTCAGGTGGTCAGTATTGCTCGGGTTCGAGCAGGGGTCTGGGTAGTGTAGTCGGGACTTTGTGTCTGGGACAGGTTGGATTAGTTGTGGGGCTTTGCGGCAACCGCGGATATTGGGCGGTTGACCGGATGCTTATCTATGCACCAGATTGGGTATCAGTTTTCTCTAGTGGATGGAGTTTCCCACTTATCGTTTAGTTGCATCCGATTGAGGTCGGGTCTTTCTTTAGTAGTTGGGTTTTCCCACTTTGATCAGATTTGTGATCAAAGTCCTGCTATACAGAGATATTTGTTACAGAGATACTATACTCGTGTGGGTCGCTCCCCTCGAGTGCCACTCTGGAGTAGGCTTTAGACCGTGACGGGTACCGGTCGATTGATGCTTTTGGGATGCGAGCCATGTGGGCCGATCCCGCGGTTTCGACCCATGTGTGCAGATTCCGCTGAGCAAGCAATGCCAGTTTTACTGGTGGCACAAGATTGACCGACATTTACCTTCTTGTTGCACTCGTGTCAGGGGGACCGAGTGGAGTCTAGTAGCTGTGTTTAGACCATTGCTAGTGTTGTTGGGAACCATTTAGGGACCAGAGGTCTTTGTGAGTTGTGGACCGTTGTGCGAGAGGCTTGGTGATCTTGAGTTTATCCGTTCTGTGAGAGAGCGTGAATTTTGACTATAGCCTGCATGAGCCACCACTCGATAGCGAGTTAGTCCGTTTGGACGCCCTACGTAATTCCTGCCCGTCAGCGGGAGGTGGTTGTAGGTGGGCGCAGGTTTGACTGGACCAGATGTGGCAGTCAGCTCGATTGGGTCGATTGTGCACTTCATGTGCTAGTGGTTGCATACCATTATTTGGTTCTCCCCTTTTGAGCATTTAGATAGAGGCATGGTAGCTGTTGAGAGTCTCCAGCTTTCCTATTTTAGTATTTACTGCTTTGGTTATCTTATGCCTCTAGTGGACTCAGTGGGCAGATCGTCGGGCCTGGTGGCGGTACCCACTGAGGACTCCCTTTTTAGGTGTAGTTCTCACCCCCGTTGGGGGTTTTCCCCCTCCCCTTCTTTTCTCTCCTTTGTTTTGCAGAGTCTTAGCGGGTGTTGCGGATTCTGCGGTTGTTGTTCGAGGTGAGGGAGTCGCGTGCTAGATCCCTACCCGTCGTTGGAGAGTAGCGGTACCCCTTCAGAGGAGATCTTCAGTAGATTAGTTGTTTCATTTTTCCTCTTTTGAGAGACTGATGTAGTGAGGATATATTATGTATCGAGAGACTGTACACTAGTGTATTTATTGGAGATACCTTCCGGTTGGGTTCAGAGCTTGTATATGAGGATATTGTATTATTATTATTTTTGGGAGACGGACATTGTTGTATTATTTCCAGTTGTACAGTGATTGATTTTAGTTATACAGCAGATTTTTATTTATAGCTCTGATATCTGTTTAGCTGTAGTACTTTTCTTGCAGGTAGGACGCTTCGCTTATGCAGGTTGGCATAGGTGGCGGATCTGTTGGCGAGCCCGGGTCACAGTTACGACCCCGGGGCGTGACTGCACCGACCCCGCAAGATGGCGTGGTGCAGAGAAATCGCCTCGGGCGTGTCCCATATGTGTTTACAGATGAGTTCGGGTTGACTCGGATCAACACGGAAGCCCCAGCTTGAATCGGAGTTTTCCAGGCATTGTACGCCGATAGAGGACTGATTTTGTGAAGCCTCGACTCCACTGTGGTGTGCAAAAAATTGGGAACTACTTGGAACAGGTGTACTTTGTGATTACAGCGGAGTTCGGGAGGTTCCGGACTGACGCGGAGGACCCGAAGGCGAAAAGTGAGTTGGAACTGGCAATTTTGGAGCCGGTTTTTGGATTGAGCACACCGACTCCACAGTTGAGCTTTTTGAGTTGGAAAAGCTTTGGACATGTGTATTTTCAGATTACAACGGAGTTCGGGAGGTTCCGGACTGATGCGGAGGCCCTGAGGGCAAAAAGTGAGTTGGTGGGGGCTTTTGGTGGATTATTTAATTAATTTATTTAATTAGTGGCATTTTTTACTTGGTCTGAAAGGTGATGAAATAAAGAAAAAATAAAAGAAAGGGAAGAAAGAGAGTAGAAGTGGCATTAGATATTTTTGAGATTAATTGGATATTTTTATCAGCTGCTACAGCTGTTCTGCACTCTAATTAAGCTCTCCTTAATTAGCACGCCACCTCAGCTTCTACTTCTTCCCTGCAAAATAGAGGAAAACGAAAAGAGCAGAGGAAGTGAAGAAAGGGAGAGAAGAAGAAAAAGAACTTGGAGAAGAAAAAAAATAGGAAAAGAGAGGAAATGGATGGGAGATGCGATGGCGGGCTTCCTACTAGAAGCCGTGTGGAGCGAGCGGAGCGCGCGCGCGTCGAGCTCAACGAGGTACGTTGCAGTTTTTGGTGAGAGCTCTGTTTTGGATTTTTTTTTGGTTGGTGGATTCGAGTCGGCTTGAGGTTGGTGAGGAGGTGTGCGTGTTGGTAGTGGTTTTGGACTTGCTGTCCACAGTTGGCAAGCAGCAAGCAGCAGGGGAGCCGCGCGGGCGCGCATGGGCGTCGCGCGCGGCTGGCACAGTCTGCTGCGCGGGCGCGCCAGGGCGCCGCGTGCAGCAGCTGCGGGCGCCGCAGGCGGGCGCGCAGCAGCAACAGCTGCGGGCACCGCAGGCGGGCATGCGCGGCGGGGGGCGCGCGCAGCGGGCGTGCGCGGCAAGGGCGCCGCGCGGGCGCTGCGCAGGAGCGCGCAGCGAGCGCGCAGGGGCGCGCGGCCTGCGCACTGGGATGCCACGCAGGGGCGCGGCATGCACGCAGGAGCGCCGCACTGGCGCTGTACTTGGCCGCAAGGCCGCGCGCAGTGCGCGGCTGCCGCATGGAGCGCGCTGTTGGCGCGGCTGCTGGGTGTGGATGGCGAGCGAGCGGGGGGCCGGTGGCGGTGAACTGTGAGCGCGCGCGCCGAGGCTTTGGGTTGCCGGGTGCCGCGAGGGCTCTTTGTGGACCGTGTTTGACGCATTTTTCCCCTTTTTCTCTCACAGGTCGGCGTCTATCTTACAGTTTTCGGCATGGTGCCGTGCGGAGCCCGAGTCGAGTGCGCGGCACGCGGATTTCGGCGGAGCCGTTTGGGCAGTGTTCGTGTGGCTGTGGGTGCCATGTTGACTGAGGTCTTGTGTTGTGGGGGTGTAATTGGACTTTGTGTGTGCTGTGAGAGTGTGTTGGGTGTTGTGGCTACCTGTAGAGTGTGGGTGATTTAAGTAATTGGTGTATATGTGAACATGTAATTTTTAATGTGAGCTGTTGGTGTGATGGACTATGAGTGATCTGTGGGCACTTGTTTAGTGCAGTTTTTGTGTGTGGTTTGGCCGGTTTGGGTTGCTTTCGCCGCGCGGAGCCGAGGATTTTGCTTATTGCACGCATGTTGTCTGTTGGCCGTGGAGTGAGCCGGAGTGTGGGCAGATTTTTGTAGAGGACTCAAGAATTTTGTTCGAGCTTCCGGGGATTTTTTCGGGGATCGCGACTGTGGGCATGCGCGGCGCGATTTTCGAGGTTTCGTCAGTTTGTGGATTCTGCGCTTCACCGACTTCAGCTTTGCCTGCGGAAAGCATTTCAGGTAGGTGGTTGTTGCATACCTCTACTTCTGACTTGCTCACTAAGTTTATTAGAGAATTCCCCACTTGGACTATGTGATTGATTACCATGCATGATCGAATGAGATAATTGTGAGCTTAACATAGGAGATTAATTTTGTGAGCATAGCATGTTGGAACATGATTGTTGGGATATTTTGATAGTGATAATTCACATGCCATGTTAGCACATAGATTTGATGAAAGTTGGTTAAATGGATTAATGGTTAGGACATGATGACATATCTATGTGCGGGTACCACTTGGGTGATTTATTATGGATCAGGGATTACTTACATGTGTAGTGGGCTGATTATTCTAGCACGGTGGTTATACCTATATGGATTTATTATTTGATACACATGTGGAACTGTTATTTGTTATCTCTCTCTTTCATCTTGCATGAGGACTTTTGCATGCTTGTATGGACATCTAGTTATGCCACTATTTATTGCTACACTATCATATTGGGATTTGACTTAGGAGAAACCATGATTGTTTCCTTTCTCCTTCTCATTTAGACTTTTGAGTCTTGTTGCTCGGGTTTGAGCAGGGGTACGGGATAGTGTAGCCGGGACCTTGGGGTTAGACAGTTATTGACAGATTTGCTATCACATCGGCGCGGTTTTCGCCCGATGATGAGGGCAGCGGCAGGTAGTACCAGTTTTTACTGGTGCATACATACATACAGTCTTTCCTTTCGATATTGCATTTAGAGGCATTCTAGTGGTAGTTTTCCTGTTTCAGCAGTTCATTTACAGTCTTACCACTTACCTTTTTTCTTGCCTCTAGTAGACTTAGTGGGTACGCCGGAGTTTGAGGCTTTACCCACAGGGGGAGGCTACTGGTTTACTAGTGGTTCTCACCCCCATTGTTGTTTCCCTCTTTTCTCTCCTTTGTTTTGCAGTGTCACGCCCCGGGGTCGAAACTGCGACCCGGGCTCGCCAACAGACCCGCCATCTGTACGGAAACTCCCGCACAGACGAAGCGTCTACCCTGCAAGTCAGATCTATAGCTAAAAACATGTATCAGAGCTGAAACTAAAACCCAAAAGCTATAGAATAAAACTGAACATCTGGAATAGTAAAAAATCACCACTAACACACAATCCTCAAATACAAAAACCCACAAGAATAATACAAGTACTATCCTCACAAGTCTCTCAGAAAGTCCAGTACAAAAGTGGAAACATAAAATACACCGGGTACATCTACCTCCGACTCTCAAGCTGGTAAGGAACTAATCGACCGTGTCCTCACCTCGATCTGCTGTCTCCGCGCGAACCAAGCCGGAACAGCTGCCTCAACCTGTCACCGTCGCGGGTGTGAGATCTACTGCAGAAGGCAGATCTCAGTGGGTACCGTCCCAATATCCACGGTATGCCCACTAAGTCTACTGGAGGCAAAACAGATAGGTATGCAAATAGATAGATAGATAGATAGATAAATAATGGTAAGCTGAAAGAAAACTACAGCTAATGTCTCTCAACATAAAGCTCAAAGGAAACTCTATCATAAACATGCTATGCATACTCTCGCTACTGCTAAAATGCCTCAGTATCAATGCTCAAAGGAAAAACCATCTAAGAACATAATATGTAACCACCCGCTCATAACACCTAATCTCAAGGACTGCCAAAACTGGCTCAGTCCAGCCTGCGCCTGTTGTCTAGGAACGCACCTGCCCACTACCACGCATCCACAAGAGGACGGGATTTACGTGGGGCGTCCTAAACCGACTATCTCAATCTCACACAAGTGACCCCATGGTAACTCGGCCAGGGGTATCAAGCGACCACTAGTATATGTACTAGGCGCATATCCACATCGTAGCCTCGTCAGGCTCGGTATCATCATCGCGCCCGGGGCGTAGCTCGAGGGGAGCGACCCCACCGAACTCAAGTAACACATCTGTCTCACTGTCTCAATATGCGGCACATGCAGGCTATAATCCACGATCAAACAGATCGGCATCCCAAAGCTCGAAAACACAACTCAGTCGGAAAAGAACCTTGACTCAAACACGAATAGCCCAAAACCTCACATGATCTGTCGGAGAACCCTCAACGACTCAATCTGATAATGCACAACTCATGGCTAAGTCGGGAAACCTCCACGACTCGATCTGCCAGAACCCCAAACTCTCAAGCTAACTCGGAGATCCACCTCTACGACTAAATCAAGAAAACACAATCTAGAACAATCCCCTCAATCCCCACAAGGAGCTCAACTCACATGACACTAGAGCTCAGCACACATGCTCTAAAAATCCACCCGGCCCCCCGACACGGGTAAACAAGCACTCTGAACCTATGCCATACCTCTGGCAAACTCATATTTTAAAAACCACATTTAGAAAGCTGATTTTTCCTTAAAACAGGTTTTTCTCGATTTTTAAAATGATTCAGGTGCAAATATAATGCAAACCAAGCATGAAACCTAGTGTCACACAATGTTAGGAGTATACTAAAAATAATCTGGGGCTCTTATAAACTTCTCGGAAAATTCCAGGCAGCTATCAGATTTAAAATACGGAGAAAATAACATAATAAACACGATCAAATTGCATTCAATAGCATTAAAGGGCATTCCACATATTTTGGAGAAATTCCAACCCACCTGGATCGCATTCCGCAGGCAACGCTGAAGTCGGTGAAGAGTCGAAACCTCGAAATTCGTGCCGCAAATTCCGGAAGAAAAAAATCCTCGGAAGCTCTAATAAAATTCTCCTGAGTTCTCTACCAAAAGCAATCAACCACGCTCAATAATCTGTCGGAACCAAGTAAAGAAAACCCAAAAATCCACTAAATTCGGAAATCCCAAACACTCACCTCAGAAGAAAGTCCGCTCGTGCTTTGGCTCACTGCACGGCAACCTTAGCACTATCAGCACTCAGAAAATCCTAATCCACATGCGCACAAGTTCAGCATAAAATCGATACCCCAAAGCTCACATACCCTATTCATTTACATCCACACAAAACTCCCAGCACAACGTAAATGCCCAAATCAAGTCCTCCTTGTCTTCAAAGGTCTACACATAAAATAAGCTCCAATCAAACAAAAACTTCATAAGCCAAATCTTTATTCACAGCATATTACAAGTCCATCCTAACAAAATAGCTTACACTTAAAAGAAGCTCCAATGCTCATCATAATTAAAGTCCATAGCCCAAATTAAGTTCACCTTATCATCTGTAGCACACTTAAAATAATATCCACACACACACTCACAGCACCAAAGCACATAATTCTCACATACAACCACAGCCATACTCCTTCACACACGCATGCTCAGGTAAAATTCCAAAATCCACAGTACACACAAACACTTCACACACTAAGGTTCCAACACAACAAATATATCCCGAACATACCCACTTCACAGCTCAATAAGCACAAAACTCATTATCAGCTCCAAGCGCGCGGGCACACACACACAAACAACTGCCCCCTCTCCCTCAGCAAACACAGAAAACAAATTGCTCGGGTAACCATGTCCTGTACACTCGGCCGGGCTCCGCACGGCACTCCGCCGAAATCCGTGCAATTAACGATGTCCTGAGAGAGCAAGAAAAGGAAAACTCGTCAAAACGGTCCACAACAACAAAAAAAAACCACGCTCGCGTCGCTGCGCGTGGCACTGCCGCTACTGCCGCTGTGCTGTCCGGGCCCGCTGCGCGGCGCTTGAGCCCGCCGCGCGGCCTGCTGCGCGTTGTGCGCAGCGCGCTGCCGTTGCGCGCTGGGAGCAGCGCGCGATGCCCAGCGCGCCGCCCCTGCGCGCTGGGAGCAACGCGCGATGCCCAGCGCGCTGTGTACCGCGCGCGGTGCGCAGCACGCGCCCGCTGCGCGCGGTGCGCAGCGCGCCCGCATGCGCGCCCAGCCCGCTCGCCCAGCCAGCGGCCATCTACGGCTCCTCTACGGACAGTGAAACCAAGCAACCACCAACACCATAAAAACAACCCAAAAAAAACCACCTAAAAACCAAATCTAACCTCCAAGCCCAAAAGAAAAGAGCAACTCAACTGCAAATAAAAACTGCACTTACCTCCTTCTCAAAACCGTCGCGCGTGCCGCTCGCCGCGCTCACCGTTCGGCCCACACGGCTCAAGGAGGGAGTTCCATCATCAAGCTACATCCCCATTTCTCTTTCCTTATTTTCTTCTCCTTCTTCTTCTTTCTTCTCTCATTCATTTTTTTTTTCCTCTGCTTTGAAGCTTTTCCTCTGTTCTTGAATGGAAGAGGAGAAGATGACATGGCGCATTAATTAGGGGAACTTCATTAGAGGTGGTTGGCAGCATTAAAGGCACCCATACAAAATATCTGAAACCTACTCAATAATTCCCTCTCTTTCCTTTCTCTAATTTAATTTTTTTCTCTCACAACACAATCTGAAGCAACAAGCTAAAATACAATTAAATTAATTAATTAAATAAACTCCTTTTTAGCCAACTTCAAGTCACTTTTTTCCTTCGGGGTCTCCGCACCGGCCCGAAACCTCCCGAACTCCGCTGTAAACTTAAAGTATACCTGTTCCAAGTATTCCCAAATTTTCCTACACTCCACGGTGAAGTCGAGGGTTCCCGAAGCCTGTCCTCTATCGGTGCACAATGCCCGAAAAACCCCGAATCGACCTGGGGCTAACGCGTTGATCCGAATCAACCCGAACTCAACTGTAATCCAATATGGAACACGCTCGAGACGATATCTCCACACCACGCCAACTTGTGAGGTCGGTGCGCCATCCGAATTTCCGGTATTCTACATGCAGAGTCTTAGCGGGTGTTGCTGATTCTGCGGTTGTTGATCGAGGCGAGGGAGTCACGAGCTAGATCCCTACTTGTCGTTGGTGAGTAGCGGTACCCTTCAGAGGAGATCTTCAGTAGATTAGCTATTTTCTTTCCCTCTTTTGAGAGACTGATGTAGTGAGGATATGATATGTATTGAGAGACTGTACACTGATGTATTTATTGGAGTTATCTCCCTGTTGAGTTCCGAGTTTTGTATATGAGGATACTGTATGATTATCATTTTTGGGAGATGGATATCGTTGTATTATTTCCAGTTGTACAGTGGTTGATTTTAGTTATACAATAGATTTTTATTTTTAGCTCTGATATCTGTTTAGTTGTAGTACTTTTCTTGCAGGTAGGACGCTTCGCCTATGCGGGTTTGGCATAGGTGGCGGATCTGTTGGCGAGCCCGGGTCGCAGTTTCGACCCCGGGGCGTGACAAATTAGGTTGGTATCAGAGCCTAGGTTTTAGGTCATGGTGGACTTAGAAACCCTAGGCTTATGGTTTGACCCTTGGTTGACTTCGTGAGAATCGTGATTTACAGCGAGAGTCCTGATTGAGTTTTATACCTCTCCCAGGGGATGGGACGAGTGATTGGCATGTTTATTCTCCTAAGTGATTATGTTGGCTGCAGACAACATAATGCTGTGGAATGGGTGACATGCTCTAGACTTTCGCTGGATTGGGTCGAGTGGCTTTTGTTTGCTGATTTGCAGTTTCGTCGTGGCGAGCGGTGTCTCCCCGACGCTGGGTTTTGACCCGTGTGCATCCTGTCATAGCAGTTGAGCTTGAGCGGTTGGTTTTGGGCCGGATACCCGAATTGAGGTCAGAGAGTTCCGGACCCAAATGACAGGATCGTCAGAGGCATATCAGCGACTAAGTGAGCAGCTGGTCTTGGTGACACAGTTGTCGGAGCACTGAGTAGCCCCCTCTGTGCCAATGTTTAGTGCCGGGGCACCGAGGCAGGGTGGATAGATGACAGCTGGTGAGCTGAGGGGACGTGATCGATCTATGGAGCCCGTTTTGGCAGATGAACCACCCCGATTCATAGGATTGAGCTTGGAGCCTTTGGAGGCAGAATCGTGGTTGGTGGTATTGGAGAGACTATTTGAGAGCCTCCTTGTGCCGAGGGTTTACGCTGTTACGGAATTTGAGTTGGCGTAGTTTCGTGAAAGTCTCAAGTCTTGAAGATTAAAGGTGAAGAAAGTTGGATCATTTAACTCAATCTCAAGAAAGAAGAATTCAAAAGGATCAGGTATGTTTAACTAAAGATTTTGTGTGATCCGAATACTTCTTGTAGTGTAGAAACACTTGGAAGAATCTTTCATTGCATAAAAATCAAAAACTGGACTTGGGACATGTTCAGGATCCGGATCAGGTTGTTCGATCCGGATCCCGAAGGTGGTTCGTTCATACACCAGTTCAATCCGGATCGTAGCCTCTCTTGATCCGGATCCTGAACACTGAGTTTACCATCTTCCTTGAACGATCCGGATCAGGCTTCGCAATCCGGATCCCGAACGTTGATGTTTGGTGAACTGTATGAACGATCCGGATCAAGCACTTCGATCCGGATCCCGAACCTTCGTTTTTCTGGAATTGCCTGACTCGTTACGACGATCCGGATCACAGCTAATCCGATCCGGATCGCCGTCCGTAAAATTTCCAGAAATGTTAGGTTTTTGATTCTTATCTCCTTCCTAGGGTTTCTAACCTATAAATAGACCCTATGACTCTTTTTCTAGGGTTAATCCAAAAAGAAGGAAAATAGCCGTCATATTCTTATATCATCTTTTACAGCTCTAGATCCACATATAGAGAAGAAATGAAATCATTAGAGAATACTCTATGTTTCTTCATCTATATTGATTAGTTTGATTCTAGGTTTTCATACTCACATCTTGAGTTGAATCAAACTAATGAATACTTAGATGGTATTTCCGATCTATCTTTGATCTAAGTATTCGGCGGATCATCACCACCAAAAACAACGATTTACCCCAAAAATCGGCGCGTGGATTCGCATGTCCTTGTGGATTCAAGGTTCAACCGCTCTCATGGATTCGGAGCGAGGCACGTTCGTGGATTCGAAGGGTGCTATTGGGTGAAGACCGTGACTCGGTCGGACGTCGTGGATTCGACGTTGGACGCCGTGGATTCGGCGTTGGGCGCAGATCGTGGATTCGAGAAGCGTCGCGGAGCGAGCGGAGAAGATCCTCTAGGAGCGTATGGAAAAGGTTGAGTCGTAAGTGTGTACGGTAAATCACCTTGTACGTGTTTTAATTCTAGTGGATTTCTGCCGTGTTATCGGTCCCGTGGTTTTTTACTCCGGTGATGGAGTTTTCCACGTAAAAATCTTGCGAGTTATTTTTATTTCCGCATTGGGTTTTTAACGCAACGATTTTTGAGTGTTTATACGTTTACACCTATTCACCCCCCTCTAGGTGTTTTTTCCCCTATTTAGATCCTTATTACATATAACCCAACAAGTGGTATCAGAGCGGGAATAGGGTTGTAAACAATGGTTGAAGGTGGAAACATCAACCGACCCCCGTTCTTCGATGGAACAAATTATGCGTACTGGAAAGTGCGGATGAAAGCCTTTTTAATTTCCATCGACGAACGGGTGTGGCAATCAATTGAATTAGGATGGTCTAATCCAACTGAATTTATTGGTGATGTTCACACTTTAAAACCTAGGTCGAAATGGACCAAGGAAGAGTTAGATTCATCTTCTTACAATGGCAAGGGAATTAATGCTATTTTTAATGCCTTATCTCAAACTGAATTCTCTCGCGTCTCGGCATGTGAGACTGCGAAAGAAATCTGGGATGTTCTTCAGGTTACACATGAGGGAACTAACCTCGTGAAGATTCAGAAACTGCAAATGCTTACGAGCAAGTTTGACTCTATCTTGATGGCAAAAAATGAATCTTTCACGGACTACTATACACGATTGCAAGACATCGTAAACTCATGTGCTAACCTGGGAGAGAAGATTCCAGAATTTAAGATTGTAAGAAAGATCTTAAGAACTCTTCCTGAACGATTTCGCCCAAAGGTTACTGCCATTGAAACTATTAAACACCCGGACGAAATACGTGTAGAAGAATTAGTTGGTGCATTACAAACTTATGAAATGACATTTACTACTAACAATTCTTCTGGAAAGGCAACCACTTCTAAGTCTTCAGGTTATGCGTTGAAAACAACTAAGGAAGAAGACGCGGATACATCCTCCTTAGACGATGACGAGAACCTTTCTATGAAGGAATTTGAGAAGCAGCTCGCTCTCTTGACAAGGAAGTTTCGCCGCAACTTTCGAAGGGGTAATTCAAGTAAATCTCCATCCTTCGGAAAGTCGAACAAAGGCAAGGGTACTTCAAGTTACAAGTCAAGAAAGCAAGAGAACTTCTCAAAGGATAAGAAAAGTTCAGAGGGACAACTACAATGCTTCAAATGTCGAGGCTACGGCCACATTGCAACGGAGTGTCCCAACAAGTATCCGGCGAAGAAGAATGCGATGCAAGTCGTCACTTGGGATGACAACTCAACGTCAAATGAGTCGTCTTCAAGTGATGAAGAAAAGAGCTCCACGGCATTCCACGCGTCCATATCTTCACCCTTCATGTGCTTTATGGCAAGTACGTCCGAGTCGTTGTCCAACTCCACTGTTGAAAAGATTGCAACGGACAACGAATCGGATGATTCGGAAGGTGAAGATTTTGCTTCAGCCTATCACAGACCTTTACGGGATTCAAAGAAACCGGCTAAGCAAAACAAGGGGTTGAGAGGGAGATTGCAGGATCTCGAAGAAGAAGTAAAAAGGGTAACTTCTCTCTCGACCGATCTTGAAGTAGAAAGGGATAATTTGATAAAAGCAAATGTTTCCCTTCAAGAGTCCAATGAGCAACTCGAGAAGAATTATATAGATATGGTGAACAAAGCGAACTACTTCTTGAAGCTCTACGGTGAAGCCCGACGGGAAAAATTGGAAATGACAGAGACCATTTGCCAACTCAAGGATGACTTACAGCAATTTTCTTCTGGAAGGAGTAAGTTGGATAAACTTCTTGGTCTTGGTCAAACAAACAAGTTCGGCCTCGGATACACTCAAACTGGAAACAGTCCAAGTTCGAGTGGGACAGTTTTTGTGCCTCAGTCGGTATCTCCTCCTCCGACACCGGAATTCAAGACAACCAACGACAACAAGCCTACTTCATCCTCTTCGGAATCGTCAAGCACTAAGGTATGTTTTCGTTGTAATTTTGCAGGGCACATTGAAAGAAATTGCAAGATTGGAGCTCAAAGATCAAATCAACCACATCTTGCAACTGCTACCAATAAGTTCACTCCCCGGAACTCAAAGAAGGATTTTTCTAAAGAAAAGGACATTGGTAGTACTTCAAACAAGACGATGACAAAAGAAAAAGATCAATCATACAAGACGTCTTCATCAAGGAAAACTTCTCAACCATTGCCAACATACTCCAAAACTCAAAAGGTTTGGGTATGCAAAGGTGAAACCCTTCCTTGTCTTTAATCGTTCTACGATTAAAATGTTGTGTAGTTTATGTAGACTATTTTTTTTTTTCTTTTTTTTGGCCTACTCGTCAACCATCTTTGGGAGGTAAATGGTATATTTTCTTATTGGTTGATGATTTCTCTCGGTATTCTTGGGTAGCATTTTTAAAAGAGAAAGCTGATACTTTTGATTCTTTTCACGAGTTTTGCCTTCGTATTATGATTGAAAAGAATGAAAAGATCATTCGTGTTAGAAGTGATAGAGGTGGAGAATTCATTAATTCTAAATTCATTGACTTTTGTACTTCAAACGGTATTAAGCATGAATTCTCTGCACCCTATACACCTCAACAGAATGGTGTTGTCGAGCGCAAAAACAGGGTTGTTCAAGAAATGGCGCGTGTGATGCTTCATAGCCGGAATTTACCGCTACATTTTTGGGCTGAAGCTGTGAACACCGCTGTCTATGTCATTAATCGAGTGTTTTTGCGCCCGGGAACGTTAAATACACCATATGAACTATGGTGTGGTAGAAAACCCAATATCAAATATTTTCGCATCTTCGGGAGTCGGTGTTACATTTTACGTGACCGTGAAAATCTTGGAAAGTTTGACTCACGAAGTGTCGAAGGGATTTTCTTGGGGTATTCTACTAATAGTAGAGCATATCGAGTATTTAACTTGGAATCTAAGACGATCGTAGAATCTATAAATGTTAAAGTAGATGAAGCTTTTCACTTTGCATCTGAAAAATCTACCCTCGATATTTCTCTAGATGATGATTCTCCTGCCGTTACATCTTCTCATAATAATACTTCCAATATTAATGATGCATCTAATGGTTCTTCAAGTTTATCTAATGAGCAGGAATCATCTCATTTATCTCCGAGTACTCCGTCTCAACAAACGCTACGAATCTCCAAGGATCATCCGGAATCGAATATTATTGGAGATCCACAAGAAGGAGTTAGAACTCGGAGGCAGTTGGTTTGTGGATTCGCTTGCTACGTATCTCTAATCGAACCAAAGAATATAGATGAAGCTCTTCAGGATGACTACTGGATTAAAGCAATGCAGGAAGAGCTCCATCAATTTGAGCGAAACAAAGTCTGGGAATTAACGAAGCCTCCAAAGCAACATAATGTGATAGGTACCAAATGGATCTTCAAGAACAAGAAGAATGAGGATGGTACTATCATCAGGAACAAGGCACGATTAGTTGCTCAAGGCTACTCTCAAGTAGAAGGTATAGACTTTGATGAAACATTCGCCCCTGTAGCTAGACTCGAGTCCATTCGTATACTGTTTGCTATTGCTTGTCATTTTAAAATCAAATTATTTCAAATGGACGTTAAGAGCGCATTTCTAAATGGGTTTTTAAATGAGGAAGTTTATGTGGCTCAACCGAAAGGTTTTGTAGACCATAAACAACCTAACCATGTTTTTCGTTTGAAAAAGGCTCTTTACGGTCTGAAACAAGCACCGCGAGCATGGTACGAAAGGTTGACAAAGCACCTTTTGGAGAAGGGCTACACTCGAGGGGGAGCTGATAGGACTCTCTTTGTGAAGCATTATCAAAACAATTTCATTGTAGCACAAATCTATGTCGATGACATTGTATTTGGCGCAACAAGAGATAATGATGCTTCTAAATTCGCGGAGACCATGGAAAGCGAATTTGAGATGTCCATGATGGGCGAATTGACTTATTTCCTTGGATTGCAAATTAAACAAAATGATGAAGGTATTCACTTGAGTCAATCCAAGTATGCAATGGAGTTGGTTAAAAAGTTTGATCTTGAAAATTCGAAGGATTTTCCGACTCCAATGGGAACTAGCCACAAGGGACTTGGAAGTGAATCACAAATTGAGAATGTAGACGAGAAACTGTATCGAAGTATGATTGGAAGTCTACTTTACCTCACGGCTAGTCGCCCGGATATATCTTTTGGTGTTGGGATCTGCGCGAGATATCAATCTGCACCAAAGGAGGTTCACCTGAAAGCGGTGAAAAGGATCATCCGGTATATCAAAGGATCAATTAATTTCGGAATTTGGTATCCTATGGGAACAAGTTTGGATATTGTTGGATACTCAGATGCCGATTGGGCAGGATCAGTGGATGATCGGAAAAGCACGAGTGGTGCATGCTTCTATCTTGGCCATTGCCTTGTTGCATGGCACAGTAAAAAGCAGAATTGCATAGCACTCTCGACTGCCGAAGCAGAATACATTTCAGCTGGAAGTTGTTCAACTCAACTCATTTGGATGAAAAGCGTACTGAGCGACTTCCGGATTTCAGCATCTTCGGTAATAATACTTTGTGACAACACAAGTGCAATTAACATTTCTAAAAACCCTGTGTTGCACTCTAGAACAAAACATATTGAACTTAGATATCATTTTCTTAGAGAGCTAGTTGAATCAAATATTCTTCAACTTTCATATATTTCAACTGAGGATCAATTAGCTGACATTCTAACAAAACCTTTGGATCAAAAACGTTTTATTCATTTGCGAAAAGCAATTGGAATGCTTTCCTTGAAATAAACTTCTTTTTGAAACCTTTGCTTAGGATAGGTTTTGTTTTTGTTTTGTTTTGTTCATTATCTATGTTTGTACATTGGACATTAATTGAGCATAGATCATAATTGACTTTAATTGCATCTTTTCGCACATTTAGAAATTTATTATGCTTTTGCCATCATAATATTTCACTGTTGCAATGATCATTTATGTTAATTAAATAATCTTCTGAGTGATCAAAGTCAATTTCTCTCTCTCAATGATCTCTTGGTATAGTCATTATCTTATTTGACTGCTTAGTCGAGTATGAAATCGAGATCAATTTTTGGTTGAATACTTTATATCTTAAATAATTGATAGCCAATTGAGGGGGAGTCAAAGAAAAGTAAAATGCTCAAAAGATGTGGAAAGAGTTACATCCCAATGAGGAGTGTGAAAACTACCACCACATGGAGGAAAGAGCTACCACCTCGGTCGTCCGAGTATTGTGTGCAGCTACCACATGTATACCAAGCATGGTTGTTCAAATTTTTGATTATGAAAAATGCATGTTGAAATACTTGACTCCGTCAAATTTCAAGGTTGGTATAAGGTGGGTTTTTAAAGAAAGATGCTCAAAGAGCCACTCTCTTCAACAGATTGTCTAGATACATTATCTACTATATTTGGGATTTCAAACATCTATTGATCATTGTATTTCATTTTCCTTACTGAATTGATGATTTGATAAAGGCATTACTCATAAGATCAAGTTAGATGTAATTGAAGGTGTTTCAACTTTAAGGGATTTAATTTTTGTAAATTTTCGTTTCATTTTTGGATATTATTGATAGATTTGGCATAATCTAATTCTTGTTGTATGAAACGATGATTTTTGTTTAAAGTTGATACACATTTGTGCTTACAATCTTTTTCTGGTTTTTCTTGAATTTCTCTGAAATTTTCTAAAGAAAAAGTTGGAGCCGATCCGGATCGGGCAAGATGATCCGGATCCCGAACGCAGGTATTCTTCTGCGGGCTGACGATCCGGATTGGACCTGCCGATCCGGATCCCGAACGCAGTTTCTCACTGCGGGTAGCCGATCCGGATCGCAAGCATGGTCTGATCCGGATCGCGGCTAGGGTTTTATAAAGAACAAAAGGGTTTTGATTTCTTTTACTCCAATCTTTTGTTCCAAAGTTTCCAGAGCTTCTCTCTCTAGATTTCACCCTTCTTGGAAGCTTTCAAACTCAAGTTCTTCAACTCCAAGTAAGTTTTATTGATCAAAATCTCGGTTTTTCACCGTTTTTCTCTATTCCTCCTCAAACGTGATGAAATTCTTGGATCAATTTTGTTTGTGGATGGTTTTTGATCAAATTTCTTTTGAAATAAGAACTCTGAGTAGATTAGTTTTGATTATATGCTAGGTATTCTCCTGATTAACGGATTTTTAGACTTCGATTTCTAAAATTTCGGTTTTAGGGCATATAATAAGGATTTTCGAAAATCATGCAATTGATCTATTTTTAAAAGTCCTTTTGCAAAACTAATTTGATTCTTAGTCTCTCTACATGATTATGATTGTTTGGGTACAATTTTTCAAATTTTTGAAAATTAACAATTTTTTTTTCGTGTTCTTGAGTTGTTGCACACAGGATTTCTTTTTCTCAAGAAACCAATAGCAATGGTGATCACTTGGATTGTTTTCCTACTTGCTGCTATGGTACATACGAGAGACACTGTCAAGCCCAAGAGGGCTAAGAAGGCTAAGAAAACGAAGAAATCTAAAGATGATTCCGATACAGAATCTGAAACGGAATCAATTGACTGGGATGAACTGCAGGTTGAAGCAACGACTGTTCCCACTGCTTCAAAGGGTAAAGCGCCTGCGGAAACATCGAAGGCTCCGCCTACTGCTGCTGAAAAAGGGAAAGCTCCAATGGAAGAAACTTCTGGGAAGACAAGAAGAAAGAGTGTTGCTCGCAAGAGAGGGAGTGCTCGGGGAATCTCCATTGAGCAACCAGCTGCTAGCCAAGCAACTCCTCAAGACTTTATCAGCTCGGCTAGAATAAAGGAATTTGAAAACAGGGAATGCATTGGAGAAAGGCATGTTGATGTAAAAGCCTTAAAAGAGTATTCTCGGACATTTGGGATTTTGTTTGACCAGATAGGTCTTGCCCCCATTTGCGACTTCCCGGAGACCACTGGGTATTATCTTCACTCAGTGAGAATGTTTTATCAGAATGCTTGTTATTTAGTTGATCAGGAGAGCGGACGCCGAGACTTTCAAACATTGGTCAAGAATGTTAAGATCAAAGTGACCCCCCAACTGATTGGAGAGGTATTAGGGATGGACGCCCGAGCCGATGGCACTCATTACCTGAAGAATCAAGTCTTCAACACCTACTCCTGGAGAGTGGTAGTTGATGGAATCTGTCTTCCAAATACTCGGTCGATAGGAAACTCCGTTTTCTCGAAAGAACTACGACCAGAGTACCGCTTCTTAAACTTAATTGTTTGTTATAATGTCATTCCAAATATGAACACAAAGGTTCTTCGGTGGGAGAGAATGATATTCCTTTATCTACTTGGAAACCCCACAGCAGCAATGGGAGCTAACCTAACCATTCCTTACATCATCTGGACAAAGATGGCGCGATATGTGGAGCATGCTCATCCTTCTGAGAGACTACCTTATCCAATGATCATCATGCGCATTCTTCGCAAATTTAAAGCTGACACAAATGCGAGCTCCTATATGCACAGTCTAGGAACGATCAATGAAACAACAATTGTAAAGTCTCTCTCGACGAAGCCAGATGAACCCTTCATACCTCCTCGCCGACAACAAGCGACAACCTCTGCACCGGCAGCAACTCCTCCAGTTCAACCAGCACATCCAGCACAACAAGCACCTCAATCAACTTCTGATGATGATGCATCTGTTACCTCAATCTATAAAGAACAGCAAAGGCTCTCCAACGAGCAAGAACGTATATCAAATGAACTAATTGAGGTAAAGGAAGAAATAAAGAAGGTAAATAAGAATCAATCATCAATGAACAAGCGACTAAAGAAAATATTCCAAATTCTCGGCTGTATCAGTTCAGACGAGTCTGAATAATCCGTATCCTTCCAATTTCTGTTTATTATGCATATGTTTAAATCTTTCTGTTGTGCAGGTTTTTATGTTTTAGTTTTAGTCTTTAGTTCTCCAACTTGAACTGTTATCCATTCTCTCCACTTCTGTAATTTTTGGCTTTGTTTGTGACAAAAAGGGGGAGAGAGTTTAGAGAGAACTTGAACAATGATGATGTGAATATCGAACTTGCACAATGATGATGTGAATGTATGAACATCAAGGTAGCACAATGATGATGTGAATGTATGAACATCAAGGTAAGTATCACTTCAACTTTGGTTTTTATCTTGTGATTTGTGTGCATGTCTCTACTAACTATTCGACTAACTATTTGGGCATGTAATATGACTAACAAGTTGATGTTGGACTAACACTTTGTGACATTTGGTTTTTGATTGCATAGAAGATATGTTGGTTTTTGACTATGATTCTCTTACATATCTGAATTCTCAAATGTCATGATGATCAGATAAACTCTATCTCTGTACTAGGTTTTGAATGCTAAATATTCTTGAGGTATCTAACGATCTCTTTTTGTCAAGAATGATTTCTTTGTGCAGAGAGTACAGATGTCTAAGTCTAGAGTCTGTTTTAGGAGTTTATCTCATGTTTTTAAATTTTTGGATCTCCATTGTAAATTTTTGTTTTATGGTGATAGCAACAAAAATATCTTTTTGAATTTTCTTTAGTGGATCTGTGTTTTGTCACGAAACCACCAAAGGGGGAGATTGTTACGGAATTTGAGTTGGCGTAGTTTCGTGAAAGTCTCAAGTCTTGAAGATTGAAGGTGAAGAAAGTTGGATGATTTAACTCAATCTCAAGAAAGAAGAATTCAAAAGGATCAGGTATGTTTAACTAAAGATTTTGTGTGATCCGAATACTTCTTGTAGTGTAGAAACACTTGGAAGAATCTTTCATTGCATAAAAATCAAAAACTGGACTTGGGACATGTTCAGGATCCGGATCAGGTTGTTCGATCCGGATCCCGAAGGTGGTTCGTTCATACACCAGTTCAATCCGGATCGTAGCCTCTCTTGATCCGGATCCCGAACACTGAGTTTACCATCTTCCTTGAACGATCCGGATCAGGCTTCGCAATCCGGATCCCGAACGTTGATGTTTGGTGAACTGTATGAACGATCCGGATCAAGCACTTCGATCCGGATCCCGAACCTTCGTTTTTCTGGAATTGCCTGACTCGTTACGACGATCCGGATCACAGCTAATCTGATCCAGATCGCCGTCCGTAAAATTTCCAGAAATGTTAGGTTTTTTATTCTTATCTCCTTCCTAGGGTTTCTAACCTATAAATAGACCCTATGACTCTTTTTCTAGAGTTAATCCAAAAAGAAGGAAAATAGCCGTCATATTCTTATATCATCTTTTACGGCTCTAGATCCACATATAGAGAAGAAAGGAAATCATTAGAGAATACTCTATGTTTCTTCATCTATATTGATTAGTTTGATTCTAGGTTTTCATACTCACATCTTGAGTTGAATCAAACTAATGAATACTTAGATGGTATTTCCGATCTATCTTTGATCTAAGTATTGGGCGGATCATCACCGCCAAAAACAACGATTTACCCCAAAAATCGGCGCGTGGATTCGCGTGTCCTTGTGGATTCAAGGTTCAACCGCTCTCATGGATTCGGAGCGAGGCACGTTCGTGGATTCGAAGGGTGCTATTGGGTGAAGACCGTGGACTCGGTCGGACGTCGTGGATTCGACGTTGGACGCCGTGGATTCGGCGTTGGGCGCAGATCGTGGATTCGAGAAGCGTCGCGGAGCGAGCGGAGAAGATCCTCTAGGAGCGTATGGAAAAGGTTGAGTCGTAAGTGTGTACGGTAAATCACCTTGTACGTGTTTTAATTCTAGTGGATTTCTGCCGTGTTATCGGTCCCGTGGTTTTTTACTCCGGTGATGGAGTTTTCCACGTAAAAATCTTGCGAGTTATTTTTATTTCCGCATTGGGTTTTTAACGCAACGATTTTTGAGTGTTTATATGTTTACACCTATTCACCCCCCTCTAGGTGTTTTTTCCCCTATTTAGATCCTTATTACATATAACCCAACATACGCAGTTGCTTAACTACGCGCTCCAGGTTTTGAGGGACGAGGCGCATAGGATATGTGTGGCTGGGAGTGGAATTGCGCCAGGATACCTTTCAGTTTAGTTGGTCCCTCTGTTATGGATTATTGATGCCTCGATGGTGTAGGCGTGTTTATGGAGCGTGGCGCTGCAGTTTCTTTGGATAGGAATCTGCCGCCAGAGGCGGGATTTTGGATTTTGGTGCTTGGCGCCGGGAGATGGAGGACAGATCGGCCGGCAGAGGCATTTCTGATTTCTTTTTCCAAGATAATGGGTTCTAGAGATGCCAGAGATCGGGTGGACCCCGATGGAAGCATCAGCATCTACATCAGAGTGGCGCGGCGGTAGCATGGATTGGTTATCTGCGGAGGACCCCATTTGTCACCCCTGTGTGAGCAGAGACAGAGGTCGTGCCCCCTATATGGATAGTCTTGATTTTCAGGCAGACTGAGCGATGACCACTTGCATTGAGTGGATGAATCTGTGCCGCCCGGTTGGAGGGCGCCACAGCGGCGGATCGGGTTGTTGCAGATGTGATTTTATCACAACAGTAGGAGTTAGAGCAGGTTGCATTCCTGCATGGACTAGAGGTAGAGTCGTTACCACATGCACTTGAGATACAGGTTTTTGTTGTTGTTGTGCATGTGGAGGAGGCTTCTGGATTCTGTCCAATGCAGTTGAGGCCGCGAGTTATACCGGCAGACTTATTGGTAATTGTGGCGGTTCGATGTTTTGACCTGTACTTGACATTGGTTGGCTTAGTGCCACAAGATGTTTGACTGCGGAAAGAGAAGGATTTTGACCTTCTGCGAGGCAGACGAGAGGAGGCTTGGTTTTTGAGATTGTTAGAGAATGTTTGATGCCGACACCGCTTGTGTGTGTTTTAATAGAGCAGCGGTAGCTTCGTGTGGGCCAGAGATGGGACTGTTGGCTTGTGCACGTGGGGATCAGGTTCCTGATCACGTATAGCACATGGATGAGTGTTGCCAGTCCTGCCCAGTGCAGATAGGTTCTTGGATTTGATCCATTGAGTTGCTAGTCCTTCACCAGCTCCGAGATGTTGATATGAAGTTGGTTGGGGATTGGGTATCCCAATGTCATGCTATCATGGATTGTCGAGAGAAGATATGACCCTCCATGGACCAGGTCAGGAGAAGTATGCTTATAGAGGAAGCTAGAGCACGACAGAGGTTGAGTCGTGGTCGTATCGCTTGGCTAGCGACTGTAGAGGAGGTGCCTACGGTGGCACCGGGACTAAAGAATATCTTCATCGCCCGTGTGATCCCGGGTGAGAGTCTATCTGAGCTGAGATTGAAGCCGCCGTTTAGTGAGATTGAGTTAGAGATGGTGATTGACGTGGTTTTGGAAACCGCGCCGACTTCGGCAGCACCTCTTGGAGGATCACCCGTGAGACAGAGAGAGTTGTTAGCGTAGTTGTGGGATCTGATGGATCGAGAGGTCTGTATGACCCAGTACCGCGTCGTGGGAATACGACAGCGAGGATCCGAGAGATTGATACTTGGGTATGATGCCACACCGTTGATACACGGTGGTGATGCCACGCCGTTGGTACACGGCAGTGATGCCACGTTGTGAATACACAACGGTGAGGGTTCTATGATGGTTCGAACACAGACAGATTTGGATTGTGTTGCGGCAGATGCCCTTTCCGAGATTGGTAGCCTTATGGAGCCTTACAGCCGAGGGCTGTGCCCTGGTAGTGTTCGGGAACCGGTAGGGGCATTATGAGCTTACAGCACGGTCAAGTGGATTGGCTAATGCCCTGTGGCCTTCATGATTTGAGGAATTAGGTTTATTCCAGCTGTGTTAGGACGGGTCGGTAGCAGTACCCGTCGTGGACATTTGGACTTATTTCCGAGGTGACATAGAGCATGAGGAGCACTTGAGGATAGTGCTGCAACTTCTATGAGAGAAGATGTTGTTGCCAAGTTGAGAGAGTTTGCACTTGGAGCTTTGAGCATTTTGGTTGCTAAGGAGCAACGAGGGAGTTATGCCTATTGGAGGCTTAGAGTTTGGATTTGGAGATCTTGATTTGTAGAAGCCACTATTCGCAGGGTTATGTAGATTCGAGTTTACGCGGGAAGTTTGGTCCGCGAGTATTCATCTGGCTGGAAGAAGTATATTTGATCCCTTGCATGTTCTGGACTTCATTTCCTTGGAGTTGGACAAGGATTTGAGCTATCAGAAGCAACCGATGCAAATTCTTGCTCGTGAAGCTAAGGAATTGTGCAGTCGGGTTTACCTTTGGTGAAGGTCCCGTGGAGCTTTCGTTGAGAGAGAGGCCATTTGAGAGCCTGAGGATGAACTGAATATTCCTGTTCATGTCTGATTGAGACACCCTCCTGAGTTATGGATTTATTTTGGTTTCGAGGACGAAACCCTTTTAAGGAGGGGAGAGTGTAGAGTACCGGGATTTCGGATAGTGCACCGACCCCGCAAGATGGCATGGTGCGGAGATATCACCTCGGGCGTGTCCCATATATGTTTACAGATGAGTTCGGGTTGACTCGGATCAACACGGAAGCCCCAGCTTGAATCGGAGTTTTCCGGGCATTGTGCGCCGATAGAAGACTGATTTTGTGAAGCCTCGACTCCACTGTGGTGTGCGGAAAATTGGGAACTACTTGGAACAGGTGTACTTTGTGATTACATCGGAGTTCGGGAGGTTCCGGACTGACGCGGAGGACCCGAAGGCGAAAAGTGAGTTGGAACTGGCAATTTTGGAGCCGGTTTTTGGATTGAGCACACCGACTCCACAGTTGAGCTTTTTGAGTTGGAAAAGCTTTGGACATGTGTATTTTCAGATTACAGCGGAGTTCGGGAGGTTCCGGACTGATGCGGAGGCCCCGAGGGCAAAAAGTGAGTTTGTGGGGGCTTTTGGTGGATTATTTAATTAATTTATTTAATTAGTGGCATTTTTGACTTGGTTTGAAAGGTGATGAAAGAAAGAAAATTTAAAAGAAGGGGAAGAAAGAGAGTAGAAGTGGGATTAGATATTTTTGGGATTAATTGGATATTTTTATCAGCTGCTACAGCTGTTCTGCACTCTAATTAAGCTCTCCTTAATTAGCACGCCACCTCAGCTTCTCATTCTTCCCTGCAAAACAGAGGAAAACAAAGAGAGCAGAGGAAGTGAAGAAAGGGAGAGAAGAAGAAGAAGAAGAAGAACTTGGAGAAGAAAAAAAATGGGAAAAGAGAGGAAATGGATGGGAGATGCGATGGTGGGCTTCCTACTAGAAGCCGTGTGGAGCGAGCGGAGCGCGCGCGCGTCGAGCTCAACGAGGTACGTTGCAGTTTTTGGTGAGAGCTCGGTTTTGGATTTTCTTTTGGTTGGTGGATTCGAGTCGGCTTGAGGTTGGTGAGGAGGTGTGCGTGTTGGTAGTGGTTTTGGAATTGCTGTCCACAGTTGGCAAGCAGCAAGCAGCAAGCAGCAGGGGAGCCGCGCGGGCGCCGCGCGCGGCTGGCACAATCCGCTGCGCGGGCGCGCCAGGGCACCGCAGGCGGGCATGCGCGGCGAGGGGCGCGCGCAGCGGGCGTGCGCGGCAGTGGCGCTGCGCGGGCGCTGCACAGGCGCGCGCGGGCGCGCAGCGAGCGTGCAGGGGCGCGCGGCCTGCGCATTGGGATGCCACGCAGGGCGCGACATGCGCGCAGGAGCGCCGCGCTGGCGCTGTACTTGGCCGCAAGGCCGCGCGCAGTAAGCGACTGCCGCATGCAGCGAGCTGTTGGCGCGGCTGCTGCGTGCGGATGGCGAGCGAGCGGGTGGCCGGTGGCGGTGAGCTGTGAGCGCGCGCGACGAGGCTGTGGGTTGCCGGGTGTCGCGAGGGCTCTTTGTGGACCATGTTTGACGCATTTTTCCCCTTTTTCTCTCACAGGTCGGCGTCTATCTTATAGTTTTCGGCGTGGTGCCGTGCGGAGCCCGAGTCGAGTGCGCGGCACGCGGATTTCGGCGGAGCCGTTTGGGCAGTGTTCGTGTGGCTGTGGATGCCATGTTGACTGAGGTCTTGTGTCGTGGGGGTGTAATTAGACTTTGTGTGTGCTGTGAGAGTGTGTTGGGTGTTGTGGCTACCTGTAGAGTGTGGGTGATTTAAGTAATTGGTGTATATGTGAACATGTAATTTTTAATGTGAGCTGTTGGTGTGATGGACTTTGAGTGATCTGTGGGCGCTTGTTTAGTGCAGTTTTTGTGTGTGGTTTGGCCGGTTTTGGTTGCTTTCGCCGCGCGGAGCCGAGGATTTTGCTTATTGCACGCGTGTTGTCTGTTGGCCGTGGAGTGAGCCAGAGTGTGTGCAGATTTTTGTAGAGGACTCAAGAATTTTGTTCGAGCTTCCGGGGATTTTTCCGGGGATCGCGACAGTGGGCATGCGCGGCGCGATTTTCGAGGTTTCGTCAGTTTGTGGATTCTGCGCTTCACCGACTTCAGCTTTGCCTGCGGAAAGCATTTCAGGTGGGTGGTTGTTGCATACCTCAACTTCTGACTTGCTCACTAAGTTTATTTGAGAATTCCCCACTTGGACTATGTGATTGATTACCATGCATGATCGAATGAGATAATTCTGAGCTGAACATATGAGATTAATTTTGTGAGCATAGCATGTTGGAACATGATTGTTGGGATATTTTGATAGTGATAATTCACATGCCATGTTAGCACATAGATTTGATGAAAGTTGGTTAAATGGATTAATGGTTAGGATATGATGACATATCTATGTGCGGGTACCACTTGGGTGATTTATTATGGATCAGGGATTACTTACATGTGTAGTGGGCTGATGATTCTAGCACGATGGTTATACCTATATCGATTTATTATTTGATACACATGTGGAACTGTTATTTGTTATCTCTCTTTCATCTTGCATGAGGACTCTTGCATGCTTGTATGGACATCTAGTTAGGCCACTATTTATTGCTACACTATCATATTGGGATTTGACTTAGGAGAAACCATGATTGTTTCCTTTCTCCTTCTCATTTAGACTTTTGAATCTTGTTGCTCGGGTTTGAGCAGGGGTACGGGATAGTGTAGCCGGGACCTTGGGGTCAGACAGTTATTGAAAGATTTGCTATCACATCGGCGCGGTTATTGCCCGATGATGAGGGCGGCGGCAGGCAGTACCAGTTTTTACTGGTGCACAGATTGAGTTACTGATGCATACATACAGTCTTTCCTTTCGATATTGCATTTAGAGGCATTCTAGTGGTAGTTTTCCTGTTTCAGCAGTTCATTTACAGTCATACCACTTACCTTTTTCCTTGCGTCTAGTAGACTTAGTGGGTACGCCGGAGTTTGAGGCTTTTCCCACAGGGGAGGCTACTGGTTTACTAGTGGTTCTCACTGTCACGCCCCGGGGGTTTTTTGGGTAAAGGTAAGCGGAAAAAGCATATGTATTTTTTTTTGAAATACAGGTAGGAAATCGAGTAATCGACCTCGCCCACCGGTGCGTGTCAGACCCGCCACATATACAAATTCACCCTGCAAACGGACAGAGTCTCCTTTGTATATGCACGGCGTCACGATTACAACAACGATAATAACATCATTCTTCATAAAATCTTTAACCACACAGTCACAGTCAACCAGTACGAGAGTGTAAAAACATTCAATCACATTATGAGGATTCTACAAGTTGCAAACGGTGTCCACTCGACACCCATTCCTTTAAAACGTCTACTTATTCACAGTAAGGCGGCTACATCGTTTTGAAAGGATAAAACCACAGGTTTTCAAAGTAGTCCCCACACGACACTTGATTTTTCAAAGACATTTTTGAAACCCCTTTTTATATCGTAAACGGCCGCAAAGACTGAGAACAATAATTTAAAATCTATTGTGATATCAAACAACTAACCAACCATCCAGCATGATCCACATCCACACAAATTAAACTAGAGAGAGAGAGAATAGAGATAACCAACTAAAAGTTCTGACATAAGGCCTCATACGGCCAATAGTTATGACTGCGTTGCCTCACCACCGTCCCGATGAACATACCTATTTGAACCTGTCACGGAGTGGGTAAAGTCAGTGACAAATAAAGTAGATGTTACAACATTAATGGACAATAACTTTAAATGAAATACTCTGCACCGGAACCTTTCGTTATCCTTCGTCATGAGTCCACTTTATTTAATTTAATGACACCATCACGTCAGGGTAGTCGACGATCTCCCCACGCGGCACTTACGATGCATTTTACCCCTTCACGATGCGTGAGCAACATGTTTAGCTATGGTGAAGGGGTCCCCACCCTCTTCGGAAAAGTACACCAATGCGGAGGCCAATCCACCTGTGAACGTGCAGCATAAAAAACTGGTTTGCCAAAGTCGGCGCAAATTAAGCACCGCGACACTTGGTCGCCACAAATATCAACAAGAGAACGGCACATAGTAATGTGAAAGGTTAATTCACTGGAAACACCTCATCTACTTCATTAAACAGGTTAGCACGAGCTTTAGACAATACACTGCACACAAAGCACTTACAGCACTTATTGCATAAGAACCCGCCTGGTTGCGGGAAGATCGGGGTACTAGGGGTCTTTGATACTCTCCCGCTGCGCACCTGGACCTAAAGAAGTCCCCAGAAACAACAGTTAATAACGCATACAATTACCGAAAAACGGAAACCCAATTACCTCTGCGCAGAAACCCCAGAACGGCGCCTAGAACTACACTTGACGGCTCCTCGCGCGCGCGCACATCCCCCCCCGCAGGCGTCGTCGCCCGCGGGGGTTGCCCGCCGTCCGCGGACGTCCCGCACGGCGTTCGCGCGACGGCCGCCGGTCCGCGGGTGCCCCGCGCGTCTCAAGGCCGCGCGACGTGCGCCTGCGGGTGGCGCCAGCGCGGCGCCCGCGAGGTGACTGCCCGCGCGGCGCCCGTGGGTGCGGCCCGCGCGGCGCCCGCGCGGGTGCGGCCCCCCGGCCGCGCGACGCCCATGCGGCGCTCGCCTTCGCGGTGTCCGCCGGCGCGGTGCCCTAGCGGCACCGCGCGTCTTCCCCGCCCGCGCGGTGCCCTAGCGGCACCGCGCGTCGTACGCCCACCCGCGTCGTGCCCTAAGTTGCACGGTAACGGCGACGGCCGGCGGAGACGATGGAGACGGAGACGGAGAAGACAAGTAAAAATACGAAAGACCCCAAAAACGCTACGAACGTAAAAATCACTCACCGGGTAATCCGACGGGGGAGTCGTCTGATCGCGTCCTTGCTTCCGGTACGTGGTTCGGGGTGATCGGATCCCGCCGTCTTCTTCCTCTTTCTTTCCTCCGGTTAGGGTTCCGCCTTTTTCTTTTCCTTCCGTTCTCTCGGTTAGGTTTTCGTTTTCCTCTTTTACGAAAAGTGGGATTTTCCTTTTCGTACGTACAAATAAATCCCGCCTTTTAATTTTCGCCACTAATTAATTAATTCATTAATTAATTAATACTACGGGATAACCCACCTTTTAATATCCGTAACCGAATAACTAATTCTCTAACTAATTAATCCTACGGGATAACCCACCTTTTAATATCCGTAACCGAATAACTAATTCTCTAACTAATTAATCCTACGGGATAACCCACCTTTTAATATCCGTAACCGAATAACTAATTCTCTAACTAATTAATCACACGAGATAAACCCACCTTTTCCTCAGAAAGCGTGCAGGATATTTTGCACGGGTTCCGATGCGCGTTTAGTCACCGCGACACTAAAAATTCCATTCCGGGAGATCACAACATCGGATTTCAGATCCGATCGCACCGCCGGTCATCATTTTTTGCGCTCTTTCACAGAAAAATACTCACGCCACACACCGACCGACTTACGGAAATATGATAGTTCCGATCCACTAAAGGGACACTTTATTAGAAGGAGGGTAACATACTACAAAAAGAAACCCTTGTCATTACATCACTCACACTTTATAAGAAGTTTCGTCCTCGAAACTTAATCACAGCCTTCACTAAACAATTCAGGGAAACACTCCCTCATTTTCGATTCCAACTCCCACGTCGCCTCGCGTTCCTCGTGGTTGCTCCACTGGACTTTTACGTAGGGGATGGTCCGATTACGCAACTTCTTGTCTTCTCGTGCCAGGATCCGCACCGGCGTCTCCTCGACGCTTAAGTCCTCTTGTAACTTGATAGTGGATATGTCTAGGGCGTGAGAGGGGTCGGGGAGGTACTTCCGGAGCATTGAGACGTGAAACACGTTGTGTACTCGGTCAAGGTTCGGCGGCAATGCCAATCGATACGCCACCGGAACCACGCGTCCTAGGACCTCGAACGGTCCCATGTACCTCATACTTAACTTCCCTCTCAGGCCGAAACGTCGGGTCCCCTTGAAAGGCGAAACTCGTAATAACACGTGCTCGCCTACCATGAACTCCAAGTCCCGTCGTCTATGGTCCACGTAGCTTTTCTGTCTGCTCTGGGCGGTTAGCAGCCGTTGCCTGATCAGGCGCACCTTCGCCTCGGTCTCTTCCACTAAATCCGGTCCCAAAAACTTGCGCTCTCCCAAGTCGTCCTAGCATATTGGAGAGCGACAGCGGCGCCCATACAGAGCCTTGTATGGCGCCATTTGAATGCTGGCTTGGTAACTATTATTGTAGGCGAATTCCACCAATGGTAGGTATTGGGACCACCCTTCGCCCAAATCAAGCACGCATGCCCGGAGCATGTCTTCAAGGATCTGGATCACCCGCTCCGATTGTCCGTCAGTTTGCGGGTGAAAAGCCGTGCTGAAATATAGCTTGGTTCCCATTGCTCGTTGCAGGCTCTGCCAAAAGTTCGACACAAACCGCGTGTCTCTGTCCGACGTGATGGACGTCGGTACTCCATGCAACCTTACAATCTCATCAATGTATGTCCGCGCCAGCCGTTCCCGAGCCCATGTCGTATGTATGGGCAGGAAGTGGGCCGATTTCGTCTACCGATCCACTATGACCCATATCGCATCGTGTCCTTGGGATGATCTCGGGAAGCCGGTCACAAAATCCATCGTAACCATCTCCCACTTCCATTCCGGCACCGGCAATGGTTGTAATTTCCCTGCTGGGCGCTGATGCTCGGCCTTTACTTGTTGGCACACCAGGCAATGTGCCACAAACCGGGCAACATCCCCTTTCAACTCAGGCCACCAGAAGGTTTGCTTTAAGTCCTTGTACATTTTTGTTCCCCCGGGGTGTACGGCGTAAGGCGCGGTATGCGCCTCTCTTAGGATTTCCTCCTTGAGTTCTGGTAGGTCCGGCACGCAGATTCGCCCTCGAAAACGTATCGTGCCATCAACGCTCATTGCGAAATCGCCCCCTTGGTCGGAGGGTAGCCTGTCTCGCACAAGTTGCAACTGGGCATCCATTGCTTGTCCTTCCAGGATTTTGTCCAATAGGGTGGGTCTGACCACTAGGGTCAAGAGTCGTGTGACCGTACCCGCTGGTACTACCTCCAACCTCAATTGCGAAAACTCTGCAATCATACGGTCCTGCTGGGTAAGGGCGTTCGTCATTGATTCCACCATCTATCCTTTGCGGCTCAAGGCATCAGCCACCACATTCGCCTTCCCGGGGTGGTAGTGGAGGGTTAGATCATAGTCCTTTAGTAGTTCGAGCCACCGCCTTTGCCGCAAGTTTAACTCCTTCTGAGTGAAGAGGTACTTGAGGCTCTGATGATCGGAGTACACATTGCAGTGTGTACCGTACAAATAGTGTCTCCATAGTTTAAGGACGAACACGACCGCTGCAAGCTCCAGGTCGTGCACGGGGTAGTTTCTCTCGTACTCCTTGAGTTGACTTGACGCATAGGCTATAACCTTACCCCGTTGCATAAGCTCGCCTCCGAGACCATTTCGCGACGCATCGCAGTAAACTCCATAGTCCTCGCCGGGCTCCGGTAAAGCGAGCACCGGGGCTCGCATCAACTTATCCTTGAGTTCCTCAAAACTCTTCTGGCATTGGTCAGTCCAGATATACTTCTCCCCTTTTCGGGTCAGGCGAGTCAGGGGCATGGCTATCTTGGAGAAGCCTTCCACAAAGCGTCTGTAATACCCTGCCAAACCCAGGAAGCTTCGAATCTCAGTTACCGTTGTCGGCCGGGGCCAGTTGGTTACCGAATCTATCTTCTTCGGGTCTACCGCAATCCCCGCTGCCGACACGATATGCCCCAGAAAACCCACCTCACGGAGCCAGAACTCACACTTTTTGAGTTTGGCGTAGAGTTTCTGTTCCCGAAGGGTCTGAATGACAACGCGTAAGTGCTCTTCATGTTCCTCATTCGTACGGGAGTAGATGAGGATGTCGTCAATGAAGACCACTACGTAAAGATCTAAGAAGGTTTTGAACACCCTGTTCATCATATCCATGAACACTGCTGGGGCGTTCGTGAGCCCGAACGGCATCATCGTGAACTCGTAGTGACCGTAGCGAGTCCGGAACGCTGTCTTGGGTATGTCCCCGCCCCTAACACGGAGCTGATGATAGCCGGACTGCAGATCGATCTTCGAGAACACAGTTGCTCCTTGTAGCTGGTCGAACAGGTCGTCAATCCGCGGTAACGGATACTTGTTCTTGTTGGTGACCTTGTTTAATTCTCGGTAGTCTATGCACAGGCGAAGGCTTTCGTCCTTTTTTCTTACGAACAGAACAAGCGCGCCCCACGACGACGCGCTTGGTCTGATAAAGCCTTTGTCCAAAAGGTCTTCCAACTGTGCCTTGAGTTCCTTCAACTCCGCGAAGGCCATCCTGTACGGTGCCTTAGTGATGGGTTTAGTGCCTGGGAGTAGTTCAATAGGGAAGTCGACCTCTCGTTCCGGCGGCATCCCAGGGAGTTCCGCCGGAAATACATCCGGGAATTCTCTTACAACTGAGATGTCAGATCTAATTTTGGAAAGTGGCCCCACGCTACCTATCGATCTTCTGGATCCTTAACTGCAAGGTAAAGGGTGGGACCCATTTATTCCTTACATGACCCCCAACAGGTCTCACTAAGTACAATAGGGTCTCCTATACTCTGAAACCCGCCCGCGCGCATAGGTCAGGGAGGTTTCGCCTAGTACTTAAGGATTTCTCCCCCAATCCGCACTAGGCGCGTCCGGGAATAGGGGAGGGAAAAGACAGGGGGAGAGAGAGAGTAGTCGGACGAGGGCAATAGGCTTAGGTGTAACCGGCGCTTCTAAACTGAGAGGAAACAGAAATTACCTGCTATCACTGGTTCTGAGACATCGCGTCTTCCACTGTTGCAAATCGGGGAGTCCGTCCACAACCCTTAGGCCAGCGGCGTACGGTGTGGTGGGGTAGGGACTTAGTGTTCTCAGAATCCGTCATGTGCTGACTGCCGGGTAGGTCCTTCTGTGGGTTGGGGGCTGCAGCATTCTCTGGTTCCTTGGGTTGCGGCGCCGGGGCAGTGGTAGCCAGTTTCTGGGGGCATGTGAAACGTGAGTGGCCCAGCTTGCCGCACCAAGAGCAGTGGTCGTGCCTCCAAGAGTAGCTCGTCACTCGATGTGCCCCATCACATATGGTGCACGGCTTCCCTAGCATTACATCAAAATCCTTCAGCGGGGGTTCACTACTAGGTCTCAAAGACATGACAGCCTTCCCAACCTCAGCGAGTAGGAAGGTAAACAACTATCAATTTCTAGGGGTCGTTCAAGGGTCTGGGCCGACATCGTACTACGAAGGGGTCTAACCTGACTAACTATGGCAGAAGTAGTAACGCAAGAGGTGAAGAGGTGGGGTACTCCAGATGTCGAAAAAAGTCATATTCGAAAAGGGACAACTAAGGGTAGAGTGTCTCTGCTACTACTTCACCTGGGGCAGTGCGTCCTACGTCATGCCGTTGCGTGGGACCTCTTACCCACGTCGCACCACTGAAGGGGCTATCCCCAGGTTCAGGGGGCAGTAAGAGCGAAGATGCCCCGGCTTGCCACATCGAAGCAATGATCGTGCTTCCAGGAATAGTCGGTTACTCGGTGTACTCCACCGCAGACGTTGCCTGGTCGGCCTCCCCCGGTTCCGGTCCTTCCGTCGGCGTGCTTCTGGTTCCTTACTGCGCCTTCGGATACTTGGGTGGTCGGCTCCCAGTCTCCTACTGGTCGGCGCATTGGTCAACTCCCGCTCTACCGAGGTGGCCCGGTCGACTGCTTCTCGGGAGGCGGGTAACCCGTGTCGTTGGTATTCCATGTCTTCTGTGAGCGTTGGCAGTTGCCTGGCCACATCGTGCGGCTGTTGTCAATGTAGCCGGTCTTCCGTAGCTTTCAACACCGTCACTCCCATTCCTGCGCTCTTGATTGAAGACCAAGTCCGGGCCGTCATCCGTGTACACAAAGAAAACAAGTCAGTCCTAGACTTAATTGGTCTAGCACCAAGACCTACAAACACACTGAAATTTAAATCCCCTTTTCCCCCTGTACACTCACGATCTACTTGCACCTACATCTTGGTTATCTCATAATTAATTTGCTGGTGCCACCATGCGCTATGGATGTTGGTCATCGACTACTGTGGTTAAAGTTGTTTTTCTCTGATACCATTTAATCTGTCACGCCCCGGGGGTTTTTTGGGTAAAGGTAAGCGGAAAAAGTGTATGTATTTTTTTTTTGAAATACAGGTAAGAAATAGAGTAATCGACCTCACCCACCGGTGCGTGTCAGACCCGCCACATATACAAATTCACCCTGCAAACGGACAGAGTCTCCTTTGTATATGCACGGCGTCACGATTACAACAACGATAATAACATCATTCTTCATAAAATCTTTAACCACACAGTCACAGTCAACCAGTACGAGAGTGTAAAAACATTCAACCACATTATGAGGATTCAACAAGTTGCAAACGGTGTCCACTCGACACCCATTCCTTTAAAACGTCTACTTATTCACAGTAAGGCGGCTACATCGTTTTGAAAGGATAAAACCACAGGTTTTCAAAGTAGTGCCCACACGACACTTGATTTTTCAAAGACATTTTCGAAACCCCTTTTTATATCGTAAACGGCCGCAAAGATTGAGAACAATAATTTAAAATCTATTGTGATATCAAACAACTAACCAACCATCCAGCATGATCCACATCCACACAAATTAAACTAGAGAGAGAGAGAATAGAGATAACCAACTAAAAGTTCTGACATAAGGCCTCATACGGCCAATAGTTATGACTGCGTTGCCTCACCACCGTCCCGATGAACATACCTATTTGAACCTGTCACGGAGTGGGTAAAGTCAGTGACAAATAAAGTAGATGTTACAACATTAATGGACAATAACTTTAAATGAAATACTCTGCACCGGAATCTTTAGTTATCCTTCGTCATGAGTCCACTTTATTTAATTTAATGACACCGTCACGTCAGGGTAGTCGACGATCTCCCCACGCGACACTTACGATGCATTTTACCCCTTCACGATGCGTGAGCAACATGTTTAGCTATGGTGAAGGGGTCCCCACCCTACACACGTGGGGCACACGGGTCCCTTAGACCACTTCTCCAGAAAAGTACACCCAGGCGGAGGCCAATCCGCCTGTGTATGTGCAGCATAAAAAACTGGTTTGCCAAAGTCGGCGTAAATTAAGCACTGCGACACTTGGTCGCCACAAATATCAACAAGAGAACGGCACATAGTAATGTGAAAGGTTAATTCACTGGAAACACCTCATCTACTTTATTAAACAGGTTAGCACGAGCTTTAGACAATACACTGCACACAATGCACTTACAGCACTTATTGCATAAGAACCCACCTGGTTGCGAGAAGATCGGGGTACTAGGGGTCTTTGATACTCTCCCGCTGCGCACCTGGACCTAAAGAAGTCCCCAGAAACAACAGTTAATAACGCATACAATTACCGGAAAACGGAAACCCAATTATCTCTGCACCGAAACCCCAGAACGACGCCTAGAACTACACTTGACGACTCCTCGCGCGCGCGCACATCCCCCCCGGCAGGCGGCGTCGCCCGCGGGGGTTGCCCGCCGTCCGCGGACGTCCCGCGCGACGGCCGCCGGCCCGCGGGTGCCCCGCGCGGTTCAAGGCCGCGCGACGTGCGCCTGCGAGTGGCCCCAGCGCGGCGCCCGCGCGGTGACTGCCCGCGCGGCGCCCGTGGGTGCGGCCCGCGCGGCGCCCGCGCATGTGCGGCCCCCCGGCGGCGCCCGCGCGGCGCCCCGCGCGGGTGCGGGCCCGCGCAGCGGCGCCGCACGGCGCCCTCGTGGGTGCGGGCCCGCGCAGCGGCGTCCGCGCGGCGCCCGCCTTCGCGGTGTCCGCCAGCGCGGTGCCCTAGCGGCACCGCGCGTCTTCCCCGCCCACGCGGTGCCCTAGCGGCACCGCGCGTCGTACGCCCACCCGCGTCGTGCCCTAAGTTGCACGGTAACGGCGACGGCCGGCGGAGACGATGGAGACGGAGACGGAGAAGACAACTAAAAATACGAAAGACCCCAAAAACGCTACGAACGTAAAAATCACTCACCGGATAATCCGACGGGGGAGTCGTCCGATCGCGTCCTTGCTTCCGGTACGTGGTTCGGGGTGATCGAATCCCGCCGTCTTCTTCCTCTTTCTTTCCTCCGGTTAGGGTTCCGCCTTTTTCTTTTCCTTCCGTTCTCTCGGTTAGGGTTTCGTTTTCCTCTTTTACGAAAAGTGGGATTTTCCTTTTCGTACGTACAAATAAATCCCGCCTTTTAATTTCCGCCACCAATTAATTAATTCATTAATTAATTAATCCTATGGGATAGCCCACCTTTTAATATCCGTAACCGAATAACTAATTCTCTAACTAATTAATCCTACGGGATAACCCACCTTTTAATATCCGTAACCGAATAACTAATTCTCTAACTAATTAATCCTACGGGATAACCCACCTTTTAATATCCGTAACCGAATAACTAATTCTCTAACTAATTAATCACACGAGATAAACCCACCTTTTCCTCAGAAAGCGTGCAGGATATTTTGCATGGGTTCCGATGCGCGTTTAGTCCCCGCGACACTAAAAATTCCATTCCGGGAGATCACAATATCGGATTTCAGATCCGATTGCACCGCCGGTCATCATTTTTCGCGCTCTTTCATAGAAAAATACTCACGCCACACACCGACCGACTTACGGAAATATGATAGTTCCGATCCACTAAAGGAACACTTTATTAGAAGGAGGGTAACATACTACAAAAAAAAACCCGTGTCATTACACTCACCCCCATTGTTGTTTCCCTCTTTTCTCTCCTTTGTTTTGCAGAGTCCTAGCGGGTGTTGCTGATTCTGCGGTTGTTGATCGAGGCGAGGGAGTCACGAGCTAGATCCCTACCCGTCGTTGGAGAGTAGCGGTACCCTTCAGAGGAGATCTTCAGTAGATTAGCTATTTTCTTTCTCTCTTTTGAGAGACTGATGTAGTGAGGATATGATATGTATTGAGAGACTGTACACTGATGTATTTATTGGAGTTATCTCCCTGTTGAGTACCGAATTTTGTATATGAGGATACTGTATGATTATCATTTTTGGGAGATGGATATCGTTGTATTATTTCCAGTTGTACAGTGGTTGATTTTAGTTATATAGCAGATTTTTATTTTTCGCTCTGATATCTGTTTAGTTGTAGTACGTTTCTTGCGGGTAGGACGCTTCGCCTATGCGGGTTTGGCATAGGTGGCGGATCTGTTGGCGAGCCCGGGTCGCAGTTTTGACCCCGGGGCGTGACACTACACTACCATGCCTCTATCTAAATACTCATTGGGTGATACAGATGAAAAGATATGCAACCACTTGCACACGAGGTGCTCAATCGATCCAATCGAACTAACTGCCACATAGAGTCCAGTCAAGCCTGCGCCTACCTACTGCCATTACATCCACGGAGGAGTAGACTTACGTAGGGCGTGGCTGCCAAAACTGGCCCAAGAAAACCTGCGCTCATCTACTACCATTACATCCATGAAGGACTGGAATTACGTAGAGAGTGGCTGCCAAAACTGGCCTAGCCAAACCGGCGCTCACCTACTACCATTACATCCACGGAGGACTAGAATTACGTAGAGAGTGGCTGCCAAAACTGGCCCAGCCAAACCGGTGCAGTATCAAATATAGTAACGGTAGCACATGCAGGCTATAATCAAAATCCACGCTCACTCTCAGAACGGAAGAACTCAAGACCCTCAAACATCTCGCACAACGGACGAAGTACTCTCAATGACTCAGCTAATGAAACCCTCATGAATCACGAGACACTAGCGAACTCAAACAACTCGCTGCACTAACCCACTAGCCGGAGGTACTCAACAGACGGGACCACCGTCAACCCAAACGGCTCCCAAAACGAGACACCCAACTCGCCACACAATACGCACGGCTGGAGATACTCCACAGCCGGGATCGACTCACAAATCAAGGGCTAATAAGACTAGTCAGATGACACTTCACGACCTGGGACCACCGTCAACCCAGACGGTTCCCAACAACACTGACCGGAAGATACTCGACGGCCTGGGACCACCGTCTACCCAAACGGCTCCCAACACTAGCACTAGTCTAACCTCAGCTACCAGACTCCACTTAGCCCCCAGGCACGTGTGTAACATACGTCCCACAATATCCCGACCCCTCGGCCCACTATCCGGGCGAGGAAACTCTATGTCCAGGAAAAGCGAATAAAAGTGTGGGAGTGTCTAAAGCATAAATAAACCTAGCCCAAGTGAGGGTTTTCTACTACTCTGGTTAAAACATGCAACAAATGACGGGGTGCTAGGTCAAGTTCCATTATATCATTTATAAGAGTGATAATTCATCAGTTGACTCTAACATATAGGATACTAGCTCAAATATCAGTAAAAGGCATTACATCCAACATAATCTTTAATAACAACCAATGTGAACATCATCTTCCTAAACATGCTCTCAACTAGTATAAAGTAAACATAACCATTTTACAACTTGCGAGATCTCAAATCCACCAAAACATATACAATAATTCAAGTAAGCATCTGTAGTGGTCCAGGTCCCCATGCAGTTTTTTTCGTGAATCCACAGTGTGAAACACCAATTATTGGTGTGTCTGGCCCATAGTGCATCAAGGGATGCCACAGATGGACTCAGTGAGGTATCTAAAGCTGGATTGGCCTTCGGCTGCTTTTGCCGAATTTTAGAAAGGGTTTTGGGCCAAACAGAGGTTGGATTTGGATTAAGCGCGGAAAAGTGCTTGAAAACGGTTATTTGCTTGTATGTTTCTGAGTCGTGATGCCCAAAAACGGACTCCCGAAAATTTCTATGGATTCTGGTGCATGGGGGGGACCGTAGACTGCCAAAATGCCACGTGGCGGCCTGTCATTTGCCGGTTTACAGCGTTCGGTCCACAGAGCGAAGCGGCTGGGTGCATAGACCCGGCGCGGGACACGTGGCATGTGCGGATTGGCCGGTTCTTGATGTGCGGTCCACAAAGCGGTGCGGCGGTGCATGGACCAGGGCGGGGAGACACGTGTCCGTCCTCAGTTGGTCGGCGCACGCGGCGCGGTCCACGGAACCCAAAAGTGGGTGCGTGGACCGGGCGTAGGGATAGGTGGCGGCGTCGAATTGGTGGGCTCACCGGCCGCGGTGCACGGAGGTGCGGGGGACCGCCTCGGGGCGCGTGCGTGTCAGAGCGCCAGGCGGCGCAATAGTGCCGCTCGTGCGGCACTATGGCGGGACGCATGGTGCCCGCGGATTGGCGGGCGCCACCTACCCCCTTTGACCGGGGCACGCCACGTGGAGCGAAACCACTGGGGTTGCACATGCTGTCTCGTGTTCGGGACACGTGTCAAGCCCAGGTGATTTCGAGCGCTCCACGCAAGCCGGTCCCCAGGACTTTCGGGCGCCCGAAAGTGGGGACCCATTGGGAATTTTCCCAAATGTTTTCCGGGGCCTATAAATAGGGCCCGAATCCCCTCCTGTAACTTTTTCTCTGGCCGGATTTTCAAAGTGAGATCTACAGAGAAGTTCTTCTCCATCCTGTGCTGCATCCATTGTTGCTTCCCTGGGATTTTTTGTGGCACTCACTTAGAGATTTACGGCGATTCGGCGCATCGCGACGTTCCTTCACCTGTCATCTTCTCCGTCGCGTTTCGGTGCGTGGGCTCCCCCGGGCTACTCCGACTATCTTTTGGATGATTCTTGCGCCGTTCGCTTCACGACAGGTAGGGCTATAATTTACATATTTTTGGCTCCCCCTCATTTCGAGTTTTTCTTGGAGTTTCTGAGCCTTCTTGTGACCTTTTTTCTGCGGCAGAGTTTTTGGACAGCGATGAGGTTTTTCTGCGATTTCTCCGCGCTCGAGCATCGGATTGAGGCATGCGAGTACTCGTTTCGCATCTACACATCGCAAGGAATGTCATTGTAATTTTTTTGGAATTTTCTGAGGCTTTTCCAAAGGTAAAAATCCCACCTTTTCTAGGCGAAGTGCTACAGTTTTTGTGCTTGTGGAGTTTCGCGCTCACCGCGTTGCGTATTTTGTAACTTGGCCTACAAGACTCGGTTTGGGACGTGCAAGTACTCGTTTCGATCGGCTCGACGCGACGATCGCAGAGGTATTTTTTTCGGAATTTTCGGAGTCCATCCTACAGGTGAAAACCGAGCTTCTTCTGGACTGGTTTTGTGGAGAGCATAGAAGTTTGGAATTGTAGGTTTAATTGGGCACTGTTATGGACACTTTTACAGTTATCGCGGCAGGCGACTTTCTTCTTGGGCAAGAGTGCATTCTGGACTTGGATTTAGCGCTCAAGGTGGGTGTTGTTGTGAACCTCTTACTTTTGACTACCCACTAGGCATATTGGAGTAATTCCTATGCTAAAAGGCTAATTGCACCCTACAGATAATAATTGCATGCTTGTTTGAGATCAAAGGACATTATGTTAGAACTTGCTTTTATGGGGGTTTTGGTTATTAGAAGTGGTAATATCATGCTAAAGGAAGGCCAATTAGTACCTTGTAAGTATTATGCATGTGGTATAGGCAGACATGGGTTATATTAGTACTTAATGTTCTTATGCATTTACTAATATCTTGGGATAGCATGCTCTAATAAATGTAAGAACATCGATACCTGTATTTCTTTTGTATAATCTTGGGATATTTGCATGCTTGTATGGTCATCTAGATAGGCCACCTTTTTCTGCTACACTATCATGCTGAAACTTGACTTAGGAGAAACCATATTTCCTGCGTTTCTCCTTTCATACTAGACTCACGGTATTTGTAGCTCGTGCGCGAGCAGGGGGCTTTGGGATAGTGTAGTCAGCTTCTTGGGATCTGGGACAGGCTGGCTTGATGGCAGGGTATTGCGGCGACCGGGGACTTTGGGCGGTTGACTGGATGGTGACTTGTGCATCGGATTAGGGATGACAGGTCGGACTTGATTGGGGGATTTGTGGGGTATTGCGACGACCGCGGACATTGGGCGGTCGACCGGGTATTTATGGTTGCATCAGATCGAGGGGATCGGGCTTTCTTTAGTGGATGGGTTTTCCCACTTTGATCAGAGTCGTGATCTAGTCCTACTATTTTATGATACTTGTTACTGAGATACTTTACTCATGTGGGTCGCTCCCCTCGAGTGCCACTCCGGAGTGTGCGACAGGCAGGCTTTGAGTCCTTGAGACTCTTTTTTGCATCGGTGTTATGCGTAGGCTGGCATACCCGATGCGGCAGGCAGAGTAGGCAGTACCAGTGTTTACTGGAGCCACGCCCCGTCGTCGAAACTGCGACCCGGGCTCACCAACAGATCCGCCGCCCATGCGGGTGTTACGGCTTTTTGTGTTGGCATATTTCGTGAGTTGAGTCGGAGTCTTGAAGTGATCAAATTGTTAATCAGCAATCAAAGACTCAGAGAAGATTCAACAAGAGCTCAAGTTGACACTCAGTGTTTTGAGTCTTAAAGATTGAAGTTGAAGAATTGTGGATCTTATACATCAATCTTAAAGGAAATGGATTCGGATTGATCAGGTACATTTAACTAAATAATTTTGGTGATCCGAATACATTTGTGTAGTTTAGAAACACTTGGATAAGTTTTCATTGCTTAAAAATCAAAAACTGGACAAATTAGATGTTCAGAGTCCGGATCAGAATTCCAGTCCTGAACCAGTCCAGATCGGATTCCTGTTTCAGTCCGGATCGGATTCATGTTTCAGTCCGGATCCCGAACCTTGTTTTTTCAGGAATTGCGGAAAAAAAAACGACAGTCCGGATCAGCCAATCCAGTTCGGATCGTCGTGCGGAAAAATTTCTGTTAAGTCAGTTTTTAATGCTTATCTCTTTCCAAAGGTTTCTAAACTATAAATAGACACTTAGGGTTTCTCAAGAACTACCGATTTATATATAAAACACTTGAGAGCAACCCTAGAGGCTAGGTTTTTATCGTTCTTCTTTATAGCCTCTTTTAGGTCAATTCGACGGTTCTTTCAAGAACATATCGTTCGTCGAATTGATCTAGTCTTTGCTTAGAGATTCCATCTATGGTTCTTCAATGTTAATCTAAGCAAAGGATCACCATCGAAGCCTATATCCTTTATCGGCTGTTTGCGTCGTGGATTCGACGTGGCATCGTGGATTCGATGTGTTGAAGGCGTTTCGTGGATTCGAAACGTGTGCTCGTGGATTCGAGTGGCGTTCGTGGATTCGAACGTGTGCAGTGGACGTGCAATCGGTGAGTGCAAGATCCGAAGAAGTTGAAGGAGGGGTTTGAGTCCCTGCAGTCGGTAATCACCTTGTTATTCTTCTATTCTTATTGGATTGTTATTGCATGTTCGTCCTGTAGTTTCTCTCATGGATTGGAGTTTTCACGTAAATCTCGGTGTGCTGTTTTTATTTTCCGCATTGGTTTTTATTTTGCACTGAGATTGTGTTTTTAAGTATTACACCTATTCACCCCCCCTCTAGTTGTTTGATAGTACCTATTTAGATCCTTGTGGATCCTTAATATTATAAAAACCTACAATTGGTATCAGAGCGGGTTTTAGGTTTATCTATCATGTCGGGTGGAAGTGGTAATATTTATAGACCTCCTCTTTTTGATGGGACTAATTATGCTTATTGGAAAGTGCGGATGAGAGCTTTTCTCATCGCAATTGATGAGCGGGTATGGCAATCCGTGGAATACGGTTGGGTGCATCCTGTTGAGGAAGTAGGAAATTCTACTACCCCAAAACCTCGCTCTAGATGGTCCCAAGAGGAATTCGAAAGTTCTTCTTACAATGGGAAGGGTATGAACGCTTTATTTAATTCTCTTTCCTCGACTGAGTTCACACGAATTTCCGCCTGTGAAACCGCGAAGGAAATTTGGGATATTCTCAAAATTACACATGAGGGTACTAATCTAGTAAAAATTCAAAAGCTCTAGATGCTTACAAGTCAATTTGACTCTATTCATATGGATGAGCATGAATTGTTTACAGATTATTACACTAGACTTCAAGATGTGGTCAATAGTTGTGCTAATTTAGGAGAAAAGATCCCGTAGTCGAGAATTGTAAGAAAGATACTTCGGACTCTTCCGGAACGGTTTAGGACAAAGGTTACCGACATTGAAGCCGTTAGTCATCCGGATGAGATGAGAGTAGATGTAGTAATCCGGATATTTTATTTTTAATAAATAAAATAAAAGTGGGATTTTTAGCCTGAGTTGCGTTCAAAAAGTTTAATTTGATCTACTCGATCAATTGCCTAAGTGCAAGTTGCACGAATTACGAGATAAAAAGGCTAACTTTTAATCCGGACATGATTTTGGAAATCCGAGTTGACGGTTGCGATCGTCTCGTCGAACCGAGCGATTTTCATATTCAGCACTTTTCAATCCGACGGTCGGATCTTCCAGAAAAAAATAAAAGAAGCAGGCAAATTGGGAATTAATGGAACAGTGACTCACTGTGCACAGTGCTTTAAGTGAGCACTGTTCATGAACAGTAAACCCAATTTCGGGTTCCCGTCGATTGCAACATGGACCATTCCCCTGTTCGGAACCCGAATCCAGTGATCCAGGTAGTCGTTTTGATTGGCCTCGTCGTTCCGGACGCAATGGCGCAGACGAAAACCTCGTTTGACAACCCTGGAATTTTTAAAAGCATAAAAATTTTGATTTTGTACAATTTTTATGGACCCAAAAATTATCCGGACACCGTGTCAGAAAATAAAATTCACCATCTTAAAGGTTTCGACGTGCCGGACGCGCTGGCGCAATCCGTTTTTCGTTCTGACGAGCGGAACGCCTCGAAAAGCGAAAAATATCAGTTAAGGAGGGTCTTTTTTCAAATTTATTTATTGAGGAGGGGTTTATGTGCAAAAAGGCATTCACTGGACAAATGACTAACTTGTAAAGGACTGATAATGGGGGGGGGCTTAATGCAAAATATGCATCCATGCATGCAACCGCATGCAGGGAGCCACGCGCGGCTCCTCGTTGCCCCACCCGCGCGTGAGACTCCTTTAATGCCTCTCGAAGCTTCCTCATCCCTCTCTTCATCTCCCCCACAGCCCAGCCGCACCACCACCATCTCTTTTTTTTCACCTCCCAAGCAACCGAGAGAGAGAGAGAGAGAGAGAGAGAGAGAGAGAGGGCCACCCGAGTGGTTTCCTCTCGGGTTGGAGTGAACCCAAGCAGCAAGGGTCCGTGGTGGGCTCAAGACTCAACCTGTGGACTCCTTCGAAGTCCCACATCCGAGCCCTGTGCACCTCGGCACCCGCGGTCGCCGCACGTAGCCGCGCCGCCAAGCCTCGAACCGGGCTTCTTTCTACTTCGCCGGAGGAGCTTTTTCCGACGCCGCTGCTCGCTCCCGACCCACGCTACCACTGCAGGGAGGTCCATAGCAGCGAGCAAAGCGCTCTGGTCCAAGTCGCAGAGTCCCGTTTGCGCCCGGCCAAAATCCGCCATTAACGGGCCTTTTTCCGGCGATCTCCGTTTCCGGCCAACCGGGGCTTCCGCGAGCTGGGCAACCGACCCAGGTGAGTCCTTTGGGTCACGAAGTAGCTCCCCAGCGACTTGCATGCACATTTTAACGTGGGAAATAAAATTGGTGTAGTTGCACCACTTTGCAACCGGGCCCGAGCTCCACCACCACGCGTCGCCGGCGTGTCCCGCCGCCGGCAAGCCACCCAGGTGGGCCCTACATGTTCTAAGCAAGCTTCCTATCGTGCTGGTTAGGTCAAGTTGCCTTCGAAAGGAAAGTTGGGCCATCCTTGTAGAGTGCACCATTGAAGCTACCCGAGCTTCATCACCTCCGGTCGCCGTCGCCTCCGGTTGCCGGCCAACCCCTCAGATAAACCCTAAACTCTGTAGTAGCTTCCCTTCCATTTTATAAGGCCTGGGATCTTCTCTTTGCTGAGAATAATTCGGATAAAAGCTAGGTTAGTTGGTTTTAAATTATGCATACCACTTGTTCGATAAAATGCCCCAATGAGATTTTAGTGGGATTTAGGGTTTGAGCACAATATGAAAGTTATCCAGAATCATCCCCTGAGCTCCGTGCTCACTTCAGATCAAATGGGATCTGAGTGGATGTGTTGTGGGGCTTTGTCAAACTGTTAGAGAGCAAGGATCATGGATCTAGTTGATCCCTCACTTTTGGACTAAAAGTAAGGTGAGCATTGGTATCCTGGCACTGTCCAGAGTCACTTTCATATAAAAAGTTCGTCTGTTTGACGATCGGATTAAAAGATGTAGAGAAATCAACCTTTTTAAGTAATGTTGGAACAAAACTAAGTTTCGGGCTGTTAGCGAAGCCTCGATAGTGTGCCCTAGGCTAATTTGGGGTCACTGGACGCGATGCTCGCGTTAGATTTGGTGTTTGAAGCCTCCAAGAAACAAAAATGCAATTTTGGCACTGCATACAGTTTAGAACAGTATGTAATTGATTCCTAAGCTTTTCGTTAGGAATCCAACGGCTCCCGTTGAGCGGAAATCGGATAACGATCCGGAAATCGGCGAAATCGTCGATTTAGCGGTATCCGGGTGGCAATCGCGTAATTTGAGAAATTACGGCGGTTTCACCAAGCCGACTGTTGAGTCCCAGTAGAATCTGGTTGAGCCAGCGGCTAAGTTTGAAAGCCTGGATCTCCCGGAAATCCAAAAGGAATCCCCGGGAGGGGCGATTTGGTAATTTTACCAAAAAGGGAATATAAGATTAAAATGGTCCAAGTGTTGTCATCAGACATGGATGTCTAAGAAAGTAAAAAAGGATCAGGTTAACAACAAGAGTATAAAAGTAAAGTCGGGTTAGTGTGGTTGAGTAGTTTCCTAATCATCATTTTGATTTAGGATGGCACAGTTTTCGAGCGTCCAGTTGGAGTCAAGGGTTCGCCTGCGCACTGTCAGGTGGGTTATCTTCGGTCCGGGCTTTATCAGTTCGGCCCTCGGTGTACGGTATTGGTTGGACTCCTGTTTTTGGTAACCTAGTTTATCTTGAGCCTGTCTGCCTTTGGTTGCAATATATATTACTGTTAGTTGCTTTGACTGATTGGCCATTTCGTAGTTGCACTCCTATGCTTGATTATTATATTGATCTACTAATGCTTGAGCCTGCCTTGTGACACCCCCGGAATTTGGATTAGTCCTCTATATAAATGATATAATAGGACTAAATCTCTAACCCGGCTATAGCATTTTGGATGGTAGCAAGATCCAAGAGGAACATGAGAGTTAAGCGTGCTAGAGCTAGAGTAGTTCTAGGATGGGTGACCCCCTGGGAAGTGGGGCGTCACAGTTGGTATCAGAGCCATTCACCAGCCGGAAATGTGAGATGAGTCTCGGCTGAGCCAGGGTTATAGCGGGTAGAGCGAGGCTCCCCGGCTAATGACCGTTGTGAGTGGAGTGCAGCTCCTCACAAGGTCGGCTAACGCTAGCGAGACGAGTCTCACATCGCCTGGTGCTTGTGAGTGTGCTTGAGCCTGACGTGGACGTCAGGGCTTAAAGGGGGGAAGAATGTGACACCCCCGGAATTTGGATTAGTCCTCTATATAAATGATATAATAGGACTAAATCTCTAACCCGGCTATAGCATTTTGGATGGTAGCAAGATCCAAGAGGAACATGAGAGTTAAGCGTGCTAGAGCTAGAGTAGTTCTAGGATGGGTGACCCCCTGGGAAGTGGGGCGTCACATGCCTTTCCTTTGATTCAGTTGTTTGCTACGTTATATCTGCTTTATGCCTGATTATGATCTTCTTTAGTGATCTTTACCATATCTGCTGATTAATTGTTTCCAGTGGTTATATTATTGCTCTACATATTGCCATGCCTGTTTGGTCATCCGATAGTTGAGCCTGCTTCCTTGTTGTTCGCCTGTTATGCTGCTAAATACATGATCTTCTAAAATAAATATTTTTACCAAACCTTGTAGGGTAGCCTGAGTCTGTTCTTGTTTGATAGGACAAGGGCAACGCTCTACGAGGTTTGGGACCCAAAAACCTATTGTTTTCAGAAGTTTTCTTAAAAACATGTGTTTAGTTGCATAAGGGGTTAGTCTGCCTGATTGGTTGTTAGATGTTGAGCTATGCCTGTTATCAGTTCTATTCTGCCTTACTTGATTATTCATAGTGCCTCTGGTATTTATATCTTATCTTGGAACATTTCCATGTTTGACTGGTGAGCCTGCTTGTCTTGCTGATCAAATGATACACTGCTGAGCACATAGTTTTACTTAACTGATGTTTTACCGAGCTTCGTAGGGTCGCCTGAGTCTGTTCTTGTTTGATAGGACAAAGGCACTGCTCTGTGAGGTTTGGACCTAAAACCCAAGCTTCATAGTGTCGCCTGAGTCTGTTCTTGTTTGATAGGACGAGGGCAACGCTCTTCGAGGTTTGGATTTTTCAAAATAGTTTCCTTAAAATATGTGTTTAGTTTTGTATCATTTGGTTGGTCTGCATGATTGAGTTGAGTTTTTCTGTTGAGCTTATGCTGAGTTGAGATTTGCCTTTGATCCTGCATGCGAGTTGAGCTTCAGTTGATTTGGTTATTGCATCCCAGTGGGGATTTCCCGGCTTGTTGCCGATTACCCGGTCAGTGGACCGTGAGTTTGAGCATTTGCACTTGATCGCCCGCACCGTTGTACTTCACGAACATCAGCGGAGTCACGACCCGCAGCGATGTTCTTTACCGGTAAAGTGGTTAGCAGTTGCAACCCGTGACCCTCAGTGGAGGGAATGTCAACCAGGTGGTGCCATGTGGGCAGCCTTGCCTGAGGTCTTGTGAAGGCCAATATGGTAGCTTGTGATTGGGTCTTTGTGTTTTCATTTATTTGATGCATGTGTTGTTAAGTTGCTTTAACATGCTTCTTTGATTCTTTGATCTGGCTTCTAGTTATCTACCTGTATATGATTCTATGTGATGCCTTTGATTATAGTTTCATTGTTATCTTGCTGATTGTCCTAACTCCTTGATGCGTTGATTATCCTGATACATGTTTGTCCTGTTTTTTAAATTCTGCTAAAATTATCTCCTATACTTGTACCCAAATTATGAGTTTTGCTTTCTTTACAGCACCAGTTATATATCTGCTTTACCCTAACCCATGATCTATTACTATCCTCTAGTATTGTATACCAGTAGGTACGATCTGCTATTTCTCGGCTCGTCGTGCCCACTGGGATACACTCCGGTGTGTCTCACACCCTCGGGTGACTGTTTTTCAGGTCGAGCGGGTGTTGAGATGTCGGGACGAGTTGGTGAGATCACGAGATAGAGCTTGACCCTGGACAGCCGATAGCCAGGCATTTAGTTATTTGATGTAACAAGAAAAATATAATAAGTTGTTGTAATTGTGTAATTTAATATCTGTGTTATATTAGTGATACGTAGTTAGTACTCTGATTTATTGCCAAGCTAGCTGTGCATATATAGAAAAGGCTCAATCCCTAGTGGGATTGGGACTCTTCTATATAAGTGGCGGTCTGTTGCGCCCTGGCTGGTTTTGTGAAACTCTGATTTTTTTTTTTAAAAAAAAAAAAAAAAAATTTTGGACGCTGGTTTTTAACTCGGGGCGTGACAGTAGAGGAATTAGTAGGTGCTTTGCAAACTTATGAAATGACTATTCCTACTAATCAACTTTCTTCCAAGTCTTCTTCTAAGCTTACAGGTATTGCATTCAAATCAACAAAGAAAGAAGATAGCGAATCAAGTTCCGACGATAAAATCTCTTTTGCCGATTTTGAAGAACAATTGGCGCGGATCGTAAAGAAATTTCATCGGAAGTTTTGGAAGAATCGAACCGACGGATCTTCATCCTCGAAACCAACTAAAGGATCATCGGGTTCTAAATCCTCTAACCTCAAAAGCTCTGCAAAACCTTCTAAGGAAAAAGATGAATTCGAAGGGGAAATCCAATGCTATAGATGCAAAGGCTACGGCCATATTTCAACGGATTGTCCTTCTCCGAAATCATATAAAAAGAAGGCTTTGCAAGCGAAAACTTGGGACGATTCTACTTCTAATGAATCGACCTCAAATAAAGAGGAAAAAGTTGTTGCCTTTCATGCCTCTCAAATTCCCTCTTCTAATTTTTGCCTATCATCTCAAATCACTGACTCTGCTCCTTTGATTTTGTATGAAACATCAACATCCAGCGGAGAGTCATCAAGTGAGGGGGAGTCGGACGAAGAAGAACTCGTTGAGGCATATCAACAACTTCTTACGGAATCAAAGAAGATGGCCAAGCATATTAAGAAGTTGAGGAAGCAACGACTTGAGATTCAAGACGAGAATCATGCTTTAAAGATCAAACTCCATGGTCTCGAGGAGCAACGAGAACGTTTATTGGATAACAATAAAATCCTCCAAGAAAAGCTAAACCAATCGGAGACAAACGCCAAATCATATATGGACAAGATTGGTTTTCTAGAAATGCAGTTTGAGGAAATTCATGTCACCAACCAAGCTTTGACCAAGCAAGTTCATCAACTCAAATCCGACATACAAAGGCTTTCAACCGGTTTCAAAAACCTTGACGGTATGTCCGGATTAGGTCAAACAAGCAAGGTTGGTTTGGGATTTAAAAAGAACCAAACTGTGAAGGCTTCAAGTTCCACAACTAAATTGAAAGGAAGAACTTGTCACCAGTGTTGACTTGAAGGACACTTGATGAAGACGTGCCCGAAAAAGAGAAAGAAGAATTCTTCGGCAACTTCATCTACGGAGCGAACTCAACGGAATCAAAAGACACATCAAGTTAAAGGAGTTCACTCAACCCACCAAAGGTCCGAGCCACAACATCAATCATACAAGTGGATCATTGCGAGGCAAAGACCTAAGGTGGACCAACAGTCAAAGCTATCATCTCCCGGCCACAACGAATCAAGACAACCCAAAATCCGACGATTTTGGATTCGGAAAGGTGATATCTTTCCTTGTCTTAAGTTCTAAATAGCTTATGACTGTATGTAATGCTTTGATTGGTTTTCCTTTCATATTTTTCTGAATCTCTGCATTACATGTTTTTCAATGCTCTTCGTTTTTATGTTTTGTTTTTAAAAGGATTTTAATGAACAAGTGCATTGGATAAAAACGGTTTCACTGTCAATCACTCCAATTTAATTTTATATGAATTATCAACTTTACTCTATAATCATAATTCTTGAAGATACTTCATTATAAGAGTTTTTGATAATTATATTCATCAAATTTTAGTAATCATGTGTGATCTTTAGATGATTATTCTATCTCGGTTGTGTGAGTTCTTTGTGATAAACATGAGACAACCGATAGACTAAAATTTGGGATTTAATTCTTTCACATAAGAGATTGTATTTTCTTACAAGGGTAATAAAATGAATTGCAAAAGATGTGGAAAGAGTTACATCCGAAAGAAGTGTGAAAACTACTACCACATGTTGGAAAGAGCTGCCACCCCGGTCGTCCGGTTTGTGTGTGAAGCTACCACATGTTTTGGATGCTTGAAAAATATTTTTTTTGGAAAAATCTTTAGATGAAGCATTTGGAGATCATATTCAAAGTTCTTATATTTTGAACAATCTCCTGGTTGGTATAAGGTGGGATAGTTGAAAGATGCTCAAAGAGCCACCCTTAGGTATTTTAGTGCATATCTCAATTTAGAAGGGTAAAATTCAAAATTGATGTCATTTGGAAATCTCTGTAAGTCATTTTTGTAAATCCGTTACATCTTGATAGAGTTTGGATCTCTAGGTTATTCTTGATGACTTGTGTTTGACGAATATAACATGAAAAACGTTTATAATGTTTTATCTTTGTTTTTCATGATTTCGGAGTAAATCTTTTTAATTTTTGTAAAAATAATTGGATTGAATGACATTTATGTGATCTCATATTATTTTCAAGCACTTAAATTATTTTCTTGATGGAATACAAATCGGTAATTCAAATATTTCAAAATCTGGATTTGTTTTCAAGAAATTATTTGATTTTTGCTTTCGAGTACCGGTACGCAAATCGACGTTTTTGTTATATACCGGAACTGAGCTTTTATCTCTCTTTCTCTATGAACTAATGGTGTTAGTGATATTTTTTTGCCTATATTCACTGTTTGACAATTTGTGACAAAAAGGGGGAGAACAGAGATAGGGTGAGAACAGAGATGCTCAAGATAGGGGGAGAAAAAGAAAAGAGATGACGAAAAAGGAGCCGAAAAACAAAAAGAACCAAAAGGACGAATCAAATGTAGGATTTACATTTAATTTCTAACGACTGACTTTTGATTTTGTTTGGAGTTTTGTTTTGCAGGATCTACATCACTTTAAGACTCCAAGTCCTAAGTCATAGAGTTTGTTCTAAGACTGGTTCAAATGTTATTTTTATTTATTGGATCTTTCACGCAAAGAAAGTCAATGTTTTGGTGATGACATTGGGTTTCGATTTTTTGGTTTAAGATGAGTGTCTTGAGCGTTTTATGTATTTTTGGGTTTTGTCACGAAATTGCCTAAGGGGGAGATTGTTACGGCTTTTTGTGTTGACATATTTCGTGAGTTGAGTCGGAGTCTTGAAGTGATCAAATTGTCAATCAGCAATCAAAGACTCAGAGAAGATTCAACAAGAGCTCAAGTTGACACTCAATGTTTTGAGTCTTGAAGATTGAAGTTGAAGAATTGTGGATCTTATACATCAATCTTAAAGAAAATGGATTCGGATTGATCAGGTACGTTTAACTAAATAATTTTGGTGATCCGAATACATTTGTGTAGTTTAGAAACACTTGGATAAGTTTTCATTGCTTAAAAATAAAAAACTGGACAAATTAGATGTTCAGAGTCCGGATCAGAATTCCAGTCCTGAACCAGTCCGGATCGGATTCCTGTTTCAGTCCAGATCGGATTCATGTTTCAGTCCGGATCCCGAACCTTGTTTTTTCAGGAATTGCGGAAAAAAAGACGACAGTCCGGATCAGCCAATCCAGTCCGGATCGTCGTGCGGGAAAATTTCTGTTAAGTCAGTTTTTGATGCTTATCTCTTTCCAAAGGTTTCTAAACTATAAATAGACACTTAGGGTTTCTCAAGAACTACCGATTTATATATAAAACACTTGAGAGCAACCCTAGAGGCTAGGTTTTTATCGTTCTTCTTTATAGCCTCTTTTAGGTCAATTTGACGGTTCTTTCAAGAACATATCGTTTGTCGAATTAATCTAGTCTTTGCTTAGAGATTCCATCTATGGTTCTTCAATGTTAATCTAAGCAAAGGATCACCATCGAAGCCTATATTCTTTATCGGCTGTTTGCGTCGTGGATTCGACGTGGCATCGTGGATTCGATGTGTTGAAGGCGTTTCGTGGATTCGAAACGTGTGCTCGTGGATTCGAGTGGCGTTCGTGGATTCGAACGTGTGCAGTGGACGTGCAATCGGTGAGTGCAAGATCCGAAGAAGTTGAAGGAGGGGTTTGAGTCCGTGGAGTCGGTAATCACCTTGTTATTCTTCTATTCTTATTGGATTGTTATTGCGTGTTGGTCCCGTGGTTTTTCTCCTGGATTGGCGTTTTCACGTAAATCTCGGTGTGCTGTTTTTATTTTCCGCATTGGTTTTTATTTTGCACTGAGATTGAGTTTTTAAGTATTACACCTATTCACCCCCCTCTAGTTGTTTGATAGTACCTATTTAGATCCTTGTGGATCCTTAATATTATAAAAACCTACAACGGGAAACCCCGTATAGACAAAGCGACTAACCTACAAAAGATCAACTATACTATACAGATATCAGAGCTGAAAGTAAACTGCTGAAAATGAAAATATATACAACTCAAAATCCTCCCCAAAAACACATAAGTCTCTCAAGCAGTAAAATAAAAAGTATCTATACCTCACTACAAAAGTCTCTCAACAAGAACTCTCAAAAATTAAGGGGGTACATCTACTCTCTGGACGACGACTGGTAGGGATCTATCTCGCGACTCCCTTACCTCGATCAGCCAGATCAACAACTGGAGCAGCAGGAACAGGAGCAGAAGTCCCTGGGGAAAAAGACACCACGACGGGTGTGAGAACTACATCCCACAGTAGTCCTCAGTGGGTGCCGCCAACAAGCCCAACGGTGTGCCCACTAAGTCTACTAGAGGCAAAAAGTAACAATATAATACTGAAATGAAAGGGCTGGAAAAGTAACTCTACAGCTACTATACCTCTACCTAGATGCTCAATGTAGAGTACCGGGACTTTGGATAGCGCGCCGACCACACAGATGGCTTGGAGCAGAGAGTTGCCTTGGGCATGTTGCATTTGAGGTTACTGTTGATGCCGAGTTGATTCGGGTCAACGCGGAAGCTCCAGCTCGATTCGGGGTTTTTCCGGGCTTTGTAGGCCGATTGAGGATGAGATTGAAAATTTCCGACTTCACCGTGGAGCGCCGGAAATTCAGGAACACTTGGAACAGGTGTACTTTCAGATTACAGCGAGGTTCGGGAGGTTCCGGACTGACGCGGAGGGCCCGGAGGCGAAAAGTGAGTCGGAACTGGCAATTTTGGAGCCGGTAATGGATTTGAGCACACCGACTCAACGGATAAGCTTTTTGAGGAGAAAAAGCTGTGGACACGTGTACTTTTGATTTACAGGGAGGTTCGGGAGGTTCCGGACTGACGCGGAGGACCCGGAGTCAAAAAGTGAGTCGGAACTGGCAATTTTGGAGCCGGTAATTGATTTGAGCACCCCGACTCAACGGATAAGCTTTTTGAGGAGAAAAAGCTGTGGACACGTGTACTTTCAGATTACAGCGAGGTTCGGGAGGTTCCGGACTGACGCGGAGGGCCCGGAGGCAAAAAGTGAGTTGGAACTGGCAATTTTGGAGCCGGTAAGTGATTTGAGCACCCCGCCTCAACGGATGAGCTTTTTGGAGAGAAAAAGCTGTGAGCGCGTGTATTTTCGATTTACAGCGGAGTTCGGGAGGTTCCGGGCAGCGGCGGAGAGCCCGAAGGCAAAAAGTGAGTTGGAGTTGGAATTATTGGAATTAATTAATTAAGTTAATTAATTATAAAGCTTTATGCTTTATATAAAGGGGCTCCACCTCCACCCTCTGCAGCAGGAAAAGAGAAAGAAAGGAAAAGAGAAAGAAAGGAAAAGAAAAGAGAGGAGAAGGAAGAAGAAGAAAAAGAAGGAAAAGGGATTGGAGCTTTTTGGATTTTTTGGACTCGCCGTTGGAGGCCGTGCGAAGCTCGTGGGCGTGCGGCGTGCGACAACGAGGTAAGCAATTTCTCCTTTTTGAGGTTTCTTGGAGTTTTTGAGCTTTAGGGATTTTTATAATTGAATTTTAAGTGCTAAAAATGGGATTTTTGGATTAAATGGGATTTTACGGATTTTTGGAATTTATTGGAGTTTTTTTTTCGAAAATTCTGGGTTTCGCCGTCGCCGGCGGCCGCGCGCGAGCGCAACGGCGCACGCGCGGCGCCAGGGTGCTGCTTTTGGCAGCACCCTGCGGCGAGGTGCCGCTGGGCGCGGCGCCGCGTGCAGCAAAGTGCTGCACGCGGCGCTGCCTGGCCGCGCGCAGGCGCGCGCGGCAGGGCCGCGCGCAGGTGCGCGCGGCGCTGCCTGGCCACGCGCGAGCGCGCGCGGCAGGGACCGCTTGGCCGCGCGCAGGTGCGCGCGGCATGGCCGCGCGCGGGCGCGCGCGGCAGGGCCGCGCGCAGGTGCGCGCGGCACCGCTTGGCCGCGCGCAGGTGCGCGCGGCATGGCTGCGCGCGGGCGCGCGCGGCAGGGCCGCGCGCAGGTGCGCGCGGCACCGCTTGGCCGCGCGCAGGTGCGCGCGGCATGGCCGCGCGCGGCAGGGCCGCGCGCGGGCCTGCGCGGGCCGCGCGGGCCGCGCGCAGGCGTGCGCGGGCCTGCGCGGGCGCGCGGGCGCGCGCTGCTGCGCGCAGCGCTGCGGGCTGCGCGCAGCGGCCGCGCGCGCGCGGCGGGCTGCGCGCGGCCGCGCGCAGCGCCGATGGGCGCCGCGCGCAGCGCCGCTGGGGCACTGCGCGACGCGCTCCAGCGTCGCGCAGCAGGCCCTGCGCCGCGCGGTTCGGCTTGGTGCCGCGCCGTGGGCCTCCCTCGTCGCGCGGCTGGGTTTTCGCCGCGCGGCGTGCTCCCGGACGGCGGGCGACTCCTCTGTTTGCGTGCCGGCGCCGTGTTTTCGCCGTCGGAGCCCGTGGGTCGCCGTCGGCCGCTGTTTTTCACCGTCGGCTGCTGCTTTTTCGCCGTCGAGCAGATTTCTGGCAGTTTTTCGCGAGCGGTTTTCGCAGGATTTTCGCAAAGCTGATTTTTGAGCGGTTTTTCGCCATCGGGCGCTGTTTTTCGCCGACGGAGCTGTTTTTCGCCGTCGGGCGCTGTTTTTCGCCGACGGAGCTGTTTTTCGCCGCCGCGTGCTGTTTTTCGCCGTCGGGCGCTGGTTTTCGCCGACGGAGCTGGTTTTCGCCGCCGCGTGCTGTTTTTCGCCGTCGGGCGCTGTTTTTCGCCGACGGAGCTGTTTTTTCGCCGCCGCGTGCTGTTTTTCGCCGTCGGGCGCTGTTTTTTTCGCCGACGGAGCTGTTTTCGCCGCCGCGTGCTGTTTTTCGCCGTCGGGCGCTGGTTTTCGCCGACGGAGCTGTTTTTCGCCGCCGCGTGCTGTTTTTTCGCCGTCGGGCGCTGTTTTTCGCCGACGGAGCTGTTTTTTCGCCGCCGCGTGCTGTTTTTCGCCGTCGGGCGCTGTTTTTTTCGCCGACGGAGCTGTTTTCGCCGCCGCGTGCTGTTTTTCGCCGTCGGGCGCTGGTTTTCGCTGACGGAGGTTGTTTTCGCCGACGGAAGCTGTTTTTCGCCGTCGGGCGCTGGTTTTCGCTGACGGAGGCTGTTTTCGCCGACGGAAGCTGTTTTTCGCCGTCGGGCGCTGGTTTTCGCTGACGGAGGCTGTTTTCGCCGACGGAAGCTGTTTTTTCGCCGTCGGATGCTCGGTTTTGACTGTGTGGATTGATTTTGCGATTTCTTCGCTTCTGGCAGCGTGCGGTGCGGTTTTTGTTCCGCGGGGCGCGCGGTCGTGTGGTGGGTCGCTGCGTGCTCCGTTTCGCGGGCGGATTCTGGCATCGGGCTTCGTGTTGCGTGCGGACCCCTTGGAGGCCAGGTAAGCCCGCTGAGCCAATTGCAAGTGTCGACGAGCAATTGGTGGCTTTCTGAGGTGGGTTGGTTTTCTCTCCAAGTCTACGGACTTCCTTCTAATTCTATTGTGATAGGATTGCATGCTAGTTTAAGTATTTTCTTGGAACTTAACTAGCACCCCCGTCATATGTGCATGATTTTGACCAGACCATTTGTGAACCTTAATTTGGGCTAGGTTCCTTATGCTTTAGACATCCCGCACTTTTCATATCCTTCGGGACTTAGAGTTTCCTAGCCCGGGTAGTGGGCCGAGTGGTCAGAGTGTTGTGGGACGGGTGTTGCACTCGGGCCCGGGGGGCCGAGTGGGGTCTGGTGGCTGGGTTAGGCCAGTGTTAGCATTTTGGGGAGCCGTTTCAGATAAACGGTGGTCCCGGGGGTTTTTCCTTTCCACTGTTCTTCTCGTCACCACCAGGTTGGGGTCGTGGTGCACGTGTGTTAGCAGGACCTTGAACCCAGAACCTTTTTGGATAAATACATGATTTTAGTCAGCCAATGTTTCTTCCAAGCCTCGCAAGGTTGTCCGAGTCTGTTCTCGTCCGTTGGGGCGAAGGCATCAGCTCCTCGAGGCTTGGGCATAAAACTTGATTTCAAAGGGTTTTCCTAAAAAAGACTAAAAATCATTATAAAGATGGCTTTCTCTCAGATCGAATGATTTTCCGAAATAAATGACATGGTTTCTTATAAACTTATCCACCCGAGCGGATTCGAGTGATCTGGGTTCTAAGGGCTGCTTTCTCTCTTGGGGACGTAGTTGTTAGTCTCCCTGGGTTTCGGACCCTTCGTAGATCTGGCCGTGGAGTAGCTCCGGCCGTGAGTTGAGTGTTGAGTTCAGTGGAGTTGTGTTGTGGGAGCCGTGGGTGAGACGGTGGTCCCAGCTGTGTAGTACCTTCGTTGGGTGGGTCTGTGTTGTGAGATTGAGTCGTGGAGGGTTCTCCGTCTGAGTCTGTGCTTTGAGCATCGAGATACCGATCTGTTTGATCGAGGACCACAGCCTGCAGGAGCCACTTGTGAGACAGTGATACTGATGAGATACTTGAGTTCGGTGGGGTCGCACCCCTCGAACCACGCCCCGGGTGCGTTGATGATTCCGAGCCTGATGAGGCTGCGATGATGATACCGAGCCTGACGAGGCTGCGATGATGCGCCTAGTTCATATACTAGTGGTCGCTTGATACCCCTGTCCATGCTACCATGGGGTCACTGTGTGAGATATTGAGTTTGTCCGTTGGGACACCCTGGTTGATACACCAGGGGGCACAGGCTTGACTCGACTGGACCCGGGTGGGCAGTCGCTGAGATTCGAGATATACTGAGGGAGTGATGGCGTAGCATGTGTCATAGTAGAGCGTCTTGGGCTTAGTACTTGTGACATATTGTCAGCAGTGAGTGACTGCATTCCATCATCCATAGTCTCTTCTTATTGAGCATAGTAGATAGAGGCATGACAGCTGTAGATTCTTTTCCAGCTTATTTATCTTATTATCAGTCTTTTCTCTATCTTATGCCTCTGGTAGACTTAGTGGGCAGACCGTGGTTCTTGGAGACGGTACCCACTGAGAACTACTGTAGGATGTAGTTCTCACACCCTCTGTCGGTGACAGGTTGCTGAGGCTTTCTTCCGTTCCTGCTGTGCTTGACTGGGCGGACCGAGGACAGGGAGTCGCGTGATAGTTCCCTACCAGCATTGTTACTTTAGAGAGAGGTAGATGTACCATCCCGGATTGTGGGAGTGGGTTATGTTCTTGTTAGCTATCTCCCTTTTTGGATTCGTAGATGTTGTATAGGTGGACTTCTATTTGTATCAGCTGATTTTGGGAGATAGGCTATGAGTTGTAGCAACTTGTAGTTGAGAAAAAATTTATAGTACAACTTTTTATCCGCTCTGATATCTGTGTAGCTGTAGTTTTGTCTTTTGCAGGCTAGACGCTTCATCTGTACGGCAGTTTCCGTACAGATGGCGGATCTGTTAGCGAGCCCGGGTCGCAGTTTCGACCCCGGGGCGTGACACTCAAGGAGTGGAATAGATGGAAACATGATGCATCTACTAACACTCAAAGTATAGTCACCCAATCTACACTGACTGCCGCATAGGGTCCAGTCAAACCTACGCCCACCTACTGCCTCACATCCTCAACAGTACGGGTCTACCGTAGGGTGTCCGTGACTCCCAAAACTGTCCCAGCCAGAGGGACTGCGTCGACAAGTCGCGATAGCAAGTAATAGGACCAACTCCGGAGTGGCTCTCGAGGGGCGCGACCCTACCGAGGAAAGTATCCGCGCATCTCTGTCGAGCTCAATATGGCTCATGCAGGCTATAGTCCAAATCACGATCAACAAGATCGACCAACAACACCAACGCTCACTCACAGGCTGGAAAACCACACAGCCGGGACCACCGCCCGCCAGACGGCTCCCACAACAGAACACTAAACTCACAGGAAAGATCGACACCATAAGGGTTTGGAAACCCGATAGGCCGGTGCTTAGAACCCTATCAAACAAGAACAGACTCTAGGCTTAGCCAAATCCAGTCCGGACCGTCGTGCGGAAAAAATTCTGTTAAGTCAGTTTTTGATGTTTATCTCTTTCCAAAGGTTTCTAACCTATAAATAGACACCTAGGGTTCCTCAAGAACGACCGATTAATTAAGAAAACACTTGAGAGCAACCCTAGAGGCTAGGTTTTTATCGTTCTTCTCTTTAGCCTCTTTTAGGTCAATTCGACGGTTCTTCCAAGACATATCTTTTGTCGAATTGATATAGTCTTTGCTTAGAGATTCCACCCATGGTTCTTCAATGATAATCTAAGCAAAGGATCACCATCGAAGCTTTTAACAAGTTTGCGTCGTGGATTCGACGTAGCATCGTGGATTCGATGTGTTGAAGGCGTTTCGTGGATTCGAAACGTGTACTCATGGATTCGAGTGGCGTTCGTGGATTCGAACGTGTGCAGTGGACGTGCAATCGGTGAGCGCAAGATCCGAAGAAGTTGAAGGAGGGGTTGGAGTCCGTGGAGTCGGTAATCACCTTGTTATTCTTCTATTCTTAGTGGATTGTTATTGCGTGTTGGTCCCGTGGTTTTTCTCCTGGATTGGAGTTTCCACGTATATCTCGGTGTGCTATTTTTATTTTCCGCATTGGTTTTTATTTTGCACTGAGATTGGTTTTATAAGTATTACACCTATTCACCCCCCCTATAGTTGTTTGATAGTACCTATTTAGATCCTTGTGGATCCTTAAATATATAAAAACCTACAAGTGGTATCAGAGCGGGTTTTAGGTTTATCTATCATGTCGGGTGAAAGTGGTAATATTTATAGACCTCTTTTTGATAGGACTAATTATGCGTATTGGAAAGTGCGGATGAGAGCTTTTCTCATCACAATTGATGAGCGGGTATGGCAATCCGTAGAATACGGTTGGGTGCATCCTGTTGAGGAAGTAGGAAATTCTACTATCCCAAAACCTCGCTCTAGATGGTCCAAAGAGGAATTCGAAAGATCTTCTTACAATGGGAAAGGTATAAACGCTTTATTTAATTCTCTTTCATCGACTGAGTTCACACGAATTTTTGCATGTGAAACCGCGAAGGAAATTTGGGATATTCTCAAAATTACACATGAGGGTACTAATCTGGTAAAAATTCAAAAGCTCCAGATGCTTACAAGTCAATTTGACTCTATTCATATGGATGAGAATGAATGGTTTACTGATTATGACACAAGACTTCAAGATATAATCAACACTCGACCCAATTCAGCGAAAGTCTAAGACATGTCATCCATTCCCTAGCATTATGTTATCTGCAGCCAACATAATCGCTTAGGAGAATAAACATGCCAATCACTCATCCCGTCCCTCGGGGGAGGTATAAAACTCAATCAGGACTCTCGCTAAAAGTCACGACTCTCACGTAGTCATCCTAATGTCCAACCACAAGCCTAGGGTTTCTAAATCCACAATGACCTACATCCTAGGCTCTGATTGTCACGCCCCGGGGTCGAAACTGCGACCCGGGCTCGCTAACAGATCCGCCATCTGTACGGAAACTGCCGTACAGACGAAGCGTCTAACCTGCAAAGACAGAACTACAACTACCCAGATATCAGAGCGGATAAGAAAGCTGTAATATAAAATCTCATCTACTACAAAGCTGCAACAACACATAGCCTATCTCCCAAAACAAGATGATACAAATAGAAGTCCACCTATACAACATCTACAAATCCAAAAGGGAGATAGCTAAACAGGAAATATAACCATACAATCAAACTCCCACAGTCAGGGATGGTACATCTACCTCACTCTAGAGTAACAATGCTGGTAGGGAACTATCACGCGACTCCCTATCCTCGGTCCGTCCAGTCAAGCTCGGCAGGAACGGAAGAAAGCCTCAGCAACCTATCACCGACAGAGGGTGTGAGAACTACATCCTACAGTAGTTCTCAGTGGGTACCGTCTCCAAGAACCACGGTCTGCCCACTAAGTCCACCAGAGGCATAAGATAATAGAAAAGACTGTGATAATGTAAATAAGCTGGAAAAGAATCTACAGCTATCATGCCTCTATCTACTATGCTCAATAGAAAGAGAATATGGATGATGGTATGCAGCCACTTACTGCTGACAATATGTCACAAGTACTATGCTCAAGAAACTCTACTATGACACATGCTATGCCATCACTCTCTCAGTGTAACCCAAATCTCAGCGACTGCCACATAGGGTCCAGTCGAATCAAGCCTGCGCCCCCCAGTGTATCAACCAGGGTGTCCAATCGGACTCTCTCGATCTCACACAAAGTGACCCCATGGTAGCTCGGCCAGGGGTATCAAGCGACCTCTAGTATATGAACTAGGCGCATCATCGCAACCTCGTCAGGCTCGGTATCATCATCGCACCCGGGGCGTAGCTCGAGGGGAGCGACCCCACCGAACTCAAGTATCACATCTGTATCACTGTCTCACCAGTGGCTCCTGCAGGCTATAGTCCACGATCAAACAGATCGGTATCACGATGCTCAAGCACAACTCAGTTGGAGAACCCTCCACGACTCAATCTCACAACACTGACCCACTCCAAGAAAGTACTACAGAGCTGGGACCACCGTCTCTCCCAACGGCTCCCACAACAACACCCCACTCATAGGCGAGAAGAACCGACAGACGCGGCAAAGATCCGAAATCCCGATAGACCCGTGCCTAGAACCCCAATCAAACAAGAACAGTCTCTAGGCTCGGCCTATCGAAGCTCTCGATCCTTTACCGTTCAGGGATTCGGCCCCTCTCGGTTAAAGTGGGAAACTGTCTCAACACACAAACTCACGGCTGGAGATGCTCCACAGCCAGATCCGCGAAGGGTCCGAAACCCCGGGAGACTAACACCTACGTCCCCAAGAAAGAAAACAGCCCTTAGAACCCAGATCACTCGAATCATCTCGGGTGAATAAGTTTATAAGAACAGTGACGTTATTTCAGAAAACCCTTTGATCTGAGAGAAATCCATCTTTTAATGATTTTTAGTCTTTTCAGGAAAACCCTTTGAAAACAAGTTTTATGTCCAAACCTCGAAGAGCCACTGCCCTCGTCCTATCAAACAACAATAGACTCAGGCATCACTGCGAGGCTTTGAAGAAAACATTGGCTGACTAAAATCATGTGTCCGTCCAAAAAAGGTTCTGGGTTCAAGGTCCTGCTAACACACGTGCACCACGATCGCAACGTGGTGGGGACGAGAAGAACAGCGAAAACTAAAAACCCGGGACCACCGTTTATCTGAAACGGTTCCCAAAACACCAACACTGGCCTAACCCAGCCACCAGACCCCACTCGGCCCCCAGGCCCGAGTGCAACACCCGTCCCACAACACTCTGACCACTCGGCCCACTACCCGGGCGAAGAACTCTATGTCCAGAAGGATATGCAATGTGTGGGATGTCTAAAGCATAAAAGAACCTAGCCCAGATTAAGGTTCTCAATTGGTCTGGTCAAACACATGCACACATGACGGGGGTGCTAGTTAAGTTCCAAGAAAACACTTAAACTAGCATGCAATCCTATCACAATAGAATTAGAAGGAAGTCCGTAGACTTGGAGAGAAAAACCAACCCACCTCAGCTTGCCACCAATTGCTTGTCAACACTTGCAATTGGGTTCAGCGGGATTACCTTGCCTCCACGTGGTCCGCACGCAAAACGAAGCACGGTGCCGAAAATTGCACGCAAATCGGAGCACGCTGACCTACCACAAGACCGCGCGCTCAGCGGATGCCCCGAAACAAGCCCGCGGGTCCACGCGACGGAAAAACTCACAACCGGTCCCGACGGAAGCTAAAAACCGCACTGCAAGCTGCCAGAAGCGAAGAAATCGCAAAATCAATCAAAACGGTCGAAAACCGAGCATCCGGCGGTGAAGAAGGCCTCCGTCGGCGAAAAACTGCTCAAAAACAGCTTGCGAAAAACTCCACAAAAATCTGCTCGCTAAGCTACTTGCGAAAAGCTGCTCGCGAAAAAAACTGCTCAAAAACCGCTCGCAAAACTGCTCGCAAAATGCCTAAAACTGCTCGCCAAAAACTGGGCGAAAATCGCGCGAAAACTGCGCGCGAAAAGGCTCGAAAACTGCTTGCGAAACCGCTCGCGAAAAATACTGCGAAAACTGCTAGCGAAACCGCTCGCGAAAAATCCTGCGAAAACTGCTAGCGAAAACCGCTCGCGAAAAAATCCTGCGAAAACTGCTAGCGAAACCGCTCGCGAAAAATCCTGCGAAAAATGCTAGGGAAACCGCTCGCGAAAAATCCTGCGAAAACTGCTAGCGAAACCGCTCGCGAAAAATCCTGCGAAAACAGCTAGCGAAACCGCTCGCGAAAAATCCTGCGAAAACTGCTAGTGAAACCGCTTGCGAAAAATCCTGCGAAAACTGCTAGCGAAACCGCTCGCGAAAAATCCTGCGAAAACTGCTAGCGAAACCGCTCGCGAAAAATCCTGCGAAAACTGCTAGGGAAACCGCTCGCGAAAAATCCTGCGAAAACTGCTAGCGAAACCGCTCGCGAAAAATCCTGCGAAAACAGCTAGCGAAACCGCTCGCGAAAAATACTGCGAAAACTGCTAGCGAAACCGCTCGCGAAAAATCCTGCGAAAACAGCGCCGACGGCGAAGACGACGCCCGACGGCGAAAAAAAAACACCGCCGGCGCGCAAACCGAGGTGCAGCCCGCTGTCCGGGTGCACGCCGAGCGGCGATCTCCCAGCCGTGCGATGAGGGAGGCCCGCCGCGTGGCGCCGAACCAAGCCGCGCCGCGCAGCGACCTGCTGCGCGGTGCCGGAGCGCGCGGCGCAGCGCCCTGCGGCGCTGCGCGCGCGCGCCCGCGCAGGCCCGCGCGCGGCCCGGGCGGCCCTGCCGCGCGCGCGCCTGCGCGCGGCCATTCCGCGCGCGCCCGCGCGCGGCCTGGCAGCGCCCGCGCGGCGCTGCACCTGGGCCCAACGCCCTGGTGCTGCCAGCGCACTCGGCAGTGCCGCTGGGTGCTGCCAGTGTTGCAGCACCCCGGCGGCTGCTGCGCGCGGCGCCTTTGTGCGCCCGCGCAGCAGCCGCGCCAGCCGCGCGTGCGCCATTGCGCGCGCACGCGGCTCCCACGGCGGCAACCCCCCGCGCACGAAAACTAAAATAAAAACAATAAATAAATCCCTTAAAGCTCCAAAACACCAAAAACTGCACAAAACAGAAAATGCTTACCTCGCCGTCGCACGCCGCACGCCCACAAGCTCCAAACGGCATCAACGGGGAGTCCTCAACCAAAAATCACCTCAAAACCCTTGCTTCCCTCTTCATTTCCTTCTTCTTCTTCCATTTCCTCTCTTTTCTTCTTCTTTCTTTCTTTCTTTCTCTTTTCCTTTCTTTCTTTCCTGCTTTTCTCCCAAGCAACAGAGAAGGCCCCTTTTGTTACGGCATTTTGGTATTGGCATATTTCGTGAGTCAAGTCAGTGAGTTGAGTCGGAGTCTTAAAGGGATCAAATTGTCAATCAGCAATCAAAGACTTAGAGAAGATTCAACAAGAGCTCAAGTTGACACTCAGTGTCTTGAATCTTGAAGATTGAAGTTGAAGAATTGTGGATCAGTTACATCAATCTCAAGAAGAAAGTATTCAAAAGGATCAGGTATGGTTAACTAAATAATTTTGGTGATCCGAATACTTTCTTATAGTATAGAAACACTTGGAAGAATTTTTAATTTCATAATAATCAAAAACTGGTGTTCGGACATGTTCAGGATCCGGATCAGGGCCAACGATCCGGATCCCGAAGGTTGTTGCTTCATACAAGACTTCGATCCGGATCCATGCAATTTCCGATCCGGATCCCGAATGTTAAGTTTTCTGATTTGTATGAACGATCCGGATCGGGCAATGCGATCCGGATCCCGAACCCTTGGTTTTCTGGAATCGCCAATCTCGTTACGACGATCCGGATCGCAGTAAATCCGATCCGGATCGCCGTCCTGAAAATTTCCAGATAAGGTAAGTTTTTGATTCTTATCTCTTTCCAAAGGTTTCTAAACTATAAATAGACACTTAGGGTTTCTCAAAAACGTGGGAGCTACGGCCGATCTTTTTATAAAACTCTTGAGAGCAACCCTAGAGGCTAGGTTTTCATCGTTCTTCTTTATAGCCTCTTTTAGGTCAATTCGATGGTTCTTTCAAGAACATATCTTTTGTCGAATTGATCTAATCTTTGCTTAGAGATTTCTTCTACGGTTCTTCATTGATAATCTAAGCAAAGGATCACCATCGAAGTCAATATTCTTATCGACTGAGTTTGCGTCGTGGATTCGACGTGGCATCGTGGATTCGGTGTGCTAAAGGCGTTTCGTGGATTCGAAGCGTGCGTTCGTGGATTCGAACGTGAGCAGTGGACGTGCAAAATCGGTGGAGCGCGAGGTCCAAGAAATTGAAGGAGGGGTTAAATCCGTGGAGACGGTAATCACCTTGTTATTCTTCTTTTCTTAGGGATTGTTATTGCGCGGATATCCAACCGGTCAGCGCAAGGTCCGAAGAAGCTGAAGGAGGGGTTGAGTCCGTGGAGTCGGTAATCACCTTGTTATTCTTCTATTCTTAGTGGATTGTTATTGCGTGTTGGTCCCGTGGTTTTTCTCCTGGATTGGAGTTTCCACGTAAATCTCGGTGTGCTGTTTTTATTTTCCGCATTGGTTTTTATTTTGCACTGAGATTGAGTTTTTAAGTATTACACCTATTCACCCCCCCTCTAGTTGTTTGATAGTACCTATTTAGATCCTGGTGGATCCATAATAACTCTACAAGTGGTATCAGAGCGGGTTTTAGGTTTATCTATCTTGATGGGTGAAAGTGGTAATATTTATAGACCTCCTCTTTTTGATGGGACTAATTATGCTTATTGGAAAGTGCGGATGAGAGCTTTTCTCATCGCAATTGATGAGCGAGTATGGCAATCCGTGGAATGCGGTTGGGTGCATCCTGTTGAGGAAGTAGGAAATTCTACTACCCCAAAACCTCGCTCTAGATGGTCCAAAGAGGAATTTGAAAGATCTTCTTACAATGGGAAAGGTATGAACGCTTTATTAACTCTCTTTCCTCGACTGAATTTACAAGAATTTCCGCGTGTGAAACCGCGAAGGAAATTTGGGATATTCTCAAAATTACACATGAGGGTACTAATCTTGTAAAAATTCAAAAGCTCCAGATGCTTACAAGTCAATTTGACTCTATTCATATGGAAGAGCATGAATTGTTTACAGATTATTACACTAGACTTCAAGATGTAATTAATACATGTGCTAATCTAGGAGAAAAGATCCCGGAGTCGAAAATTGTAAGAAAGATACTTCGGACTCTTCCGGAACGGTTTAGGGCAAAGGTTACCGCCATTGAACCGTAGTCATCCGGATGAGATGAGTGTTGAGGAATTAGTAGGTGCTTTGCAAACTTATGAATTGACTTTTCCTACTAATCAAGTTTCTTCAAGTCTTCTTCTAAGCTTACAGGTATTGCATTCAAATCCACAAAAAAGAAGATAGCGAATCGAGTTCCGACGATGAAATCTCTTTTGCCGATTTTGAAGAACAATTGGCGCGGATCACAAAGAAATTTCGTCGGAAATTTTGGAAGAATCGAACCGATGGATCTTCATACCACGAAACCATCTAAAGGATCATCGGGTTTCTAAATCCTCTAAACTCAAAAGCTTTGCAAAACCTTTAAAGAAAAAGAAAAAGATGATTTCGAAGGGGAAATCCAATGCTATCGATGCAAAGGCTACGGCCATTTTTCAACGGATTGTCCTTCTCCGAAATCATATAAAAAGAGGGCTTTGCAAGCAAAACTTGGGACGATTCTACTTCTAATGAATCGACCTCAAGTAAAGAGGGAAAAGTTGTTGCCTCTCATGCCTCTCATATCCCTCTTCTAATAATTGTTTATCATCTTTAGTCACTGACTCTACTCCTTGATTTTGTATGAAACATCAACAACCGGCGGAGAGTCATCAAGTGAGGGGGAGTCGGACGAGGAAGAACTCGTTGAGGCATATCAACAACTTCTTGCGGAATCTAAGAAGATGGCCAAACATATCAAGAAGTTGAGGAAAGCAACGACTTGAAGGTCAAGACGACCATCATGCTTTAAAGATAAAACTTCATGATCTCGAGGAGGACAAGGAGTTATTGGATAACAATAAAATCCTCCAAGAAAGCTAAACCAATCGGAGACAAACGCTAAATCATATACGGACAAGATTGGTTTGTCCTAGAAAAACAGTTTGAGGAGATTCATGTCACCAACCAAGCTTTGACCAAGCAAGTTCATGAACTTAAGCCAAAAAAGACATACAAGGCTTCAACTGGTTCCAGAAACTTGATTGTATGTCCGGAGTTAGGTCAATCAAGCAAGGTTGGTTGGGATTTAAAAAGAACCAAACTGTGAAGGCTTCAAGTTCCACAACTGAATTGAAGGGAGAACTTGTCACCTATGGGGACTTGAAGGACATTTGGTGAAGGATTGCCCGGAAAAAAGAGAAAGAGAATTCTTCGGCAACTTCAGTCTACGGAGCGAACATCACGGAATCAAAGACACATCAATCAAAGGAGGTTCACTCAACCCACCAAAGGGTCCGAGCCAACAACATCAATCATACAAGTGGATCATTGCGAGGCAAAAGACCTAAGGTGGACCAACAGTCAAAGCGGACAACCCCCGGCCACAACGAATCAAGACAACCCAAAATCCAGCGATTTTGGATTCGAAAGGTGATATCTTTCCTTGTCTTAAGTTCTAAATAGCTTATGACTGTATGTAATGCTTTGATTGGTTTTCCCTTCATATCTTTCTTAATCTTTGCATTACATGTTTTTCAATGCTCTTCGGTTTTATACTTTGTGTTTTGAACAAAAGGGTTTTACTGAACAAGTGCATTGAATAAAAAGGGCTTCATTTTTATTCACTCCAAATTAATTTTATTTGGATTATCAACTTTACTCCTTAATCATAATCTTGAAGATACTTCATTATAGGAGTTTTTGATATTATAAGCATCAAATTTTAGAAATCATGTGTGATCTTTAGATGCTTAATCTATCTCGGTTGTGGGAATTCATTGTGATAAACGTGAGACAACCGATTGACTTAAAATTTGGGATTTAATTCTTTCACGTAAGAGATTGTATTCTTACAAGGGTAAATAAATGTTTTTAAAGATGTGGAAAGAGTTACATCCGAAAGGAGTGTGAAAACTACCACCACATGTAGGAAAGAGCTGCCACCCCGGTCGTCCGGTTTGTGTGTGAAGCTACCACATGTTATGGATGCTTGATAGTATTTTATGAGAAAATCTTTAGTTGAAGCATTTGGAGATTTATATGCAAAGCTCTTATATTTTGAATAATCTCCTGGTTGGTATAAGGTGGGATAGTTGAAAGATGCTCAAGAGCCTCCCTTAGGTATTTTAGTGATTATCTCAATTTGAAAGGGTAGAATTCAAGATTGATGTCGTTTGGAAATCTCCGTATGTCATCTTTGTAAATCCGTACATCTTGATAGACTTTGGATCTCAAGATTATTTTTGATGACTTGTGTTTGATGAATATAACATGAAAAAACGGTTTTATAATGTTTTACCTTTATTTTTCATGATTTTGGAGTAAATCCTTTTTAATTTTGTGAAATTAATTGGATTGAATGACATCTGTGTGAATTCACTGTTTAAAGCACTTAAATTGATTTCTTGATGGAATACAAATCGGATTTGAAAAAGATTCTAAATCTGGATTTGTTTCAGAAAATTATTTGATTTTTGCTTTCTGTACAGGTACGGAATCTGCATTTTTGTTATATACCAGAACTGAGCTTTTATCTCTCTTTCTCTATGAACTATTATTGTTAGTGATTTCCCTTTGTCTAGTATGTTCACTGTTTGACAATTTGTGACAAAAAAGGGGGAGAAGAGAAATGACGGAGATGAGATCATCAAGAGAGGACCAACGAAACGAAAATGGAAAAATGGGGGGAGAACGGAAAATGATGATCGTACCACAACGGGGGAGAACTAGATGCTCAAGAACATGGAGAACATGTTAGAGATGCTCAAGATAGGGGTGAGAACAAAGAAAGAAAATTGAAAGCCCAGACGAAAACAAAAGAACCAAAAGGAAGAGGATCAAA
>CM055070.1:20974122-21067310 GCA_029204045.2 Tillandsia leiboldiana
CCCGGCGGCTGCTGCGCGCGGCGCCTTTGTGCGCCCGCGCAGCAGCCGCGCCAGCCGCGCGTGCGCCATTGCGCGCGCACGCGGCTCCCACGGCGGCAACCCCCCGCGCACGAAAACTAAAATAAAACAATAAATAAATCCCTTAAAGCTCCAAAACACCAAAAACTGCACAAAACAGAAAATGCTTACCTCGCCGTCGCACGCCGCACGCCCACAAGCTCCAAACGGCATCAACGGGGAGTCCTCAACCAAAAATCACCTCAAAACCCTTGCTTCCCTCTTCATTTCCTTCTTCTTCTTCCATTTCCTCTCTTTTCTTCTTCTTTCTTTCTTTCTTTCTCTTTTCCTTTCTTTCTTTCCTGCTTTTCTCCCAAGCAACAGAGAAGGCCCCTTTTGTTACGGCATTTGGTATTGGCATATTTCGTGAGTCAAGTCAGTGAGTTGAGTCGGAGTCTTAAAGGGATCAAATTGTCAATCAGCAATCAAAGACTTAGAGAAGATTCAACAAGAGCTCAAGTTGACACTCAGTGTCTTGAATCTTGAAGATTGAAGTTGAAGAATTGTGGATCAGTTACATCAATCTCAAGAAGAAAGTATTCAAAAGGATCAGGTATGGTTAACTAAATAATTTGGTGATCCGAATACTTTCTTATAGTATAGAAACACTTGGAAGAATTTTTAATTTCATAATAATCAAAAACTGGTGTTCGGACATGTTCAGGATCCGGATCAGGGCCAACGATCCGGATCCCGAAGGTTGTTGCTTCATACAAGACTTCGATCCGGATCCATGCAATTTCCGATCCGGATCCCGAATGTTAAGTTTTCTGATTTGTATGAACGATCCGGATCGGGCAATGCGATCCGGATCCCGAACCCTTGGTTTTCTGGAATCGCCAATCTCGTTACGACGATCCGGATCGCAGTAAATCCGATCCGGATCGCCGTCCTGAAAATTTCCAGATAAGGTAAGTTTTTGATTCTTATCTCTTTCCAAAGGTTTCTAAACTATAAATAGACACTTAGGGTTTCTCAAAAACGTGGGAGCTACGGCCGATCTTTTTATAAAACTCTTGAGAGCAACCCTAGAGGCTAGGTTTTCATCGTTCTTCTTTATAGCCTCTTTTAGGTCAATTCGATGGTTCTTTCAAGAACATATCTTTTGTCGAATTGATCTAATCTTTGCTTAGAGATTTCTTCTACGGTTCTTCATTGATAATCTAAGCAAAGGATCACCATCGAAGTCAATATTCTTATCGACTGAGTTTGCGTCGTGGATTCGACGTGGCATCGTGGATTCGGTGTGCTAAAGGCGTTTCGTGGATTCGAAGCGTGCGTTCGTGGATTCGAACGTGAGCAGTGGACGTGCAAAATCGGTGGAGCGCGAGGTCCAAGAAATTGAAGGAGGGGTTAAATCCGTGGAGACGGTAATCACCTTGTTATTCTTCTTTTCTTAGGGATTGTTATTGCGCGGATATCCAACCGGTCAGCGCAAGGTCCGAAGAAGCTGAAGGAGGGGTTGAGTCCGTGGAGTCGGTAATCACCTTGTTATTCTTCTATTCTTAGTGGATTGTTATTGCGTGTTGGTCCCGTGGTTTTTCTCCTGGATTGGAGTTTCCACGTAAATCTCGGTGTGCTGTTTTTATTTTCCGCATTGGTTTTTATTTTGCACTGAGATTGAGTTTTTAAGTATTACACCTATTCACCCCCCCTCTAGTTGTTTGATAGTACCTATTTAGATCCTGGTGGATCCATAATAACTCTACAAGTGGTATCAGAGCGGGTTTTAGGTTTATCTATCTTGATGGGTGAAAGTGGTAATATTTATAGACCTCCTCTTTTGATGGGACTAATTATGCTTATTGGAAAGTGCGGATGAGAGCTTTTCTCATCGCAATTGATGAGCGAGTATGGCAATCCGTGGAATGCGGTTGGGTGCATCCTGTTGAGGAAGTAGGAAATTCTACTACCCCAAAACCTCGCTCTAGATGGTCCAAAGAGGAATTTGAAAGATCTTCTTACAATGGGAAAGGTATGAACGCTTTATTTAACTCTCTTTCCTCGACTGAATTTACAAGAATTTCCGCGTGTGAAACCGCGAAGGAAATTTGGGATATTCTCAAAATTACACATGAGGGTACTAATCTTGTAAAAATTCAAAAGCTCCAGATGCTTACAAGTCAATTTGACTCTATTCATATGGAAGAGCATGAATTGTTTACAGATTATTACACTAGACTTCAAGATGTAATTAATACATGTGCTAATCTAGGAGAAAAGATCCCGGAGTCGAAAATTGTAAGAAAGATACTTCGGACTCTTCCGGAACGGTTTAGGGCAAAGGTTACCGCCATTGAAACCGTTAGTCATCCGGATGAGATGAGTGTTGAGGAATTAGTAGGTGCTTTGCAAACTTATGAATTGACTTTTCCTACTAATCAAGTTTCTTCCAAGTCTTCTTCTAAGCTTACAGGTATTGCATTCAAATCCACAAAAAAAGAAGATAGCGAATCGAGTTCCGACGATGAAATCTCTTTTGCCGATTTTGAAGAACAATTGGCGCGGATCACAAAGAAATTTCGTCGGAAATTTTGGAAGAATCGAACCGATGGATCTTCATCCACGAAACCATCTAAAGGATCATCGGGTTCTAAATCCTCTAAACTCAAAAGCTTTGCAAAACCTTCTAAAGAAAAAGAAAAAGATGATTTCGAAGGGGAAATCCAATGCTATCGATGCAAAGGCTACGGCCATTTTTCAACGGATTGTCCTTCTCCGAAATCATATAAAAAGAGGGCTTTGCAAGCAAAAACTTGGGACGATTCTACTTCTAATGAATCGACCTCAAGTAAAGAGGGAAAAGTTGTTGCCTCTCATGCCTCTCATATTCCCTCTTCTAATAATTGTTTATCATCTTTAGTCACTGACTCTACTCCTTTGATTTTGTATGAAACATCAACAACCGGCGGAGAGTCATCAAGTGAGGGGGAGTCGGACGAGGAAGAACTCGTTGAGGCATATCAACAACTTCTTGCGGAATCTAAGAAGATGGCCAAACATATCAAGAAGTTGAGAAAGCAACGACTTGAAGGTCAAGACGACAATCATGCTTTAAAGATAAAACTTCATGATCTCGAGGAGGAACAAGGACGTTTATTGGATAACAATAAAATCCTCCAAGAAAAGCTAAACCAATCGGAGACAAACGCTAAATCATATACGGACAAGATTGGTTTTCTAGAAAAACAGTTTGAGGAGATTCATGTCACCAACCAAGCTTTGACCAAGCAAGTTCATGAACTTAAATCCGACATACAAAGGCTTTCAACTGGTTCCAAGAAACTTGATTGTATGTCCGGATTAGGTCAATCAAGCAAGGTTGGTTTGGGATTTAAAAAGAACCAAACTGTGAAGGCTTCAAGTTCCACAACTGAATTGAAAGGAAGAACTTGTCACCTATGGGGACTTGAAGGACATTTGGTGAAGGATTGCCCGAAAAAGAGAAAGAAGAATTCTTCGGCAACTTCATCTACGGAGCGAACTCAACGGAATCAAAAGACACATCAAGTCAAAGGAGTTCACTCAACCCACCAAAGGTCCGAGCCACAACATCAATCATACAAGTGGATCATTGCGAGGCAAAGACCTAAGGTGGACCAACAGTCAAAGCGGACAACCCCCGGCCACAACGAATCAAGACAACCCAAAATCCAGCGATTTTGGATTCGGAAAGGTGATATCTTTCCTTGTCTTAAGTTCTAAATAGCTTATGACTGTATGTAATGCTTTGATTGGTTTTCCCTTCATATCTTTCTTAATCTTTGCATTACATGTTTTTCAATGCTCTTCGTTTTATACTTTGTTTTTGAACAAAAGGGTTTTTACTGAACAAGTGCATTGAATAAAAAGGGCTTCATTTTTATTCACTCCAAATTAATTTTATTTGGATTATCAACTTTACTCCTTAATCATAATCTTGAAGATACTTCATTATAGGAGTTTTTGATATTATAAGCATCAAATTTTAGAAATCATGTGTGATCTTTAGATGCTTAATCTATCTCGGTTGTGTGAATTCATTGTGATAAACGTGAGACAACCGATTGATTAAAATTTGGGATTTAATTCTTTCACGTAAGAGATTGTATTCTTACAAGGGTAAATAAATGTTTTTTAAAAGATGTGGAAAGAGTTACATCCGAAAGGAGTGTGAAAACTACCACCACATGTAGGAAAGAGCTGCCACCCCGGTCGTCCGGTTTGTGTGTGAAGCTACCACATGTTATGGATGCTTGATAGTATTTTATGAGAAAATCTTTAGTTGAAGCATTTGGAGATTTATATGCAAAGCTCTTATATTTTGAATAATCTCCTGGTTGGTATAAGGTGGGATAGTTGAAAGATGCTCAAAGAGCCTCCCTTAGGTATTTTAGTGATTATCTCAATTTGAAAGGGTAGAATTCAAGATTGATGTCGTTTGGAAATCTCCGTATGTCATCTTTGTAAATCCGTTACATCTTGATAGACTTTGGATCTCAAGATTATTTTTGATGACTTGTGTTTGATGAATATAACATGAAAAACGGTTTATAATGTTTTACCTTTATTTTTCATGATTTTGGAGTAAATCTTTTTAATTTTGTGAAATTAATTGGATTGAATGACATCTGTGTGAATTCACTGTTTAAAGCACTTAAATTGATTTCTTGATGGAATACAAATCGGTATTTGAAAAGATTCTAAAATCTGGATTTGTTTCAAGAAATTATTTGATTTTTGCTTTCTGGTACAGGTACGGAATCTGCATTTTTGTTATATACCAGAACTGAGCTTTTATCTCTCTTTCTCTATGAACTATTATTGTTAGTGATTTCCTTTTGTCTAGTATGTTCACTGTTTGACAATTTGTGACAAAAAAGGGGGAGAAGAGAAATGACGGAGATGAGATCATCAAGAGAGGACAAACGAAACGAAAATGGAAAAATGGGGGAGAACGGAAAATGATGATCGTACCACAAAGGGGGAGAACATAGATGCTCAAGAACATGGAGAACATGTTAGAGATGCTCAAGATAGGGGGAGACAAAGAAAAATTGAAAGAGCCGAAAAACAAAAGAACCAAAAGGAAGACGGATCAAATGCAGGATTCTAATTTCTAACGACTAACGTTTGATTTCATTTGGAGTTTTGGTTTTGCAGGAATTACATCACTTTAAGACTCCAAGTCCTAAGTCATAGAGTATGTTCTAGGACTGTTTGGTTCAAATGTAATTTTGTATTTATTGGATCTTTCACGCAAAGAAAATCAATGTTTTGGTGATGACATTGAGTTTCGATTTTTTGGTTTAAGATGAGTGTTTTGAGCTTTTATGTATTTTTGGGTTTTGTCACGAAATTGCCAAAGGGGGAGATTGTTACGGCATTTTGGTATTGGCATATTTCGTGAGTCAAGTCAGTGAGTTGAGTCGGAGTCTTAAAGGGATCAAATTGTCAATCAGCAATCAAAGACTTAGAGAAGATTCAACAAGAGCTCAAGTTGACACTCAGTGTCTTGAATCTTGAAGATTGAAGTTGAAGAATTGTGGATCAGTTACATCAATCTCAAGAAGAAAGTATTCAAAAGGATCAGGTATGGTTAACTAAATAATTTTGGTGATCCGAATACTTTCTTATAGTATAGAAACACTTGGAAGAATTTTTAATTTCATAATAATCAAAAACTGGTGTTCGGACATGTTCAGGATCCGGATCAGGGCCAACGATCCGGATCCCGAAGGTTGTTGCTTCATACAAGACTTCGATCCGGATCCATGCAATTTCCGATCCGGATCCCGAATGTTAAGTTTTCTGATTTGTATGAACGATCCGGATCGGGCAATGCGATCCGGATCCCGAACCCTTGGTTTTCTGGAATCGTCAATCTCGTTACGACGATCCGGATCGCAGTAAATCCGATCCGGATCGCCGTCCTGAAAATTTCCAGATAAGGTAAGTTTTTGATTCTTATCTCTTTCCAAAGGTTTCTAAACTATAAATAGACACTTAGGGTTTCTCAAAAACGTGGGAGCTACGGCCGATCTTTTTATAAAACTCTTGAGAGCAACCCTAGAGGCTAGGTTTTCATCGTTCTTCTTTATAGCCTCTTTTAGGTCAATTCGATGGTTCTTTCAAGAACATATCTTTTGTCGAATTGATCTAATCTTTGCTTAGAGATTTCTTCTACGGTTCTTCATTGATAATCTAAGCAAAGGATCACCATCGAAGTCAATATTCTTATCGACTGAGTTTGCGTCGTGGATTCGACGTGGCATCGTGGATTCGGTGTGCTAAAGGCGTTTCGTGGATTCGAAGCGTGCGTTCGTGGATTCGAACGTGAGCAGTGGACGTGCAAAATCGGTGGAGCGCGAGGTCCAAGAAATTGAAGGAGGGGTTAAATCCGTGGAGACGGTAATCACCTTGTTATTCTTCTTTTCTTAGGGATTGTTATTGCGCGGATATCCAACCGGTCAGCGCAAGGTCCGAAGAAGCTGAAGGAGGGGTTGAGTCCGTGGAGTCGGTAATCACCTTGTTATTCTTCTATTCTTAGTGGATTGTTATTGCGTGTTGGTCCCGTGGTTTTTCTCCTGGATTGGAGTTTCCACGTAAATCTCGGTGTGCTGTTTTTATTTTCCGCATTGGTTTTTATTTTGCACTGAGATTGAGTTTTTAAGTATTACACCTATTCACCCCCCCTCTAGTTGTTTGATAGTACCTATTTAGATCCTGGTGGATCCATAATAACTCTACACCTTTTTATAAGGCAAAACTAAATTAATTATTTAATTAAGGCTAAATTACAGAAAACCCCTCTGTCATATCCCCCTTTTCCACTTTACCCCCCTGTCATTTAAAAGTCGATAGCCTGCTCCCTCGTAATTACCGAATTGTGCAATAACCTCCCCGCCGTCAGTTGACCGCCAGTTTTTTTGAAAATATATTTTCATATACCCAAAATACCCTTGGAAAATATTCCCTAAAAAAAAGAAAAAAAAAGAAAAGAAAAAAGAAAAAAAAAAAAAGACTTCGAAAAAAAAGGAAGGGTATTTTCGTCAATTTACCATTTCTGTCAACGTCGTTGCCCCCTGAAGACATTTCTGAAATTACGAGAGGGCAGATTGTCGACTTTTAAATGACAGGGGGGTAAAGTGGAAAAGCGGGATATTAGAGGGGGGTTTTCTCTAATTTAGCCTTTAATTAAACTAATCCAAAAAGCCCACTCCAACTCACTTTTTGCCCTCGGGCCCTCCGCCGCTATCCGAAACCTCCCGAACTCAGCTGTAAATCGAAAGTACACGTGTTCACAGCTTTTTCTCTTCAAAAAGCTCATCCGTTGAGTCGGGGTGCTCAAATCAAATATCGGCTCCAAAATTGCCAGTCCCGACTCACTTTTTGCCTCCGGATCTCCCGCGTCAGTCCGGAACCTCCCGAACCTCGCTGTAATCTGAAAGTACACCTGTTCCAAGTGTTCCTCAATCTCCGGCACTCCACGGTGAAGTCGGTAATTTCCAAATCTCATCCTCAATCAGCATACAAAGCCCGGAAAAACCCCGAATCGAGCTGGAGCTTCTGCGTTGATCCGAATCAACCCGGCATCAACTGTAAACTCAAATGCAACATGCCCAAGGCAACTCTCTGCTCCAAGCCCTCTGTGTGGTCGGCGTGCTATCCGAAGACCCGGTACTCTACACTGATACCACTCTAATCTGTCACGCCCCGGCGTCGAAACTGCGACCCGGGCTCGCCAACAGATCCGCTGCCCATACGGGAAGCCCCGTATAGACGAAGCGACTAACCTACAAAAGATCAACTATACTATACAGATATCAGAGCTGAAAGTAAACTGCTGAAAATGAAAATATATACAACTCAAAATCCTCCCCAAAAACACATAAGTCTCTCAAGCAGTAAAATAAAAAGTACAACTCTATACCTCACTACAAAAGTCTCTCAACAAGAACTCTCAAAAAGTAATGGGGTACATCTACTCTCTGGACGACGACTGGTAGGGATCTATCTCGCGACTCCCTTACCTCGATCAGCCGGATCAACAACTGGAGCAGCAGGAAAAGGAGCAGAAGTCCCTGGGGAAAAAGACGCCACGACGGGTGTGAGAACTACATCCCACAGTAATCCTCAGTGGGTGCCGCCAACAAGCCCAACGGTCTGCCCACTAAGTCTACTAGAGGCATAAAGTAACAATATAATACTGAAATGAAAGGGCTGGAAAAGTAACTCTACAGCTACTATGCCTCTACCTAGATGCTCAAGGAGTGGAACAGATGGAAACATGATGCATCTACTAACACTCAAAGTACAGTCACCCAATCTACACTGACTGCCGCATAGGGTCCAGTCAAACCTGCACCCACCTACTGCCTCACATCCTCAATAGGACGGATCTACCGTAGGGTGTCCGTGACTGCCAAAACTAGCCCAGCCAGAGGGACTGCGTCGACAAGTCGCGATAGCAAGTAACAGGCCCAACTCCGGAGTGGCTTTCGAGGGGCGCGACCCCACCGAGGAAAGTATCCGCGCATCTCTGTCGTGCTCAATATGGCTCATGCAGGCTATAGTCCAAATCACGATCAACAAGATCGACCAACAACACCAACGCTCACTCACAGGCTGGAAAACCACACAGCCGGGACCACCGCCCGCCAGATGGCTCCCACAACAGAACACTAAACTCACAAGAAAGGCCGACACCATAAGGGTTCGGAAACCCGATAGGCCGGTGCTTAGAACCCTATCAAACAAGAACAGACTCTAGGCTCCGCCTATCGAAGTTCCCGACCCCCTTATAGTTCGGGAACACAACAACCTCGGTACAACACACAGAAGACACCAACCAGGGCCCGAAAGTTCCGGGAGACCTACACCTACAACCCTATCAAACAAGAACAGGTTCCAGTCTCGGCCCCCGTGGCTTTCGCCCCGACAAAGGAACGACCCCTAGAACCCAGACCACTCGAATCCTTTCGAGTGGGGAGGTTTACAGGAAAATGGTGACATTTGTTATTGAAAACCATTTCCACTCAACCCACACAGGGTGAGGATTAAAAGTAGTTTCCCATTTGAAAAACTATCTTGATTTAAGGAGAAACCCATTTTTTAATGATTTTTAGTTCTTTTAGGAAAAACAGTTAGAAAACAAGTATTTTACCCAAACCCCGATGGGCTGATGCCTTTGTCCAATCAAACAAGAACAGACTCCAGCGGCCCTTCGATGCTTGGAAGAAAACATTGGTAGACTAAAATCATGTGTATGTCGAAAAGGGTTCTGGGTTCTAGGTCCAGCTAACAAAGGTACACTACTGCCACTAACACAGCGGCGACAACCCAAACAGGGGAAAACAAGACCTCCCGAGACTACCGTTTACCCCAAATGGTTCCCGGTACAGACAAGCGATCCACTACATCTACCAGACTCTACTCTGCTCCCAAGCACGAGTGCAAATGCATCCCACACTAAAAGGAAGTCCCGACCGCTCGGCCCACTACCCGGGCGAGGATAACACTAAGTCCAGGAATGAAACACAATGTGTGGATTTCTAAACATAAATAACCCTAGTCCAAGTGAGGGTTTTCTACTGGTCTGGTTACACATGCAACATATGACGGGGGTGCTAGGTCAAGTTCCAAATAACTATAATTAAACAGGTGGTAGGAAGCAAAAGAGATCATAAGATCATCAGATAAATACAAGGAATAACAATTCCTACAATCTAGCATTCTACACAAGAACCCACTATCATGCATGGTCCTACTATAGCAGATTTAATATCCAGTCCATCAAACTTGGAGACAAGGCCACCCATCTGAAGGCGCTAACTGTCCAAGATCCAACAGCTGAAAACACCAGGAGCGGCAACCACCAATAATCCACAGTCCCAAAATCCCAGAACAACTCCTCCTGGGTACAACACAGGGTTCACAGTTACACTTAAATTCCCAAAATTCACCCAAACAACACAATCTGAAAACAGCCCCAAAGATGCACTTATTTCACCTGCTGAAATTACCCAGAAAATTCTGATAAAAATACCACAGTGATCCTCGCGTCAAGACCTTCGAAACGGGTACCTGCACGCCCAATTCCGAGCCCCGTAGGCCAAGTTACAAATTCCACAGTACAGGCGCGCAAAAACATACAACCACACAACTGTAAAATCTTGCACAGATAAAAGGGGAAAAGTATACCTCCGGGAAGGTCTCAAAAAAATCCAAGAAAAGTACGGTAATGATCCTCGCGTTGAGTAGATGAAAAAAGTGTATAGGCTCGCCTTGATCCGACGCTCGTGCGCGGAGATCTCCTCGAATCAACCTGCTGTCCTCACAAATCCTCACAGAAAAACAATGTCCCAGTAAGCATGGAAAATCTCCTCGAAAAGTGCAAAAAGAGGAAAAGCGTAAGACACCAAAATCGTAGCCTTCCCTGTCACGGATCCAACGGCGAAGAAATCGCTCGAATAGATGGTCGGAGTGGGCCGAGGGAGCTCGTGCACCGAAACGCGACGGAAGAAACACCGGCGAAAGAACGTCACGACGCGCCAAGAAAAAGGGAATCTCGAAAACCGTGCCACGTAAAATCTCCAAACTCCGCAGATGGGTGCAGCACAGCTCGGGGATGAACTCCTCTGAAGAAATCACAGTGAGAAGAGGCCCAGAAATGCTAAAAAGTCCAAGGTGAAGTGAGCTCGGGCTATATATAGGCCCTAGAAAACAAATTGGAAAATGACCAATTTGTCCCCGGTTTCGGGCGCTGGACCAGGTTTCGGGCGCCCGAAACCGGCGGAACACTGCACCGCCAGGTTGCGCCCGAAACGCCCTGGAGCACCCACGTCACCCGCACAGCAAACAGCTGTACGGGGCGTGCCAGGAGCGGCCACGTGGCCCTTCCGGGGGCCGACGCGTGTCCCGCACAGAAAACAGCTGTGCGGGGCGCGCGTGCTGTCGCCGCGTGGCACCTACCCGGTCAAACGGGTAGGTGGCGCCCGCGAGTGGCAGCGTGCCACGTGTTCCGACACTATCACGGTCACACGTGCGGGCAGGCGCAGCGTGGCCGCCTGCCACGCACGCGCCCCGAGGCGCCCGCCCGCGCCCCCGTGCGCCGCGCCTCGTGAGCCCGCGAATGGCACGCCGACACGCGTCCCCTGTACCCAGTCCACTCACCCTACTTCGGGTTCCGTGGACCGCGCCGTGTGAACCGACCAACCGGGGGCTACCACGTGTCCACCCGCCATGGTCCATGCTCCGCCGCGCCAACCCTGTAGACCGCGCATCACGAGCCCGCCAATCAGGCGGCGCCACGTGTCCATGCGCCGGGTCCGTGCACCCAGCCGCGCCTCTTTGTGGACCGAGTGCTGCGGACCGGCCAATAACAGGCCGCCACGTGGCAGCCGGCGGTCCACGGCCCCTCCCATGCACCGAAATTCAGCGAAAATTCTGGGAGTCCGTTTTTGGGCATCCGGACTCAGAATCAAACAAGCAAATAGCCGTTTTCAAGCGTTTTTCCGGCTGAATCCAAATCCAACCTCTGTTTGGCCTAAAACCATTTCCAAAATTCGGCAAATGCAGCCAAAGGCCAATCCAGCTGTGGATATCACACAGGGTCCATCTGTGGCATCCCTTTGATGCACTATGGGCCAGACACACCAACACTAGGTGTTCTACACCACGGTTCATTGGAGAAACTACACGGGGATCGGGGTCACCACAACTGGTGGTTGGATTGGGTTTATTCAGGCAGACATTTATATACTGATGCATACATTTAGCTATTCTTTTTGGCTCGGCATTTCGAGGCATACTAGTGGTAGCTTTTTCATCGGCAGTTATATTCCTAGCATACCACATCTCTTTCCTTTTTTCCTTTGGTTGACCTAGTGGGCTTGTCAGAGTTTGAGGCTTAACCCACTAGGGGGAGGCTACTATTTTTATAGTAGTTCTCACCCCCATTGTCCTTTTTCTTCTTGTTCTCCCCTGTTTTGCAGAGTCCTCTGCGGGAGTTGCTGGACCATCTTCGGCAAATCGAGGTAAGAGGTTAGCGGACTAGCAGTCTACCCCGCCTGCGAGCATAGCAGTATTTTGATTGTATCCCTTATACACTCAGACAGTTGTATTTTCTTTTATTTTGGGTCTGGCTTCAGCCAACTGGTTGTATTTATTTGGTAAGCTGGGAGAGACACTTGTACTTATTGAGAGTTATATTGTACTTTTTTTTCCAGTTTTGGTCTGAGATGTATTAGTTTTAGTTCAGCTCTGTTTTTATGCTTCTTTATTATATCTCTTATATCTGAGCAGGTTACCAGCGCTTTCTGTACACGAAAAATTTCGTGTGCACGACGGATCTGTGGACGGGCCCGGGTTCTGGTTTACACCCGGGGCGTGACAGATTCGGTTGGTATCAGAGCTTAGGGATAGGTCAGTTAGGACTTAGGAAACCCTAGGCTTTTGGCAGACCCTAGGATGACAGGGCGTGAGTAACGCGATATTTTGCGAAAGTCGGCGATTTATTTATTGGGCTCTTCTAGTGAGTGAAGAGGGATTGGCATATCCTATTTCTGGTGGACAATTGTGTTGGCTGCAGACAACATAAAGTTACAGAAATATGGTGATGTCTTTGACTTTCGCTAGATTGGGTCGGGTGTGGTTTTGGTTACTAACGCGGGGTTTCTTGTGGCAGGATGCCTCCCCGACGGCAGATCCCTACCCGGGGTACCCCTATACCCCCAGAGGAGCCAGAGCAGTCGAGACCTTTTGAGCTCAGTGAGTTGAGGGCCATGATGACCCAGTTGGCAGAGAGCCATCGCCGGCAGGAGCAGAGGATTGATCAGTTGCTCGCCCAGAGAGAGGCACCGCCCCGACTGCTTTTGAGGCCCCGGCACCACCAGTTGTACCACTTGTACCGACGGCGCCATCGTCGAGTAGCGGGGCACAGGGAGCGATCCAGCCGTTGACCCTGGCTGAGGAGTTGGATATCACTGACAAGCTCACCAAGTTTAATCAACGGGGACCGCCTAGATTTTCAGGGCGGGATACACAGTCGTGGGAGATTGGGACATGGTTGGCAGCGATGGAGAAGTTATTTCGGGACTTCTTCATCGACTCGAGGTATCAGGTGCACATGGCCGTACACTGTTTGGACGGAGATGCAGACGCCTGGTGGCAGCGGGTAGAGCCACTGGAGTTTCAGGTTACTCGGCAGCTACCGTGGTCCGAGTTCCGCCGTATGATATTGGACACTTATTTCTCGACTAGTGTGAAGCGGAAACTGGAAGATGACCTGAAGAACCTGCAGCAAGGCGACCGACCGGTACAGGCCTATTATCAGGAGTTCATGCAGTTGCTTAACTGCGTGCCTTTCGTTGCTCGGGATGGACCCCATCAGGTGGAGTTATTTGAGGCAGGTCTCCGCACTAAGATTTATACATTGGTGCATGCCCAACGGCTTCAGACTCTCGAGGAGGCCGCGGAGCATGCCCAGTGGGTAGAGAGAGGAGACCATGTAGTCGCCAGGTGAGGCGGTGCTGTCGCGCAGAGCTCTGACAGGAAGCGGCCAGCACCGGAGGACGGGGGACAGGCCAGTTCGTGGAGACCGCCCCGACCACCGCGGCCTCAGTTTTCGGGCCGTGGGCGTTCGGAGCGGCGAGGGCCTGGTGGATCCTAGAGGCCACCACAGCAGCAGCAACATCAGCAACAGCAGAGGTCCCATCCGAGGCAGCAGAGATACAGCGGCAGTCTCAGAGACAGCAGTAGCAGTCGAGACAGACCCAGCCTTCAGAGAGGTGTGTTTTCTGCAGGGGTCAGCATCCGTCAGACACGTGTGATATGTGGTTAGGCCGCTGTTATCGACGTGGACAGTCTGGTCATGTTCGAGCTACGTGCCCTCTTGTGACATCAGCAGCACCTTCTTCGGCATCGGCTCCTTTTGTACCCTAGCAGCGACTGCCAGCTCAGCAGCGGCCCTATGCTCCAGCAAGCAGGGCGCCTTCCTGCCACCCTACCGACTACCGACCTCCAGCTCAGAGCGGACGGGTCTACGCTGCCCAGATAGAGGACTCCTCGGCAGCCGACCATGTGGTGGCAGGTATCACTTTACATTTTGGTATTAGAGTTCGCACTTTATTTGATACCGGTGCATCACATTCTTTTATTAGTCGATCATTTGCATCATTACATGGATTAGAGGTAGGTCGGTTATCACATGCATTAGAGGTCCAGATTCTTGATCATACTTTGCATGTAGAGGAGTGTTGTTGGTCCTGCCTAGTGCAGATTGAGTCCTGGATTATGCCAGCGGACCTGATGGTCTTGAGACAGCTGCGGGACTTTGATGTGGTACTGGGGATGGATTGGCTGGCTCGGTATTTCACGACTATTGATTGTGCCGTGAGGACGGTCACCTTTAGCGAGCCAGGCCAGGAGGTGTTTGTGTATCGGGGCTGCCAAAGTGCCTTCTTCGCCTCTTTAGTTTCGACTTCTCGAGTGAGGCAGATGATTCGCAGTGGATGCATAGCCTTTTTGGCTAGTGTGGTGGAGGAGCCTACGGCGGCTCCGGGACTCGGGGATATCCCTGTTGCTCACGCGTTCCCGGATGTCTTTCCCCCGGAGTTGACTAGTATGCCGCCGGATAGGGAGATTGAGTTTTTGATTGACGTAGTCCCTGGAACTGCGGCAATCTCTAAGGCTCCTTACCGAATGGCACCGGCTGAGTTGCGAGAATTGAAGGCGCAGCTTCAGGACTTGATGGATAAGGGTTTTGTTAGACCCAGTGTATCACCTTGGGGAGCACCGGTGCTATTTGTGAAAAAGAAGGATGGTTCACTTCGGCTTTGTGTGGATTACCGAGAGTTGAACAAAGTGACCATCAAGAACAAGAACCCATTGCCGCGCATTGATGATTTATTTGACCAGTTGCAAGGGTCTTGTGTCTTCTCCAAGATTGATCTGCAATCAGGTTAACACCAATTGAAGGTGAAGGCCGAGGATATCCCGAAGATGGTTCAGGACACGGTACGGGCATTATGAGTTCACCGTCATGCCTTTTGGATTGACTAATGCCCTTGCCGCCTTTATGGATTTGATGAACCAGATTTTTTGACCGTACCTGGATCGGTTTGTGGTTGTGTTCATCGATGATATCCTAGTTTACTCCCGGAGCGACACGGATCATGAGGAGCACTTGAGGATTGTGCTGCAACTTCTACGAGAGAGGAAGTTGTATGCCAAGTTATCGAAGTGCGAGTTTTGGCTTCGGGAGTTAGTTTTCTTGGGCTATGTGATTTCAGCCGCAGGTGTGGCAATGGACCCGGCGAAGATTGAGGCAGTCCGGGATTGGCCCCGACCGACGACCGTTTCTGAGGTGCGCAGCTTCATGGGATTGGCTGGTTACTACCGTCGGTTTGTGGAAGGTTTTGCGAAGCTCTCCACACCCGTCACTCGTTTGACGTGCAAAGGAATTAAGTTTATACGGAGTGAGAACTGTCAGAGGAGCTTCGAGGACTTGAAAGACAGATTAGGTTGGTATCAGAGCTGGATTGGCCTTCGGCTGCTTTTGCTGAATTTTAGAAAGGGTTTTGGGCCAAACAGAGGTTGGATTTGGATTCAGCACGAAAAAACACTTGAAAACAGCTATTTGCTTGTACGTTTCTGAGTCCGGATGCCGAAAAAGGGACTCCCGGAAGTTTTCTGTGGATTGTGGTGCATGGGGGGGACCGTAGACCGCCGAAATGCCACGTGGCGGCCTGTCATTTGCCAGTTTACAGCGCTCGGTCCACAGAGAGGAGTGGCTGGGTGCATAGACCCGGCGCAGGACACGTGGCATGTGCGGATTGGCCGGTTCTTGATGCGCGGTCCATAGAGCGGCGCGGCGGTGCATGGACCTAGGCGGGGAGACACGTGTCCATCCCCGGTTGGTCGGTTCATACGGCGTGGTCCACGGAACCAAAAAGTGGGTGCGTGGATCGGGCGCAGGGACAGGTGGCGGCGTCGAATTGGCGGGCTCACCGGCCGCGGTGCACGGAGGTGCGGGGGACCGCCTCGGGGCGCGTGTGCGTCAGAGAACCAGGCGGCACGACAGTGCCGCACGTGCGGCATTGTGGCGGGACGCGTGGCGCCCGCGGATTGGCGGGCGCCACCTACCCCTTTTGACCGGGGCGTGCCGCGTGGAGCGAAACCACTGGGCTTGCACACGCTGTCCCGTGTTCGGGACACGTGTCAAGCCCAGGTGATTTCGGGTGCTCCACGCAGGCCGGTCCCCAGGACTTTCGGGCGCCCAAATTCGGGCCAAGCGCCCAAAAGTGGGGACCCATTGGGAATTTTTCCCAAATGTTTTCCTGGGCCTATAAATAGGGCCCGAATCCCCTCCTGTAACTCTTTCTCTGGCCGGATTTTCACAGTGAGATCTACAGAGAAGTTCTTCTCCATCCTGTGCTGCATCCACTGGTGCATCCCTGGGATTTCTGGTGGCACGCACTTCGAGATTTACGGCGATTCGGCGCGTCGCGATGTTCCTTCACCTGTGATCTTCTCCGTCGCGTTTCGGTGCGCGGGCTCCCCCGGGCTACTCCGACCTTCTTTTTGGACGATTCTTGCGCCGTTCGCTTCACGACAGGTAGGGCTGATTTCCATATTTTTGGCTCCCCCTCATTTCGAGTTTTTTTTGGAGTTTCCGAGCCTTCTTGTGACCTCTTTTCTGTGGTGGAGTTTTTGGACAGCGTTGAGGTTTTTCTGTGATTTCTCCGCGCTCGAGCTTCGGATTGAGGCGTGCGAGTACTCGTTTCGCATCTACGCATCGCAAGGAACGTCATCGTAATTTTTCTGGAATTTTCTGAGGCTTTCCCGAAGGTAAAAATCCCACCTTTTCTAGGTGAAGTGCTACAGTTTTTGTGCTTGTGGAGTTTCGCGCTTACCGCGTTTCGTATTTTGTAACTTGGCCTACAGGACTCGGTTTGGGACGTGCAAGTACTCGTTTCGATCGGCTCGACGCGACGATCCCAGCGGTATTTTTTTCGGAATTTTCGGAGTCCATCCTACAGGTGAAAACTGAGCTTCTTCTGGACTGGTTTTGTGGACAGCATATAAGTTTGGAATTGTAGGTTTAATTGGGCACTATTATGGACATTTTTACAGTTATCGCGGCGGGCGACTTTCTTCTTGGGCGAGAGTGCATTCTGGACTTTGATTTAGTGCTCGAGGTGGGTGTTGTTGTGAAACTCTTACTTTTGACTACCCACTAGGCATATTGGAGTAATTCCTATGTTAAAAGGCTAATTGCACCCTACGGATAATAATTGCATGCTTGCTTGAGATCAAAGGACATTATGTTAAAACTTGCTTTTATGGGGGTTTTGGTTATTAGAAGTGGTAATATCATGCTAAAGGAAGGCCAATTAGTACCTTGTAAGTATTATGCATGTGGTATAGGCAGACATGGGTTATATTAGTACTTAATGTTCTTATGCATTTACTAATATCTTGGGATAGCATGCTCTAATAAATGTAAGAACATCGATACCTGTATTTCTTTTCTATCATCTTGGGACATTTGCATGCTTGTATGGTCATCTAGATAGGCCACCTTTTTCTGCTACACTATCATGCTTGAACTTGACTTAGGAGAAACCATATTTCCTGCTTTTCTCTTTTCATACTAGACTCATGGTATTTGTAGCTCGTGCGCGAGCAGGGGGTTTTGGGATAGTGTAGTCAGATTCTTGGGATCTGGGACAGGCTGGCTTGATAGCAGGGTATTGCGGCGACCGCGGACTTTGGGCGGTTGACCAGATGGTGACTTGTGCATCGGATTAGGGATGACAGGTCGGACTTGATTGGGGAATTTGTGGGGTATTGCGGCGACCGTGGACATTGGGCGGTCGACTGGGTATTTACGGTTGCATCAGATCGGGGGGATCGGGCTTTCTTTAGTGGATAGATTTTCCCACTTTGATCAGAGTCGTGATCCAGTCCTGCTATTTTATGATACTTGTTACTGAGATACTTTACTCGTGTGGGTCGCTCCCATCGAGTGCCACTCCGGAGTGTGCGACAGGAAGGCTTTGAGTCCTTGAGACTCCTTTTTGCATCGGTGTTATGCGTAGGCTGGCATACCCGATGCGGCAGGCAGAGCAGGCAGTACCAGTGTATACTGGTGGTTGGATTGGGTTTATTCAGGCAGGCATTTATATACTGATGCATACATTTAGCTATTCTTTTTGGCTCGGCATTTAGAGGCATACTAGTGGTAGCTTTTTCATCAGCAGTTATATTCCTAGCATACCACCTCTCTTTCCTTTTTGCCTCTGGTTGACCTAGTGGGCTTGTCATAGTTTGAGGCTTAACCCACTATGGGGAGGCTACTGTTTTTATAGTAGTTCTCACCCCCATTGTCCTTTTTCTTCTTGTTCTCCCCTGTTTTGCAGAGTCCTCTGCGGGAGTTGCTGGACCATCTTCGGCAGATCAAGGTAAGAGGATAGCGGACTAGATAGTCGTCTACCCCGTCTGCGAGCATAGCAGTATTATATCTAGTGGGTTTGTCAGAGTTTTATGCTCCTTTATTATATCTCTTATATCTGAGCAGGTTACCAGCGCTTCGTGTACACGAAAAATTCCGTGTGCACGACGGATCTGTGGACGGGCTCGGGTTCTGGTTTACACCCGGGGGCGTGACAGCATCAATCCACATAATCTAGACCATTTCTCATGCTTACATCTCAATCCTATAGGTTGTATATTATATCATGCATGCTCTCAATCTCATAGGGGAACACTACACCTATGTATGCTTTCAATGACCATCACATGGATATCTAAATCTTGTAAGTTCTCATTCACATAACATGAACAATTACCAAGCTTACAACTCAAACATATAGGGTGTACACTTAGTCATGTATTCTTACTAACAAAATAGAGTTAGAGAATCGTCCGCCGGTTTTGGAGACAAAAACAATCCACTTTGAAACATTCAATCCAAAGCCCGATCAAGCTGAAATCTGGCGTGAAGATACCTCGGCTCCTCAGAAAAATAATGGCATAGAAATCACCCTAATCCGACTCCCGGATTTGACGTAAATGACGAAATAACGAGCGCTGCGAGGTAATAGTCCAAGGTGATAAGGGAAGGAATTTTTAGAGCTTAATTTAAATGTAATTTCTCTTAAGTTCCAACATGAAAAATGCTATTTTATATCTTTTTAACACATCAATACAAAGAGATCCCCAAAAATCTTGATAATCTCGTAGCTACCACCATACAACAGCTCGTGGCTCAAAGGAACACGAAAACCTGCACCGCTAAAAATCTGCATTGAAGGGTCTGCAAGATGGCGACATTTACCTGACCAAACGAGCTCCGAATCCAGTAAGAAAGGAGGCGATGGATTTCTTGTCGAGCGTAGATGCGAATAAAGCTAAAGAACTCCTAAATCCAAGCTCGTATGAAAGAGAAAACTCAAAATTACTCAAGAGTGTCCAAGCACAAAATCTGTGCGGGATGGTTCCACAAAAATAAAAAATACTCCAAAAAATCCCAAGATCCATGAAAAAAATTGAATAACAAACTTGTAGATTTACCTCTCATGGAGATCCCTTCCATTTTTCAGCTCGAAATTCCAGGAGATGAGGTCTGGGGGAATTTTGCACCAAAATGCGACGGTAAAGCTTCGAAACTGCACTAATGGTGTGCTACACTTGAGGAAGAAGATGGTCCCCCAAGCTCCCTTGTGGCCAACAATGGTGGAGGTGAAGTTGTAGAAGAGGGAGAGGTGTCCTGCTGTGAAAAATCCCAGGTGCAAAAAGCTTGAGAAGAGGGAGGAAGAGCTGCTACCAGGAGAACAAGAAGAAGAAAAAAAAGAAAGAAAAGAGAAAATTAGGGAGAGAGAGAGAGTGAGGGGGCACTGTGCCCCCGCACAGTGGTGGGCCGAGCCCAGCTCGGCCCAGCTTCGCGGCACCCGGGGGGCAGGCGGGCGCCCTCCAACAGGAGGGCGCCGCGTGGCGCTGTGCGAGGCCGCGCGTGGCCCAACGCGGGTGCGCCGCTTGGCCGGGCTGCGCCAACCCCGCGCTGACACGTTGCGACGCAAGATTTCGGCGCTCCCGGTGCACCGGAGAACCTGTAGACCCGCGCACAATGTAAAAATGCCCGGTCAGCCAAAAAAATCCGGAAACAACCATTTCTGACCGTTTTCGCGCGCTAAGTCCGTTTTTAGCATCCGTTTGATGCACAACGCACTCTAAACACCAATAATAGGTGTTTTCTGGCTGCCAGACGCGCGACCACGCCACACGGGTAACCGAGGCAACCGGGACACCACAGAAGCACTTTCAGAACAACTTCATTGTGGCACAGATTTTTGTTGATGACATAGTGTTTGGTGAGACAACAAACAAGGATGCTTCAAAATTTGCGAAAATAATAAAAAGCGAATTTGAGATGTCAATGATGTGTGAGCTTACGTATTTTCTTGGATTGCAGGTTAAACAATGCGATGATGAAATTCATTTGTGTCAATCCAAGTATGCAAAGGAGTTGGTTAAGAAATTCGGATTAGAAGATTCTAAAGACTATCCGACTCCTATGGGAACTAGTAATAAGGGATTAGGAAGTGAATCTTACGGAGAGAGTGTAGACGAGAAACTTTATAGAAGTATGATTGGAAGTTTACTCTACCTTACAGCTAGTCGCCCTGATATTTCCTTCAGTGTTCGAATTTGTGCGAGATATCAATCTGCACCGAAGGAAATTCACCTAAAAGCGGTGAAAAGGATCATCCGGTACGTCAAATGTACAATTAATTTTAGAATTTGGTATCCTATGGGCACATCTCTTGACATTATAGGATATTCTGATGCCGATTGGGCTGGATTAGTGGATAATCGGAAGAGCACGAGTGGTGCATGTTTTTATCTTGGCCATTGTCTTGTTGCATGGTATAGTAAAAAACATAACTGCATTACTCTATCTACTGCCGAGGCGGAATACATATATGCGGGAAGTTGTTCAACTCAATTGATTTGGATGAAAAGTGTATTGAGTGACTTTCGCATTTCTGCGACCTCGGTGACAATTTTATGTGACAACACTAGTGCCATCAATATTTCTAAAAATCCTGTGTTGCACTCGAGAACAAAACACATTGAACTAAGATATCATTTTCTAAGAGAGCTAGTTGAATCAGGTACTTTACAAATTTCTTATGTTTCAACTGATGATCAATTAGCCAATATTTAGACAAAACTTTTTGATCAAAAATATTTTATTCATTTGCGAAAAGCAATTAGTATGCTTTCTTTGAAATAACTGATTTTGAGCCATTGCTTAGATTAGGTTTTGTTTTTTGTTCTTCTTGCTTATATATCCAGTATAGAACATGTTAAGGATTTTGTTTTGGCGTATTTCGTGAAAGTGTTTAAGTCTTGAAGATTGAAGATGAAGAAGCTTGGATCATATACCTCAATCTCAAGAAAGAAGAATTCAAAAGGATCAGGTAAGTTTAACTAAACAATCTTGGTGATCCGAATACTTCTTATAATGTAGAAACACTTGGATGGGTTTTTAATCGCATAAAAATAAAAAACTGGACATGTTATATGTTCAGGATCCGGATCAAAGTACTACAGTCCGGACCCCGAACATAGGTTAGTTCATGCGCAAATCCAGTCCGGAACACATCTTGTTCAGTCCGGACCCTGAACGTGGATTTTGCAGAAACTACATGAATAGTCCAGACCGTGGGATTTCAGTCCGGACCCCGAACGTGGATTTTGCAGAAACTGCATGAACAGTCCGGACCGTGGGATTTCAGTCCGGAACCCGAACGTTGTCTTTCTGGCAAAACTCTGTTTAATGACGACAGTCCGGATCGCACTAATTCCAGTCCGGACTGTCGACCCGAAAATTTCCAGATAAGGTTAGTTTTTGATTCTTATCCTCTTCCAATGGTTTCTAACCTATAAGTAAACCCTAATTCCATCTTTTAGGGTAATCCACGATAAGTTTTATACTCCGGGAAATGACGGAAAAATATTAACGGAGAAAAACTTATAGATCCACATATAGAGAAGAAAGGAAATAACTAGATTTAATTCTATGTTTCTTCATCTATATTAATTAATTTGATTCTAGGTTTTCATACTCAGATTTTGAGTAGAATCAAATTAATGAATACTTAGATCGCATTTTCGATCTATCTTTGATCTAAGTATTCGGCGGATCATCACCACCAAACAAAACAACGATTTTCCCCAAAATCGGCGTGTGGATTCGCGTGGCCTTGTGGATTCAAGGTGCTACCGCTCTCGTGGATTCGGAGCGAGGTACGATTCGTGTGATCGAAGCGTACTACTTGGTGGATACCGTGGATTCGGTCAGACGTCGTGGATTCGACGTTGGACGCCGTGGATTCGGCGTTGGACGCACATCGTGGATTCGAGGCGCGTTGCGGAGCGAGCGGAGATGATCAACTCGGAGCGTATGGAAAAAGGTTGAGTCGTTTGTGAGTACGTTATATCACCTTTGTACGTGTTTAATCTTAGTTGATTTCACCGTGTTATCGGTCCCGTGGTTTTTTACTCCTGTGATGGAGTTTTCCACGTAAAATCTCTGCGTGTTATTTTATTTTTCCGCATTGGGTTTTTTTACGCAAAGATTTTTGAGTGTTTATCGTTTACACCTATTCACCCCCCTCTAGGTGTTTTTTCCCCTATTTAGATCCATATTAGATATAACCCGACAAGTGGTATCAGAGCGGGAATAGGGTTGTAAACAATGGTTGAAGGTGGAAACATCAACAGACCCCCGTTCTTCGATGGAACAAACTATGCCTACTGGAAAGTACGGATGAAAGCATTTTTGATTTCCATCGACGAACGGGTGTGGCAATCAATCGAGTTAGGATGGTCAAATCCAACTGAAGTTATTGTTGATGTTCACACCATCAAACCTAGGTCGAAATGGACCAAGGAAGAGATTGACTCATCTTCTTACAATGGCAAAGGAATTAACGCCTTATTTAATGCTTTGTCGCAAACTGAATTCTCTCGCGTCTCGGCATGTGAGACTGCGAAAGAAATCTGGGATGTTCTACAAGTTACACATGAGGGAACAAACCTTGTGAAGATTCAAAAGCTGCAAATGCTTACGAGCAAGTTTGACTCTATTTTCATGGCAGAAAATGAATCTTTCACAGATTACTATACGCGATTGCAAGACATCGTGAATACATGTGCTAACTTGGGAGAGAAAATTCCAGAATTTAAAGTTGTAAGAAAGATTTTAAGAACTCTTCCTGAAAGATTTTGTTCCATAGTTACGGCCATTGAAACTATTAAACACCCGGACGAAATCCGTGTAGAAGAATTAGTTGGTGCACTTCAAACATATGAAATGACATTTCCTACTAACTATTCTTCTGGAAAGGCATCCTCTTCTAAGTCTTCAGGTTTTGCATTGAAAACAACAAAAGAAAAAGACGCGGATTCATCCTCCTCAGACGACGACGAGAACCAATCTATAGAGGATTTCGAGAAGCAGCTTGCTCTCTTGACAAGAAAATTTCGCCGAAACTTTCGAAGGGGTAATTCAAGTAAAACTTCATCCTTCGTAAAGTCGAAGAAAGGCAAAGGTTCTTCAAGCTATAAGTCAAGAAAGCAAGAGAGTTTTTCAAAGGATAAGAAAAGCTCGGAGGGACAAGTCCAATGCTTCAAGTACCGAGGATACGACCATATCTCAACGGAGTGTCCCAATAATAATCCGTCGAAGAAGTAAGCGATGCAAGCCGTCACTTAGGATGACACCTCAATGTCAAATGAGTCATCTTCCAGTGATGAAGAAAACAACGCAACGGCGTTCGACGCGTCCACAACTTCACCCTTCGTATGCTTAATGGCAAGTACATCCGATTCCTTGTCCAACTCCTCCTAAGTTGAAAAGAATGCAACGGACAATGAATCAAGTAATTCCGAAGGTGAAGATTTTGTTTTTGCCAACCATAAACTTTTAAAGGATTCAAAGAAACTTGCAAAGCAAAACAAGGGTTTGAGAGGGAGATTGCAGGATCTCGAAGAAGAAGCAAAAAGGGCAACTTCTCTCTCAAACGCTCTTGAAGAGGAAAGGGATAACTTGATCAAAGTAAATGTTTCCCTTCAAGAGAAAAATGATCATTTCGAGAAGGAACACGTAAAACTGGTGGATAAAGCAAGTTACTTCTTGAAGCTCTACTCCGAGGCTCGTCAGGAAAAAATGGAAATGACGAAGACCATTTTCCAACTTAAAGATGATTTGAAGCGATTTTCTTCTGGAAGGAGCAAGTTGGATAAGATGCTTGGTTTTGGCGAAACAAACCGTATCGACCTTGGATACAATCGAACTGGAGACAGTCCTAGTTTGGTTGGGACAGTTTTTGTGCCCCAGTCGGTATCTCCTCCTCCGACGACGGAATTCACTACAATCAACGACAACAACCTTTGTCACGCCCCGGGTGTAAGCCAGAACCCGGGCCCGTCCACAGATCCGCCATGCACACAGAATTTCCCGTGTACACGAAGCGCTGGTAACCTGCTCAGATATAAAAGATATAATAAAGGAGCATAGAACAGAGCTAAAATAAAACTACTACATCTCAGACTATAGCTGGAAAGTAAAAGCATAGAAAAAAAACTCTCAAAATATACAAGTGTCTCACCCAGCTCACCAAATAAGTACAAACAGCTGGCAAGAGCCAGACCCAAAATAAACTACAACTGTCTGAGAAAAGAAAAGGGTACAACTGGCACACCGCTACGCTCGCAGTCGGGTAGATGAACTATCTAATCCGCTATCCGCATACCTCGATCTGCCCGAGGCGGCCCTGCAACTCCCGCAGAGACTCTGCAAAACAAAGGGGGAAAAGAAAAGAAAGACAATGGGGGGTGAGAACTACTATATAAAATAGTAGTCTCCCCTAGTGGGCAAAACCTCGAACCCTGACAGCCCACTAGGACTACTAGAGGCAAAAAGGGAAAAACAGTAGTAAGCTATAAAGGCTACTTATAAGGAAAACTATCACTACTATGCCTCTAAATGCAGTATCAAAAGAGATGACCATATGAATGCATCAGAAAACCGTGTCTGTCCAAATAACCCAATCTGATGTGCCACCAGTAGAACTGGCATTGGCTGCTCAGCGGAATCTGCACACAAGGCTCGAAACCGCGGGATCGGCCCGCACGGCTCGCATCCCAAAATAAGTATCAGGAGTAAAGTATCTCAGTAACAAGTATCTCAGTATAGCAGGACTTTGATCATGACTATGATCAAAGTGGGAAAATCCATCCACTAATGAAACCCCGATCCCCAATCTGGTGCAATAATACTCAATAAGTGGGAAACTCCATCCACTAGAGAAATCTGATACCCAATCTGATGCATAAGTAAAACATCCGGTCAACCGCCCAATGTCCGCGGTCGCCACAACAACCCACAAGTCCAAATCTGATAAAGTAATCAATATCTGGCTAACCGCCCAATGTCCGCGGTTGCCACAATGCCCCACAGTCCATAATCGAGTCCAACCTGACCCCGACTCGATGACCTCGACAACACTATCCCATACCCCTGCTCTAACTCGAGCAATATGCAACTGAATAGAAAGGAGAACGACTAAACATGGTTTCTCCTAAGTCATGTCCCAATATGTTGTGTAGCAGAAAAAGGTGGCCTAGCTAGATGACTATACAAGCATGCAAAGTCCTTTACTTGATAAAGCAATTACAAGTATTCTAACTTTTACAAAACTAAGTGCATGGAACCTCCAATGTACATGATGCATAATACATGATACATGATACAATCTTGATACATGATCGACTAACAATAAGCTCTTCAAGATGCGAGCACTAACCACATGCTTTTAACAAGAATAATGAATTTTCCTAACACCTTGCTTTTCAAGATACAATAACTTTCAATAAGTTGTTGCAAAGATAGGAACTCACTAACAAATAATCTTTCCAAAATATGAACTCTAACCACATGCCCAAACCTTCCGTTATACATACAACCTGATACGGATTTAGCATGATTCCAAGTGTTTAAACTACACATCTAAAGCAAGAAAACACAACTTACTAACATTTAGTTCTCTAACCATGCAAGTAGTAACAATGAATCCGTGATCTCATACAAGCATGCTAGGTCCATTTCACAATTCTAACTAGCAACATGATCAAGCAACACTCTAATATGCCTAGTGGGAAATCAAAAGTAGGAGGTTTACAACAACACCCACCTCGAGCGCTAAATCCTGGTCCCAAAAGTGATGTCCATGCTCGGTCCAAACAACCTCCACAAAACTGTACAACATTCCCCAAAAGAACAAACAACATTTAATCACACAATACATCCCAAAATCTGTCGCAAATTACAGCAGTCCACGATTTGCCTGTTTTCACCTGTGAAAAACGCCCGGAAAAATCCAAGATATATACTGTCACGATCCTCGCGATGAACCCGTCGAAATGAGTACCTGCAAACTCAAATCCGAGTTTCCTACGCTGAGATATAAATCCGGCAAGGGAAACACCCCAAACAAAACTGTACAAAATTTCAGTGTCCACGAACTCAGGGAGAAGAGGATTTTCACCATCGAAAAATATTCAGAAAATTCCCAGAAAATTCGAGCGCGTTCCTTGCGAAATGTAGATGAAAAATGCCTTCTGAATCGCCTCGATCCGACGTCTTTGCGAAAAGATACAGCTAGAACACCGCAGTGCTATCCAAAAATCCGCGAAGAAAAAGGGGTCAAATGGAAGCTCGGGAAACTCCAAGGTCAGCACGGAAATCGAGGAATCTCAAAACACAGAAGTTGGAGTCCTACCTGTCGTGAGTCCAATGGCGCAAGAATCGTCAGAAAAGGAAGTCGGGGTGAGCCGGAGGAGCCCAAACACTGAGAAGGGACGAAGCGGGTCGCCGGAGAACAAGTGTCGCGCCGCGCCATAAAATCGCGAACCTCGGGATGTGTGCCTCCAAAAATCCTCAAAGTCCTCCAATGGATAGTGCACTGGGGGGGGGGAAGAACTTCCCTGAAGAGCTCTCAGTAAAAAGGAGTCCAAAAGGCCGAAAAAGAAACCAAAGAAGCCTATTTATAGGCTCAGCCCATCACTGTGTTGGGCCGGATTCGGGCGCGGATTTTCGGGCGCCCGAATCCGCCAACATGGGTTGCACGCTGCCCGTCCGACGCACCCGAAATCCAGAGGTGATGCCACGTGTACACATAACACGGGACAGCCATGCAAGTGGCCCCGTCGCGCGCCACGCGTCCCCCCCGCGGTCAGTGGGGTAGGTGCGGCCCGCCACTTGCATCGCGACGCGTGGCGCACTCTTGTACGGCCAGCCTCTCGCGTCGCGACGCGTGGCGCACTCGAGTGCGGCCGACTGCCGCGTCAGGCGCCTCTGCGCGCTCCATCCCGAGGCGGGCTTCCACGCCTTTCGCTGCGCCGCGCTAGCTGAGCCCACCTATAGGAAGCTGCCACGCGTCCCATACACCGGGTCCACGCACCCACTTTTGGGTTCCGTGGACCGCGCCGTGTGCGCCCACCAACCAGGGCGCGACACGTGGTTCCCGCTCAGAACCCTGCGCCACCGCTCAAACCGTGCACCGCTGCTCAAATTCCCGTGGACCGCGCACCGAGAGCCAGCCTATCCCCACCTGCCACGTGTCCTGCGCCGGGCTCATGCACCCCGCCGCGCCGCTCTGTGGACCGAACGCCGCGAACCGGCCAATGACAGGCCGCCACGTGGCAGCCGACGGTCCACAGTCACCTCCCATGCACCAAAAAACCCCGAAAACTTCCGTAAGCCCGTTTTTGGTCATTCGGACTCCGAAATTAACAAGCAAATAGCCGTTTTCAAGCGTTTTTCTGCGCTGAATCCAAATCCAACCTCTGTTTGGCCCAAAACCTTTTCTAAAATTCGGCAAATGCAGCCGAAGGCCAATATGACAATAAATACCTCAATGGGTCCATCTGTGCTATCCCTTCGATACACTATGGATCAGACACACCATCAACAGGTGTTTTACACATTGGATTCACGGGAAATATAGCATGGGAACCTTGACCATTACATCCTCCCCCACTAAAAGGAGTTTCGTCCACGAAACTAAGAAAACAACACAGACGTACCTCAATCAGAAACCTCGAACAGAAAAGGGTAGATAGCACTCATCACCGTCTCCAGCTCCCAAGTAGCCTCACGCTCCTCGTGATTGCTCCACAAGATCTTCACAAACGGGATGGTCCGACTGCGTAGTTCTCTCACCTCTCGATCCATAACTCGCAGTGGCCGCCCAACAAAGCTCAAGTCCTCGCTGATCTCCAACGGTGTGAGGTCGATGGCGTGCGATGGATCAAACACATAACTACTCAAAGTGGACACCCGAAACACATCGTGAACGCCAGCAAGTCTGTAGGCAACTGGCCCTAAATGCTCCAATACCCTGAAGGGGCCAATAAAACGGGAGCTAAACTTCCCACAAATGCCGAATCTCATGACTCCCTTGGACGGCGAGACCTTTAGAAAAAAATAAGATCTCCCACTTGAAACTCTAGGTCTCGTCGCCGCACATCGGTATAACTCCTCCGCTTGCTCTGAGCGGTCTGAAGATGCCGCCTGATCACTCTGTCTGTGACACCCCCGGAATTTGGATTAGTTCTCTATATAAATGATATAATAGGACTAAATCTCTAACCCAGCTATAGCATTTTGGATGGTAGCAAGATCCAAGAGGAACATGAGAGTTAAGCGTGCTAGAGCTAGAGTAGTTCTAGGATGGGTGACCCCCTGGGAAGTGGGGCGTCACAGTTGGTATCAGAGCCATTCACCAGCCGAAAATGTGAGATGAGTCTCGGCTGAGCCAGGGTTATATAGCGGGTAGAGCGAGGCTCCCCGGCTAATGACCGTTGTAGGTGGAGTGCAGCTCCCTACAAGGTCGGCTAAGGCTAGCGAGACGAGTCTCACATCGCCTGGTGCTTGTGAGTGTGCTTGAGCCTGACGTGGACGTCAGGGCTTAAAGGGGGGAAGAATGTGACACCCCCGGAATTTGGATTAGTCCTCTATATAAATGATATAATAGGACTAAATCTCTAACCCAGCTATAGCATTTTGGATGGTAGCAAGATCCAAGAGGAACATGAGAGTTAAGCGTGCTAGAGCTAGAGTAGTTCTAGGATGGGTGACCTCCTGGGAAGTGGGGCGTTACACTGTCCTTTTCCTCTGCCTCTCGCAGTAACTCTGGCCCCAATGTCCGCTTCTCATACACATCGCTCCAATAAAGCGGTGATCGACACCTGCGTCCAAATAATGCTTCAAACGGAGCCCTCTGGATGCTCGCCAGAAAGCTATTATTATTCGCAAACTCAACCAGAGATAGGTGTCGAATCCATTCACCACCAAAATCCAATATGCAAGCTCTGAGCATGTCCTCGGGGATTTGTATGGTGCGCTCCGACTGCCCATCCGTCAGTGGGTGGAAAGCTGTACTGAATCTAAGCTGCGTGCCCAAGGCGTCATGTAAGCTCCTCCATCAACGGGACGCACATCTCGAATCTCGATCTGATACAATAGAGGCGGGCACTCCATGTCACCTCACCACCTCACGCAGTGGCGCCTGGTCGATAATCATCAGCGATAAGCTTTGCACTGCTATCCTACACAGGGCATCAGCACCCACATTGTCCTTGCCAAGATGGTAAAGTATGTCCACATCGTAGTCCTTTAACAATTCTAACCATCTACGCTGCCTCAAGTTGAGCTCCTTCAGTGTAAACAGGTACATCAAGCTCTGGTGGCCAGTATAAATCTCGCAGTATTCCCATACAGGTAGTAGCGCCACAACTCAGTGCGAAAATCACAACAACAAGCTCCAAGTCATGGGTAGGGTAATTCTTTTCATAATCCTTCAGTTGCCGAGAAGCATAAGCGATTACCCTTCCCTCCTGCATCAGCGCACAACCAAGTCCACTGTGCGATGCATCACTGTAAATCACGTATCCTTTCCCCATAACAGGGAGGGAAAGGATAGGAGCCCACATCAATCTACTCTTCAAATCCTCGAAGCTCATCTGGCAATCCTCACTCCAGATAAACTTAACTTCTTTACGCGTCAGACGAGTGAGGGGTGTGGAAAGTTTCGCAAAACCTTCCACAAGCCGACGGTAATAACCGGCCAAGCCCATAAAACTGCGGACCTCTGTTACCGTCGTCGATCGGGGCCAATCCTTAACTGCCTCAATCTTCGCCGGGTCCAATGCCACTCCTGCGGCTGAAATCATATGACCCTAAAAGACAACTTCCCGAAGCCAAAACCCGCACTTTTAAACTTGGCATGCAGCTTCTTCTCTCGCAGAAGCTGCAGCACTATCCTCAAGTGCTCCTCACGCTCCACATCGCTCCGGGAATAAATCAGGATATCATCTTTGCATACTACATCAACCCATTCTAGGTAAGGTCAAAATATCCTGCTCACCAAATCCATAAAAGCGGCAGGGGCATTAGTCAATCCAAAAAGGCATGACGGTAAACTTGTAATGCCCGTACCGTGACCTGTATGCCGTCTTCGGAATATCCTCGGCCTTCACTTTCTGCTGGTGGTAACCTGATTGTAGATCAATCCTCGAGAAGACACAAGCCCCTTGCAGCTGATCAACTAAGACATCAATGCGCGGCAAAAGGGTAATTGTTCTTGATGGTCACTATATTCAACTCTCGGTAATCCACACAAAGCCGAAGTGAACCATCATTCTTTTCACAAATAGCACCGGCGCTCCCCAAGACAATACACTCGGTCTTACAAAGCCTTTATCCATTAAATCCTGGAGTTGCGCCATTAACTCACGCAGCCCAGCCGGTGCTATTCGATAAGGAGCCTTAGAGATTGACGCAGCTCCTGGAACTACGTCAATCAAAACTCGATCTCCCTATCCGGCGGCATACAAACCAACTCCGGGGGAAAACATCCGGGAACTCGTGGACAATAGGGATATCCGCGAGTTCCGATGCCGCCGTAGGCTCGTCCACCACACTAGCCAAAAAGGCTATGCATCCGCTGCGCATCATCCGCCTCGCTCGGGAAGTCGAAACCACTGAGGTAAAAGAAACATTCTGACACCCTCTATACACAAACACCTCCTAGCCTGGCTCGCTAAAGGTAACAGTCCTCGCGGCATCATCTAAAATCGCAAAGTATCGAGCCAGCCAATCCAACCCAAGAACCACATCAAAGTCCCTCAGCTGTCTCAAGACCAACAGGTCCACTAACATAATCCAGAACTTGATCTGCATCGGGCAGGACCAACAACACTCCTCCATGTGCAAAATGATCGGTGAAACTAAACCTCTCGTGCACGCGGTAAAAGCCCTACCTCTAACCCATATGATGATGCAACTGATCTACTAAAGAAAGAATGCGATGCTTGTATAACAAATAAGATATGCATCCAAATGCCAGAAATAAATCATACCTGCCACCACACAGTCAGTCGTAGCAGAATCCCCCGCCTGCGCTAAGCCGCCCTGATCACTCAACATCGGCTGACTCTCTCCAGTAGGGTGTGGAGGCGAAACTCGGTCTGCCCGAAGACCTGTCGATGAAGCTCCCGGTCGTAGCTGGGAAGTGGCGGGAACAGATGCCGAAGTCGGTGCCGCTGATGTCGCAAAAGGGCATGAAACTCGTAAGTGCCCGGCCTGACCACAGCCAAAACAACGCCCCCACCTCTGATCACAAGTGCCGGGAAAGTGTTGATCCCCATAGAAGATACAACTGCCAGGGACCCGTAACTGCCGCGGCTGATGCTGCCGTCTCTGAAGTCGTGATCGCGACCTCTGTTGGGATGCGGTAGGGGCCAATGCTGAAGGAGGTGCTACTAATGTCCGTAAGGGGCACGTAGATCGGATGTGGTTTGGCTGCCCACATCGGAAGCATCGACCCTCCCTCAAGCCACAGGTATCAGATGGATGCTGCTCCCTACAGAAAACACACCGGGCCAACGCCCGAGACTGTCGAGACTGCTGATGCGGTGGCCTCTGAGTCCTACCAGGTCCTCGTCAATCAAGACGCCCACGGCCAGGAGGCTGGGGCCGCGGGGGTCGTGATGGTCTCCCTGAACTGGCCTGTCCATCATCATCTGGGGCTGGGCGTTTCCTGTCTGGACGTTGCTCTGAAGCCCCGGCCCCCTCGCCAACCACCAAGTCACCCCTCTGTGCCAGTAACTGCTCCAGGCGCTGCTCCCGACGAAAGCTCCTTGCCACTAACTGGGTCATCTGTCACGACCCGGGTGTAAACCAGAACCAGAATTCGACAACAGATCCGCCGTATATGTAGTATTTTCCACATATACGAAGCGATACAATAACTCAAGCAACTAGGTGTAGTGTACAAGAGAATATATAGCCACAAAAAGTGGCTCAGAGTGAGGAATGAACATAAACTACTGTATAAACAAACACCACCAGCAGACAAAACTACTAAATAACCACCACCAAACATGCCTCCACCACTAAGAATAAACTCCAATCAAGACTACAAAATCCAATCCATGATGAAAGATACAACAACTCAACTGAAATGAACTATAGACATACAACCACAAGGCTTTCCCAAACATAAACAACATAACACCAAACCCAACAACAAGGTACAACTCCACTATACTAATATAATCCCAAACATACTGCTCCACAATGTACAACCCCAAGAATATCACATATACAAGTCTCAAAATAACAATACTACTACAACAAATGACCAGTACACCACTCCAACCAACTCTCCAACAAATATAATAAGAGCAACTCCAAAACATCTCTAACAACAACACCAAAAGAATACAACTCTGGGACTGACATAAATACATAAAGCTGGCTCCAGCCAGACGAAATATACAGTAGTCGGGGTACATAAAAAAAACTGAAAGAAATAAATAAACTATAGGGCGACCTCAATCAGAACCATCGGGGTGGAGTTCTATCTAGTCCGCGACTCCCTTGCCACGCTCTGCCTGTATCGCTGCTCCAGAAGAGATCACTGGGGAGCAACAACGGGTGTGTAGAACACCGGGATTTGGATGACGCACCGACCTTGCAGGATGGTGTGGTGCGGAGGAATTTGCCTTGGATGTGTCCCACTTGTGTTTTCAGAGGAGTTCGGGTTGATTTGGATTCCCGTGGAAGCCTCTGCTTGTTTCGGGCTTTGTACGCGTTAGGTGACTGGTACGGGAAGCGCCGACACCGCTGTGGGTTGCAGAAAAATTGGGAAACACTTGGAGCAGGTGTACTTTTGATTTACAGCGAGGTTCGGGAGGTTCCGGACTGACGCGGAAGACCCGGAGGCAAAAAGTGAGTCGGAACTGGCAATTTTGGAGCCGGTATTTGATTTGAGCACCCCGACTCAACGGTCGAGCTTTTTGAGGAGAAAAAGCTGTGGACACGCGTACTTTTGATTTACAGCGAGGTTCGGGAGGTACCGGACTGACGCGGAAGACCCGGAGGCAAAAAGTGAGTCGGAACTGGCAATTTTGGAGCCGGTATTTGATTTGAGCACCCCGACTCAACGGTTGAGCTTTTTGAAGAGAAAAAGCTGTGAGCGCGTGTACTTTGGAATTACAGCGGAGCTCGGGAGGTTCCGGGCAGCGGCGGAGGGCCCGAGGGCAAAAAGTGAGTTGGAGTTGGGTTTTTGGAATTAAGTTAATTAAGTTAATTAATTTTATTTAAAGCTTTTGCTTTATAAAACCACTCCCCTCCACCTCTGTAGCAAAAAAGGAAAAAAAGAGAAAGAAAGAAAGAAAAGGGAAATGAGAAAAGAGAGGAGAAGAAGAAGAAGAAGCAGAGGAAGGCTTTGGAAGAAGCAACTCTTGGGCGTTTTCTTCTCCGAGCGTGGACATGGAGCCGAGCGAGGACCGGCGTGCCGCGAAGAGGTTGGATTTATTTTATTTTATTCTTTTCTCTCTTTTCTTCTCCCCGTGGGCGGAGCCTTGCGGACTTGTCGTCCGGGTTGTGACGAGGCTGCGCGAGTCGCGCGCGCGCGTTTTCGGCGGCGCGTGAATGGGGGGCGGCGGCCGTGCGCGGGGCGCTTGCGCGCTGCGCGCCGGGCTGCCTTGGGGCTGCGCGGCCCTGCAGGCCGCGCGCTGGGCGCGCGGCACTGCAGGGGTGCCGCGCGGGCAGCCCCTGTGCCGCGCGGCCTGGCAGGCCGCGCGGGGCGCGCGACCCTGCAGGGGTGCCGCGCGGGCAGCCCCTGTGCCGCGCGGCCTTGCAGGCCGCGGGGGGCGCGCGGCACTGCAAGGTGCCGCGCGGGCGGCCTTGGGGCCGCGCGGCCCTGCAGGCCGCGCGCGGGGCGCGCGGAACTGCAGGGGTGCCGCGCGGGCATCCCCTGTGCCGCGCGGGCCTGCGGGCCGCGCCCGTGGGCGCGCGGCCCTGCAGGGGCCCCGCGCGGGCGGCCCTGTGCCGCGCGGGCCTGCGGGCCGCGCCCGTGGGCGCGCGGCCCTGCAGGGGCCCCGCGCGGGCGGCCCTGTGCCGTGCGGGCCTGCGGGCCGCGCCCGTGGGCGCGCGGCCCTGCAGGGGCCCCGCGCGGGCGGCCCTGTGCCGCGCGGGCCTGCGGGCCGCGCCCGTGGGCGCGCGGCCCTGCAGGGGCCCCGCGCGGGCGGCCCTGCAGGCCGCGCCCTTGGGCGCGCGGCGCTGCAGGGGCCCCGCGCGGGCGGCCTTGTGCCGCGCGGGCCTGCAGGCCGCGCCCGTGGGCGCGCGGCCCTGCAGGGGCCCCGCGCGGGCGGCCCTGTGCCGCGCGGGCCTGCGGGCCGCGCCCGTGGGCGCGCGGCCCTGCAGGGGCCCCGCGCGGGCGGCCTTGTGCCGCGCGGGCCTGCAGGCCGCGCCCGTGGGCGCGCGGCCCTGCAGGGGCCCCGCGCGGGCGGCCCAGTGCCGCGCGGGCCTGCAGGCCGCGCCCGTGGGCGCGCGGCGCTGCAGGGGACCCGCGCGGGCGGCCTTGTGCCGCGCGGGCCTACAGGCCGCGCCCGTGGGCGCGCGGCCCTGCAGGGGCCCCGCACGGGCGGCCCTGTGCCGCGCGGGCCTGCAGGCCGCGCCCTTGGGCGCGCGGGCTGCAGGGGCCCCGCGCGGGCGGCCTTGTGCCGCGCGGGCCTGCATGCCGCGCCCGTGGGCGCGCGGCCCTGCAGGGGCCCCGCGCGGGCGGCCTTGTGCCGCACGGGCTTGCTGGGCGCCGCGCGGGCGGCTGGGCCAGCGCCGCGCGGCTGGGTTTTGGGGGCCGTGCAGCTGCGCCGCATTGGCCGCGCAGGCTGCGACTCGGCAACGCGCCGCGGCGTGTGTGCGCGATGGTTTTCCCGCGCGACGCGCGGCATTTCTCGTCGCCGGATGGGTTTCTTTCGCCTTTGTGAGCGCGGTTTTACCCGCATGTTTTCTGATCCCGGTCCCTCTTCTTATCTCGCAGTTGTGGCATAGTGTTAGCTTCTCACGTGGCCGGTGGCGCGTGTTTTGCCGCGTGGAGCTGCGGGATCGCATCGCGACCTCCGTTTGGCGCACGGTTTTCGCGGATGGATCGCAGGTGGGTTGGTTTCTCCCAATGAACTACGGATTGCCCTTTATGCTTCCGAATGCAAAGGTATCGTATCCTTACTATCAGGTAATTGCGGAACAGTCGTGTAAGTCGAGGGTTGTCGTTTCCGACTTGGACACGAGTGTTAGTAGCATTGTTAGAGTATACGAGAGATCACTGGCTGAGTTACCAGATGAGTAGATACCACTGACAGAGTTACCATATGGGTATAAATCACTGGCTGAGTTACCAGATGAGTAGATACCACTGGCAGAGTTACCAGATGGGTATAAATCACTGGCTGAGTTACCAGATGAGTAGATACCACTGGCAGAGTTACCAGATGGGTATAAATCACTGGCTGAGTTACCAGATGAGTAGATACCACTGGCAGAGTTACCATATGGGTATAAATCACTGGCTGAGTTACCAGATGAGTAGATACCACTGGCAGAGTTACCAGATGGGTATAAATCACTGGCTGAGTTACCAGATGAGTAGTTACCACTGGCAGAGTTACCAGATGGGTATTAATCACTGGCTGAGTTACCAGATAGGTAAGTATCACTGGCCGAGTTACCAGAGAGATAGTTATGCCCTGGCCGAGTCACCAGGTGGTTACTAGAAGGGATTGAGGTGGCCTTCTAGTGTCTTGTAGAGTTCTAGCAGTCCCAGTGCGGGGGCGGAAACTATGGGCGCCTAAGCCTACAGCCCGTTCTTGTTTGATAAGGGCTGTAGGGGGCACAGACGTTCGTAGTTTCCAAGCCTCCCGTGAGAGAGACTGAGAACTTACTTCCAGCATTGCATTGAGACATGTAGCGATAGATTCATTTCCAGCTATCTATCTATCTATCTATCTATCTATCTGTGCTTTTGTCTCCAGCAGACTGAGTGGGTGTACCGTGGGTTTTAGCTTTGGTGCCCACTGAGATCTGACTGTTGCAGTAGATCTCACACCCGCTGTGATGACAGGTGTTCCTGAGGCGACCGATCCAGTTTTGGCTCATTCGGAGCTTTCTGACCGAGGTATGCGCGTGGCTGGCTAGCTCCTACCCGAGTCGGTGGTGTCGGTGTAGTGTCTCTTGTACCTTTTTAGTTTCCACTTTTGTACTTATGTTGTGGGTGCTAGTGGACTGGTGTACTTGGACTTTTCACCGCTTAGTGTTTCAGCTTCCTTTCAGCTCTGATACTTGTTAGCTATAGATCTCTTTTGCAGGTTTGACGCTTCGTCTGTACGGCAGTTTCCGTACAGACGGCGGATCTGTTGGCGAGCCCGGGTCGCAGTTCGACCCCGGGGCGTGACAGGGTGTGAGAACTACTAACAGCAGTCCTCAGTGGGTAAATATCGAACCTCCGACCTACCCACCGAGTCTACCATAAGGGCAAAGTAGGTGATAGTAAGAAGAATAACAATAATAGCTGAAAAGAAAACTACTCTACTATGCCCAAAACCAACTGAATAATGTCAAGAGTATGCATGAATGAATGTATCACGACCCTCGTGTACCAATAATGTCTCCAACTGTATGATCTCAAATAGACACATGCATACCTCATAGAAACAACTACTGAGCTATATAATATCAACAGATATGTGATCTCAAATGTATAACTACATATGTATGCATCACGAAAGGTAACTGTCAATGTATAACCCAATCAGATGGTCCTGGATAGGGCCAGACTTGCCTATATAAATCAATCTCAACAACCGGTACACCAACCCGGTATAGAGCTCAATCTCACGAACTCAGTATCTCCACTGTCCAAATGACCGGAACCCAACACGGTCTGACCGGCACCCAACACGGTCTAAAGCCTACTCCGGAGTGGCACTCGTGGGGAGCGACCCACTCGAGTCAATAAGTAACCCATGTCCAACAGCTCTGTCAAGTATCTCAGTCAATCAGGCAAAAGTCGACACTATGCTCAAAGTGGAGACTCACTCAATCCATAATGCAAAACCCAGCCCCAACTGATGCATAACACTAATCGGTCCAACCGCCCACAGTTCGCGGTTGCCGAAATAATAACCCGAGTCGATAATCTGGTGCTATCCCACCCGACTCAACAATATAGCAATACTATTCCCATCCCCGCTCTCTAACCCGAGCAATAATAGCATAAGAGGAAAGAAAAGGGTTTTCTCCTAAGTTTGATTCCAACATGAATAGTATAGCATGAATAAAAGAGATATGGCCTATCTATATGTCTAGATATCAAGGAATAGTTCTCACACATGATCAATATAGTTTTCAACAAGAAACTTAAATATAAGTATGATTAAACCCATATAGATAGTAAGCATCACACAAGGTTGCACTTTTGGTTGAGTCGACTTGTAGGCCGCAATTTCGATGTGCTCAACAACCCACCTGCTAGCTCAGTAAACTGGAATTTAGTTGCAAAGTCTTTCAGCGACCAAGGTATGTTGTTCGATGCTTCTCCAACAACTCGTAGTATGCCTTGAGCTTCCTGTTGGAAAGAATTACTATAAAGACATTACAACTTGCCCGGGTTCCATAGACTTGCATCAATAGAGAAAACTCATGATCTAATATATATATCTAGTAACTCTATTACCTCAGCCCCACATTTGTTTCCTTAGGTTTCCAATTAATGTCAAATTACCAAAGAGTTTACAACAGCTAAACTCACTCTTTTCATAAGTCCAAGAAAAGAACACCTTACTACCCCCAATTTTCGATGTGGAAATATAAGCTGAGGTTCAACTTGCAATAACTTCCAATGGAAACACCTTTACATGTTGAACCCAAAAGTAAACTTGTTCATCTTGCACCTAAGATTATACCCATCCCTTAAAATTAACCACCTCAAGTACACATAACCACGAAACCATATAAAACCCTCAATTTACCACCTAAGCCATTACCAACATGCATGCAGATTTTCAGCAACAATGTACTGCAAATAGGACTAAAGATGTCATATCAATTCTTATCAAAATTTTGAGAGTAAGGTATAAAATTGTTCCTCTTGAAGTCTAGAAGATAACTCAACTTGAAATTCATCATTTCATAAAGAGGAGAAGAAGATATCTCAATATTACTACATGCTGTCCAAAACTACACTCTGCACATAGAAGCTCAAAGATGGTAAAATTTACCTTGATAGAAGCAAGAATCCCCCTTCCTTTTCAACATGAAAAATGTAGGTCTCTGAGTCTTGGTGAAATCCATACAAAAATGAGCCCAAAAATCCACTCCCTCAGTCCTAGGGAGCAAAAACACTGAACATTGCTCAAAACCACATCTAGAATCTCAGCTGTGCACAAAAGTCTCAGAAATGGCTCAATTTACCTATTTTAGGTTCCAAATTTGAAGTTCCAAAAATACAAAAATTCATTATCTTTAAGTCCTGGAAATTTCCCAATAAAAACCAATTTAAAATTCCATTTGTACATCCCAGGGGAGTAAAAACACTAACATCTGCTCAGAATCCTCCACAGAAAACAAGTGTCTCAAAGATTGCTATATTTACCTAGTTTAGAGCACCAATTAGGTCCCATCATCTATACAAAAGTTGTAGATCTTGAAGTTGTGAAGGGAACCCCGCAAGAATCACCCTGAAATTCCACTTCTACAGTTCTGGAGATCTCCGGGAAGAAAATGCGACGAAATGGTCAACTCCAATAGTGAACTTCAAGTTTCCATTCATGGAGTTCTTGGGTGAAGAAGATGATGGAAAACCCCTTAATTTACTTCACAACAGAGTGGAGATAGGCTAGGAATGTAAAAGAACCAATTTGCTATCCAATGGTGCAATTTATAGCCTCAAAATCCCCTTAAAATGCACCAAAGGTCCATCCAAACACACACACATCCAAACACACACACACACACACTCCACACTTCCCTTGCACCGAATCTCGCGCTAGGAGGGTCGGACCATGCGTCCGACCGGGCGCCCACGCTGCGACACGCCCGCAAGGACCCGTCCGCAGCGCGTGCCACGTGCGCGCAGCGCTGGCGCGCTGCGGCCTCCGGTGCACGCGCGGTGCACCGGTCGCCCCAGCCTGCGCCGCGAGCCCGGTCTAGCGCCGCGTGCTCCCCCGCGGCGCACCGCGATGGCGCATGCCCGTGCGCCCGCCTGCCGTGGACCCGGTGCGCGCGCCGCCCCCTGCACCAGCGCTGCACCTGCCGGTGTACAAGCCCGTACGCCGACCCCCGTGAGCCCGGTTCATAGCTACAGTATGCACCCAAACTCTATTTTAACTCAAAAATATCCAGAAATAGTGTATTTCGCACAGTTTTTCGCCCTGAGTCCATTTTTCTCGTCCATTTGGCGAATCGAGGGTCCCGACATTCCAAAAAAGTATACTCAAAGCTCTCCAAACCATAACTGTACAACCACCGCACTTCAGTACTGTTACGGATTTTGAGTTGGCGTAGTTTCGTGAAAGTTTCAAGTCTTGAAGATTGAAGGTGAAGAAAGTTGGATCATTTAACTCAATCTCAAGAAAGAAGAATTCAAAAGGATCAGGTATGTTTAACTAAATATTTTTGGTGACCCGAATACTTCTTGTAGTGTAGAAACACTTGGAAGAATTTTTTATTGCATAAAAATCAAAAACTGGACATAGGACATGTTCAGGATCCGGATCAGATTGTTCAATCCGGATCCCGAAGGTGGTTCGTTCATACACCAGTTCAATCCGGATCGTAGCTTCTCTTGATTCGGATCCCGAACATTGGGTTTACCATTTTTCTTGAACGATCCGGATCAGGCTTCGCAATCCGGATCCCGAACGTTGATGTTTGGTGAACTGTATGAACGATCCGGATCAAGCACTTCGATCCGGATCCCGAACCTTCGTTTTTCTGGAATTGCCTGACTCGTTACGACGATCCGGATCTCAGCTAATCCGATCCGGATCGCCGTCCGTAAAATTTCCAGAAATGGTAGGTTTTTGATTCTTATCTCCTTCCTAGGGTTTCTAACCTATAAATAGACCCTATGACTCTTTTTCTAGGGTTAATCCAAATAACGATATAGAGCCGTCATATTCTTATATCATCTTATACGGCCCTAGATCCACATATAGAGAAGAAAGGAAATCATTAGAGAATACTCTATGTTTCTTCATCTATATTGATTAGTTTGATTCTAGGTTTTCATACTCACATCCTGAGTTGAATCAAACTAATGAATACTTAGATGGTATTTCCGATCTATCTTTGATCTAAGTATTCGGCGGATCATCACCACCCTAAAAACAACGATTTCCCCAAAATCAGCGCGTGGATTCGCGTGTCCTTGTGGATTCAAGGTTCGACCGCTCTCGTGGATTCGGAGCGAGGCACGTTCGTGGATTCGAAGGGTGCTATTGGGTGAAGACCGTGGATTCGGTCGGACGTCGTGGATTCGACGTTGGACGCCGTGGATTCGGCGTTGGGCGCAGATCGTGGATTCGAGAAGCGTCGTGGAGCGAGCGGAGAAGATCCTCTAGGAGCGTATGGAAAAGGTTGAGTCGTAAGTGTGTACGGTAAATCACCTTGTACGTGTTTTAATTCTAGTGGATTTCTGCCGTGTTATCGGTCCCGTGGTTTTTTACTCCGGTTTGGAGTTTTTCCACGTAAAAATCTTGCGTAGTATTTTTATTTCCGCATTGGGTTTTTATCGCAACGATTTTTGAGTGTTTATACATTTATACCTATTCACCCCCCTCTAGGTGTTTTTTCCCCTATTTAGATCTATATTTCACATAACCCAACAAGTGGTATCAGAGAGGGAATAGGGTTGTAAACAATGGTTGAATGTGGAAACATCAATCGACCCCCTTTCTTTGATGGAACAAATTATGCGTACTGGAAACTACGGTTGAAAGCCTTTTTAATTTCCATCGACGAAAGGGTGTGGCAATCAATTGAATTAGGATGGTCTAATCCAACTGAAATTATCTCTGATGTTCACACCTTAAAACCTAGGTCGAAATGGACCAAGGAAGAGTTAGATTCTTCTTCTTACAATGGCAAGGGAATTAATGCTATTTTTAATGCCTTATCTCAAACTGAATTCTCTCGCGTCTCGGCATGTGAGACTGCGAAAGAAATCTGGGATGTTCTTCAGGTTACACATGAGGGAACTAACCTCGTGAAGATTCAGAAACTGCAAATACTTACGAGCAAGTTTGACTCTATCTTAATGGCAGAAAATGAATCTTTCACGGACTACTATATACGATTGCAAGACATCGTAAACTCATGTGCTAATCTGGGAGAGAAGATTCCAGAATTTAAGGTTGTAAGAAAGATCTTAAGAACTCTTCCTGAACGATTTCGCCCAAAGGTTACAGCCATTGAAACTATCAAACACCCGGACGAAATTCGTGTAGAAGAATTAGTTGGTACATTACAAACTTATGAAATGACATTTACTACTAACAATTCTTCTGGAAAAGCATCCTCTTCTAAGTCTTCAGGTTATGCGTTGAAAACAACTAAGGAAGAAGACGCGGATACATCCTCCTCAGACGATGACGAGAACCTTTCTATGGAGGAATTTGAGAAGCAACTCGCTCTCTTGACAAGGAAGTTTCGCCGCAACTTCCGAAGGGGTAATTCAAGTAAATCTCCATCCTTCGGAAAGTCGAACAAAGGCAAGGGTACCTCAAGTTACAAGTCAAGAAAGCAAGAGAACTTCTCAAAGGATAAGAAAAGTTCAAAGGGACAACTACAATGCTTCAAATGTCGAGGCTACGGCCACATTGCAACGGAGTGTCCCAACAAGTATCCGGCAAAGAAGAAGGCGATGCAAGTCGTCACTTGGGATGACAACTCAACGTCAAATGAGTCGTCTTCGAGTGATGAAGAAAAGAGCACCACGGCATTCCACGCATCCACATCTTCACCCTTCATGTGCTTTATGGCAAGTACGTCCGAGTCATTGTCCAACTCCACTGTTGAAAAGATTGCAACGGACAACGAATCGGATAATTCGGAAGGTGAAGATTTTGCTCTAGCCTACCATAGACCTTTACGGGATTCAAAGAAACCGGCTAAGCAAAACAAGGGGTTGAGAAGGAGATTGCAGGATCTCGAAGAAGAAGTAAAAAGGGTAACTTCCCTCTCTCAACCGATCTTGAAGTGGAAAGGGATAATCTGATAAAAGCAAATGTTTCCCTTCAAGAGTCCAATGAGCAACTCGAGAAGAATTATATAGATATGGTAAACAAAGCAAATTACTTCTTGAAGCTCTACGGCGAGGCCCGACGGGAAAGATTGGAAATGACAGAGACCATTCTCCAACTTAAGGATGACTTACAGCAATTTTCTTCTGGAAGGAGTAAGTTGGATAAACTTCTTGGTCTTGGTCAAACAAACAAGTTCGGCCTCGGATACAATCGAACTGAAGACAATTTTGGTTCGGTTGGGACAGTCTTTGTGCCTCAGTCGGTATCTCCTCCTCCGACACCGGAATTCACGACAACCAACGACGACAAGCCTACTTCATCCTCTTCGGAATCATCAAGCACAAAGGTATGTTTTCGTTGTAATTTTGCAGGGCACATTGAAAGAAATTGCAAGATTGGAGCTCAAAGATCAAATCAACCACATCTTGCAACTGCTGCCAATAAGTTCACTCCCCGGAATTCAAAGAAGGATTTTTCTAAAGAAAAGGACATTGGTAGTACTTCAAACAAGACGATGACAAAAGAAAAAGATCAATCATACAAGACGTCTTCATCAAGGAAAACTTCTCAACCATTGCCAACATACTCCAAAACTCAAAAGGTTTGGGTATGCAAAGGTGAAACCCTTCCTTGTCTTTAATCGTTCTACGATTAAATGTTGTGTACTTTATGTAGACTATTTTTTTCTTTCTTTTGGCCGACCCGTCAACCATCTTTGGGAGGTAAATGGTATATTTTCTTATTGGTTGATGATTTCTCTAGATTTTCTTGGGTAACATTTTTAAAAGAGAAAGCTGATACGTTTGATTCTTTTCATGAGATTTGCCATCGTATTATGATTGAAAAGAATGAAAAGATCATTCGTGTTAGGAGTGATAGAGGTGGAGAATTCATAAATTCCAAATTCAATGATTTTTGCACTTCCAACGGCATAAAACATGAATTCTCAGCACCCTATACACCTCAGCAGAATGGTGTTGTTGAGCGCAAAAACAGGATTGTTCAAGAGATGGCGCGTGTGATGCTTCATAGCCGGAGTTTACCGCTACATTTTTGGGCTGAAGCTGTGAACACCGTTGTCTATGTCATTAATCGAGTGTATTTGCGCCCAGGAACTTTAAATACACCATATGAGCTGTGGTTTAGTAGAAAACCGGATATCAAATACTTTCGTATCTTCGGGAGTCGATGTTACATTTTACGTGACCGTGAAAATCTTGGAAAGTTTGACTCTCGAAGTGACGAAGGGATCTTTTTGGGTTATTCTACAAATAGCAGAGCATATCGAGTATTTAACATTGAATCTAAAACGATTGTAGAATCTATAAATGTTAAAGTAGATGAAGCTTTTCACTTTGCATCTGAAAAATCTACCCTCGATATCTCTCTGGATGATGATACTCCTGTAAGTGCATCTTCTCATGATAATACTTCCAATATTAATGATGCATCTAATGGCTCTTCAAGTTTATCTGATGTGCAGGAATCATCTCATATACCTCCGAGTACTCCGTTTCAACAAACGTTACGAATCTCCAAGGATCACCCTGAATCAAACATCATTGGAGATCCACAAGAAGGAGTTAGAACTCGGAGGCAGTTGGTTTGTGGATTCGCTTGCTACGTATCTTTAATCGAACCAAAGAACATAGATGAAGCTCTTCAGGATGACTACTGGATTAAAGCAATGCAGGAAGAGCTCCATCAATTTGAGCGAAACAAAGTCTGGGAATTAACGAAGCCTCCACAGCAACACAATGTGATAGGTACCAAATGGATTTTCAAGAATAAGAAAAATGAAGATGGTACTATCATCAGGAACAAGGCACGATTAGTTGCTCAAGGCTACTCTCAAGTAGAAGGTATAGACTTTGATTAAACTTTCGCCCCTGTAGCTAGACTCGAGTCCATTCGTATACTGTTTGCTATTGCTTGTCATTTTAAAATCAAATTATTTCAAATGGACGTTAAGAGCGCATTTATAAATGGGTTTTTAAATGAGGAAGTTTATGTAGCTCAACCGAAAGGTTTTGTAGACCATAAACAACCTAACCATGTTTTTCGTTTGAAAAAGGCTCTTTACGGTCTGAAACAAGCACCGCGAGCATGGTACGAAAGGTTGACAAAGCACCTTTTGGAGAAGGGCTATACTCGAGGGGGAGCTGACAGGACTCTCTTTGTGAAGCATTATCAAAATAACTTCATTGTTGCACAAATCTATGTCGATGACATCGTATTTGGCGCAACAAGAGATAATGATGCTTCTAAATTCGCGGAGACCATGGAAAGCGAATTTGAGATGTCCATGATGGGCGAATTGACTTATTTCCTTGGATTGCAAATTAAACAAAACGATGAAGGTATTCACTTGAGTCAATCCAAGTATGCTTTGGAGTTGGTCAAAAAGTTTGATCTTGAAAATTGTAAGGATTTTCCGACTCCAATGGGAACTAGCCACAAGGGACTTGGAAGTGAATCTCATAGTGAGAATGTAGACGAGAAACTGTATCGAAGTATGATTGGAAGTCTGCTTTATCTCACGGCTAGTCGCCCGGATATATCTTTTGGTGTTGGGATTTGCGCAAGATATCAATCTGCACCAAAGGACGTTCACCTGAAAGCGGTGAAAAGGATCATCCGTTACATCAAAGGATCAATTAATTTCGGAATTTGGTATCCTATGGGAACAAGTTTAGATATTGTTGGATACTCAGATGCCGATTGGGCAGGATCAGTGGATGATCGGAAAAGCACGAGTGGTGCATGCTTCTATCTTGGCCATTGCCTGGTTGCATGGCACAGTAAAAAGCAGAATTGCATAGCACTCTCGACTGCCGAAGCGGAATACATTTCTGCTGGAAGTTGCTCAACTCAACTCATTTGGATGAAAAGCGTATTGAGCGACTTCCGGATTTCAGCATCTTCGGTAACAATTCTTTGTGACAACACAAGTGCAATCAACATTTCTAAAAACCCTGTGTTGCACTCTAGAACAAAACATATTGAACTTAGATATCATTTTCTTAGAGAGCTAGTTGAATCAAATACTCTTCAACTTTCATATATTTCAACTGAGGATCAATTAGCTGACATTTTAACAAAACCTTTGGATCAAAAACGTTTTATTCATTTGCGAAAAGCAATTGGAATGCTTTCCTTGAAATAAACTTCGTTTTGAAATCTTTGCTTAGGATAGGTTTTGTTTTTTGTTTTGTTCTGTTCATTATCTATGTTTGTACATAGGACATTAATTGAGCATAGATCATAATTGACTTTAATTGCATCTTTTCGCACATTTAGAAATTTATTATGCTTTTGCCATCATAATATTTCACTGTTGCAATGATCATTTATATTAATTAAATCATCTTCTAAGTGATCAAAGTCAATTTCTCTCTCAATGATCTCTTGGTATAGTCATTATCTTATTTGACTGCTTAGTCGAGTATGAAATCGAGATCAATTTTTGGTTGAATACTTTATATCTTAAATAATTGATAGCCAATTGAGGGGGAGTCAAAGAAATGTAAAATGCTCAAAAGATGTGGAAAGAGTTACATCCCAATGAGGAGTGTGAAAACTACCACCACATGGAGGAAAGAGCTACCACCTCGGTCGTCCGAGTATTGTGTGCAGCTACCACATGTATACCAAGCATGGTCGTTCACCTTTTTGATTAAGTAAAATGCATGTTGAAATACTTGACTCCGTCAAATTTCAAGGTTGGTATAATGTTGGATTTTAAAGAAAGATGCTCAAAAAGCCACTCTCTTCAACAGATTGTCTAGATATATTATCTACCATATTTGGGATTTCAAACATCTATTGATCTTTGTATTTCATTTTCTTTACTGAATTGATGATTTGATAAAAGCATTACTCATAGGATCAAGTTAGATGTAATTGAAGGTGTTCAACTTAAAGGGATTTAATTTTTGTAAATTCTCGTTTCATTTTTGGATATTATTGATAGATTTGGTATAATCTATTTCTTGTTGTATGAAACGATGATTTTTGTTTAAAGTTGATACACAATTGTGCTTACATACTTTTTCTGGATTTTCTTGAATTTCTCTGAAATTTTCTAATGAAAAAGTTGCAGCCGATCCGGATTGGACCTGCCGATCCGAATCCCGAACGCAGACATTCTTCTGCGGGCAGACGATCCGGATTGGACCTGCCAATCTGGATCCCGAACACAGTTTTTCACTGCAGGTAGCCGATCCGGATCGCAATCATGAACTGATCCGGATCGCGGCTAGGGCTTTATAAAGAACAAAAGGGTTTTGATTTCTTTTACTCCAATCTTTTGTTCCAAAGTTTCCAGAGCTTCTCTCTCTAGATTTCACCCATCTTGGAAGCTTTCAAACTCAAGTTCTTCAACTCCAAGTAAGTTTTATTGATCAAAATCTCGGTTTTTCATAGTTTTTCTTATTCCTCCTCAAACGTGATGAATTTCTTGTATCAATTTCGTTTGTGGATGGTTTTTGATCAAATTTCTTTTGAAATAAGAACTCTGGGTAGATTAGTTTTGATTATATGCTAGGTATTCTCCTGATAAACGGATTTTTGGTCTTCGATTTCAAAGAATTCGGTTTTAGGGCATATAATGGGAATTTTCCAAAATCATGCAATTGATCTATTTTTAAAATTCCTTTTGCAAAACTAATTTGATTCTTAGTCTCTCTACACGATAATGATTGTTTGGGTACAATTTTTCAAACTTTTGAAAATTAACAATTTTTTCGTGTTCTTGAGTTGTTGCTCACAGGATTTCCTTTTTCACAAGAAATAGCAACAATGACGTTTTCATGGATCATCTTCCTGCTAGTTGCCATGGTACACACTCGGGCCACAAACAAATTAAAGAGAGCTAAGAAAACACAACAAAAAGGTGAGTTTCTTCTGATCAGTGACACAGAAGTGGAAGCAGACTGTCAAGAGGTAGATTGGACTGAATTGACAGATGATGATGACTCATTGCCTGAACAAAAGGCGTCTGATGGTTCAAAAGGAAAAGCGTCTGATGGATCAAAAGGAAAGCGACCCATGGACACAGGAAAAGCGCCTATGGCTACACCAACCATCTCTGTGAAAAGAAAACGAGTAACTAGACGTTTTAGACTCCGACGAGACGCTAACATTGACACGCCAACAGTTCCTGACTCTCCACCTCGTGAGGAACAAGTGTTCGTTAATGCGGATCGCCTAAGGGCATTTGAGAATCGTGAGTGCATTGGCGAGAGGCATGTTAATATTGAGTCTCTACGAGATCACTCCCCCGAGTTTGGTGTTCTGATTGAACAAGCAAACCTTATTCAAGTATGCCGATTCCCAGAAATGCTTGGATACTGTCTGCATCACGTGAGGACCTTCTATACAAATGCACGGCACCTTCGAGAAATTGAAAATGGTCCGATGGAGTTTTACACGAATATCCAAGGCACGAGGTTTAAAATCACTCCACAGTTAATTGCCGAGGTATTGGGAATGCAAGCCAGCAAGACAGGAGTTAATTACCTGAAGGGAAAGGTTTTGACAAACACGATGTGGCAAATGGTCATAAAGGGAATATGTTTGGAGGGAACTCAATCAACGGAGAAGTCTATCAAATCCAAAGAACTTCGTCTTGAGTACCGGTTTCTAAACTTCATCACTTGTTACAATATCCTTCCAAATATGCAGACGAAAGTCTTGAGATGGGATCGAATGTTGTTTTTGTATCTCTTAGGACATCCGTCAGAGGCAGTGGGATTAAATATCAACATTCCATACATTATTTGGAATAGAATGACGAGATATGTTGAGCATCCTCATCCCACTGAAAGGATCCCATTTCCATTGATTATAATAAGGATCTTAAAGAGATTTCAAGCTGATATTAGTTCAACAACTTATCATCACTGTTTGGGCATGATCGATGAATCTACCATTGTCAAGTCCCTTCACAAATTGCCCCATGTCACTCCAGTCCCTCCATGCAGAACGAAACCTAGTAGCGGCACTTCCGCATCACCATCACAACCAGCACCCACACCAGCGGATGAAGCATCAGTCTCATCCATCTACAAAGAACAACAACGATTATCTGTTGAGCAGGAACAGATTTCGAAGGCACAGACGAGAATTTCCAATGAGCTAGAGCTCATCACGGCAGCTCACATTACCATAACTAAGAAGGTCAATTCAATGAACAAGCTGGTGAAAAAGATGTTCTCTAAGATGGGCTGCACGAGCTCTGAAGACTCCGAATCTGATGACTGATTCCTTCCTTTTTATTCTTTTTCTTGTGCAGATTTTTAACTTTTTCTTGTGCAGGTTTTTCAGTTTTTAGGACTTACTCTTAGTTCTAGTTCTTATATTACGGAACATTTTCTATGAAATTTTTAACTCTCCTTCAATTTTTGTTAATTTTGGCTTTGTTTGTGACAAAAAGGGGGAGAGAGTTTAGAGAACTTGAACAATGATGATGTGAAAATTTTGTTTACATCAAGGTACAATGATGAACAATGATGACTGCATCAAGGTACAATGATGAACAATGCTGATGTGAAAATTTTGTATACATCAAGGTAAGTATCACTTCAACTTCAACTTTGGTTTTTATCTTGTGATTGGTTGCATGTCTCCACTAACTATTCGACTAACTATTTGGGCATGTAATATGACTAACAAGTTGATGTTGGATTAACACTTTGTGACATTTGGTTTTTGATTGCATAGAAGATATGTTGGTTTTTGACTATGATTCTCTTACATATCTGAATTCTCAAATGTCATGATGATCAGATAAACTCTATCTCTGTACTAGGTTCTGAATGCTAAATATTCTTGAGGTATCTAACGATCTCTTTTTGTCAAGAATGATTTCTTTGTGCAGAGAGTACAGATGTCTAAGTCTAGAGTCTGTTTTAGGAGTTTATCTCATGTTTTTAAATTTTTGGATCTCCATTGTAAATTTTTGTTGTATGGTGATAGCAACAAAAATATCTTTTTGAATTTTCTTTAGTGGATCTGTGTTTTGTCACGAAACCGCCAAAGGGGGAGATTGTTACGGATTTTGAGTTGGCGTAGTTTCGTGAAAGTTTCAAGTCTTGAAGATTGAAGGTGAAGAAAGTTGGATCATTTAACTCAATCTCAAGAAAGAAGAATTCAAAAGGATCAAGTATGTTTAACTAAATATTTTTGGTGATCCGAATACTTCTTGTAGTGTAGAAACACTTGGAAGAATTTTTCATTGCATAAAAATCAAAAACTGGACATAGGACATGTTCAGGATCCGGATCAGATTGTTCAATCCGGATCCCGAAGGTGGTTCGTTCATACACCAGTTCAATCCGGATCGTAGCTTCTCTTGATCCGGATCCCGAACATTGGGTTTACCATTTTTCTTGAACGATCCGGATCAGGCTTCACAATCCGGATCTCGAACGTTGATGTTTGGTGAACTGTATGAACGATCCGGATCAAGCACTTCGATCCGGATCCCGAACCTTCGTTTTTCTGGAATTGCCTGACTCGTTACGACGATCCGGATCTCAGCTAATCCGATCCGGATCGCCGTCCGTAAAATTTCCAGAAATGGTAGGTTTTTGATTCTTATCTCCTTCCTAGGGTTTCTAACCTATAAATAGACCCTATGACTCTTTTTCTAGGGTTAATCCAAATAACGATATAGAGCCGTCATATTCTTATATCATTTATACGGCCCTAGATCCACATATAGAGAAGAAAGGAAATCATTAGAGAATACTCTATGTTTCTTCATCTATATTGATTAGTTTGATTCTAGGTTTTCATACTCACATCCTGAGTTGAATCAAACTAATGAATACTTAGATGGTATTTCCGATCTATCTTTGATCTAAGTATTCGGCGGATCATCACCACCCTAAAAACAACGATTTCCCCAAAATCGGCGCGTGGATTTGCTTGTCCTTGTGGATTCAAGGTTCAACCGCTCTCGTGGATTCGGAGCGAGGCACGTTCGTGGATTCGAAGGGTGCTATTGGGTGAAGACCGTGGATTCGGTCGGACGTCGTGGATTCGACGTTGGACGCCGTGGATTCGGCGTTGGGCGCAGATCGTGGATTCGAGAAGCGTCGTGGAGCGAGCGGAGAAGATCCTCTAGGAGCGTATGGAAAAGGTTGAGTCGTAAGTGTGTATGGTAAATCACCTTGTACGTGTTTTAATTCTAGTGGATTTCTGCCGTGTTATCGGTCCCTTGGTTTTTTACTCCGATTTGGAGTTTTTCCACATAAAAATCTTGCGTAGTATTTTTATTTCCGCATTGGGTTTTTATCGCAACGATTTTTGAGTGTTTATACGTTTACACCTATTCACCCCCCTCTAGGTGTTTTTTCCCCTATTTAGATCTATATTTCACATAACCCAACAAGTACATCTACTTTATGCAGTTTTTCGCACTGGATCTGAGTTTCGCGTCCTTTTCGCGCACCGACAACTCTAACACACCCAAAATGTGCCGACGAGCTACCAATCCACTAGTAACCCAACCCACAAAGATTTCGGTCTTCACATCATCAAAGGCCGCAGTTCTCCCAACTCGGCGGATACCGCCCGCTCAGACTCCTCGGAAGGTGTGGGGGTACCCCGGGTAGGTGAACGACGACGCGGAGACATCCTGCCACAGTAAACCAAAAATCAGCAACAAAACCCCACAAGACCCAATCTAGCGAAAGTCAAAGACATCCTCCTATTTCTGCAACTTAATGTTGTCTGCAGCCAACATAATTGTTCAACAGAAATAGGGTATGTCGATCCCTCTTCACTCACTGGAAGAGTCAATGACCAAAATCACTGACTTTCGCAAAATATCACGCCACTCACGCCCTATCATCCTAGGGTCTGTCAAAAGCCTAGGGTTTTCCTAAGTCCCAACTGACCTATCCCTAAGCTCTGATACCAAACTAATCTGTCACGCCCCAGGTGTAAACCAGAACCCGGGCCCGTCCACAGATCCGCCGAGCACACAGAATTTTCCGTGTACACGAAGCGCTGGTAACCTGCTCAGATATAAAAGATATAATAAAGGAGCATAGAACAGAGCTAAAATAAAACTACTACATCTTAGACTACAGTTGGAAAGTAAAAGCATAGAAAAAAAACTCTCAAAATATATAAGTGTCTCACCCTGCTCACCAAATAAGTACAAACAGCTGGCAAGAGCCAGACCCAAAATAAACTACAACTGTCTGAGAAAAGAAAAGGGTACAACTGGTACACCGCTACACTCGCAGTCGGGTAGATGAACTATCTAATCCGCTATCCGCTTACCTCGATCTGCCCGAGACGGCCCTGCAACTCCCGCAGAAGACTCTGCAAAACAAAGGGGGAAAAGAAAAGAAAGACAATGCGGGGTGAGAACTACTATATAAAACAGTAGTCTCCCCTAGTGGGCAAAACCTCGAACCCTGACGGCCCACTAGGACTACTAGAGTCAAAAAGGGAAAAACAGTAGTAAGCTACAAAGGCTACTGATAAGGAAACTATCACTACTATGCCTCTAAATGCAGTATCAAAAGAGATGACCGTATGAATGCATCAGAAAACCGTGTCTGTCCAAATAACCTAATCTGATGTGCCACCAGTAGAACTGGCATTGCCTGCTTAGCGGAATCTGCACACAAGGCTCGAAACCGCGGGATCGGCCCGCACGGCTCGCATCCCAAAATAAGTATCAGACCGGCACACAAGGCTGGGTCCGAAAAGCCTACCTCCGGAGTGGCACTCGAGGGGAGCAACCCACACGAGTAAAGTATCTCAGTAACAAGTATCTCAGTATAGCAGGACTTTGATCATGACTATGATCAAAGTGGGAAAATCCATCCACTAATGAAACCCCGATCCCCAATCTGGTGCAATAATACTCAATAAGTGGGAAACTCCATCCACTAGAGAAATCTGATACCCAATCTGATGCATAAGTAAAACATCCGGTCAACCGCCCAATGTCCGCGGTCGCCGCAACAACCCACAAGTCCAAATCTGATAAAGTAATCAATATCTGGTTAACCGCCCAATGTCCGCGGTTGCCACAATGCCCCACAGTCCATAATCGAGTCCAACCTGACCCCGACTCGATGACCTCGACTACACTATCCCATACCCCAGCTCTAACTCGAGCAATATGCAACTGAATAGAAAGGAGAACGACTAAACATGGTTTCTCCTAAGTCATGTCCCAATATGTTGTGTAGCAGAAAAAGGTGGCCTAGCTAGATGACCATACAAGCATGCAAAGTCCTCTACTTGATAAAGCAATTACAAGTATTCTAACTTTTACAAAACTAAGTGCATGGAACCTCCAATGTACATGATGCATAATACATGATACATGATACAATCTTGATACATGATCGACTAACAATAAGCTCTTCAAGATGCGAGCACTAACCACATGCTTTTCACAAGAATAATGAATTTCCCTAACACCTTGCTTTTCAAGATACAATCAGGTTCAATAAGTTGTTGCAAAGATAGGAACTCACTAACAAATAATCTTTCCAAAATATGAACTCTAACCACATGCCCAAACCTTCCGTTATACATACAACCTGATACGGATTTAGCATGATTCCAAGTGTTTAAACTACACATCTAAAGCAAGGAAACACAACTTACTAACATTTAGTTCTCTAACCATGCAAGTAGTAACAATGAATCCGTGATCTCATACAAGCATGCTAGGTCCATTTCACAATTCTAACTAGCAACATGATCAAGCAACACTCTAATATGCCTAGTGGGAAATCAAAAGTAGGAGGTTTACAACAACACCCACCTCGAGCGCTAAATCCTGGTCCCAAAAGTGATGTCCATGCTCGGTCCAAACAACCTCCACAAAACTGTACAACATTCCCCAAAAGAACAAACAACATTTAATCACACAATACATCCCAAAATCTGTCCCAAATTACAGCAGTCCACTATTTGCCTGTTTTCACCTGTGAAAAACGCCCGGAAAATTCCAAGATAAATACAGTCACGATCCTCGCGATGAACCCGTCGAAACGAGTACCTGCACACTCAAATCCGAGTTTCCTACGCTGAGATATAAATCCGGCAAGGGAAACACCCCAAACAAAACTATACAAAATTTCAGTGTCCACGTACTCAGGGAGAAGAGGATTTTCACCTTCGAAAAATATTCAGAAAATTCCCAAAAAATTCAAGGACGTTCCTTGCGAAATGTAGATGAAAAATGCCTTTTGGATCGCCTCGATCCGACGTCTGTGCGAAAAGATATAGCTAGAACACTGCAGTGCTGTCCAAAAATCCGCGAAGAAAAAGGGGTCAAATTGAAGCTCGGGAAACTCCAACGTCAACAAGGAAATCAAGGAATCTCAAAACAGAGAAGTTGGTGTCCTACCTGTCGAGAGTCCAATGGCGCAAGAATCGTCGGAAAAGGAAGTCGGGGTGAGCCGGAGGAGCCCAAACACTGAGAAGGGACGAAGCGGGTCGCCGGAGAACAAGTGTCGCGCCGCGCCGTAAAATCGCGAACCTCCGGATACGTGCCTCCAAAAATCTTCAAAGTCCTCCAATGGATAGTGCACTGGGGGGGGGGGGGGGGGGGGGGGAGAACTTCCCTGAAGAGCTCTAAGTGAAAAGGAGTCCAAAAGCCCGAAAAAGAAACCAAATAAGCCTATTTATAGGCTCAGCCCATCACTGTGTTGGGCCGGATTCGGGCGCGGATTTTCGGGCGTGGATTTTCGGGCGCCCGAATCCGCCAACATGGGTTGCACGCTGCCCGTCCGACGCGCCCGAAATCCAGAGGTGACGCCACGTGTGCACATAACACGGGACAGCCATGCAAGTGGCCCCGCCGCGCGCCACGCGTCCCCCCCCCGCGATCAGCGGGGTAGGTACGGCCCGCCACTCGCGTCGCGACGCGTGGCGCACTCTTGTACGGCCAGCCTCTCGCGTCGCGACGCGTGGCGCACTCGAGTGCGGCCGACCACCGCGTCAGGCGCCTCTGCGCGCTCCGTCCCGAGGCGGGCTTCCACGCCTTTCGCTGCGCCGCGCTAGCTAAGCCCACCTATAGGAAGCTGCCACGCGTCCTATACACCGGGTCCACGCACCCACTTTTGGGTTCCGTGGACCGCGCCGTGTGCGCCCACCAACCAGGGCGCGACACGTGGTTCCCGCTCAGAACCCTGCGCCACCGCTCAAACCGTGCACCGCTGCTCAAATTCCCGTGGACCGCGCACCGAGAGCCAGCCTATCCCCGCCTGCCACGTGTCCTGCGCCGGGTTCATGCACCCCGCCGCGCCGCTCCGTGGACCAAACGCCGCGAACCGGCCAATGACAGGCCGCCATGTGGCAGCCGGCGGTCCACAGTCACCTCCCATGCACCGAAAAACCCCAAAAACTTCCGGAAGCCCTTTTTGGTCATCCGGACTTCGAAATTAACAAGCAAATAGCCGTTTTCAAGCGTTTTTCCGCGCTGAATCCAAATCCAACCTCTGTTTGGCCCAAAACCTTTTCTAAAATTCGGCAAATGCAGCTGAAGGCCAATATGACAATAAATACCTCAATGGGTCCATCTGTGCTATCCCTTCGATACACTATGGATCAGACACACCATCAACAGGTGTTTTACACATTGGATTCACGGGAAATATAGCATGGGAACCTGGACCACTACAACCTTACCTCACCTACTTCGGGTTCGACAAGTTCAAAGGTATGTTTTCGTTGTGGTTTTGCAGGCTACATACGAAGAAATTGCAAGATTGGAGCAAAAAGATCACATCAAGCACCTCTTGCAACAACTACCAAAAAGGTGATTCCCCGGAAATCAAAGGAGAACCTTTCAAAGGAAAAGAGCCTTGGTAGTTTATCTAACAAGACGACGTCATCAAAGAAAAGCAATCAATCAAACAAGACGCTTTCACCGAGGAGAATAACTTCACATTCATTGCCAACGCAGTCCAAAAAGGTTTGGGTGCGCAAAGGTGAAATCTTCCCTTGTCTTGTCATTCATACTTCTTTGCATGCTTATGACAATTCGTCTTGGTATCTGGATAGCGGATGTTCCCGTCACATGACCGGTGACAAAAACAGTTTTCAAACTTTAGAGAAAGTCTCCGGAGGACTTGTAGTTTTCGGAGACGGTCGTTCTTCTAAAATTATTGGAAAGGGAACAATTGTTATTCCAGAAGGCCCGGTTTTGAACAATGTTTTATTTGTTGAAGGCCTAAAGACTAACCTCATTAGTATCAGTCAACTGTGTGACAATGGTTTTTCAGTTAATTTTTCTTCTGCAGAATGTATTGTAACTGATAAGGACAATGTATTCTTTTTGAAAGGGGTTATATCTGAAAATAATTGCTATATAGTTCAAAATAAAATTTCTGAAAAATGTAACCTAGTTTCTTTAGATAATGAAACTCTTTGGCATGAAAGACTAGGTCACATAAATTTTAAAGAACTAGCAAGGATTTCAAACAAAGACGTGGTTAAGGGGGTTCCTAAACTTTCTTTTAAAGAAAACATTGTGTGTGGAGGTTGTCTTAAGGGAAAACAATCAAGGGCTACTCACAAGAACTTGAACCACGTCGGTACCAATCGGCCCTTAGAATTACTGCAAATGGACTTAATGGGGCCGACTCGTCAACCATCCTTGGGAGGTAAATGGTATATTTTTCTTTTGCTTGATGATTTCTCTAGATATTCATGGGTAACATTTTTAAAAGAGAAAGCGGATACTTTTGACTCTTTTCATGAGGTTTGTCATCGTATTGTGATTGAGAGAAATGAAAAGATCGTTCGTGTTCGAAGTGATAGAGGTGGAGAATTCATTAATTCTAAATTCATTGATTTTTTCACTTCCAACGGCATAAAACATGAATTCTCAGCACCCTATACACCTCAGCAGAATGGTGTAGTCGAGCGCAAAAACAGGGTTGTTCAAGAGATGGCGCGTGTTATGATTCATAGCCGGAAACTCCCGTTACATTTTTGGGCTGAAGCTGTGAACACCGTCGTCTATGTAATTAATCGAGTGTATTTGCACCCGGGAACTTTAAATACACCATATGAGCTTTGGTTTTGTAGAAAACCGAATATCAAATATTTTCGTATCTTTGGGAGTCGTTGTTATATTTTGCGTGATCGCGAAAATCTTGGTAATTTCGACTCTCGAAGTGACGAAGGGATTTTCATGGGTTATTCTACAAACAGTAGAGCATATCGGGTATTTAACCTGGAATCTAAAACGATGGTAGAATCTATTAATGTTAAAGTAGATGAAGCTTTTCATTTTGCATCTGATAAATCTACCCCTGATATGTCTCTAGATGATGATACTCCTGTAAATGCATCTTCTCATAATAATTCTTTCGATAAAGTTGATGCATCTAATGGTTCTTCAAGTTTATCTAATATGCAGGAATCATCATATGTACCTCCGAGTACTCCGTTACCTCAAACGCTACGTATCTCCAAGGATCATCCAAAATCGAACATTATTGGAGACCCACAAGAAGGAGTCAGGACTCGGAGACAGTTGGTTTGTGGAGTCGCTTGTTACGTCTCCATGGTAGAACCAAAGAACGTCGATGAAGCTCTTCAGGATGACTACTGGATTGAAGCAATGCAGGATAAGCTCCATCAGTTCGAAAGAAACAAAGTCTTTAAACTAACGAAGCCACCGAAGCAACACAATGTGATTGGTACTAAATAGATTTTCAAGAATAAGAAAAACGAGGATGGTACCATTATCAGGAACAAAGCACACCTAGTTGCTCAGGGCTACTCACAAATTGAAGGTATAGACTTTGATGAGACGTTCGCCCCGGTTGCTCGACTCGAGTCGATTCGTATTTTGTTCGCGATTGCTTGTCATTTTAAAATCAAACTCTTTCAAATGGACGTTAAGAGCGCGTTTTTAAATGGGTTTTTGAACGAGGAAGTTTATGTGGCTCAACCGAAAGGTTTTGTAGACCATAAGCAACCTAACCATGTTTTTCGTTTGAAAAAGGCTCTTTACGGTCTAAAACAAGCACCGCGAGCGTGGTACGAAAGGTTGACAAAGCACCTTTTGGAAAAGGGCTACACTCGAGGGGGAGTAGATCGGACTCTCTTTGTGAAGCATTATCAGGATAACTTCATTGTCGCACAAATCTATGTCGATGACATTGTATTTGGTGCAACAAGGGACAATGATGCTTCTAAATTCGCAGAAACCATGGAAAGCGAATTTGAGATGTCTATGATGGGGGAACTAACATATTTTCTTGGATTGCAAGTGAAACAAAATGAAGAAGGCATCCATTTGTGCCAATCCAAGTATGCAAGGGAGTTGGTGAAGAAATTCGATTTAGAAAACTCTAAAAATTTTTCGACTCCAATGGGAACTAGCAATAAAGGATTAGGAAGTGAATCTCTTAGTGAAAGTGTAGACGAGAAGCTTTATCGCAGCATGATTGGAAGTCTACTCTACCTCACGGCTCGTCGCCCGGATATATCCTTTAGTGTTGGGATCTGCGCGAGATATCAATCAGCACCAAAGGAGGTTCACCTAAAAGCAGTGAAAAGGATCATCCGGTATGTCAAAGGAACACTGAATTTCAGAATTTGGTATCCTATGGGAACAACTCTTGACATAATAGGATATTCAGATGCCGTTTGGGCAGGATCAGTGGATGATCGGAAGAGTACGAGTGGTGCATGTTTTTATCTTGACCATTGTCTTGTTGCATGGCATAGTAAAAAGCAAAACTGCATTGCACTCTCGACTGCCGAAGGGGAATATATTTCAGCGGGTATTTGTTCAACTCAACTCATTTGGATGAAAAGCGTGTTGAGCGACTTCCGAATTTCAGCAACTTCGGTAACTATTCTTTGTGATAACACAAGTGCTATAAATATTTCTAAAAATCCTGTGTTGCACTCGAGAACAAAACACATTGAACTTAGATATCATTTTCTAAGAGAGCTAGTTGAATCAAATATTCTTTGAAATAACGGTTTTTGAATCAAAAACGGTTATTTCATTTACGTAAAGCAATTGGAATGCTTTCTTTGAAATAACGCTTTTTGAAATCATTGCTTAGGTTAGGTTTTGTTTTGTGTTTTTGTTCCTTATCTATGTTTGTACATAGAACATTAATTGAGCATATGTAATTGACTTTACTTGCATCCTTTCATATATTTAGAAACTTATTATGCTCTGGATATCAAATAATTCATTTGATGCAATGATCATTTATGTCAATTAAGTCATCTTTAATTGATCAAAGTCAATTTCTCTCTCATATGATCTCTTGGTACAGTTTTTATCATATTTGAAAATTGAGTTAAGTATGAAACTCGAGATCAATCTTTGGTTGAATACCTCATATCTTAGATAATTGATAGCCAATTGAGGGGGAGTTTATTAAAATGTTTATGCTCAAAAGATGTGGAAAGAGTTACATCCCAATGAGGAGTGTGAAAACTACCACCACATGGAGGAAAGAGCTACCACCTCGGTCGTCCGAGTACTGTGTGCAGCTACCACATGTATACCAAGCATGGTTTTTCAAGTTGATAAGATAAAATGCTTTTTGGAATACTTGACTTTGTCAAATTCCAAGGTTGGTACAAGGTGGGATTTTTATTGAAAGATGCTCAAAAAGCCACTCCTTACTATAAATTAATTAGATATATTATCTAACCTATTTGGGATTTCAAACATCTATCGATCTTGGTACTTCATTTTCTTTACCATATTAATGATTTCATAAACGGATTACTCATAAGATCATGATAGATGTCATTGAACTTGTTCAACTTTAAAGGATTTAATTTTTATAAATTTTCGTTTCATTACTTGAATATTGTTGATAGATTTAGCATAATCTATTTCTCTTGATATGAAATGATGACTTTTGTTTAAAGTTGACATGCAAAAGTGCTTACATACTTTTTATGGATTTTCTGGAATTTTTCTAAATTTTTCTGAAAAAAAAGTTGGAGTCGATCCGGACTGGAATATCCGTTCCGGATCCCGAACGCAGGAATTTTCTGCGGGTAGCCGATCCGGACTGGATTCTTGATTCGCTCCGGACCGCGGCTAGGGTTTTATAAGAAACAAAAGGGTTTTGATTTCTTTTTACAACAAACTTTTGTTTCCAAATCTCCAGAGTTTCTCTCACTAGAAAACAATCGATTTGGAGCCTTTCTAACTCGAGTTATTCGAATTCAAGTAAGTTTCTTTGATCAAAATTCGATTTTTTCACTGTTTTTACATTGTTGCTCAAAACGTGAATGAGAATTATGGGTGGAATTCAATTCTAGATGGTTTTTGGTCAAATTTCCTTTGAAATAAGAACTCTGAGTAGATTAGTTTTGTTTATATGATTGGTATTCTCTTGATTAACGGATTTTTAGGCTTCGATTTCTGAAAATTCGGTTTTAGGGCATATAATGAGAATTTTTGAAAATCATGGGATTGATCTATTTTTAAAATTCTTTTTGCAAAACTAAGTTGATTCCTAGTCTCTCTACACGATAATGATTGTTTAGGTATAATTTTTCAAATTTTTGAAAATAAACAATTTTTTCGTGTTCTTGAGTCTTTTCTCGGAGGTTTCTCACGTTCAATAGCAACAATGGTGTTCACTTGGATAATTGTTCTTCTGGTTGCTATGGTACACACAAGAGCAACGAACAAACCTAAGAGAGCTAAGAAAACTCGGGAGGATTCCGAGACAGAATCTGAGACGGAATCCATTGATTGGGATGAGCTTTTAGTAGAAGGCATTGCACCTACTGCCTCAAAGGGGAAAGCCCCTGCAGCTTCTTCAAAGGCAAAGACTCCGCCTACCGCTGCTGAGAAGGGGAAAGCCCCAATGGAATCAAGTCCAGCTAAGACAAGGAAAAAGAGCGTTGCGCGGAAAAGAGGGAGTGCTCAAGGTATATCTATTGAAGAGCCACTCGCAAGCAAGCCTCCTCCACAAGACTTTTTCAGTTCTGAGAGAATCAAGGATTTTGAGAATAGAGAATGCATTGGCGAAAGACATGTAAATGTCAAAGCTCTCAAGGAGCGCTTTGCACTTTTTGGGACTCTGTTTGATCAAATGGGACTTGCACCCATTTGCAATTTCCCGGACAATCTTGGATATTGTCTTCATCTTATCCGGATGTTCTATCAGAATTCGGCAAAGTTGGTTGATCTTGACGACGGACCAAGAGAATTTGTGACAATGGTTAGAAATGTTAAGATCAAGGTCACACCTCAGTTGATTGGTGAGGTGTTAGGAATGGAGGCCAGGGTTGACGGAACTCATTACCTAAAGGGTCATGTTTTCAGCAACACCACCTGGAGAGTGGTTGTTAATGGGATATGTCTCCCAGATACTCTGTCGACGGGGAACTCAATTATTTCTAAAGAACTTCGACCTGAGTACAGATTTATGAACTTTATAGTTTGCTACAACATTTTGCCAAACATGTAAACAAAAGTTCTGAGATTGGATAGGATGTTGTTTCTTTACCTTCTTGGAAACCCCACAGCAGCCATGGGATCTAATTTCAACATTCTCTATCTCATCAACAGTAAAAACAGCAGCAACAGCTTCAGCACCACCTGCACCAGCTTCAACTTCAGAGGATGATGCCTCTATTACCTCTATTTATAGGGAGCAACAACGACTTTCCTCAGAACAGGAACGAATGTCGAACGAGTTCGTTGCAATGAAAGCCGACATAGGAGATTTAAGGAAGGAACATACTTCTATGAACAAGCTACTGAAGAAGATTTTTCAAAAACTCGGCCGTACCAGTTCTGAAGATTCTGAATAATCTTTATTTTGTTGTTCTAATTTTTAATTTTCTGTTTTGCAGGTTTTAGTTTTAGTTCTTACATTTCCTTTTGTTTTTGAACTTGTTAACTCCCTTTATTTTGTAATTTTGGCTATTTTTGTGACAAAAATGGGGAGAGAGATATGAACAATGGTGAACAACAATGGTTTGACAAGTTTGTGAGAACTTTTGGATACTGAAACCTGGAAGGTAAGTATACAACAACTTTGAACTTTTGGATACTGAAACCTGGAAGGTAAGTATACAACAACTTTGGTTTTGTATTGTAAATAATTGCATGTCTCGACTAACTATTTGACTAACTATTTGGGCATGTACGTAATATTACTAACAAGTTGTTGTTGACTAACAAACTTATGACATTTGGTTTTTAATGCTTAGAAGATATGTTTATCTCTGATTGGTATCTTTATACATATCTGATTTTGTAAATGTCATGGTGAGTATAAACTCTATCTCTCTGTTTGGTTTTTGAATGCTACAATTCTTGAGGTATCTAACGATTTCTTTTGTCAAGAATTGTTTCTTTTGCAGAGAGTACAAACGTCTAAGTCTAGAGTTTGTTTTAGGAGTTTATCTCATGTATTTAGTTTATTTGGATCTCAAATGTAAATTTTTGTTGTATGGTGATAGCAACAAAAATGTCTTTTTGAATTTTCTTAAGTGGATTCATGTTTTGTCACGAAACCGCCAAAGGGGGAGATTGTTAAGGATTTTGTTTCGGCGTATTTCGCGAAAGTGTTTAAGTCTTGAAGATTGAAGATGAAGAAGCTTGGATCATATACCTCAATCTCAAGAAAGAAGAATTCAAAAGGATCAGGTAAGTTTAACTAAACAATCTTGGTGATCCGAATACTTCTTATAATGTAGAAACACTTGGATTGGTTTTTAATCGCATAAAAATCAAAAACTGGACATGTTATATGTTCAGGATCCGGATCAGAGTACTACAGTCCGAACCCCGAACATAGGTTAGTTCATGCGCAAATCCAGTCCGGAACACATCTTGTTCAGTCCGGACCCCGAACGTGAATTTTGCAGAAACTGCATGAACAGTCCGGACCGTGGGATTTCAGTCCGGACCCCGAACGTGGATTTTGCAGAAACTGCATGAACAGTCCGGACCATGGGATTTCAGTCCAAAACTCGAACGTTGTCTTTCTGGCAAAACTCTGTTTAATGACGACAGTCGGGATCGCACTAATTCCAGTCCGGATTGTCGACCCGAAAATTTCCAAATAAGGTTAGTTTTTGATTCTTATCCTCTTCCAATGGTTTCTAACCTATAAGTAAACCCTAATTCCATCTTTTAGGGTAATCCACGATAAGTTTTATACTCCGGGAAATGACGGAAAAATATTAACGGAGAAAAACTTATAGATCCACATATAGAGAAGAAAGGAAATAACTAGATTTAATTCTATGTTTCTTCATCTATATTAATTAATTTGATTCTAGGTTTTCATACTCAGATTTTGAGTAGAATCAAATTAATGAATACTTAGATGGCATTTCCGATCTATCTTTGATCTAAGTATTCGGCGGATCATCACCACCAAACAAAACAACGATTTTCCCCAAAATCGGCGTGTGGATTCGCGTGGCCTTGTGGATTCAAGGTGCTACCGCTCTCGTGGATTCGGAGCGAGGTACGATTCGTGTGATCGAAACGTACTACTTGGTGGAGACCGTGGATTCGTTCAGACGTCGTGGATTCGACGTTGGACGCCGTGGATTCGGCGTTGGACGCACATCGTGGATTCGAGGCGCGTTGCGGAGCGAGCGGAGAAGATCAACTCGGAGCGTATGGAAAAAGGTTGAGTCGTCTGTGAGTAAGTTATATCACCTTTGTACGTGTTTAATCTTAGTTGATTTCACCGTGTTATCGGTCCCGTGGTTTTTTACTCCTGTGATGGAGTTTTCCACGTAAAATCTCTCTGTGTTATTTTTATTTTCTGCATTGGGTTTTGTTACACAAAGATTTTTGAGTGTTTATCGTTTACACCTATTCACCGCCATCTAGGTGTTTTTTCCCCTATCTAGATCCATATTAGATATAACCCGACAGAACATTAACGGAGCATTAACAATATTGACTTTAATTGTATCCTTTCATATCTTGAGAAATTTATTATGATTTGGATATCATTATAATTCATTTGATGCAATGATCATTTATATCAATTATTTCATCTTTAATTGATCAAAGTCATTACCTCACTCAATGATCTCTTGGTATTGTTTTTATCTTATTTGATGATTGAAATAAGTATGAACACGAGATCAATTTTTGGTTGAATACTTAATATTTTACATAATTGATAGCCAATTGAGGGGGAGTTTCATTTTTAGTTTTTCATGCTCGAAAGATGTGAAAAGAGTTACATCCCTTGAGGAGTATGAAAGCTACCACCACATGGAGAAAAAGAGCTACCACCTCGGTCGTCCGAGCAATGTGTGCAGCTACCACATGTTTACCAAGCATGGTGTCACGATTTAGTTGATAAATGCTTTTTGGAATACTTGACTCGTTCAAATTCCAAGGTTGGTATAAGGTGGGATTAGATTGAAAGATGATCAAAGAGGCACTCCCTAAATATATTGACTAGATAACATAATCTAACTTATTAGGGATTTCAAACATCTATCGATCTTTGTGATTCATTTCCTTTGCTTAATTGATGATTTGATAAACTCATTGTGATGACCTGGATCTCTTCAGAGCTGTGGTAGAGTCATTGGTGACATCTGGGGAGGTTGTACTGTGTGTTGGAGGTGTTTGTGCACCAATTGGACACAAGTGGCGGACTTCGGGCTTAATGGATCACGTGGGTGATCAGTGGACTCCGTCGGATCTTTAGAAGTGGTTTCGCGCGAAGCGGATATTAAAAATGGACTCAGCGCAAAGTTTGGACCAAGGAACACCTTTTCGGATGCCTTCGGCAAATTTTGGGGTTGGAATTTGGCAAAATGGGCATCAAATTCGGATTCAGCGCGCGAAAACGGTCAAAATGGACTACCTACTTGATGTTTTCGACAACCGGTCACTGTTCATACCGAAACAGTGTTTCCGGCCGCCGGCGGGCAGCGGCGGCGGCGGCGGGCAGCGGCGGAGCACGGTGGACGGGCTCGGGCAGGCGGCGAAGCGGCCGCGGGCAGCGCGCGGGCGCGGGCAACGCGCGGGCAGGCGCTCGGGTGCGCGGCAGGCGCGCGGTCCACGGCCGGCGTGCACCAGAGGATGGGGACACGTGGCATCGCGTGGTTGGGTGGCGCTGTGGGCGTGGTTCACGGGTAACGCGGGGTGTGCGGTGGACCGGGCGGGGCCACGTTGCGACCGGTGGTTGGCCGGTTCACGTGTGCCCGGTCCACGGAGCTGGAGTGCCAGCCTCGGGATTCGCGCCTGGCAGGGGGCACAGGCGCACGTGGGCGCGTTGACGCGCGGTTCCCGCGCGTGGGCCGCCACGTGTCGACCTTCCGCGTGGGCCACGCGGCGGGGCGTGAGTGGGGGGTTCGGCTGTACGCTGTTGCGGGGGAGACGTGCAGGCCCGAGCGAGATTCGGGCCCGCACAGTGTTGGGCCGGGCCCAACACTGTAGCCGCCCGAAAACCCCCAGCGCCCGGAAAAAAGGACATTTTGGGTATTATTTGGATTGTTTCTTCCAGCATATATATAGGCCGAGTTCAGCTGCTGTTAGCTCTTTCCCTGTTCCTCCTTTCACAGTGCCACCTTCACGAGATTTCTTCATCTCACAGAGCCGGATCCATCTGCAGATTCCAGGATTTTTCTGCGACACGCATCCCGAGGTTACCATTTATACGGCGCGGCACGACGCTCGTTCGTTTGTGATCTTCTTCGTCGCATTTTGGTGCGAGGACTCCCCCGGCTTACTCTGACCTCCGATTGAGGCGATTCTTGCGCCGTTGGACTCACGACAGGTAAGGCTTTGATCTTCGTGTTTTGAGCTCCTCCTCATTTCGAGTTTATCTTGGAGTTCCCCGAGCTTCCATTTGACCCTTTTTCTTGGGCGGAGTTTTGGACAGCACTGTGGTATTTCGGCCATACCATTGCGCACAGGCATCGGATTGGGGTGATTCAAAAGGCATTTTGCATCTACACATCACTAGGAATATTCACAAATTTTCTTGGAATTTTCTAAATATTTTTCGAAGGTGAGAAATCTCTGTTTACAGGAATTAGTGCTACAGTTTTTTAGAGCAGTTTATTTCGGGGTGGTTCCCTTGTCGGATTTGTTTCTCAGTGTAGGAAACTCAGATTTGAGTGTGCAGGTACTCGTTTCGACGGGTTCGTCGCGAGGATCGTGAGAGTATTTTTCTTGGAATTTTCTGGGCAATTCTCGCAGGTAAAAATAGGGCATCTTTGGGACTGAATTCTGGACAGCATGTTTGCGGATACTTGTGTGCTTATTTGTGTGTATGTTTTGGGGTAATTGTGAACAGCGATCGCGGCGGTTTACCTGTTTGAGCATTTGGCGTGAAAAGGGGATATTGGACAGCGAGGAGGTTTTACAGCTGAGGATTGCGCGTGTCCAGGTGGGTGGTTGCTTTATCCCTCTTTTCTGACTTACCCACTAGGAGTATTAGAGAGATCCTTCTTGGACATCCATGATTGATAATTGTAATTAGGACTTGCATGCTTGTGGGAATCTGATAGTGGTTGGGACTTATAAATGATTGTATGGATTGCTATGTTAGCACTTAACCTTGCATGTGGAATGGAACACTTAATTGGGACTATATGATTTATCCTGTTAGTGGTATTACTTGAGGATAGATGACATGCATAGGTGGATGATTTAGGTGAGGGAAAATTGTGAATTTTAAACATGTGTGGTTGGACAACGATTTAGCATGATGGTTATATCCATGCGGAGCTATTGATTGATACACATGTGGAGCCATTATTTGTCACACTATCTTTTTCTTTCATGAGGACATATGCATGCTTGTATGGACATCTAGATAGGCCATCTTTTATCGCTACACTTTCATGCTGGAACTTGACTTAGGAGAAACCTTGTTTGCTTCTTTTCTCCTTTTCGTTAGTCAGGTGGTTCTTGTTGCTCGGGTTTGAGCAGGGGTTTGGGATAGTGTAGCCGGGGCCTGGATTGTGGATTATGGGTTTTGGCAGCGACCGCGGATATTGGGCGGTTGACCGGATGTCCGTTATAGGACATTGGTGATAGGGCATGATTATGGACTAGAGGGTTTTGTGGCTACCGTGGATAGTAGGCGGTTGACCAGATGTCGGATGTGGGACATGATTGTGATTGTGGGTTATTCCGGCGACCGCGGATATTGGGCGGTTGACCGGAGGTCGGTTGTGAGACTTGGTTGTTGATTGTGGGGTATTGCGGCAATCGCGGATATTGGGCGATTGACCGGATGGTTACGTTTGCATCTGGTTGGGAATCAGTTTTCTTTTAGTGGAGGGTTGTGTTCCACTGGGGCTTTATAGTTGTGATCCAATCCTGCTTTTGTTACTTATCTCACCGGCGCGGTTATTGCCCGGTGATGCTTAACGCATGTGGGTCGCTCCCCTCGAGATCCCCTCCGGGTGCCGGGGCCAGACAGTTATGGACAGTTTTGCTATCACATTGGCGCGGCTTATTTGCCCGATGATGAGGGCGGCAGCAGGAACTTTGCTATCACATCGGCACGGCTTACTTGCCCGATGATGAGGGCGGTACAGATTGGGTTCATCTGGGACGGTTGGTTATTGTTGCATACGGTTATTCCAGTCTTGGACTGTATTTTAGAGGCATAGTAGTGGTAGATTTTCCTTTTTCAGTGGTTTCATTTCTTACCATTCTTCTTTCCTTTTTGCCTCTGGTAGACCTAGTGGGTGTGTCAGAATTTGAGGTTTTACCCACTAGGGGAGGCTACTGGTTTACTAGTAGTTCTCACCCCCATTCTTCTTTCCTCTTTTTCTTCTCCCTTGTTTTTGCAGTGTCTTCTGCGGGTGCTGCTGGGCTTTCAGCGGCGGGTCGAGGAGAGAGGACGGCTGAGTAGATAGATCTCGAGGCAGGATGAGCGAGTTAGCTGGACTGTTGGTGTACCCAGGTTTCCTCAGACGGTTGTACTTTTACTTTTGGGACTGGCTTTTGCCAGCAGGTTGTATTTATTTTGGTGAGCTGGGAGAGACTGATGTATCATTTATACAGATGTATTGTATTTTATTTTCAGCTTCAGTCTGAGATGTATTAGATTTTAGTTCAGCTCTGTTTTTATTGCTCTTTTATTATTATCTCTTATATCTGAGCAGGTTTGGCGCTTCGTGTACACGGGAAATACCGTGTGCACGGCGGATCTGTAGACGGGCCCGGGTTCTGGTTTACACCCGGGGCGTGACAGATTAGGTGGTATCAGAGCTTAGGGATAGGTCATTTGGGACTTAGGAAACCCTAGGCTTTTCGGCAGACCCTAGGATGTTATTGCGTGAGAGACGCGACATTTTGCGAAAGTCGGTGATTTATTTGTTTGACTCTTCCTGTGAGTGAAGAGGGATCGACATATCCTATTTTGTGGGATAGTTATGTTGGCTGCAGAGTACATGAAGTTACAAAAATAGAGGGATGTCTTTGACTTTCGCTAGATTGGGTCGAGTGTTTGGGGTGTACTGATTTGCGGTTTTGTCGTGGTGAGCGGTGTCTCCCCGACGTTGGGCCCTGACCCGGGTGCACCTTGGTGCGGCAGTTGGGTCTGAGCTGGTTGTTTCGGGCCGGATACCCATATTGGAGTCTGAGAGCTCTGGACCCGAAGGGTAGGTGAGTTGGAGGCAGATCAGCGGAGCGGTGACACAGTTGTCGGATCAGCGCGGTGACACAGTTGTCGGATCAGCGCAGTGGCACAGTTGTCGGATCAGCGCAGTGGCATAGTTGTCGGACAAGTGACACAGTTGTCGGAGCAGCGCAGTGACACAGTTGTCGGAGCAGCGCAGTGACACAGTTGTCGGAGCAGCGCAGTGGCACAGTTGTCGGAGTAGCGAGTAGCCCCCTCCGTGCCGACGTTTAGTGTTGGGGCACCGAGGTAGGGTGGACAGTTGACAGCGGGTAAGCTGTGGGATTGCTTTGATCAAGTGAGCCAGTTTTGGTGGATGAGTCACCCCGATTTGTGGGATTGAGTATGGAGAGTGGCATTGTGGTTCCTTTGGATTGGGATCTACCGCCTGAGGGATGTAGAGTACCGGGATTTCAGATGGCGCACCGACCTCGCAAGATGGCGTGGTGCGGAGAAATCGCCTTGGGCGTGTTCCATATTTGTTTACAGTTGAGTTCGGGTTGATTCGGATCAACGCGGAAGCCCCAGCTTGAATCGGAGTTTTCTGGGCTTGTCCGCCATTAGAGGACTGGTTTCAGGGAAGCCTCGACTTCGTAGTGGAGTTCAGGAAATTGGAAAATGCTTGGAACAGGTATACTTTATCTTTACAGCGGAGTTTGGGAGGTTCCGGACTGACGCGGAGGACCCGAGGGCGAAAAGTGAGTTGGAACTGGCGATTTTGGAGCCGGTTTTTGGATTGAGCACACCGTCTCCACCGTTGAGCTTTTGAGGGGGAAAAACTGTGGACGTGTGTATTTTCATATTACAGCGGAGTTCGGGAGGTCTCAGGCCGGTGCGGAGACCCCGAAGGCAAAAAGTGACTTGGAGTTGGCTTATTTGGATTAATTAAATTATTTATTTAATTAGTGGCTTTGGTGGATTTGGTCTGTGATGCATTTGATTGAAAGAAAAGAAAAAAAAAAAATTAATTAAAGAAAGGAAGGTATTTGAAAGAGAGTGTGTTGGTGTATGGATGGAATTAGGTGTTGGTGTTGGTGTTGGAGTGTGTCTTGGCTTTCTTTTTGCTCCATGCACCATGCACCATGCACCAAGCACCTCAAATTAGCCACTTTAATTAGTGAATGCCATGTCATCATCTTCTCCAAATGTGAAACAGAGGAAAAATTATGTAACAGAGGAATTGGAAATTAGGGAAGAAGGAGAAGAAGAAGATGAATTAAAGGAAAGTAAAAGAGGGTTTTGATCGTCTCGACGGTGCGGATCTATTGCTAGTAGCCGCGTGGAGCCGAGCGGAGCACGTGCGCGCCGAGCCTCATGAAGGCATTTTGCAAATTTTTAGAGAGAGAGAGAGAGAGCTTGAATTGAGCTTGGAAATGGTGTTGAAGGTGTGTGTGAGTGTGTGTGTGGCTTTTGACGGTTTTGAGTGGGTTTTGGTGTTGGCGATGGTGGTGGTGGTCTTGGTCATGCTGTCCGGGGTGGTGAGTGGCGCGCTTGGGCGCCGCGCAGCATGCGGGCACGCGCAGGCGGGTGCGCACGCGCGTCGCGTGACAGGCGCATGGGCGCCGAACGACAACGGCTTGGGCGCCGCGCGTGCGGGGAGCTTGAGCGCGCACTGGCATTTTTGGCTTGGCGTTCCGGAGTGGGCCTTTCTGTACCGGTACCACATGGGGTGTACCGGTACCACATGTAGTGTACCGGTACCCCCATTGTGCAGGATGTTTTTTTGAGGATTTTAAGCTTGGGCACTTTGGTAATTTCACATTCCATCACATGTTGACCGGATTGACCCCCCTCCCTTCTATATATATGGGCACCATCTCCTCCTCCTCTACTCAGCAGAAATCAAAGAAAAGAAAAGAGAGAAATGAAATGAGAGGAAAGTAAGGAAAAAGAAAGAGAAGGAGAGGGTGGGAGAGGTTGCAGAGTGTGCTGTGGTCTGTTGCTTGGAACCGAACGGAGCCGCGCGCGCGTCGACTGTACATGAGGTAGGTTGGCAGATTTTTATAGTTTGATTTTTTAGACTCCGTTAGATGGATTTGATGATGGATTTATGATGCTTTGAGATTAATTGGATTTTTCCTTCCATCGTTTGCTTGATTGCTGCGAGTTTGGAGTTTCGTCGCGCAGAACCATGTCATGCGTGCGTGCGTGGGTATGGGTGTGCGCGTGCTGTGAGTTGACAGCGAGGAGCCGGAGCGCGCTGAATTTTTTTTGCGGACTCGAGAGGAATGATCGAGCTTCCGGGGGCTTTTCCCGAGGACCGCGGCAGCGCGAGCGCGTACGGCGCGATTTTTGGGCGTTCCGACAGTTTCTGATAGTGAGCGGTGCGGCGCTTCACCGACTTCAGCATTTGCCTGCGGAAAGCGTTCCAGCTGGGTTGGAAGTCTTCCAAACTTTATTAAATGTCCCCTAATGCTTCTGCATGAATATCCTGTATGTCTAGCATGTATTTTTATTATAATGAAAAATCTGATAGTTGCCTGGAATATTGTATAATGCTAACCTGTACCCCTAATTATTTTTAGTAGGTTCCTATTATCATTGGACACTAGCCTGTATATTTAGTTGGCATTCGGACTGCATCTGAACCGTCTTAAAAATCACCGAACTTGTTTTAATGGAAATTTGACCTTAAAAATATCCTTTTAAATTATTAGATTGCCCAGAAGGGTCGGACGGGTTCAGAGTGCATGTGCCCTCGTGCCTGGTGGCCGAGTGGAATTTTACTTGACTCCGTGGAGAGTTTCTAGTGTCTTGGGGGTTTCATGGGCTTTATCAGATTGAGTCGTGGAGGGTTCTATTGGTTCCGTGAGATGCCGCCCAGTGAGGGGCGATGCCGCCCAGTGAGTGGCGATGCCGCCCAGTGAGTGGCGATGGTTTGGCCTGTTGAGGCGGTTCCGTGAGATGCCGCCCAGTGAGAGGCGATGCCGCCTAGTGAGGGGCGATGCCGCCTAGTGAGGGGCGATGCCGCCCAGTGAGAGGCGATGCCGCCCAGTGAGTGGCGATGGTTTGGCCTGTTGAGGCGGTTCCGTGAGATGCCGCCCAGTGAGAGGCGATGCCGCCCAGTGAGTGACGATGGTTTGGCCTGTTGAGGCGGTTCCATGAGATGCCGCCCAGTGAGAGGCGATGCCGCCCAGTGAGTGGCGATGGTTTGGCCTGTTGAGGCGGTTCCGTGAGATGCCGCCCAGTGAGAGGCGATGCCGCCCAGTGAGTGGCGATGCCGCCCAGTGAGTGGCGAAGGTTTGGCCTGTGAGGTGGTTTTCACACGAGGGTTCTATTAGTTCCGTGATATGCCGCCAGTGAGTGGCGATGCCGCCCAGTGAGTGGCGAAGGTTTGATGGTTCTATTGGTTCGATTAGCATTCTCTTTGAGTATGATATTTGTGGCATATTAACTGTAGTTTCTTTTCAGCTTTCGTATTATCTATCTGCATACCTATTGTTTTGCGCAGCGGTAGACTTAGTGGGCCTACCGTGGATATTGGTGACGGTACCCACTGGGAACTACCTTCTGCAGTAGTTCTCACACCCGCTGTGGTGACAGGTTTCCTGAGGTTGCTGTTCCGGCTTGGTTCGCGCGGAGACAGCTGATCGAGGTGAGGACATGGCCGTGTAGCTCCTTACCCATTTTATTTGAGAGTCAGAGGTAGAGGTACCTTGTATCTTTTATGATTCCACTTTTGTACTGGACAGTCAGAGTGATTTGTGAGGATAGTTTTATTTTTCATAGCTGAGATACTATGCATTTGAGGATTTATTTATATTCAGATGTTCAGTGTTTGATTCTGTAGCTATTAGTTTTATTTCAGCTCTGATACATGTTTAGCTAAAGATCTCTTGTAGGGTAGACGCTTCGTCTGTGCGGCAGTTTCCGTACAGATGGCGGATCTGTTGGCGAGCCCGGGTCGCAGTTTCGACCCCGGGGCGTGGCAGGCGAGTTCTGATTGAGGCGCTTGGCGCCGGGTGATGGAGGACAGATCAGTCGGAGGAGGCATTCCCGATTCCTTCTTTTTCCAGGATAGTGGATTTTTGAGACTGTCGGAGCACATAGGTTACAGCGGTCGGTGTGGTGGTAGGTTTGAGTTGTTCTAGACTTTTGGGTTCGTATCTTCTTGATACGGGAGAATTCCCTTCTTGGTGGGTAGTGCTCTTGCTTCATTGCTTGGGTTAGGGGGCAGGATGGTCACCTTGCGCACGGGAGGCTTATTTTCCCGATCGCGCTTAGCATGTGGAGGAGAGTTGTTGGTCCTGCCCGGTGCACAGCTTGAGTCCTGGATTTTACCGGTAGACCTGATGGTCTTGGCTCAGCTGAGGGATGTTGTTTTGGTACTTGTTGGGCTGGCTGGTTCGGTTTCCTTTCGCGGCGGATGATTATGCCGTGAGGACTGTTTTCTTGGGGAGCCAGGCCCGGAGGTGTTGGTGTACTTGGGTTGCTTGAAGGTTATCTTCACCTCTATGGTTTTGACTTCGTGAGCGAGGCGGATGTGTCGCAGTGGATGAGTAGCCTTTTGGCTGGTATGGTTGAGGGACCTACGGCGGCGCTGGGACTCGGGGATACCCCCTTTGGTTGCGAGTTCCCGGCTGTTCTCCTATTGGAGTGGCCTTGCATGTCACTAGTTTGGGAGTTGAGGACACAACTCCAGGATTCGATGTTTTGGGAAGTTTGTCAGACCATGTGTGTCGCCTTTTGGGGCACCGGTGCTATTCGAGTTAGGGAAGGTTGGTTCACTTCAGCTTTGCGTGGATCCCCGGGAATTAGATGGAGTGGCCATCTGGAGCTAGCACCCTTGTCGAGCATGGAGGAGTTGATTTAACAGCTGTAAGGGTCCCGGGTCTTCCCAATGGTGGATTTGCAATCTGGTTTTTTCGACTGCATATGGCTGTGTGTTGATGCCGGAAAGTTGGGGAATTGCTTCTACACCCCGACAGTTTAAAGATTAGAGATCAGAGTCTACGTGATCAGTTGGGGGGGGGGGGGACTTATACTGGATACCTTGGGAGTACAGAGGTATTGGGATCAAGCTTTTGTGCCGATGGACTTGTGGTTGGATTATCGGGGCCCTGGGAGGAGCGGATGCTTGTACCGATGCAGACTACTTGGTAGCTCGAGCGGTTAGCCCAGCTGTACTTGGATGAGGTGGTGCGGTTTTTCTGGAATGCCGCCTCTATTTTGTTCTAGTTAGAGACCCGAGGGTTGTATCGCGTCTCTGGAGGAGGTATTAGACAGCCTTGGGAGCTTGAGTGGTGGATGATTGGATATTTACCCCCTCTATTTGGTTGAGATTCCAGATTGAGGAATAACTTTAGTTTCGAGGACGAAACTTTCTTTTAGTGGGGGAGGATGTGATGACCTGGATCTCTGCAGAGCTGTGGTAGAGTCATTGGTGACATCTGGGGAGCCTGTACTGTGTGTTGGAGGTGTTTGTTCACCAATTGGACACAAGTGGCGGACTTCGGGCTTAATGGATCACGTGGGTGATCAGTGGACTCCGTCGGATCTTTAGAAGTGGTTTCGCGCGAAGCGGATATTAAAAATGGACTCAGCGCGAAGTTTGGACCAAGGAACACCTTTCCGGATGCCTTTGGCAAATTTTGGGGTTGGAATTTGGCAAAATGGACATCAAATTCGAATTCAGCGCGCGAAAATGGTCAAAATGGACTACCTACTTGATGTTTTGGACAACCGGTCACTGTTCATACCGGAACAGTGTTTCCGGCCGCCGGCGGGCAGCGGCGGAGCACGGTGGACGGGCTCGGGCAGGCGGCAGAGCTGCCGCGGGCAGCGCGCGGGCGCGGGCAGCGCGCGCAGGCGCGCGGGTGCGCGGGCAGGCGCGCGGTCCACGGCCGGTGTGCACCAGAGGATGGGGACACGTGGCATCGCGTGGTTGGGTGGCGCCGTGGGCGCGGTTCACGGGTAACGCGGGGTGTGCGGTGGACCGGGCGGGGCCACGTGGCGACCGGTGGTTGGCCGGTCCACGTGTGCCCGGTCCACGGAGCTGGAGTGCCGGCCTCGGGATTCGCGCCTAGCAGGGGGCGCAGGCGGCGGGCGCAGGCGCACGTGGGCGCGTTGACCCGCGGTTCCCGCGCGTGGCCCGCCACGTGTCGACCTTCCGCGTGGGCCACGCGGCGGGGCGTGAGCGGGGGGTTCGGCTGTACGCTGTTGCGGGGGAGACGTGGAGGCCCGAGGGAGATTCGGGCCCGCACAGTGTTGGGCCGGGCCCAACACTGTAGCCGCCCGAAAACCCCCAGCGCCCGGAAAAAAGGACATTTTGGGTATTATTTGGATTGTTTCTTCCAGCATATATATAGGCCGAGTTCAGCTGCTGTTAGCTCTTTCCCTGTTCCTCCTTTCACAGTGCCACCTTCACGAGATTTCTTCATCTTCCAGAGCCGGATCCATCTGCATATTCCAGGATTTTTCTACGATACGCATCCCGAGGTTACCATTTTTACGGCGCGGCACGACGCTCGTTCGTTTGTGATCTTCTTCGTCACATTTTGGTGCGAGGACTCCCCCGGCTTACTCCGACCTCCGATTGAGGCGATTCTTGCGCCGTTGGACTCACAACAGGTAAGGCTTTGATCTTCGCGTTTTGAGCTCCTCCTTATTTCGAGTTTATCTTGGAGTTCCCCGAGCTGCCATTTGACCCTTTTTCTTGGGCAGAGTTTTGGACAGCACTGTGGTATTTCGTCCATATCTTTGCCCACAGGCATCGGATTGGGGTGATTCAGAAGGCATTTTGCATCTACACATCACGAGGAATATCCTCAAATTTTCTTGGAATTTTCTGAATATTTTTCTAAGGTGAGAAATCTCTGTTTATAGGAATTAGTGCTACAGTTTTTGAGAGCAGTTTATTTCGGGGTGGTTCCCTTGTCGGATTTGTTTCTCAGTGTAGGAAACTCGGATTTGAGCGTGCAGGTACTCGTTTCGACGGGTTCGTCGCGAGGATCGTGAGAGTATTTTTCTTGGAATTTTCTGGGCACTTCTCGCAGGTAAAAACATGGGATCTTTGGGACTGAATTCTGGACAGCATGTTTGCGGATACTTGTGTGCTTATTTGTGTGTATGTTTTGGGGTAATTGTGAACAGCGATCGCGGCGGTTTACCTGTTTGAGCATTTGGCGTGAAAAGGGGATATTGGACAGCGAGGAGGTTTTACAGCTAAGGATTGCGCATGTCCAGGTGGGTGGTTGCTTTATCCCTCTTTTCTGACTTACCCACTAGGAGTATTAGAGAGATCCTTCTTGGACATCCATGATTGATAATTGTAATTAGGACTTGCATGCTTGTGGGAATCTGATAGTGGTTGGGACTTATATATGATTGTATGGATTGCTATGTTAGCACTTAACCTTGCATGTGGAATGGAACATTTAATTGGGACTATATGATTTATCCTGTTAGTGGTATTACTTGAGGATAGATGACATGCATAGGTGGATGATTTAGGTGAGGGAAAATTGTGAATTTTAAACATGTGTGGTTGGACAACGATTTAGCATGATGGTTATATCTATGCGGAGCTATTGATTGATACACATGTGGAGCCATTATTTATCACACTATCTTTATCTTTCATGAGGACATATGCATGCTTGTATGGACATCTAGATAGGCCATCTTTTATCGCTACACTTTCATGCTGGAACTTGACTTAGGAGAAACCTTGTTTGCTTCTTTTCTCCTTTTCGTTAGTCAGGTGGTTCTTGTTGCTCGGGTTTGAGCAGGGGTTTGGGATAGTGTAGCCGGGGCCTGGATTGTGGATTATGGGTTTTGGCGGCGACCGCGGATATTGGGCGGTTGACCGGATGTCGGTTATAGGACATCGGTGATAGGGCATGATTATGGACTAGAGGGTTTTGTGGCAACCGTGGATAGTAGGTGGTTGACCAGATGTCGGATGTGGGACATGATTGTGATTGTAGGTTATTCCGGCGACCGCGGATATTGGGCGGTTGACCGGAGGTCGGTTGTGAGACTTGGTTGTTGATTGTGGGGTATTGCGGCAATCGCGGATATTAGGCGATTGACCGGATGGTTACGTTTGCATCTGATTGGGAATCAGTTTTCTTTTAGTGGAGGGTTGTGTTCCACTGGGGCTTTATAGTTGTGATCCAATCCTGCTTTTGTTACTTATCTCACCGGCGCGGTTATTGCCCGGTGATGCTTTACTCGTGTGGGTCGCTCTCCTCGAGATCCCCTCCGGAGGCCGGGGCCAGACAGTTATGGACAGTTTTGCTATCACATCGGCGCGGCTTATTTGCCCGATGATGAGGGCGGCAGCAGGAACTTTGCTATCACATCGGCGCGGCTTACTTGCCCGATGATGAGGGCGGTACAGATTGGGTTCATCTGGGACGGTTGGTTATTGTTGCATACGGTTATTCCAGTCTAGGACTGTATTTTAGAGGCATAGTAGTGGTAGATTTCCCTTTTTCAGCGGTTTCATTTCTTACCACTCTTCTTTCCTTTTTGCCTCTGGTAGACCTAGTGGGTGTGTCAGAATTTGAGGTTTTACCCACTAGGGGAGGCTACTGGTTTACTAGTAGTTCTCACCCCCATTCTTCTTTCCTCTTTTTCTTCTCCCTTGTTTTTGCAGTGTCTTCTGCGGGTGCTGCTGGGCTTTCAGCGGCGGGTCGAGGAGAGAGGACGGCTGAGTAGATAGATCTCGAGGCAGGATGAGCGAGTTAGCTGGACTGTTGGTGTACCCAGGTTTTCTCAGACGGTTGTACTTTTACTTTTGGGACTGGCTTTTGCCAGCAGGTTGTATTTATTTTGGTGAGCTGGGAGAGACTGATGTATCATTTATACAGATGTATTGTATTTTATTTTCAGCTTCAGTCTGAGATGTATTAGATTTTAGTTCAGCTCTATTTTTATTGCTCTTTTATTATTATCTCTTATATCTGAGCAGGTTTGGCGCTTCGTGTACACGGGAAATACCGTGTGCACGGCGGATCTGTAGACGGGCCCGGGTTCTGGTTTACACCCGGGGCGTGACACTCATTACCCATTAGATTGTGATTGATGTTTTGGACTTGCTCAACTTTACAGGTTATAATTTTTATAAATCTTCGTTTCAAAATTTGAGATATTTTGATAGATTTCTCATACTCTATTTCTTTTTATATGAAACGAGACTTTTTGTATGAAGTTGATATACAAGAATGCTTACATATATACTTTTTTCTGAATTTTCTGAAATTTTTATGAATTTTTCTGGAGAAAAAGTTGCAGGCAGTCCGGACTGGATCAGTCAGTCCGGATCCCGAACGATGGGATTATGCACGTGAAGCCGATCCGGACTGACTTCCCGAGCCGATTCGGACCGCGCGCTAGGTTTTATTAAAAACGAAGAGGTTTGATTTCATTTCTCACTTCTAAATTTATTTTAGCCTTTTCTCTTTCTCTCACTAGAACCTAAGAGCTCTTGGATCTTCTCTTGACTTGATTTCACTCATCCAAGTAAGTTTTTAAGATCAAATCTCGGTTTATTTTCAGTTCTTGCTATTTTCTTCAAAACGAGATGGATTTGATGCTTTTCTCTGAAATTTCTTGCATAAATTGAACTCTGGATGCCTAAGAAACCTTTCTATGATTGAACATTACATTCTAAACGAATTTTTAGGCTTTGATTTCTGAAATTTCAGTTTTAGGACATATTTTAAGAATTTTCAAAAATTATGGAATTGATCTATTTTTAAAATTCTTATTGCAAATTCTTCTTGATTCCTGGCTTCTACATGAGATAAGAATTGCTTGGGTATAATTTTACAATTTTTGGAATTAAACAATTTTTTCGTGTGCATTGGAGTTCACTGTCACAGTACAAGTTTTTCAAAAGAGTGATCGAGATGGTTTCTGAATGGATAATAATCTTCGTCACTGCTCTTATAAGTACAAGGGTTACAAACAAACTTAAAAGGACAAGAAAGAATCAGGACGAAGGAGAGTTCGTTCCTTTGGATGAATCAGAGACTGAGTCCAAAGAATGGGATAAAACGGTTGAAGGAGCAAAGGAAGCTGTAGCAGCAGCAACCAAGGGATCACCTGGAACTAAAGGAAAAGGTCAAGTTTCTGCAAAAACAAAGACACCTCCAACCGCAGCCGAAAAAGGGAAAGCTCTGATGGAGCCAGTTTCCACAAAAAGGAAGAGTGTAGCGAGAAAAAGAGGAAGATCTCAAGGAATTGAGATTGAAGCGCCACTTGCGAGTGCTCCACCCCCTATTCTCCACCCTCTGTGGAAGAGAACGTTGTTCATATTGACACACAAAGAATGCAAGCATTCGACAACTGCGAATGCATCGGCGAATGACACGTCAATGCCAGAAATTTGCGAGACCGTTCTACAACTTTTGGACGTCTCTTTGATCGAGCCGGTTTTTCACAAATTTGCAAGTTTCCAGAGACAATTGGATATTGTTTGCATCTTGTCAGAACTTTTTACGCATGTGCTCATCAGCTTCAGGATGTTGAAGGTGGACTAATGGAGTTTCGAACAACGGTCCGAAACACCAAGCTAATAATAACGCCTCAGCTAATTGGAGAAGTGTTGGGAATGAAGGCTCAACTAGATGGAACTCACTATATGAAGGGTCAAATTTTAACCACTACTATTTGGAGGACGGTAGTTGATGGAATTTGCATGCCCGATACAAGGTCGGCCGGGAATTCGGTATTTTCAAAAGAACTTCGACCATAATATCGGTTCTTGAACTTCATCGACAAAATTAGGTTATAGGGACACATGTTTGTGACACTTTTTGCAAGTGTCCCATTTATAATCCATCTATATTCAAAAATAGGTTATAGGGACACATTTTTGGGACACATTATAGTAATGTGTCGCTATACACCCTAGCGACGGCACATATAGCGACACTAATGACAAGTGTCGGTATTTTTTCCAGCAGTATTTTTTTTAGTTTTTAGCAACACTTAAAAGTGTCGCTATAGCATAGTTTTGTTGTGGTGATTGTGTGCTACAATATCTTTCCCAACATGCAAACTAAAGTCCTAAGATGGGATAGAATGCTATTTTTGTATATTCTAGGACATCTATCTGCCGCGGAGGGTTTGAACATCAACATTCCTTATATCATTTGGAATAGGATGGCTCGCTACGTGGAGCATCCTCATCAAACGGAGAGACTTCCGTTTCCCATGATAATTATGAAGATTTTTAATAAATTTGACGTGGATATTCGTTCGTCAAGCTATATGCATAGCTTGGGAACTATTAATGACTCAACAGTTGTGAAGTCACTCCCTAGGAAACCAGATGACACCCCTACACCTCCTCGTGGCAAGCGACCTTCGAGTTCTTCAGCAGCACCAACACCGATAGCAACAGCAACAACACAACCAGCAGCTACAGCACAACCAACAGCGCCAAGAATTTTTGACACATAAGAGGATGAAGCCTTTGTGACTTCAATTTATCGAGAGCAACAAAGGCTCTCTTCTGAACAAGAACGGATTACTCTTGAACAGGAACGGATCTCTCTTTACTCACAATGTATTACGGCAGTCCAACATTGTGAGGACCCAAATTTCCGCAAGAAAATTACTGTTGGACAAGCAGAGCTTCTCCAGTGTGTTTAGCAGCTTTCGGAGGCCTTTGCTGTGTGCTGGAGGTGTTTGCGCACGAATCGGACCTCAGAAACGGACCCAGCATGAAATTTGGATTAAGTTTACTTGTCCGGATGCCTTCGACAAATTTTAGAAGCGGAATTTGGCAAAACGGACTTCAAATTTGGACTCAGCGCGCGAAAACGATGAAAATAGGCTATTTACTTATATTTTTCGGAGCCCGGATGCGCAAACACGGATTTCGAGGCAATGTTACTGTTCCGGCGGCCGGGGAACCGCCGGCGGCCGGGCAGGTGGCGGAGCACGGCGGCGCAGGCGCGGGCGCGGCAGCGGGCAGGCGCGGGCAGCGCGGGCAGAACGGGGCAGGCGCGGGCAGGCGCAGGCGCGGGCGCGGCAGCGGGCAGGCGCGGGCAGCGCGGGCAGAACGGGGCAGGCGCGGGCAGGCGCAGGCGCGGGCGCGGTGTACAGAGATGGGTGTGCCACGTGTCGGCTCCCCATTGGACGCGCTGGAGGCACGTGGCGGCTTTGGATTCGACGGGTGCATCAGGTTCGTGCACCGGGCGCAGCGAGTGTTGAAGATGACACGTGGCGCTTAGAGATTGGACGGTCAACGCACGCGCGACAGGCACGCGGGCGCGGCGCACGATGGACCGACCGGGCCACGTGTCGCCCGTTCATTGGCGGGCGCAGTGACCCGGCGGATCCGGCGTGAACCGCGGCCCACGGTTCCCCCCGTGGACCGCGTGACCACGCGGCGCACCGCGATTGGCGGGCGCACGTGCGCCGGGAGCGTGGGGCGCGGGGCGCGGTGACGTGGCGCGCTGGGAGGATTTCGGGCGTGAACAGTGTTTGTTTTTGGGCCGGATTCGAGCGCCCAAATCCGGAAGCCCAAGTGGGCTGGGCTGGGCTATAAATACCCCTCCCCTCTCTCTTTTTCTGCTTTTTCCGAGGCTTAGAGAGGGATTGAGAGGAGAAACCTTTAGGGAACTTGTTCCTTGTGATGTTTTTGATCTTGTGGTGGATCACCTGCATTTTTGGAGGCTCGGCAGTGGCGATCTTGGTTTTATAGTGCGCCTCGACGTTTCCCTTTTCGGCCCATTTTCGTCGCAGTTCAGTCAAGAATTTCCTGTGCGCAAACCAGGAGGAAATTTTGGGCGATTTCTTCAGCAGTGTGTTCCTAAGAGGTAAACCTTCGATTTCCGTGTTGATCACTTTGCCTCATTTTAGATTTTTGGCATGGTTCCCGAGGTATCTTTTGACCCTTTGTACCGCTGTGAGGATTTGGACAGCGGAGGAGTATTCTTGTGATTTCTCGGTCTACGGGCATCGGAATGAGGTGTATAAGGACTCGATTGACATCTACGCTTCGTGAGGAACGTACCCGTATTTTTATCAGAATTTTTGGAGGAATCTTTGAAGGTGATAATTAAGCTTCTTTAAGACTGAGTGTCTGCAGGCTTGTGTTCATGAAGGTTTTGACATACGGCGATGTTCTAATTATTTCTTGACCTACAGGTGTCGGATTTGGACGTGCAAGTACTCGTTTCGATCAGCTCGCCGCGAGGATCGTAACGGTTATTTTTCTGGAATTTTCTGAGGGCATCTCGTAGGTGAAAATTGACCATCTTGTGGACTGTTGTGCGGACATCGGCATTGTATTAATTGTAGGATTAATTTGTGCACCGTGTTGGTTGTTGTTGCAGTGTTCGCAGTGAGCCGGGATTTTCTTTGTGAGAGGGCGAGTTTGATGTGGTGTTTCATGTACTTCGCGATCGATGTGGGTGGTTGCTATATCCCTCTATTCTGACATACCCACTAGGAATATTAGAGAGATCCTTTCATTGGACATATTGAATGATCACCTAATGGACATGCATGCTTAAATTAAAATAGTTGTGAGCCTATCATATGGAAAATACTATTGTGGAAATCTGATAGTGGTTGGAACTTATACATGTTTGTATGGACAAAATATTAGCACTTAACCTTGCATGTGGAAATTACTTTCATGTTGGGGTAATATGAAATGTCTTGTGGGAGGGTACCACTTGAGGATCTTTTGGACATGCATAGGTAGATGATTTATGTGAGGGTAATTAGTGGATTATAGACATGTGTGGTTGGATAATGATTTTAGCATGATGGTTATATCCATGCGGAGTTATTAATTGATACACATGTGGAACCTCTATTTGTCACACTTTCTTTATCTTTCATGAGGACATAAGCATGCTTGTATGGTCGTCTAGATAGGCCACTATTTTGTTGCTACACTATTATTATTGGAACTTGACTTAGAACAAACCATGCTTGCTTCTTTCTCCTTATTCTTTAGTCAGGTGGTTCTTGTTGCTCGGGTTTGAGCAGGGGTACGGGATAGTGTAGCCGGGACCTTGGGGTCGGGGACAAGTGGTATTTGATTATGGATTAGGGGTTATTGCGGCTACCGCGGATAATAGGCGGTTGACCGGATACAGATTATTTTACCCGATTATGGATTAGGGGTTATTGCGGCTACCGCGGATATTAGGCAGTTGACCGAATGGTTACTTATGCATGCTTGTATAGTTGGACTTGTGATATGTTAGTATGTGGTACACTTTTGATATCCTTATTATCTGGGAATAGCATGCTTAAAATAAAGTATGATCAATGATGTTTACCTTCTTTCATCAGCACGAGGACACTTGCATGCTTGTTTGGACATCTAGTTAGGCCCCCTTTTTCTGCTACACTATTATTGGAATTGACTTAGGAGAAACCATGCTTTTATTTCTTTCTCATGTTATCTAGACTTCGGGGATAGTATGCTCGGGTTCGAGCGGGGGCTGGGATAGTGTAGTCAGATTTCTAGGGATTTGGGATAGGCTGGGCTTGATGGTAGGGTATTGCGGTAACCACGAATCTTGGGTGGTTGACCGGGCTGTTACTATTGCATCAGATTGTGAGAGGGGGGATCGGGCTTTCTTTCGTGGATGGTTTTTCCCACTTGATCTGAGTCACGATCCAGTCCTGCTATATTAGATTACTTGTGGCTACTTACTTTACTCGTGTGGGTCGCTCCTCTCGAGTGCCACTCCGGAGTGTGCGTCAGACAGGCTTAGAGTCTTTGAGACTTCTTTGCATCGGTGTTATGCGTAGGCTGGCATACCCGATGCGGCAGGCAGAGCAGGCAGTCTGGTGTCACGCCCCGAAGTCGAAACTGCGACCCGGGCTCGCCAACAGATTCACCGCCTATGCCAAACCCGTATAGGCGAAGCGTCCTACCTGCAAGAAAAGTACTACAGCTAAACAGATATCAGAGCTATAAATAAAAATCTGCTGTAAACTAAAATCAATCACTGTACAACTGGAAATAATACAACAATGACTGTCTCCCAAAAATAATAATAATGATACAATGTCCTCAAATACAAGCTCTGAGCCCAACCGGGAGATATCTCTAATGAATACATCTGTGTACAGTCTCTCAATACATAATATATCCTCACTACATCAGTCTCTCAAAAGAGAAAAATAAAACAACTAATCTACTGAAGATCTCCTCTGAAGGGGTACCGCTACTCTCCAACGACGGGTAGGGATCTAGCACGCGACTCCCTCGCCTCGAACAACCACCGCAGAATCCCCAACACCCGCTAAGACTCAGCAAAACAAGGGAGAGGAAGGAAAAAGGAGGGGGAAGACCCCTAAAGGGTGTGAGAACTACACCAAAAAGGGAGTTCTGAGTGGGTACCACTGCCAGACCTGACGGTCTGGCCACTAAGTCCTCAAGAGACATAAAATCACCAAAGTCGTAAGGACTGAAATACGAAAGCTGGAGACTCCCAACAGCTACCATGCCTCTATCTAAATGCTCAAAAGGGGAGAACCAAATAATGGTATGCAACCACTGTTACGACTTTTTGTGTTGTCATATTTCGTGAGTTGAGTCGGAGTCTTGAAGTGATCAAACTGTTAATCAGCAATCAAAGACTCAGAGAAGATTCAACAAGAGCTCAAGTTGACACTCAGTGTTTTGAGTCTTGAAGATTGAAGTTGAAGAATTGTGGATCATATACATCAATCTTAAAGAAAATGGATTCGGATTGATCAGGTACGTTTAACTAAATAATTTTGGTGATCCGAATACATTTGTGTAGTTTAGAAACACTTGGATAAGTTTTCATTGCTTAAAAATCAAAAACTGGACAAATTGGATGTTCAGAGTCCGGATCAGAATTCCAGTCCTGAACCAGTCCGGATCGGATTCCTGTTTCAGTCCGGATCGGATTCATGTTTCAGTCCGGATCCCGAACCTTGATTTTTCAGGAATTGCGAAAAAAAAAGACGACAGTCCGGATCAGCCAATCCAGTCCGGATCGTCGTGCGGGAAAATTTCTGTTAAGTCAGTTTTTTATGCTTATCTCTTTCCAAAGGTTTCTAAACTATAAATAGACACTTAGGGTTCCTCAAGAAATACCGATCAATTCGGAAACACTCGAGAGCAACCCTAGAGGCAGGTTTTTATCGTTCTTCTTTATAGCCTCTTTTAGGTCAATTCGACGGTTCTTCCATGATCTATCTTTTGTCGAATTGATCTAATCTTTGCTTAGAGATTTCTTCTACGGTTCCTCAATGATTATCTAAGCAAAGGATCACCATCGAAGCCAATATTCTTATCGGCTGAATTGCGTCGTGGATTCGACGTAGCACCGTGGATTCGGTGTGTTGAAGGTGTTTCGTGGATTCGAAACGTGTGCTCGTGGATTCGAGTGGCGTTCGTGGATTCGAACGTGTGCAGTGGACGTGCAATCGGTGGAGCGCAAGGTCCGAAGAAGTTGAATGAGGGGTTGAGTCTGTGGAGTCGGTAATCACCTTGTTATTCTTCTATTCTTAGTGGATTGTTATTGCGTGTTGGTCCCGTGGTTTTTCTCCTGGATTGGAGTTTCCACGTATATCTCGGTGTGCTGTTTTTTATTTCCGCATTGGTTTTTATTTTGTACTGAGATTTGTTTTTAAGTATTACACCTATTCACCCCCCCTCTAGTTGTTTGATAGTACCTATTTAGATCCGTGTGGATCATTAGTATATAAAAACCTACAAGTGGTATCAGAGAGGGTTTTAGGTTTATCTATCATGTCGGGTGGAAGTGGTAATATTTATAGACCTCCTCTTTTTGATGGGACTAATTATGCTTATTGGAAAGTGCGGATGAGAGCTTTTCTCATCGCAATTGATGAGCGGGTATGGCAATCTGTGGAATACGGTTGGGTGCATCCTGTTGAGGAAGTAGGAAATTATACTACCCCAAAACATCGCTCTAGATGGTCCCAAGAGGAATTCGAAGTTTTTCTTACAATGGGAAGGGTATGAACGCTTTATTTAATTCTCTTTCCTCGACTGAGTTCACACGAATTTCTGCGTGTGAAACCGCGAAGGAAATTTGGGATATTCTCAAAATTACACATGAGAGTACTAATCTAGTAAAAATTCAAAAGCTCCAGATGCTTACAAGTCAATTTGACTCTATTCATATGGATGAGCATGAATTGTTTACAAATTATTGCACTAGACTTCAAGATGTGATCAATACTTGTGCTAATTTAGGAGAAAAGATCCCGGAGTCGAGAATTGTAAGAAAGATACATCGGACTCTTCCGGAACGGTTTAGGGCAAAGGTTACCGCCATTGAAACCGTTAGTCATCCGGATGAGATGAGAGTAGAGGAATTAGTAGGTGCTTTGCAAACTTATGAAATGACTTTTCCTACTAATCAAGTTTCTTCCAAGTCTTCTTCTAAGCTTACAGGTATTGCATTCAAATCAACAAAGGAAGAAGATAGCGAATCAAGTTCCGACCATGAAATCTCTTTTGCCGATTTTGAAGAACAATTGGTGCGGATCGTAAAGAAATTTCGTCGGATGTTTTGGAAGAATCGAACCGATGGATCTTCATCCTCGAAATCAACTAAAGGATCATCGGGTTCTAAATCCTCTAACCTCAAAAGCTCTGCAAAACCTTCTAAGGAAAAAGATGAATTCGAAGGGGAAATCCAATGTTATAGATGCAAAGGCTACGGCCATATTTCAACGGATTGTCCTTCTCCGAAATCATATATAAAGAAGGCTTTGCAAGCGAAAACTTGGGACGATTCTACTTCTAATGAATCGACCTCAAGTAAAGAGGAAAAAGTCGTTGCCTTACATGCCTCTCATATTCCCTCTTCTAATGTTTGCTTATCATCTTTAATCACTGACTCTATTCCTTTGATTTTGCATGAAACATCAACATCCGGCGGAGAGTCATCAAGTGAGGGGGAGTCGGACGAAGAAGAACTCGTTGAGGCATATCAACAACTTCTTATGGAATCAAAGAAGATGGCCAAACATATTAAGAAGTTGAGGAAGCAACGACTTGAGATTCAAGACGAGAATCATGCTTTAAAGATCAAACTTCATGATCTCGAGGAGGAACGAGAGCTTTTATTGGATAATAATAAAATCCTCCAAGAAAAGATAAATCAATCGGAAACGATCGTTAATTCCCATATTAACAAGATTGATTTTCTTGAAAAACAGTTTGAGGAAATTCATGTCACCAACCAAGCCTTGACCAAGCAAGTTCATCAACTTAAATCCGACATACAAAGGCTTTCAACCGGTTCCAAGAAATTTGATTGTATGTCCAGATTAGGTCAAATAAGCAAGGTTGGTTTGGGATTTAAAAAGAACCAAACTGTGAAGGCTTCAAGTTCCACAACTAAATTGAAAGGAAGAACTTGTCACCAATGTGGACTTGAAGGACACTTGATGAAGTCGTGCCCGAAAAAGAGAAAGAGGAATTCTTCGGCAACTTCATCTACTGAGCGAACTCAATGGAATCAAAAGACACATCAAGACAAAGGAGTTCACTCAACCCACCAAAGGTCTGAGCCACAACATCAATCATTCAAGTGGATCATTGCGTCGCAAAGACCTAAGGTGGACCAACAGTCAAAGCTATCATCTCCCAATCACAATGAATCAAGACAACCCAAAATCCGACGATTTTGGATTCGGAAAGGTGATATCTTTCCTTGTCTTAAGTTCTAAATAGCTTATGACTGTATGTAATGCTTTGATTGGTTTCCTTTCATATTTTTCTGAATCTCTGCATTACATGTTTTCAATGCTCTTTGTTTTTATGTTTTGTTTTTAAACAAAAGGGTTTTAACGAACAAGTGCATTGAATAAAAAGGTTTTCACTTTCAATCACTCCAATTTAATTTTATATGAATTATCAACTTTACTCCATAATCATAATTCTTGAAGATACTTCATTATAGGAGTTTTTGATAGTTATATACATCAAATTTTGGTAATCATGTGTAACCTTTAGATGCTTAACCTATCTCGGTTGTGTGAATTCATTGTGATAAACATGAGACAACCGATAGACTAAAATTTGGGATTTAATTCTTTCACATAAGAGATTGTATTTTCGTACAAGGGTAATGAAATGAATTGCAAAAGATGTGGAAAGAGTTACATCCGAAAGGAGTGTAAAAACTACCACCACATGTTGGAAAGAGCTGCCACCCCGGTCGTCCGGTTTGTGTGTGAAGCTACCACATGTTTTGAATGCTAGGAAAATATTTTTGAAATTTTTTAGTTGAAGCATTCGGAGATTTATTTTCAATGTTCTTATTTTGATTAATCTCCTAGTTGGTATAAGGTGGGATAGTTGAAAGATGCTCAAAGAGCCACCCTTAGGTATTTTAATGCAAATCTCAATCTAAAAGGGTAAAATTCAAAATTGATGTCATTTGGAAATCTCTGTAAGTCATCTTTGTAAATCCGTTACATCTTGATAGACTTTGGATCTCAAGATTATTTTTGATGACTTGTGTTTGACGTATATAATATGAAAAACGGTTTATAATGTTTTATCTTTGTTTTTCATGATTTCGGAGTAAATCTGTTTAATTTTTGTAAAATTAATTAGATTGAATGACATCTATGTGATCTCATATTATTTTCAAGCACTTAAATTGTTTTCTTGATGGAATACAAATCGGTATTTGAAAGATTTCAAAATTTGGATTTGTTTCAAGAATTTTTGTGATTTTTGCCTTCGAGGACCGGTACGAAATCTGCGTTTTTTTTTATATACCGGAACTGAGCTTTTATCTCTCTTTCTCTATGAACTAATGCTGTTAGTGATTTCTTTTTGTCTATATTCACTGTTTGACAATTTGTGACAAAAAGGGGGAGAACAGAAATAGGGGGAGAACAGAGATCCTCAAGATAGGGGGAGATAAAGAAAAGAGATGATGAAAAAGGAGCCGAAAAACAAAAAGAACCAAAAGGACGAATCAAATGTAGGATATAATTTTAATTTCTGACAACTGACTTTTGATTTGTTTGGAGTTTTGTTTTGCAGGATCTACATCACTTTAATACTCCAAGTCCTAAGTCATAGAGTTTGTTCTAAGACTGGTTCAAATGTAATTTTTGTTTATTGGATCTTTCATGCAAAGAAAGTAAATGTTTTGGTGATGACATTGAGTTTCGATTTTTTGGTTTAAGATGAGTGTCTTGAGTGTTTTATGTATTTTTGGGTTTTGTCACGAAATTGCCAAAGGGGGAGATTGTTACGGCTTTTTGTGTTGGCATATTTCGTGAGTTGAGTCGGAGTCTTGAAGTGATCAAATTGTCAATCAGCAATCAAAGACTCAGAGAAGATTCAACAAGAGCTCAAGTTGACACTCAGTGTTTTGAGTCTTGAAGATTGAAGTTGAAGAATTGTGGATCATATACATCAATCTTAAAGAAAATGGATTCGGATTGATCAGGTACGTTTAACTAAATAATTTTGGTGATCCGAATATATTTGTGTAGTTTAGAAACACTTGGATAAGTTTTCATTGCTTAAAAATCAAAAACTGGACAAATTGGATGTTCAGAGTCCGGATCAAAATTTCAGTCCTGAACCAGTCCGGATCGGATTCCTGTTTCAGTCCGGATCGGATTTATGTTTCAGTCCGGATCCCGAACCTTGTTTTTTCAGGAATTGCGATAAAAAAAGACGACAGTCCGGATCAGCCAATCCAGTCCGGATCGTCGTGCGGGAAAATTTCTATTAAGTCAGTTTTTGATGCTTATCTCTTTCCAAAGGTTTCTAAACTATAAATAGACACTTAGGGTTTCTCAAGAACTACCGATCAATTCAGAAACACTTGAGAGCAACCCTAGAGGCAGGTTTTTATCGTTCTTCTTTATAGCCTCTTTTAGGTCAATTCGACGGTTCTTCCAAGATCTATCTTTTGTCGAATTGATCTTGTCTTTGCTTAGAGATATCTTCTACGGTTCCTCAATGATTATCTAAGCAAAGGATCACCATCGAAGCCAATATTCTTATCGGCAGAATTGCGTCGTGGATTCGACGTAGCACCGTGGATTCGGTGTGTTGAAGGCGTCTCGTGGATTCGAAACGTGTGCTCGTGGATTCGAGTGGCGTTCGTGGATTCGAACGTGTGCAGTGGATGTGCAATCAGTGGAGCTGTCACGCCCCGGGTGTAAACCGGAACCCGGGCCCGTCTACAGATCCGCCGTGCACACGGTATTTCCCGTGTACACGAAGCGCCAAACCTGCTCAGCTAAAAGAGATAACCATAAAAGAGCAAAGAAAACAGAGCTGAAATAAAACTAATACATCTCAGACTGAAGCTGGAAATGAAATACAATACATCTGTATAAATGATACATCTGTCTCTCCCAGCTCACCAAAATAAATACAACCTGCTGGCAAAAGCCAGTCCCAAATGTAAAAGTACAACCGTCTGAGGAAACCTGGGTACACCAACAGTCCAGCTAACACGCTCATCCTGCCTCGAGATCTATCTACTCAGCCGTCCTCTCTCCTCGACCCGCCGCTAAAAGCCCAGCAGCACCCGCAGAAGACACTGCAAAACAAAGAAGAAGAAAAAGAGGAAAGAAGAATGGGGGTGAGAACTACTTGTAAACCAGTAGCCTCCCCTAGTGGGTAAAACCTCAAACTCTGACACCCCCACTAGGCCTACCAGAGGCAAAAAGGAAAGAAGAGTGGTAAGAAATGAAACCGCTGCCAAAAGGAAAATCTACCACTACTATGCCTCTAAAATACAGTCCTAGACTGTGATAACCGTAAGCAACAATAACCAACCGTCCCAGATGAACCCAATCTGTACCGCCCTCATCATCGGGCAAATAAGCCGCGCCGATGTGATAGCAAGATTCCTGCTGCCGCCCTCATCATCGGGCCAATAAGCCGCGCCGATGTGATAGCAAACCCTGTCCATAACTGTCCAGCCCCGGCCTCCGAAGGGGATCTCGAGGGGAGCTACCCACACGAGTAAAGCACCACCGGGCAATAACCGCGTCGGTAAGATAAAAGCATCACCGGGCAATAACCGCGCCGGTGATAAAAGCAGGATTGGATCACAACTATAAAGCCCCCCAGTGGAACACAACCCTCCACTAAAAGAAAACTGATTCCCCAATCAGATGCAAAAGTAACCATCCGGTGAATCGCCCAATATCCGCGATTGCCGCAATACCCCACAATCCACGACCAGGTCTCACAACCGACCTTCGGTCAACCGCCCAAAATCCGCGGTCGCCGGAATAACCCACAATCACAAACATGTCCCACATCCGACATCTGGTCAACCGCCTACTATCCGCGGTTGCCACAAAACCCTCTAGTCCATAATCAAGCCCTATCACCGATGTCCTATAACCGACATCCGGTCAACCGCCCAATATCCGCGGTCGCCGCCAAAACCCATGATCCATAATCCAGGCCCCGGCTACACTATCCCAACCCCTGCTCAAACCCGAGCAAACCCACCTGACTAACGAAAAGGATAAAGAAGCAAACAAGGTTTCTCCTAAGTCAAGTTCCAGCATGAAAGTGTAGCGATAAAAGATGGCCTACCTAGATGTCCAAACAAGCATGCAAGTGTTCTCAAGAAAATAAAGGAAAAGGCGACCAATACTGGTTCCACATGTGTAACAATTAATAGATCCGCATAGATATAACCATCATGCTAAAACATTATCCAACCACACATGTCTATGATCCATAATAAAGCATCACTATCCACCTATGCATGTCATAAAATCCTCAATTAGTACCAACCACTAACAGGATAATCATAACGCCCCAAAATGAACATTCCATTCCACATGCAAGGTTAAACGCTAACATTCCATCCATACAAACATGTATAAGTCCCAACCACTATCAAATATCCACAATAGTAATTTCCATAGGAAAAACTCACAATTTATATCACTTAAGCATGCATGTCCAAATAAAGGGATAACTCTAATATTCCTAGTGAGCATGTCAAAATAGAGGTAAACAACAACCACCCACCTCGATCGCTAAATCCAAGTCCAAGAAGTGCTCTCGCCCAAACCGATAAGCCGCCGCGATCGCTGTACAAAATTACCCCAAGACATACACACAAATAAGCACACAAGTATCCGCAAACAAGCTGTCCAGAATTCAGTCCCGAAGATGCCCTGTTTTTACCTGCGAGAGGTGCCCGGAAAATTCCAAGAAAAATACCGTCACGATCCTCGTGACGAACCCGTCGAAACGACTACCTGCACGCTCAAATCCGAGCTTCCTACACTGAGAAACAATTCCGACAAGGGAACCACCCCGAATTAAACTACTCTCAAAACTGTAGCAATAACTACTGTTCACAGATATTTCTCACCTCCGAAAAATATTCAGAAAATTCCGAGAAAATTTGGGGATATTCCTCGTGATGTGTAGATGCAAATCGCCTCTTGAAACGCCCCAATCCGATGCCTGTGCGCGAAGATATCACCAAAACACTGCACGGCTGTCCCAAAACTCCGCCCCAGAAAATGAGGTCACAAGATGATCCGAAAAACCCATGAAAAGCTCGGAATGGGAAAAACCAGTAAACATGGGAAACATAGCCCTACCTGTCGTGAAGCCAACAGCGCAAGAATCGCCTCATTCGGAGGTCGGAGTAAGCCGGGGGAGTCCTCGCACCGAAATGCGACGAAGAAGAACACAAACGAACGAGCGTCGCGCCGCGCCGTAAAAATGGTAACCTCGGGATGCGTGCCGCTGAAAAATCTGGAAATCTGCAGATGGAATCGCCACAGGGAGATGAAGAAAACTCGTGAAGGTGGCACTGTGAAAATCCGCGCGGAGAAGAAGCTCTCTGCAAAAGAACTCGGCCTTTTATAGCTGGAAGAAAACAAATCTGAAAATTCCCATTAAGTCCCCATTTCCGGGCGCTCCAACTTTCGGGCGGCTACAGTGTTGGGCCCGGCCCAACACTGTGCGCGCCCGGAAGTCTCCCAGGCCTCCACGTCGCCCCCCGCACAGCGCACAGCCACGCTGGCCGCCCACCGCGCGACGCGTGGGCCAATGCCGCGGCGACACGTGGCGCGCACCCAGTCAACACCCGCCTGCCGCGCCCACGTGCCCGCCTGCGCCCGCCGCCTGCGCCCCCTGCCAGGCGCGAATCCCGAGGCGCCCCGGTTCAGCTCCGTGGACCCAGACTCCATGAGCCCACCAACCAGAAGACGCCACGTGTCCCGCCGGTCCATGCACCACGCCCGCCTGCTCCGTAGACCAAGTCCACTGCACCGACCAATCCAGTAATGCCACGTGTCCAACCCCCCGGTCCACCGTGCGCCCCGCACTCTCCGTAGACCCCGCCCCGCAGACCGGCCCACTCCCGAGCCGCCACGCGCCCCGCCCCCGGTGCACGCCTGCCGCGTGGACCGGGCGGCCCGCGCCTCCGTCCGCCGCGCTGCCTGCGGCTGCTCCGCTGCTGCCGCCGCCGCCGGGAACACTGTTCCGGCATGAACAGTACCCGAAGCTCAAAAATAACAAGTGGGTAGTCCGTTTTGACCGTTTTCGCGCGCTGAATCCGAATTTGACGTCCATTTTGCCAAATTCCAACTCCAAAATTTGCCGAAGGCATCCGGAAAGGTAATCCTTGGTCCAAACTTCGCGCTGAGTCCATTTTTAATATCCGCATCGCGCAAAACCACTTCTAACGATCCAACGGAGTCCATTGATCACCCACGTGATCCAATAAGCCCGAAGTCCGCCACTTGTCTCCAATTGGTGCACAAACACCTCCAACACACAGTACAGGCTCCCTAGATGCCACCAATGACTCTACCACAGCTCTGCAGAGATCC
>CM055070.1:21067410-21097951 GCA_029204045.2 Tillandsia leiboldiana
GGTATGTTTAACTAAAGAATTTGTGTGATCCGAATACTTCTTGTAGTGTAGAAACACTTGGAAGAATCTTTCATTGCATAAAAATCAAAAAACTGGACTTGGGACATGTTCAGGATCCGGATCAGGCTGTTCGATCCGGATCCCGAAGGTGGTTCGTTCATACATCGTCGCAATCCGGATCGTAGTCTCTTGATCCGGATCCCGAACGTTGAGTTTACCATCTACCTTGAACGATCCGGATCTTGCTTCGCAATCCGGATCCCGAACGTTGATGTTTGGTGAACTGTATGAACGATCCGGATCGTAGTCACATGATCCGGATCCCGAACCTTCGTTTTTCTGGAATTGGCTATTTTGTTATGACGATCCGGATCCTAGTTATCACGATCCGGATCGCCGTCCGTAAAAATCCAGAAATGGCAGTTTTTTTGATTCTTATCTCCTTCCTAGGGTTTCTAACCTATAAATACACCCTATGACTCCTTTTCTAGGGTGAATCCACATAGCCGTCATTTTCATATATCATCATATACGGCTATAGATCCACATATAGAGAAGAAAGGAAATCATTAGAGAATACTCTATGTTTCTTCATCTATATTGATTAGTTTGATTCTAGGTTTTCATACTCACATCCTGAGTTGAATCAAACTAATGAATACTTAGATGGTATTTCCGATCTATCTTTGATCTAAGTATTCGGCGGATCATCACCACCCAAAAAACAACGATTACCCCAAAATCGGCGCGTGGATTCGCGTGTCCTTGTGGATTCAAGGTTCATTCGCTCTCGTGGATTCGGAGCGAGGCACGTTCGTGGATTCAAAGGGTGCTATTGGGTGAAGACCGTGGATTCGGTCGGACGTCGTGGATTCGACGTTGGACGCCGTGGATTCGGCGTTGGGCGCAGATCGTGGATTCGAGAAGCGTCTGGAGCGAGCGGAGAAGATCCTCTAGGAGCGTATGGAAAAGGTTGAGTCGTAAGTGTGTACGGTAAATCACCTTGTACGTGTTTTAATTCTAGTGGATTTCTGCCGTGTTATCGGTCCCGTGGTTTTTTACTCCGGTGATGGAGTTTTCCACGTAAAAATCTTGCGAGTTATTTTCATTTCCGCATTGGGTTTTTTTATCGCAACGATTTTTGAGTGTTTATACGTTTACACCTATTCACCCCCCCTCTAGGTGTTTCTTCCCCTATTTAGATCCGTATTATATACGACCCAACAAGTGGTATCAGAGCGGGAATAGGGTTGTGAACAATGGTTGAAGGTGGAAACATCAATCGACCCCCTTTCTTTGATGGAACAAATTATGCGTACTGGAAAGTACGGATGAAAGCCTTTTTATCTTCCATCGACGAAAGGGTGTGGCATTCAATTGAATCAGGATGGACTAATCCAACTGAACTTATCTCTGATGTTCACACCTTAAAACCTAGGTCGAAATGGACCAAGGAAGAGTTTGAGTTATCCTCTTACAATGGCAAGGGAATTAATGCTATTTTTAATGCCTTATCTCAAACTGAATTCTCTCGCGTCTCGGCATGTGAGACTGCGAAAGAAATCTGGGATGTTCTCCAGGTTACACATAAGGGAACTAACCTCGTGAAGATTCAGAAACTGCAGATGCTTACGAGCAAGTTTGACTCTATTTTGATGGCAGAAACTGAATCTTTCACGGACTACTATACACGATTGCAAGACATCGTAAACTCATGTGCTAATCTGGGAGAGAAGATTCCAGAATTTAAGATTGTAAGAAAAATCTTAAGAACTCTTCCTGAACGATTTCGCCCAAAGGTTACTGCCATTGAAACTATTAAACACCCGGACGAAATACGTGTAGAAGAATTAGTTGGTTCATTACAAACATATGAAATGACTTTTAATACTAACAATTCTTCTGGAAAAGCATCCACTTCTAAGTCTTCAGGTTATGCGTTGAAAACAACTAAGGAAGAAGACGCGGATACATCCTCCTCGGACGATGACGAGAACCTTTCTATGGAGGAATTTGAGAAGCAGCTCGCTCTCTTGACAAGGAATTTTCGCCGCAACTTTCGAAGGGGTAATTCAAGCAAATCTCCATCCTTCAGAAAGTGGAACAAAGGCAAGGGTACTCCAAGTCACAAGTCAAGAAAGCAGGAGAACTTCTCAAAGGATAAGAAAAGTTCAGAAGGACAACTGCAATGCTTCAAATGTCGAGGCTACGGCCACATTGCAACGGAGTGTCCTAACAAGTATCCGGCAAAGAAGAAGGCAATGCAAGTCGTCACTTGGGATGACAACTCAACGTCAAATGAGTCGTCTTCAAGTGATGAAGAAAAGAGCTCCACGGCATTCCACGCGTCCACATCTTCACCATTCATGTGCTTTATGGCAAGTACGTCTGAATCATTGTCCAACTCCACTGTTGAAAAGAATGCAATGGACAATGAATCGGATGATTCGGAAGGTGAAGAGTTTGCTCTAGCCTACCACAGACTTTTGAGGGACTCAAAGAAAGTGGCTAAGCAAAACAAGAGTTTGAGAGGGAGATTGCATGATCTCGAAGAAGAAGCAAAAAGAGCGACTTCTCTCTCAAACGCTCTTGAAGTGGAAAGGGAAAATCTGATAAAAGAAAATGCTTCCCTTCAAGAGTCCAATGAGCAACTTGAAAAGGAACATACAAATCTGGTGGATAACGCGAATCACTTTTCAAAGCTCTACAACGAGGCTCGACAGGATAACCTGGAAATGACAAAGACCATTTTCCAACTCAAGAATGACTTACAGCGATTCTCTTCAGGAAGGAGTAAGTTGGATAGACTTCTTGGTCTTGGTCAATCAAATAGGTTCGGCCTCGGATACACTCAAACTGGAAACAGTCCAAGTTCGAGTGAGACAGTTTTTGTGCCTCAGTCGGTATCTCCTCCTCCGACACCGGAATTCAAGACAAACAACGACAACAAACCTACTTCATCCTCTTTGGGATCGTCAAGATCTAAGGTATGTTTTCGTTGTGGTGTTTCAGGGCACATAAGAAGATATTGCAAGACGGGAGTCGAACGCTCATCTCAAGCACCTCTTGCATCAACTACCAAAAAGGCTCCTTTCCGGAAATCAAAGCAAAACTTTTCAAATGAAAAGAGACTTGGTAGTTCACCGCACAAGACGACTTCATCAAGGAGCAACAATCGTTTTAACAAGACGCTTTCACCTAGGCACAAAACTTCACGACCATTACAGACGCATTCCAAAAAGGTTTGGGTGCGCAAAGGTGAAATTTTCCCTTGTCTTGTTTCCAATATTTCCTTGCATGCATATGATAGCTCGTCTTGGTATCTGGATAGCGGGTGTTCCCGTCACATGACCGGTGACAAAAATAGTTTTCAAAATCTTGAGAAAATCTCCGGAGGACACGTTGTTTTCGGAGACGGTCGATCTTCCAAAATTGTTGGAAAAGGGACGGTAGCTATTCCAGATGGCCCGATTTTGAAAAACGTCTTATTTGTTGATGGCCTTAAGACTAACCTCATAAGCATAAGTCAACTTTGCGACAATGGTTTTTCAGTTAACTTTTCATCGGTTGAATGCGTTGTAACTGATAAGGACCATGCTTTCTTTCTAAAAGGGGTTAGATCTGAAAACAATTGTTATGTTGTTCCTAACAAATTTTCTGAAAATTGTAACTTAGCCGCTTTGAATAATGAAACTCTTTGGCATGAAAGGCTAGGTCACTTAAATTTTAAGGAACTTACTAGAATTTCAAACAAGGACGTGGTCAAGGGGATTCCAAAGCTTTTATTTAAACAAAACGTTGTGTGTGGTGGTTGCCAAAAGGGAAAACAGTCTAGGACTGCACACAAGAACTTGAACCACGTTGGTACAAAACGGCCCTTGGAACTTTTGCACATGGACTTAATGGGGCCGACCCGTCAACCATCTTTGGGAGGTAAATGGTACATCTTTTTATTGGTTGATGATTTCTCTCGGTTTTCTTGGGTAGCATTTTTGAGAGAGAAAGCTGATACGTTTGACTCTTTTCATGAGATTTGCCATCGTATTATGATTGAAAAGAATGAAAAGATCATTCGTGTTAGAAGTGATAGAGGTGGAGAATTCATAAATTCAAAATTCATTGACTTTTGTACTTCAAATGGCATTAAACATGAATTCTCGGCACCCTATACACCTCAGCAGAATGGTGTTGTTGAGCGCAAAAACAGGGTTGTTCAAGAGATGGCGCGTGTGATGCTTCATAGCCGGAAATTACCGCTACATTTTTGGGCTGAAGCTGTGAACACCACTGTCTATGTCATTAACAGAGTGTATTTGCGCCCAGGAACCTTGAATACACCATATGAGCTGTGGTTTAGTAGAAAACCGGATATCAAGTACTTTCGTATCTTCGGGAGTCGATGTTACATCTTACGTGACCGTGAAAATCTTGGAAAGTTCGACTCTCGAAGTGAAGAAGGGATCTTTTTGGGTTATTCTACGAATAGCAGAGCATATCGAGTATTTAACATTGAATCTAAGACGATTGTAGAATCTATAAATGTTAAAGTAGATGAAGCTTCTCATTTTGAATCTGAAAAATCTACCCTCGATATCTCTCTAGATGATGATTCTCCTGCTAGTGCATCTTCTCATAATAATACTTCCAATATTAATGATGCATCTAATGGTTCTTCTAGTTTATCTGATGTGCAGGAATCATCTCGTGTACCTCCGAGTACTCCGTTTCAACAAACGCTACGAATCTCCAAGGATCATCCGGAATCGAACATCATTGGAGATCCACAAGAAGGAGTTAGAACTCGAAGGCAGTTGGTTTGCGGATTTGCTTGCTACGTATCTTTAATCGAACCAAAGACAATAGATGAAGCTCTTCAGGATGACTACTGGATTAAAGCAATGCAGGAAGAGCTCCATCAATTTGAGCGAAACAAAGTCTGGGAATTAACGAAGCCTCCAAAGCAACATAATGTGATAGGTACCAAATGGATCTTCAAGAACAAGAAAGATGAAGATGGTACTATCATCAGGAACAAGGCACGACTAGTTGCTCAAGGCTACTCTCAAGTAGAAGGTATAGACTTTGACGAAACTTTCGCCCCTGTAGCTAGACTCGAGTCCATTCGTATATTGTTTGCTATTGCTTGTCATTTTAAAATCAAATTATTTCAAATGGACGTCAAGAGCGCATTTCTAAATGGGTTTTTAAATGAGGAAGTTTATGTAGCTCAACCGAAAGGTTTTGTAGATCATAAACAACCTAACCATGTTTTTCGTTTGAAAAAGGCTCTTTACGGTCTGAAACAAGCACCGCGAGCATGGTACGAAAGGTTAACAAAGCACCTTTTGGAGAAGGGCTATACTCGAGGGGGAGCTGACAGGACTCTCTTTGTGAAGCATTATCAAAATAATTTCATTGTAGCACAAATCTATGTCGATGACATTGTATTTGGTGCAACAAAAGATAATGATGCTTCTAAATTCGCGGAGACCATGGAAAGCGAATTTGAGATGTCCATGATGGGCGAACTGTCTTATTTCCTTGGATTGCAAATTAAACAAAATGATGAAGGTATTCACTTGAGTCAATCCAAGTATGCAATGGAGTTGGTCAAAAAGTTTGATCTAGAAAATTGTAAAGATTTTCCAACTCCAATGGGAACTAGCCACAAGGGACTTGGAAGTGAATCACATAGTGAGAATGTAGACGAGAAACTGTATAGAAGTATGATTGGAAGTCTACTTTACCTCACGGCTAGTCGCCCGGATATATCCTTCAGTGTTGGGATTTGCGCGAGATATCAATCAGCACCAAAGGAGGTTCACCTGAAAGCGGTGAAACGGATCATCCGGTATATCAAAGGATCAATTAATTTCGGAATTTGGTATCCTATGGGAACAAGTTTGGATATTGTTGGATACTCAGATGCCGATTGGGCAGGATCAGTGGATGATCGGAAAAGCACGAGTGGTGCATGCTTCTATCTTGGCCATTGCCTTGTTGCATGGCACAGTAAAAAGCAGAATTGCATAGCACTCTCGACTGCCGAAGCGGAATACATTTCAGCTGGAAGTTGCTCAACTCAACTCATTTGGATGAAAAGCGTATTGAGTGACTTCCGCATTTCAGCATCTTCGGTAACAATTCTTTGTGACAACACAAGTGCAATTAACATTTCTAAAAACCCTGTGTTGCACTCTAGAACAAAACATATTGAACTTAGATATCATTTTCTTAGAGAGCTAGTTGAATCAAATACTCTTCAACTTTCATATATTTCAACTGAGGATCAATTAGCTGACATTCTAACAAAACCTTTGGATCAAAAACGTTTTATTCATTTACGAAAAGCAATTGGGTATGCTTTCCTTGAAATAATCTTCTTTTTGAAATCTTTGCTTAGGATAGGTTTTGTATTTGTTTTGTTTGTTCTATTATCTATGTTTGTACATAGGACATTAATTGAGCATAGATCATAATTGACTTTAATTGCATCTGTTCGCACATTTAGAAATTTATTATGCTTTTGCCATCATAATATTTCACTGTTGCAATGATCATTTATGTTAATTAAATCATCTTCTAAAGTGATCAAAGTCAATTTCTCTCTCTAATGATCTCTTGGTATAGTCATTATCTTATTTGACTGTTTAGTCGAGTATGAAATCGAGATCAATTTTTGGTTGAATACTTTATATCTTAAATAATTGATAGCCAATTGAGGGGGAGTCAAAGATAATGTAAAATGCTCAAAAGATGTGGAAAGAGTTACATCCCAATGAGGAGTGTGAAAACTACCACCACATGGAGGAAAGAGCTACCACCTCGGTCGTCCGAGTATTGTGTGCAGCTACCACATGTATACCAAGCATGGTTGTTCAAATTTTTGATTAAGTAAAATGCATGATTGAAATACTTGACTCTGTCAAATTTCAAGGTTGGTATAAGGTGGGATTTTAAAGAAAGATGCTCAAAGAGCCACTCTCTTCAACAGATTGTCTAGAAATATTATCTACCATATTTGGGATTTCAAACATCTATTGATCTTTGTATTTCATTTTCTTTACCTGAATTGATGATTTGATAAAGGCATTACTCATAAGATCAAGTTAGATGTGATTGAAGGTGTTCAACTTTAAGGGATTTAATTTTTGTAAATTTTCGTTTCATTTTTGGATATTATTGATAGATTTGGCATAATCTAATTCTTGTTGTATGAAACGATGATTTTTGTTTAAAGTTGATACACATTTGTGCTTACAATCTTTTTCTGGATTTTCCTGAATTTCTCTGAAATTTTCTAAAGAAAAAGTTGGGGCCTGATCCGGATCGGGGCTAGATGATCCGGATCCCGAACGCAGGATTTCTCCTGCGGGCTGACGATCCGGATTGGACCTGCCGATCCGGATCCCGAACGCAGTTTTCTCACTGCGGGTAGCCGATCCGGATCGCAGTTATGAACTGATCCGGATCGCGGCTAGGTTTTATAAGAACGAAAAGGGTTTTGATTTCTTTACTCCAATCTTTTGTTCAGAAGTTTCCAGAGCGCTTCTCTCTAGATTTCATCCTCCTTGGAAGCTTTCTAACTCAAGTTCTTCAATTCCAAGTAAGTTTTATTGATCAAAATCTCGGTTTTTCACCGTTTTTCTCTTTTCCTCCTCAAACGCACGAATTCTTGGATCAACTTTATTTGTGGATGGTTTTTGATCAAATTTCTTTTGAAATAAGAACTCTGGGTAGATTTAGTTTTGATTATATGCTAGGTTTTCTCCTGATTAACGGATTTTTAGGCTTCGATTTCTAAAATTTCGGTTTTAGGGCATATAATAAGGATTTTCGAAATTCATGCAATTGATCTATCTTTAAGAAGTCCTTTTGCAAAACTAACTTGATTCTTAGTCTCTCTACATGATTATGATTCTTTGGGTACAATTTTTTCAATTTTTGAAAAACTAAGAATTTTTGTGTTCTTGAGTTGGTTTTCACAGGACTTCAATCTTCTTAAGGCATTTGGATCAATGGAATTCTCATGGATCATTCTTTTGTTGGTCACAATAGTGCACACTCGGGCCACAAACAAATTAAAGAGAGCTAAGAAAACACAACAAAAAGGTGAATTTGTCGAGGTCAGTGATACAGAGGTGGATTGTCACGAGATAGATTGGACTGCATTGACAGATGATGATGAATCATTGCCTGAACAAAAGGCGTCCGATGCTTCGAAAGGAAAAGCACCCATGGACAAAGGAAAAGCGCCTATGACTAAACCAACCATCTCTGTGAAAAGGAAACGAGTAACTAGACGTTTTGGACTACGACGAGACGCTGATTTTAACACACCGATAGTTCCTGACTCCCCGCCTCGCGTGGAAGGAGTGTTCGTCAGCATGGATCGCGTTCGAGCGTTTGAACGTCGTGAATGCATCGGTGAACGTCATGTCAACATTGAAGCTCTCCGAAATCACTCACCTGAGTTTGGAACCTTGATTGAGCAAGCTAATCTCATCCAAGTCTGCCGATTCCCCGAACTACTTGGGTATTGTTTGTATCGTGTAAGGACCTTTTACACGAATGCAACGCATCTTCAAGAAGGAGAACATGGATCAATGCATTTCTATACAATTATCCAAGGGATGAAACTTAAAATCACTCCGCAGCTAATTGGCGAAGTTCTTGGAATGGAATCTAACACATCGGGGGTCAACTTTTTGAAAGGAAAAAGTTTGACGAATGCCTTGTGGCGAACAGTGATAGATAAAATTTGTTTGGAAGGAACGAATTCAGCTAATGGTAAAAGTGTAAAATCCAAACATCTTCGACTGGAGTACCGATTTCTAAATTTCATCACGTGTTACAACATTCTACCTAACATGCAGACTAAGGTCGTGAGATGGGAAAGACTGCTGTTCCTATATCTCTTAGGTCATCCCTCTGAGGCTGTAGGATTGAACATGAATATCCCCTACATAATTTGGAATAGAATGTCAAGATATATTGTGCATCCTCATCCTTCTGAGCGACTTCCGTTTCCGTTAATCATCATGAGGATCTTACAAAAGTTTGACATTGATATAAGCTCGACATCTTATCAACACTGTTGGGGGATGATAGATGAGTCAACGATTGTGAAGTCACTTCATAAATTACCACATGTTACTCCGACACATTTCACTGGAAAGAAACCTTGTGTCGGCACCTCGGCCTCACCGTCTCATCAAGCATCAGAACAAAGGCGAATGTCTGAAGAACTCGAGATCATAACGGCATCCCAAATTACATTGACCAAGAAAGTAAATTCAATGAGGAAATTGATCAAGAACATGTTCACTAAGATGGGATATAGTGCGTCTGAGGACTCAGACTCGGATGACTAATTTGTGCTTTAACAATTTTTGTGCAGATTTGTGCAGGATTTTATCTTTTTAGACTTTAGTTCAGTTTTTAGGACTTACTTTTAGTTCTAGTTCTTATTTTTCGGAACAATTTTTGAAATCTTTAACTCTCCTTAAATTTTTGTGTTTTTGGCTAATTTTGTGACAAAAAGGGGGAGAGAGTTTATAGAGAACTTGAACAATGATTGATTGAACATGATGATGTGTTGGAACATCAAAGGTAAGTTGAAACACAAAGGTAAGTAGAACTTCAACTTTTGGTTTTTCCATTTGTATGAATGCATGCCTCGACTAACTTTTTGCTAACTATTTGGGCATGTAATATAACTAACAAGTTGATGTTCACTAACAAGTTTGTGACACTTGGTTTTTGACTGCTTAGAAGATATGTTGGTTCTTAACTCTGATCAATTACATATCTATATATATATAAGTCTGTCACAAACATGTTCATGACATTTGATTTTTACGTGCAAAGAAGATATGTTGGTGTTTATTTAACTATGATCAGTTTACATATCTGAATATAAATGTCATGGTAAGTATAAATGAGTTTAAACTTCATCTCTGTTTGTGGTTTTTGAATAGTACAAAATTCTTGAGGTATCTAACGATTTCTTTTGTCAAGAATGATTTCTTTTTGCAGAGAGTACAGATGTCTAAGTCTAGAGTCTGTTTTAGGAGTTTAACTCATGTATTGTATTTTGGATCTCCATTGTAAATTTTTGTTGTATGGTGATAGCAACAAAAATATCTTTTTGAATTTTCTTTAGTGGATCTATGTTTTGTCACGAAACCGCCAAAGGGGGAGATTGTTACGGAATTTGAGTTGGCGTAGTTTCGTGAAAGTTTCAAGTCCTGAAGATTGAAGGTGAAGAAAGTTGGATCATTTAACTCAATCTCAAGAAAGAAGAATTCAGAAGGATCAGGTATGTTTAACTAAAGAATTTGTGTGATCCGAATACTTCTTGTAGTGTAGAAACACTTGGAAGAATCTTTCATTGCATAAAAATCAAAAACTGGACTTGGGACATGTTCAGGATCCGGATCAGGTTGTTCGATCCGGATCCCGAAGGTGGTTCGTTCATACATCGTCGCAATCCGGATCGTAGTCTCTTGATCCGGATCCCGAACGTTGAGTTTACCATCTACCTTGAACGATCCGGATCTTGCTTCGCAATCCGGATCCCGAACGTTGATGTTTGGTAAACTGTATGAACGATCCGGATCGTAGTCACATGATCCGGATCCCGAACCTTCGTTTTTCTGGAATTGGCTGTTTCGTTGTGACGATCCGGATCCTAGTTATCACGATCCGGATCGCCGTCCGTAAAATTCCAGAAATGGTTGGTTTTTGATTCTTATCTCCTTCCTAGGGTTTCTAACCTATAAATACACCCTATGACTCTTTTTCTAGGGTGAATCCACATAGCCGTCATTTTCTTGTATCATCTTATACGGCTATAGATCCACATATGGAGAAGAAAGGAAATCATTAGAGAATACTCTATGTTTCTTCATCTATATTGATTAGTTTGATTCTAGGTTTTCATACTCACATCTTGAGTTGAATCAAACTAATGAATACTTAGATGGTATTTCCGATCTATCTTTGATCTAAGTATTCGGCGGATCATCACCACCCAAAAACAACGATTTACCCCAAAATCGGCGCGTGGATTCGCGTGTCCTTGTGGATTCAAGGTTCAATCGCTCTCGTGGATTCGGAGCGAGGCACGTTCGTGGATTCGAACGGTGCTATTGGGTGAAGACCGTGGATTCGGTCGGACGTCGTGGATTCGACGTTGGACGCCGTGGATTCGGCGTTGGGCGCAGATCGTGGATTCGAGAAGCGTCTGGAGCGAGCGGAGAAGATCCTCTAGGAGCGTATGGAAAAGGTTGAGTCGTAAGTGTGTACGGTAAATCACCTTGTACGTGTTTTAATTCTAGTGGATTTCTGCCGTGTTATCGGTCCCGTGGTTTTTTACTCCGGTGATGGAGTTTTCCACGTAAAAATCTTGCGTGTTATTTTATTTTCCGCATTGGGTTTTATCGCAACGATTTTTGGAGTGTTTATACGTTTACACCTATTCACCCCCCTCTAGGTGTTTCTTCCCCTATTTAGATCCGTATTATATACGACCCAACACATAGATAAGCATCCGGTCAACCGCCCAATATCCGCGGTTGCCGCAAAGCCCCACAACTAATCCAACCTGTCCCAGACACAAAGTCCCGACTACACTACCCAGACCCCTGCTCGAACCCGAGCAACACTGACCACCTGACTACCAAGAAGGAGAAAGGAAAAGCATGGTTTCTCCTAAGTCAAGTTCCAATAAGTAGTGCAGCAGTAAAAGATGGCCTAACTACAAGTCCATTCAAGCATGCTTTTGTCCTTGGAAACAATAAAAGAGAGTAAAACATATAGTAGCAAAGCATACTACAATATTCCCACTATGATATACCAATCTCGCATAAATAGGCCACTGAATAAACATGTATGATCTCTATATCATCTAGTGTGGGATAAATATAATCTGTCTATTGCATGCTAAGTCTCTAGTTCAACAAGCATGTACAATTATCAGGTAAACATCAATCCACATGATCTAGGCCGTTTCCATGCTTACCTCTCGCTCATATTGGTTGCACATTAAATTAGGCATGCTATCAATCATAGAGGGTGACATTCTCACAGGCAAGCTTATCTTAACCATACATGAACATCCACTATTACACCTCCCATAAGGCATAACATGCATATAAACCCTGCCATTCCCTCTAACAGGTGCAATTACTAAGTTTACCCACCTAAAGCGCTTAAACCAAGGCAAACCTGAAGTCGGTGAAGAGTGTAGACGCTCACAGTCCAAAATCTGCTAAAGCTGCACCCTCGGTACATGTCGCGCAAGCCTCGGCTCCAATCAGCTGAAAATACCCGGAATCCACTATCTCCAATTCCAACAGGTTCAGAAACACTCGCGAACCCTCCTGGGGACAATAAAAGGTCCAAGGTTACAGTTTATTCCCCAAAATATCCAAGTATATACAACATCAGAAAACAGCCCTGAAGATGTGCAGTTTTCACCTACAGAACGGATTCAGAAAAATCCAACAAAAATACTGTCGCGTTCCTCGCGTCGATACCTTCGAAACGAGTACCTGCACGTCAAATTCCGAGCCCCGTAGGCCGAGTTACAAATTCCACAATACAGGGCACTCACAAACACACAACCACATATCTGTAATACTCTGCACAGTAAAGGGGAAAGAAGTATACATTCGGGTGAATCTCAGAAAATTCCCCGAAAACACGACGGTAATCCTCGCGACGCGTAGATCCAAAGAGTGTAATGGCACGCCTCAATCCGAGCTCGTACAACAAGTTGCACGCAAAATGGTGCACACCGCCGGAATACGCACGCAAAACGGAGCACGGTGTCGAAATCCGTGCGCAAAATGGAGTCCGCACGCAAAACGGAGCACGTCGTCGGGGTCCGCACGCAAAACGGAGCAGTAAGAATACGGTCCCTAACACAGATAAGAACAAGGGGTATATCCAATGTCCAAAAGATCGCCCCAAAACTGTGCTAAAAACACCGTAAAATTAACGCGCGGGACCTACCTCGACTGCGTGGCGCCGCCCAACTGACCACTTGAAACACCTCGCGCGCTCCGCGAGGTCCACGACGCACCGCCGCACCTCACAAAATCCACTCCCTCTCACTCTCTCTCGCTCGGTTGGAGAAGAAGAAAAAAAGGGAGAAGAAATGGCGCGCGGGGAGGAAAAGGAAGAAGAAGAGAAGAAAGGGAGGAGGAGGGCTCCCGTGGATCGGGTCCACGGTGCACCGGGCCCGCTGCCAGGCGGTCCACCACACAGGGGCGCGCGCGCCAGGCGCAGGCGCGCGCCCCCCTGGCCACGTGGCGCGCGCCCCACGCGCCACGCGGGCGACGCACCCCACGCGCCACACGGGCGCGTGACACCGCGCCTCACCCAGGCGCGGGACACCGAGCCCGCTGCACGGACGCGCGCCCCCCCGCGTCTGCGCGTGCTCGAATGGGGGCCCGCCACGTGGCGGCCGCCGCGTGACCCGCGCGGGCAGGCGCTGTTCCCCGCGCCTGCTGCGCCCCCCCTCACGCAGAGCGCCCTCGAGCCGCGTGCCAACGCCACAATGCACACCTTGGGATTCGTGCCGCGACGCCTCGAGATCCGCGCACGCCTCGAAAAACGCGCGCGCTAACCAGGCTCCGAAAAAAGAAAGTAAATAGTCCATTCTCAACGATTTCGCGCACTGAATCCAAATACGTTATCCTTTTCTCCAAATTCTCATCCGAAAATTTGCCAAAAGCCCACTTGATCCGATTTTCGCGCCGGGTCCAATTCTAAAGTCCGATTTGCCAAATTCCAACTCTAAAAAATTCCCGAAGGCATCCGGAGAGGTGATCTTTTATCCAAACTTCGCCCCGAGTCCAATTTAATATTTATTGCGCGCGAAACCACTTCTAAGCATTCGACTGGGCCATCTGACTATTCTCGTGATCCATCAAACACTCTGAGTCCATCACTAGTGTCCAATTAGTGCACAAACACCACCGACGCGCCACAAAGGCCTCCAGAAGCTGCTGGTCAACCAGTAATCTCGTCGTGGGGATCCGGGTCCTCACATCCTCCCCCACTAAAGAAAGTTTCGTCCTCGAAACTAGTTCAATTCCACAAGGAGTCACAAACACAAAGGGTAAGTACTCAACATCGTCATCTCGAGCTCCAAGTCGCTACTCACTCCCCGTGACCACTCCTCAACAACAACAGCGACAACCAGCACGGCATAGCCCGATTGCGCAACCTCTAATCTCACGAGCCAGAATTCGCAACGGGCGTCCCTCGTACTCCAAACATTCCTAGATCTCAAATGGGGCGAGTCAATTACGGGTGAGGGATCCAAAAACACATTACTCCTGAGCCGAGACGTGAAACAATATAGGGGCTCCATCAAAAGCTGGGGGAGACAAAATAACCACCAGTGCAACACGCACCAAACCACATCCTGGTGCCAATCTCAACAAGGCGACCCGAAGCTTACCCACACATTCATCCAATAAGCTGGGGTCTTCACTCGGTTACTTCCCGATCCAAAATCACCCGAGTAGGCTACTCAACCACGGGCTACCCTCAAAAGGGATCCTCAAGAGACACAATCTCATGCCACAGTTGGTCACTCAACGTGCCAACATAACCCCAACGGACCCACGGGTCGAAGTCGATCTCTCAACTAATAAAGGACACCCTGACGGGGACCAAACCGTCAGTGAACGGGACTGAGAACTGGCTCAAAAGGCGATCATAATGCTGATGCCCAAACTCGCGATAAAAAATCCGAACCAGCAACGACAATCCGCGTAAATCCCATTCAAGATGCTGAAAGCTGTAGGCTCCATTGATGCCGCATGGTAGAAACTGTAAACTAAAGCTGAAATCTTATCTACCATATAGTACAGAACAGAAATGCTGAGTAATCAGGACTGATAGCCAAGCAGGCATGGCCTACGCCCAAGTATATCAATCAAAGCCGGAAATAATAGGCGTACTGAAAGGCTCATCTGTGGGATCCAAGCTGCCTACAAAACAGCGGTTCGTCCTACCACAACGCTCATAGGGTCGGACTAATGAAGTGTGGACCGAAGATCATCCCATGGTAATTCTACAGCCACAATGGGAGGCATCACTAAAGCACACAAATCTCTCTCCCAACACTGGAAATGCTAGCATTGGCGCTGGTATCAGTCTCATTGTCCATTGGTCATGCTCTCCCGACACTGCCAAGTCTAAGAAACTCCTCACCTCAAGAATAAATGTTGGTCTCAGCCAACCTTGAATAACATCCAATTGGTCGGGTTCCACCGCCGCTCCAACGGCTAGAATAAGGTGACCCAAGTAGGCATGCACTTGGAGCTAAAACTCGTACCTCAAAAGCTTGGCATACAGCTTCATCCACACAGGCATGGTAGCACATCCACAAAGTGCTCCTCGTGCTCCAAGTCGCTCTGGGAGTAAAGCAAATATCCTTGGGGGAACACCACTCCCAATCCGTCCAAGTACAACTGGGACATACAATTCCTCAGGTCTTGAAGTCGACAGGGCATTCGTCATTCCATTGGGCCTCACTATAAGCTCATAATGCCCCTACCGTGTCCTGAACGCCATCTAGGCGAAGTCCCCGGCTGTCTAATTCCAAGTAGGTACTCGCATCATACCATAACTGCCGGAGTATAGCTCCATCAAAAGGCCCTAGATACCACCCGGACCTGTCTACACTCGAACCATAAAAGGACCCTCACGGTCGTGTATCAACGACGTGGCATCACCACCATGTACCAACGGCGTGGCATCACCACCGTATATCAACGGCGTGGCACTAGGTCAAACAGACCCCTCAATCCATCGGATCCTGCAACTGCGCCATCAGCTCTCTCAGCTCTACAGGCGATATCCAATGAGGTGCTATCGAGGGTGGCGCGGTTCCCCGAACCACGTCAAACGCAATCTCTATCTCCCTAACCGGCGGCATCACAAATAGCTCAGGTGAAATCACACCCGGGATCTCGTGGGCAACAGAGATATCTTTGAATCCCGGTGCCGCCAAAAGCACCTCTCACACTGTCGCTAAAACCTGTGTGCTCTAACAATCTCAACAAGCAAGCCTCCTCTTGTCCGCCTTGCCGAAGATCAAAGTCCTCTCTCGCCGCAGTCAAACATTCTGTGGCATTGTGCCAATCAATCTCAAGCACAGGGTCGAAACACCGAATTGCTACAATTTCCAATAATTCTGCCGGTAACTCGCGGTCTCGGCCGCACTGGACATGATCCAAAAGCCTCCTCCACATGCACAACAACAACAGGAACCTGTACCTCTGGTGCACGTGGTAACAAATCTGCCTCTAGTCCAGGCAAGAATGAAACATGCTCTAACTCCGACTGCTGTGGTGAAATCCCACCTGCGACACTCGATCCACTACCATGGCGCCCTCCAACCGGACGGCACAGATTCATCCGCTCAAAGCAAGTGGTTGTCGCTCAATCTGCCTGAAAATCAGGACTATCCACAAGGAAGCACGACCTCTGTCTTTGATCACATTGAGGCGACGAATAAGGTCCTCCGCAGATAACAAATCCACGCTACCACTGCGCCACTCCGATATAGATACTGATGCTACCATCGGGGTCCACCCGATCTCCGGCATCTCGGGAACTCGTTATCCTGGAAAAAGAAATCAGAAATGCCTCTGCCGGCCGATCTGTCCTCCATCACCCGGCGCCAAGCGCCAAAATCCAGAACTCGCCTCTGGCGGCAGATCCCTATCCAAAGGAACTGCAGCGCCACGCTCCAAACACAACGCCTACTCCAACAAGACGTCAAAACCTATAACGGAGGGACTGAATAAACCGAAAGGTGTCCTGGCGCAATCCACTCCCAGTCTCACATATCCTATGCGCCTCGTCCCTCGAAACCCGAAGCGCGTAGTTCAACAACTGCATAAACTCTCTGGCACAGGGAGGCTCTCAATTAATCACACCATCACCACCAACCACGACTCTGCCTCCAAAGGCTCCAAACTCAATCTTACGAGTCGGGGTGGTTCATCTGCCGAATCTGGCTCAATAAATCGATCATGTCCCCTCAGCTCACTAGCCGTCAACTATCCACCCTGCCTCGGTGCCTCGACACTAAACATCGGCACAGAGGGGGCTACCTACTCCATCGGTGCCACAAAAATCCCCGCCCCTGAGGATACCGCAACCGGGTGGTCTAAGAAGGAAGCATTGTCGAGCTGCCCGCTGCTCCGACAACTGTGTCACCAAGACCAGTTGCTCACTCTGCCGCTGATATGTCACGCCCCGGGTGTAAACCGGAAGCCGGGCCCGTCTACAGATCGTCGTGCACACGGTATTTCCCGCGTACATGAAGCGCCAAACCTACTCAGATATAAGAGATAATAATAAAAGAGCAATAAAAACAGAGTTGAACTGAAAACTAATACATCTCAGACTGAAGCTGGAAATAAAATACAATACATCTGTATAAATGATACATCAGTCTCTCCCAGCTCACCAAAATAAATACAACCTACTGGCAAAAGACAGTCCCAAATGTAAAAGTACAACCGTCTGAGGAAACATGGGTACATCAACAGTCTAGCTAACCCGCTCCTACTGCCTCGAGATCTATCTACTCAGCCGTCCTCTCTCCTCGACCCGCCGCTGAAAGCCCAGCAGCACCCGCAGAAGACACTGCAAAATAAGGGAGAAGAAAAAGTGGAAAGAAGAATGGGGGTGAGAACTACTAGTAAACCAGTAGCCTCCCCTAGTGGGTAAAACCTCAAACTCTGACACACCCACTAGGTCTACCAGAGGCAAAAAGGAAAGAAGAGTGGTAAGAAATGAAATCGCTGAAAAAGGGAAATCTACCACTACTATGCCTCTAGAGTACAGTCCTAGACTGGAATAACCGTATGCAACAATAATCAACCGTCCCAGATGAACCCAATCTGTACCGCCCTCATCATCGGGCAAGTAAGCCGCGCCGATGTGATAGCAAAACTCCTGCTGCCGCCCTTATCATCGGGCAAATAGGTCGCGCCGATGTGATAGCAAAACTGTCCATAACTGTCTGGCCCCGGCCTCCGGAGGGGATCTCGAGGGGAGCGACCCACACGAGAAAAGCATCACCGGGCAATAACCGCGCCGGTGTGATAAGTAACAAAAGCAGGATTGGATCACAACAATAAAGCCCCAGTGGAACACAACCCTCCACTAAAAGAAAACTGATCCCCAATCTGATGCACAAATGAACATCCGGTCAATCGCCCAAAATCCACGATCGCCGCAATACCTCACAATCCACAACCAAGTCTCACAACCGACCTCCGGTCAACCGCCCAATATCCACGGTCGCCGGAATAACCCATAATCACAATCATGTCCCACACCCGACATCTGGTCAACTGCCTACTATCCGCGGTTGCCACAAAACCCTCTAGTCCATAATCATGCCCTGTCACCGATGTCCTATAACCGACATCCGGTCAACCGCCCAATATCCGCGATCGCCGCCAAAACCCATAATCCATAATCCAGGGCCCGGCTACACTATCCCAAACCCCTGCGCAAACCCGAGCAACAAAAACCACCTGACTAACGAAAAGGAGAAAAGAAGCAAACAAGGTTTCTCCTAAGTCAAGTTCCAGCATGAAAGTGTAGCGATACAAGATGGCCTATCTAGATGTCCATACAAGCATGGAAGTGTTCTCAAGGAAACATAATTTAAGTCATTGATCATTAACGGGTATCCACCTATGCATGTCATCTATCCTCAAGTAATACCACTAACAGGATAAATCATATAGTCCCAATTAAATGTTCTATTCCACATGCAAGGTTAAGTGCTAACATAGCAATCCATACAATCATGTATAAGTTCCAACCACTATCAGATTCCCAAGAGCATGCAAGTCCCAATTACAATTATCAATCATGGATGTCCAAGAAGGATCTCTCTAATACTCCTAGTGGGTAAGTCAGAAAAGAGGGACAAAGCAACCACCCACCTGGACAGGCGCAATCCTCAGCTGTAAAACCTCCTCGCTGTCCAATATCCCTTTTTCACGCCAAATGCTCAAACAGATAAACCGCCGCGATCGCTGTTCACAATTACCCCAAAACGTACACACAAATAAGCACACAAGTATCCGAAAACATGCTGTCCAGAATTCAGTCCCAAAGATGTGCCCTTTTCACCTGTGAGATATACACATAAAATTCCCAAAAAAATACTGTCGCGATCCTCGCGACGAACCGGTCGAAACGAGTACCTGCACATTCAAATCCGAGTTTCCTACGCTGAGAAACAAATCCGACAAGGGAAGCACCCCGAAATAAACCGATCTCAAAAACTGTGGCGCAACTTCCTGTAAACAGAGATTTCTCACGATCGAAAAATATTTAGAAAATTCCCAGAAAATTTGAGAGTGTTCCTTGCGCTGTGTAGATGAAAAATTCCTTTTGAATCACCCCAATCCGATGCCTGTGCGCAAAGATATGGCCGAAATACCACAGTGCTGTCAAAAACTCCGCCCAAGAAAAAGGGTCAAATGGAAGCTAGGGGAACTCCAAGATAAACTCAAAATGTGGAGGAGCTCAAAACACGAAGATCAAAGCCCTACCTGTCGTGAGTCCAACGGCGCAAGAATCGCCTCAATCGGAGGTCGGAGTAAGCCGGGGGAGTCCTCGCACCAAAATGCGACGAAGAAGATCACAAACGAACGAGCGTCGTGCCGCGCCGTAAAAATGGAAACCTCGGGATACATGCCGCCAAAAAATCTGAAAATCTGCAAATGGAACCGGCTCTGGAAGAGGAAGAATCCACGTGAAGGCCGCACAGTGAGAAGGTGAACAGGGAAAGAGCAAATCGGACTTGAACAGGGCCTATTTATAGGCTGGAAGAAACAATTGGATTAATACCCAACCTGTCCCAACATTCGGGCGCCGAAAGTTTCCGGGCTGCTACAGTGTTGGGCCCGGCCCAACACTGTTCATGCCCGGATTCTTCCTGGGCCTCCACGTTGCCCACAAAACAGGCAACAGCGGGAGCCACCACTCCCGCTGCGCCGCGTGGCCACCCCCGGGGATCGACACGTGGCGCCGGTCAACGCGACAGTCGCACCTGCGCGCGCCGCCTGCGCCCCTGCCAGGCACGCCGCCCGAGGCAGACCTGGCCTGCACCATGGACCGCGCGCACGTGGACCGGCCAACCAGTGACCACCACGTGTCCACCCCGGTCCATGCACCAGGCCTGTCTACTCCGTGGTCCCGGTCCACAGAATCGACCAATCAAGACCTGCCACGTGTCCCCATCCTCTGGTGCACGCCGGCCGTGGACCGCGCGCCTACCCGCGCACCTGCGCGCTGCCCGCGCCCCGCGCGCTGCCCGCGCCCGCGCGCCGCCGCGCTCCGCCGCTGCCCGCCGCGCTCCGCCGCTGCCCGCCGCCGCCGCCGCCGTCCGCCGGCCGCCGAAGTTACTGTTCCTACGTGAACAGTAACCGGTTGCGCAAAACGTCAAGTAGGTAGTCCATTTTAACCGTTTTTGCGCGCTGAATCCGAATTTGCTGTCCGATTTGCCAAATTATAACTCTAAAATTTGCCGAAGGCTCCCGGTGTAGAGTTATTATGGATCCACAAGGATCTAAATAGGTACTATCAAACAACTAGAGGGGGGGTGAATAGGTGTAATACTTAAAAACTCAATCTCAGTGCAAAATAAAAACCAATGCGGAAAATAAAAACAGCACACCGAGATTTACGTGGAAACTACAATCCAGGAGAAAAACCACGGGACCAACACGCAATAACAATCCACTAAGAATAGAAGAATAACAAGGTGATTACCGACTCCACGGACTCAACCCCTCCTTCAGCTTCTTCGGACCTTGCGCTGACCGGTTGGATATCCGCGCAATAACAATCCCTAAGAAAAGAAGAATAACAAGGTGATTACCGTCTCCACGGATTTAACCCCTCCTTCAATTTCTTGGACCTCGCGCTCCACCGATTTTGCACGTCCACTGCTCACGTTCGAATCCACGAACGCACGCTTCGAATCCACGAAACGCCTTTAGCACACCGAATCCACGATGCCACGTCGAATCCACGACGCAAACTCAGTCGATAAGAATATTGACTTCGATGGTGATCCTTTGCTTAGATTATCAATGAAGAACCGTAGAAGAAATCTCTAAGCAAAGATTAGATCAATTCGACAAAAGATATGTTCTTGAAAGAACCATCGAATTGACCTAAAAGAGGCTATAAAGAAGAACGATGAAAACCTAGCCTCTAGGGTTGCTCTCAAGAGTTTTATAAAAGATCGGCCGTAGCTCCCACGTTTTTGAGAAACCCTAAACGTCTATTTATAGTTTAGAAACCTTTGGAAAGAGATAAGAATCAAAAACATACCTTATCTGGAAATTTTCAGGACGGCGATCCGGATCGGATTTACTGCGATCCGGATCGTCGTAACGAGATTGACGATTCCAGAAATACCATGGTTCGGGATCCGGATCGCATTGCCCGATCCGGATCGTTCATACAAATCAGAAAACTTAACATTCGGGATCCAGATCGGAAATTGCATGGATCCGGATCGAAGTCTTGTATGAAGCAACAACCTTCGGGATCCGGATCGTTGGCTCTGATCCGGATCCTGAACAAGTCCGAACACCAGTTTTTGATTATTATGCAATTAAAAGTTCATCCAAGTGTTTCTACACTATAAGAAAGTATTCGGATCACCATAATTATTTAGTTAAACATACCTGATCCTCTTGAATACTTTCTTCTTGAGATTGATGTAACTGATCCACAATTCTTCAACTTCAATCTTCAAGACTCAAGACACTGAGTGTCAACTTGAGCTCTTGTTGAATCTTTTCTAAGTCTTTGATTGCTGATTGACAATTTGATCCCTTTAAGACTCCGACTCAACTCACTGACTTGACTCACGAAATATGCCAACACCAAAATGCCGTAACAATCTCCCCCTTTGGCAATTTCGTGACAAAACCCAAAAATACATAAAAGCGCTCAAGTCACTCATCTTAAACCAAAAAATCGAAATTCAATGTCATCACCAAAACATTGATTTTCTTTGCGTGAAAGATCCAATAAATACAAAATTACATTTGAACCAAACAGTCCTAGAACATACTCTATGACTTAGGACTTGGAGTCTTAAAGTGATGTAATTCCTGCAAAACAAAACTCCAAACAAAATCAACGTTAGTTGTTAGAAATTAAAATCCTACATTTGATCCGTCTTCCTTTTGGTTCTTTTGTTTTTCTGCTCTTTCAATTTTTTTCTTTGTCTCCCCCTATCTTGAGCATCTCTAACATGTTCTCCATGTTCTTGAGCATCTATGTTCTCCCCCTTTGTGATACGATCATCATTTTCCGTTCTCCCCCATTTTTCCATTTTCGTTTCGTTTAATCTCTCTTGATGATCTCATCTCCGTCATTTCTCTTCTCCCCCTTTTTGTCACAAATTGTCAAACAGTGAACATACTAGACAAAAGGAAATCACTAACAATATTAGTTCATAGAGAAAGAGAGATAAAAGCTCAGTTCTGGTATATAACAAAAATGCAGATTCCGTACCTGTACCAGAAAGCAAAAATCAAATAATTTCTTGAAACAAATCCAGATTTTAGAATCTTTTCAAATACCGATTTGTATTCCATCAAGAATCAATTTAAGTGCTTTAAACAGTGAATTCACACAGATGTCATTCAATCCAATTAATTTCACAAAATTAAAAAGATTTACTCCAAATCATGAAAAATAAAGGTAAAACATTATAAACCGTTTTTTCATGTTATATTCATCAAACCACAAGTCATCAAAAATAATCTTGAGATCAAAGTCTATCAAGATGTAACGGATTTACAAAGATGACATACGGAGATTTCCAAACGACATCAATCTTGAATTCTACCCTTTCAAATTGAGATAATCACTAAAATTCCTAAGGGTGGCTCTTTGAGCATCTTTCAAACTATCCCACCTTATACCAACCAGGAGATTATTCAAAATATAAGAGCTTTGCATATAAATCTCCAAATGCTTCAACTAACAATTTCAAGAAAATGTTTTTCAAGCATCAAAACATGTGGTAGCTTCACACACAGACCGGACGACCGGGGGGTGGCAGCTCTTTCCAACATGTGGTGGTAGTTTTCACACTCCTTTCGGATGTAACTCTTTCCACATCTTTTTGCAAATCATTTCAATACCCTTGTAAGAATGCAATCTCTTACGTGAAAGAATTAAATCCCAATTTTAGCCTATCGGTTGTCTCACGTTTATCACAATGAATTCACACAACCGAGATAGATTAAGCATCTAAAGATCACACATGATTTCTAAAATTTGATGCTTATATATCAAAAACTCCTATAATGAAGTATCTTCAAGATTATGATTATGGAGTAAAGTTGATAATCCATATAAAATTAATTTGGAGTGAATAAACGTGAAGCCCTTTTTATTCAATGCACTTTGTTCAGTAAAAACCCTTTTTGTTCAAAAACAAAGTAAAAAAACTAACGAAGAGCATTGAAACCCATGTAATGCAAAGATTAAGAAAGATATGAAGGGAAAACCAATCAAAGCATTACATACAGTCATAAGCTAATTAGAACTTAAGACAAGGAAAGATATCACCTTTCCGAATCCAAAATTGTCGAATTCTGGGTTGTCTTGATTCATTGTGGTTGGGAGATGATAGCTTTGACTGTTGATCCACCTTAGGTCTTTGCCTCACAGTGATCCACTTGTATGATTGATGATGTGGCTCGGACCTTTGGTGGGTTGAGTGAACTCCTTTGACTTGATGTGTGTCTTTTGATTCCGTTGAGTTCGCTCCGTAGATGAAGTTGCCGAAGAATTTTTCTTTCTCTTTTTCGGGCAATCCTTCACCAAATGTCCTTCAAGTCCACATAAGTGACAAGTTCTTCCTTTCAATTTCATTGTGGAACTTGAAGCATTCACAGTTTGGTTCTTTTTGAATCCCAAACCAACCTTGCTTGTTTGACCTAATCCGGACATACATTCAAGTTTCTTGGAACCGGTTTGAAATCCTTTGCATGTCGGATTTAAGTTGATGAACTTGCTTGGTCAATGCTTGGTTGGTGACATGAATTTCCTCAAACTGCTTTTCAAGAAAATCAATCTTGTTAATATGGGAATTAACGACCGTTTCGATTGATTATCTTTTCTTGGAGGATTTTATTATTATCAATAAAAGCTCTCGTTCCTCCTCGAGATCATGAAGTTTGATCTTTAAAGCATGATTCTCGTCTTGATTCTCAAGTCGTTGCTTCCTCAACTTCTTGATATGTTTGGCCATCTTCTTAGATTCCGCAAGAAGTTGTTGATATGCCTCAACGGTTCTTCCTCGTCCGACTCCCCCTCACTTGATGACTCTCCGCCGGTTGTTGATGTTTCATACAAAATCAAAGGAGTAGAGTCAGTGACTAAAGATGATAAACAATTATTAGAAGAGGGAAAATGAGAGGCATGAGAAGCAACGATTTTTCCTTTTTATACTTGAGGTCGATTCATTAGAAGTAGAATCGTCCCCAAGTTTTCGCTTGCAAAGCCTTCTTTTTATATGATTTCTTAGAAGGACAATCCATTGAAAAATGGTCGTAGCCTTTTGCATCGATAGCATTGGATTTCCCCTTCGCAATCATCTTTTTCTTTTTCTTTAGAAGGTTTTGCAAAGCTTTTGAGTTTAGAGGATTTAGAACCCGATGATCCTTTAGAAGGGTTTCGTGGATGAAGATCCATCGGTTCGATTCTTCCAAAATTTTCGACGAAATTTCTTTACGATCCGCGCCAATTGTTCTTCAAAATCCGGCAAAAGAGATTTCATCGTCGGAACTTGATTCCCTATCTTCTTCCTTTGTTGATTTGAATGCAATACTGTAAGCTTAGAAGAAGACTTGGAAGAAACTTGATTAGTAGGAGAAAGTCATTTCATAAGTTTGCAAAGCACCTACTAATTCCTCTATACTCATCTCATCGGATGGACTAACGGTTTCAATGGCGGTAACCTTTGCCCTAAACCGTTCCGGAAGAGTCCGAAGTATCTTTCTTACAATTTTCGACTCCGGGATCTTTTCTCCTAAATTAGCACATGTATTTATTACATCTTGAAGTCTAGTGTAATAATCTGTAAACAATTCATGCTCTTCCATATGAATAGAGTCAAATTGACTTGTAAGCATCTGGAGCTTTTGAATTTTTACAAGATTAGTACCCTCATGTGTAATTTTGAGAATATCCCAAATTTCCTTCGCGGTTTCACACGCGGAAATTCGTGTGAACTCAGTCGAGGAAAGAGAATTAAATAAAGCGTTCATACCTTTCCCATTGTAAGAAGATCTTTCAAATTCCTCTTTGGACCATCTAGAGCGAGGTTTTGGGGTAGTAGAATTTCCTACTTCCTCAACAGGATGCACCCAACCGTATTCCACGGATTGCCATACCGCTCATCAATTGCGATGAGAAAAGCTCTCATCCGCACTTTCCAATAAGCATAATTAGTCCCATCAAAAAGAGGAGGTCTATAAATATTACCACTTTCACCCATCATGATAGATAAACCTAAAACCCGCTCTGATACCAATTGTAGAGTTATTATGGATCCACAAGGATCTAAATAGGTACTATCAAACAACTAGAGGGGGGGTGAATAGGTGTAATACTTAAAAACTCAATCTCAGTGCAAAATAAAAACCAATGCGGAAAATAAAAACAGCACACCGAGATTTACGTGGAAACTCCAATCCAGGAGAAAAACCACGGGACCAACACGCAATAACAATCCACTAAGAATAGAAGAATAACAAGGTGATTACCGACTCCACGGACTCAACCCCTCCTTCAGCTTCTTCGGACCTTGCGCTGACCGGTTGGATATCCACGCAATAACAATCCCTAAGAAAAGAAGAATAACAAGGTGATTACCGTCTCCACGGATTTAACCCCTCCTTCAATTTCTTGGACCTCGCGCTCCACCGATTTTGCACGTCCACTGCACACGTTCGAATCCACGAACGCACGCTTCGAATCCACGAAACGCCTTTAGCACACCGAATCCACGATGCCACGTCGAATCCACGACGCAAACTCAGTCGATAAGAATATTGACTTCGATGGTGATCCTTTGCTTAGATTATCAATGAAGAACCGTAGAAGAAATCTCTAAGCAAAGATTAGATCAATTCGACAAAAGATATGTTCTTGAAAGAACCATCGAATTGACCTAAAAGAGGCTATAAAGAAGAACGATGAAAACCTAGCCTCTAGGGTTGCTCTCAAGAGTTTTATAAAAAGATCGGCCGTAGCTCCCACGTTTTTGAGAAACCCTAAATGTCTATTTATAGTTTAGAAACCTTTGGAAAGAGATAAGAATCAAAAACATACCTTATCTGGAAATTTTCAGGACGGCGATCCGGATCGGATTTACTGCGATCCGGATCGTCGTAACGAGATTGACGATTCCAGAAAACCAGGGTTCGGGATCCGGATTGCATTGCCCGATCCGGATCGTTCATACAAATCAGAAAACTTAACATTCGGGATCCGGATCGGAAATTGCATGGATCCGGATCGAAGTCTTGTATGAAGCAACAACCTTCGGGATCCGGATCGTTGGCTCTGATCCGGATCCTGAACATGTCCGAACACCAGTTTTTGATTATTATGCAATTAAAAGTTCATCCAAGTGTTTCTACACTATAAGAAAGTATTCGGATCACCACAATTATTTAGTTAAACATACCTGATCCTCTTGAATACTTTCTTCTTGAGATTGATGTAACTGATCCACAATTCTTCAACTTCAATCTTCAAGACTCAAGACACTGAGTGTCAACTTGAGCTCTTGTTGAATCTTCTCTAAGTCTTTGATTGCTGATTGACAATTTGATCCCTTTAAGACTCCGACTCAACTCACTGACTTGACTCACGAAATATGCCAACACCAAAATGCCGTAACACCCGGAAAGGGATTCTTTTGTCCAAACTTCGCGCCGAGCCCAATTTTAATATCCATTTCGCGCGAAACCACTTCCGAAGATCCGACGGAGTCAACCGATCACCCACGTGATCCATTTAAGCCCGAAGTCCGCCACTTGTGTCCCATTGGTGTCCTAACACTCCAACACACAGTACATGGTCCCCAGATGTCACCAATGACTCTACCACAGCTCTGTAGAGATCCAGGTCATCACATGATAAGCCTCTGACAATCCTGTCATCTGAGTCCGGAGTTCTCTGACGTCAATCCAGGTATCCGGCCCAAAACCAACCGCTCAAGCTCAGCTGCTACGACAGGATGCACACGGGTCAAACCCAGCGTCGGGGAGACACCGCTCTCCACGACGAAACCACAAAACAGTACACAAAAGCCACTCGACCCATCCAGCGAAAGTCTAAAGCATGTCACCGTTCCACAGCATTATGTTGTCTGCAGCCAACATAATCACTTAGAAGAATAAACATGCAATCACTCTTCCCGTCCCTTGGGAGAGGTATACAACTCAATCAGGACTCTCGCTTCACGACTCTCACGAAGTCAACCAAGGGTCAAACCATAAGCCTAGGGTTTCTAAGTCCACCATGACCTACAACCTAGGCTCTGATACCAACCTAATCTGTCACGCCCCGGGGTCGAAACTGCGACCCAGGCTCGCCAACAGATCCGCCGCCTATGCCAAACCCGCATAGGCGAAGCGTCCTACTTGCAAGAAAAGTACTACAGCTAAACAGATATCAGAGCTATAAATAAAAATCTGCTGTAAACTAAAATCAATCACTGTACAACTCGAAATAATACAACAATGTCTGTCTCCCAAAAATAATAATAATGATACAATATCCTCAAATACAAGCTCTGAGCCCAACCGGGAGGTATCTCTAATGAATACATCAGTGTACAGTCTCTCAATACATAATATATCCTCGCTACATCAGTCTCTCAAAAGAGGAAAATAAAATAACTAATCTACTGAAGATCTCCTCTGAAGGGGTACCGCTACTCTCCAACGACAGGTAGGGATCTAGCACGCGACTCCCTCGCCTCGAACAACCACCGCAGAATCCGCAACACTCGCTAAGACTCTGCAAAACAAGGGAGAGGAAGAAAAAAAGGAGGGGGAAGACCCCCAAAGGGTGTGAGAACTACACCAAAAAGGGAGTTCTCAGTGGGTACCACCGCCAGACCTGACGGTCTGCCCACTAAGTCCTCAAGAGACATAAAATCACCAAAGCCGTAAGGACTGAAATACGAAAGCTGGAGACTCCCAACAGCTACCATGCCTCTATCTAAATGCTCAAAGGGGAGAACCAAATAATGGTATGCAACCACTAGCACATGAAGTGCACAATCGACCCAATCGAGCTGACTGCCACATCTGGTCCAGTCAAACCTGCGCCCACCTACAACCACCTCCCGCTGACGGGCAGGAATTACGTAGGGCGTCCAAACGGACTAACTCGCTATCGAGTAGTGGCTCATGCAGCTATAGTCAAAATCTACGCTCTCTCTCAGAACGGATAACCTCAAGATCACCAAGCCTCTCGCACAACGGTCAACAACTCACAAAGACCTCGGGATCACAGTCCCCAAATGGATCCCAACAACACTAGCACTGGTCTAAACACAGCTACTAGACTGCACTCGGTCCCCCTGACACGAGTAAAACAAGAAAGTAAATGCCAGTAATAACCCAATCTGGTGCCACCAGTAAAACTGGCATTGCCTGCTCAGAGGAATCTGCACACATGGCTCGAAACCGCGGGACCGGCCGCACGGCTCGCATCCCAAAAAAAGTATCAGACCGGCACACATGGCTGGGTCCGAAAAGCCTACCTCCGGAGTGTCACTCGAGTGGAGCGACCCACACGAGTAAAGTATCTCAGTAACAAGTATCTCTGTATAGCAGGACTTTGATCACAAATCTAATCAAAGTGGGAAAACTCAACCACTAAAGAAAGACCCGACCTCAATCGGATGCAACTAAACGATAAGTGGGAAACTCCATCCACTAGAGAAACTGATACCCAATCTGGTGCATAGATAAGCATCCGGTCAACCGCCCAATATCCGCGGTTGCCGCAAAGCCCCACAACTAATCCAACCTGTCCCAGACACAAATTCCCGACTACACTACCCAGACCCCTGCTCGAACCCGAGCAACACTGACCACCTGACTACCAAGAAGGAGAAAGGAAAAGCATGGTTTCTCCTAAGTCAAGTTCCAATAAGTAGTGCAGCAGTAAAAGATGGCCTAACTGCAAGTCCATTCAAGCAAGCTTTTGTCCTTGGAAACAAAAAAAGAGAGTAAAACATATAGTTGCAAAGCATACTACAATATTCCCACTATGATATACCAATCTCGCATAAATAGGGCACTGAATAAACATGTATGATCTCTATATCATCTAGTGTGGGATAAAATAATCTGTCTATTGCATGCTAAGTCTCTAGTTCAACAAGCATGTACAATTATCAGGTAAACATCAATCCACATGATCTAGGCCGTTTCCATGCTTACCTCTCGCTCATATTGGTTGCACATTAAATTAGGCATGCTATCAATCGTAGAGGGTGACATTCTCACAGGTAAGCTTATCTTAACCATACATGAACATCCACTATTCCACCTCCCATAAGGCATAACATGCATATAAACCCTGCCATTCCCTTTAACAGGGGCAATTAGTAAGTTTACCCCCACCTGAAGCGCTTTAAACCAAAGGCAAACCTGAAGTCGGTGAAGAGTGTAGACGCTCACAGTCCAAAATCTGCTAAAGCTTGCACCCTCGGTACATGTCGCGCAAGCCTCGGCTCCAATCAGCTGAAAATACCCAGAATCCACTATCTCCAATTCCAACAGGTTCAGAAACACTCGCGAACCCTCCTGGGGACAACAAAGGTCCAAGGTTACAGTTTATTCCCCAAAATATCCAAGTATATACAACATCAGAAAATAGCCCCGAAGAAGTGCAGTTTCACCTACAGAACGGATTCTGAAAAATCTGACAAAATAATGTCGCGTTCCTCGCGTCGATACCTTCGAAACGAGTACCTGCAACGTCAAATTCCGAGCCCCGTAGGCCGAGTTACAAATTCCACAATACAGGGCGCTCACAAACACACAACCACACATCTGTAATACTCTGCACAGTAAAGGGGAAAGAAGTATACCTTCGGGCAAATCTCAAAAAATTCCCCGAAAACACGACGGTAATCCTCGCGACGCGTAGATCCAAAGAGTGTAAAGGCACGCCTCAATCCGAGCTCGTACAACAAGTTGCACGCAAAACGGTGCACACCGCCGGAGTCCGAACGCAAAACGGAGCACGGTGTCGAAATTCGTGCGCAAAACGGAGTCCGCCACAAAACGGAGCACGCCGTCGGGGTCTGCACGCGAAATGGAGGAGTAAGAATACGGTCCTAACACAGATAAGAACACGGGGTCAATCCAATATCCAAAAGAACGCCCCAAAACTGTGCTAAAACACCATA
>CM055070.1:21098051-21193903 GCA_029204045.2 Tillandsia leiboldiana
GACCTGTTACACTCGAACATAAAAGGACCCTCACGGTCGTTTGTTATCCACGACGTGGCTCACCACCATTGTACCAACGGCGTGGCATCAACACCGTATATCAACGGGAGTGGCACTAGGTCAAACAGACCCCGCAATCATCGGATCCTGCCAACTGCGCATCAGCTCTCTCAGCTCTACAGGCGGATATCCAATGAGGTGCTATCGAGGGTGGCGCGGTTCCGAACCACGTCAAACGCCATTCTCTATTACTTCACCTAACCGGCGGCATCACAACAAGCTCAGGGAATCACACCCGGGATCTCGTGGGCAACAAGAGATATCTTGAAGCCCGGTGCCGCCAAACAGCAACCTCTCACACTGTCGCTAAAAACCTGTGTGCTCTAACAATCTCAACAAGCCAAGCCTCCTTTTTTTGTCTTTCGATTGGACGAAGATCAAAGTCCTCTTCGCGCAGTCAAACATTCTGTGGCATTGTGCCAATCAATCTCAAGCACAGGGTCGAAAACACCGAATGGCTACCAAATTTCCAATAATTCTGCCGGGAACTCGCTGGTTTCGGCCGCACTGGACATGATCCAAAAGCCTCCTCCACATGCACAACAACAACAGGAACCTGTACCTCTGGTGCACGTGGTAACAAATCTGCCTCTAGTCCAAAGGCAAGAATGAAATGCTCTAATTCCGAATGCTGTGGTGAAATCCCACCTGCGCACTCGATCCACTACCATGGCGCCCTCCAACCGGCCGGCACACAGATTCATCCGCTCAAAGCAAGTGGTTGTCCTCAATCTGCCTGAAAAATCAGGACTATCCACAAGGAAGCACGACCTCTGTCTTTGATCACATTGAGGCGACGAATAAGGTCCTCCGCAGATAACAAATCCACGCTACCACTGCGCCACTCCATATAGATACGATGCTCACAAAGGGGTCAACCCGATCTCCGGCATCTCGGGAACTCGTTATCCTGAAAAAAGAAATCAAAATGCCTCTGCCGGCAGATCTGTTCCTCCATCACCCGGCGACAAAGCGCCAAAATCCAGAACTCGCTCTGGCGGCAGATCCCTATCCAAAGGAACTGCAGCGCCCGGATCAAACACAAACGCCTACTCCAACAAGACGTCAAAACCTATAACGGCAGGGGACTGAATAATACCGAAAGGTGTCCTGGCGCATCCACTCCCAGTCACCATATCCTATGCGCCTCGTCCCTCGAAACACGAAGCGCGTTAGTTCCACAACTGCATAAACTCTCTGGCACCAGGAGGCTCTCAATTAAATCACCACCATCACCACCAACACGACTCTGCCTCCAAAGGCTCCAAACTCAATCTTACGGATTCGGGGTGGTTTCATCTGCCGAATCTGGCTCAATAAAAATCGATCATGTCCCCTCAGCTCACTAGCCGTCAACTATCCACCCTGCCTTGGTGGCCTCGACACTAAACATCGGCACAGAGTGGGCTACCCTACTCCATCGGTGCCACAAAAATCCCCGCCCCTGAGGATACCGCAACCGGGTGGTCTAGAAGGAAGCAGTGTTCGAGCTGCCCGCTGCTCCGACACTGTGTCACCAAGACCAGGCTCACTCTGCCGCTGATATGTCACGCCCCGGGTGGTAAACGGAAGCCGGGCCCGTCTACAGCTCGTCGTTGCACACGTATTTCCCGCGTACATGAAGCGCCAAACCTACTCAGATAGAAGAGATAATATAAAAGAGCAATAAAAACAGAGTTGAACTGAAAACTAACATCTCAGTACTGAAGCTGGAAATAAAAATACAATACATCTGTATAAATGATACATCAGTCTCTCCCAGCTCACCAAAATAAATACAACCTACTGGCAAAAGACAGTCCCAAATGTAAAGTAACAACCGTCTGAGGAAACATGGGTACATCAACAGTCTAGCTAACCCGCTCCTACTGCCTCGAGATCTATCTACTCAGCCGTCCTCTCTCCTCGACCCGCCGCTGTGAAAGCCCAGCAGCACCCGCAGAAGACACTGCAAAATAAGGGAGAAGAAAAAGTGGAAGAAGAATGGGGGGTGAGAACTACTAGTAAAACCAGTAGCCTCCCCTAGTGGGTAAAACCTCAAACTCTGACACACCCACTAGGTCTACAGAGGCAAAAAGGAAAGAAAAGATGGTAAGAAATGAAATCGCTGAAAAAGGGAAATCTACCACTACTATGCCTCTAGAGTACAGTCCTAGACTGGAATAACCCGTATGCAACAATAATCAACCGTCCCAGATGAACCCAATCTGTTACCGCCCTCATCATCGGGCAAGTAAAGCGCGCCGATGTGATAGCAAAACTCCTGCTGCCTGCCCTTATCATCGGGCAATATGTCGCGCCGATGTGATAGCAAAACTGTCCATAACTGTCTGGCCCCGGCCTCCGGAGGGGATCTCGAGGGGAGCGACCAACACGAGAAAAGCATCACCACCGGGCAATAACGCGCTGTGTGATAAGTAACAAAAAGCAGGATTGGATCACAACAATAAAGCCCCAGTGGAACACAACCCTCCACTAAAAGAAAACTGATCCCCAATCTGATGCACAAATGAACATCCGGTCAATCGCCCAAAATCCACGATCGCCGCAATACCTCACAAATCCACAACCAAGTCTCACAACCGACCTCCGGTCAACGCCCAATATCCACGGTCGCCGGAATAACATAATCACAATCATGTCCCACACCCGACATCTGGTCAATGCCTACTATCCGCGGTTTGCCACAAAACCCTCTAGTCCATTTAATCATGCCCTGTCACCGATGTCCTATAACCGACATCCGGCAACGCCAATATCCGCGATCGCGCCAAAACCATAATCATAATCCAGGGCCCGGACTACACTATCCCAAACCCCTGCGCAAACCCGAGCAACAAAAACCACCTGACTAACGAAAAGGAGAAAAGAAGCAAACAAGGTTTTTCCTAAGTCAAGTTCCAGCATGAAGTGTAGCGATACAAGATGGCCTATCTAGATGTCCATACAAGCATGGAAGTGTTCTCAAGGAACATAATTTAAGTCATTGATCATTACGGTATCCCTATGCATGTCATCATCCTCAAGTATACCACTAACAGGATAAATCATATGTCCAAATAATGTTCTATTCCACATGCAAGGTTAAGTGCTAACATAGCATCCATACAATCATGTATAAGTTCCAACCACTATCAGATTCCCAAGAGCATGCAAGTCCCAATTACAATTATCAATCATGGATGTCCAAGAGGATCTCTCTAATACTCCTAGTGGGTAAGTCAGAAAAGAGGGACAAAGCAACCACCCACCTGGACAGGCGCAATCCTCAGCTGTAAAACCTCTCGCTGTCAAATATCCCTTTTTCACGCCAAATGCTCAAAACAGATAAAACCGCCGCGATCGCTGTTCACAAATTACCCCAAAACGTACACACAAATAACACACAAGTATCCGAAAACTGCTGTCCAGAATTCAGTCCCAAAGATGTGCCCTTTCACCTGTGAGATATACACATAAAATTCCCAAAAAATACTGTCGCGATCCTCGCGACGAACCGGTCGAAACGAGTACCTGCACATTCAAATCCGAGTTTCCTACGCTGAGAAACAAATCCGACAAGGGAAGCACCCCGAAATAAACCGATCTCAAAAACTGTGGCGCAACTTCCTGTAAACAGAGATTTCTCACGATCGAAAAATATTTAGAAATTCCCAGAAAATTTGAGAGTGTTCCTTGCGCTGTGTAGATGAAAAATTCCTTTTGAATCACCCAATCCGATGCCTGTGCGCAAAGATATGGCCGAAATACCACAGTGCTGTCAAAAACTCCGCCCAAGAAAAAGGGTCAATGGAAGCTAGGGGAACTCCAAGATAAACTCAAAATGTGGAGGAGCTCAAAAAACGAAGATCAAAGCCCTACCTGTCGTGAGTCCAACGGCGCAAGAATCGCCTCAATCGGAGGTCGGAGTAAGCCGGGGGAGTCCTCGCACCAAAATGCGACGAGAAGATCACAAACGAACGAGCGTCGTGCCGCGCCGTAAAAATGGAAACCTCGGGATACATGCCGCCAAAAATCTGAAAAATCTGCAAATGGAACCGGCTCTGGAAGAGGAAGAATCCACGTGAAGGCCGCACAGTGAGAAGGTGAACAGGGAAAGAGCAAATCGGACTTGAACAGGGCCTATTATAGGCTGGAAGAAACAATTGATTAATACCCACCTGTCCCAACATTCGGGCGCCGAAAGTTTCCGGGCTGCTACAGTGTTGGGCCGGCCCAACACTGTTCATGCCCGGATTCTTCCTGGCCTCCACGTTGCCACAAAACAGGCAACAGCGGGAGCCACCACTCCCGCTGCGCCGCGTGGCCACCCCCGGGGATCGACACGTGGCGCCGGTCAACGCGACAGTCGCACCTGCGCGCGCCGCCTGCGCCCCTGCCAGGCACGCCGCCCGAGGCAGACCTGGCCTGCACCATGGACGCGCGCACGTGGACCGGCCAACATGACCACCACGTGTCCACCCCGGTCCATGCACCAGGCCTGTCTACTCCGTGGTCCCGGTCCACAGAATCGACCAATCAAGACCTGCCACGTGTCCCCATCCTCTGGTGCACGCCGGCCGTGGACCGCGCGCCTACCCGCGCACCTGCGCGCTGCCCGCGCCCCGCGCGCTGCCCGCGCCCGCGCGCCGCCGCGCTCCGCCGCTGCCCGCCGCGCTCCGCCGCTGCCGCCGCCGCCGCGCGCGTCCGCGGCCGCGAAGTTACTGTTCCTACGTGAACAGTAACCGGTTGCGCAAAACGTCAAGTAGGTAGGCATTTATAACCGTTTTTTGCGCGTCTGAATCCGAATTTTGCTGTCCGATTGCCAATTATACTCTAAAAATTGCGAAGGCGCCCGGTTGTAGAGTTATTATGGATCCACAAGGATCTAAATAGGTACTATCAAACAACTAGAGGGGGGTGAATAGGTGTAATACTTAAAAACTCAATCTCAGTGCAAAATAAAAAACCAATGCGGAAAATAAAAACAGCACACCGAGATTTACGTGGAAACTACAATCCAGGAGAAAAACCACGGGACCAACACGCAATAACATCCACTAAGAATAGAAGAATAACAAGGTGATTACCGACTCCACGGACTCAACCCCTCCTTCAGCTTCTTCGGACCTTGCGCTGACCGGTTGGATATCCGCGCAATAACAATCCCTAAGAAAAGAAGAATAACAAGGTGATTACCGTCTCCACGGATTTAACCCCTCCTTCAATTTCTTGGACCTCGCGCTCCACCGATTTTGCACGTCCACTGCTCACGTTCGAATCCACGAACGCACGCTTCGAATCCACGAAACGCCTTTAGCACACCGAATCCACGATGCCACGTCGAATCCACGACGCAAACTCAGTCGATAAGAATATTGACTTCGATGGTGATCCTTTGCTTAGATTATCAATGAAGAACCGTAGAAGAAATCTCTAAGCAAAGATTAGATCAATTCGACAAAAGATATGTTCTTGAAAGAACCATCGAATTGACCTAAAAGAGGCTATAAAGAAGAACGATGAAAACCTAGCCTCTAGGGTTGCTCTCAAGAGTTTTATAAAAAGATCGGCCGTAGCTCCCACGTTTTTGAGAAACCCTAAACGTCTATTTATAGTTTAGAAACCTTTGGAAAGAGATAAGAATCAAAAACATACCTTATCTGGAAATTTTCAGGACGGCGATCCGGATCGGATTTACTGCGATCCGGATCGTCGTAACGAGATTGACGATTCCAGAAATACCATGGTTCGGGATCCGGATCGCATTGCCCGATCCGGATCGTTCATACAAATCAGAAAACTTAACATTCGGGATCCAGATCGGAAATTGCATGGATCCGGATCGAAGTCTTGTATGAAGCAACAACCTTCGGGATCCGGATCGTTGGCTCTGATCCGGATCCTGAACAAGTCCGAACACCAGTTTTTGATTATTATGCAATTAAAAGTTCATCCAAGTGTTTCTACACTATAAGAAAGTATTCGGATCACCATAATTATTTAGTTAAACATACCTGATCCTCTTGAATACTTTCTTCTTGAGATTGATGTAACTGATCCACAATTCTTCAACTTCAATCTTCAAGACTCAAGACACTGAGTGTCAACTTGAGCTCTTGTTGAATCTTTTCTAAGTCTTTGATTGCTGATTGACAATTTGATCCCTTTAAGACTCCGACTCAACTCACTGACTTGACTCACGAAATATGCCAACACCAAAATGCCGTAACAATCTCCCCCTTTGGCAATTTCGTGACAAAACCCAAAAATACATAAAAGCGCTCAAGTCACTCATCTTAAACCAAAAAATCGAAATTCAATGTCATCACCAAAACATTGATTTTCTTTGCGTGAAAGATCCAATAAATACAAAATTACATTTGAACCAAACAGTCCTAGAACATACTCTATGACTTAGGACTTGGAGTCTTAAAGTGATGTAATTCCTGCAAAACAAAACTCCAAACAAAATCAAACGTTAGTTGTTAGAAATTAAAATCCTACATTTGATCCGTCTTCCTTTTGGTTCTTTTGTTTTTCTGCTCTTTCAATTTTTTCTTTGTCTCCCCCTATCTTGAGCATCTCTAACATGTTCTCCATGTTCTTGAGCATCTATGTTCTCCCCCTTTGTGATACGATCATCATTTTCCGTTCTCCCCCATTTTTTCCATTTTCGTTTCGTTTAATCTCTCTTGATGATCTCATCTCCGTCATTTCTCTTCTCCCCCTTTTTGTCACAAATTGTCAAACAGTGAACATACTAGACAAAAGGAAATCACTAACAATATTAGTTCATAGAGAAAGAGAGATAAAAGCTCAGTTCTGGTATATAACAAAAATGCAGATTCCGTACCTGTACCAGAAAGCAAAAATCAAATAATTTCTTGAAACAAATCCAGATTTTAGAATCTTTTCAAATACCGATTTGTATTCCATCAAGAAATCAATTTAAGTGCTTTAAACAGTGAATTCACACAGATGTCATTCAATCCAATTAATTTCACAAAATTAAAAAGATTTACTCCAAAATCATGAAAAATAAAGGTAAAACATTATAAACCGTTTTTCATGTTATATTCATCAAACACAAGTCATCAAAAATAATCTTGAGATCAAAGTCTATCAAGATGTAACGGATTTACAAAGATGACATACGGAGATTTCCAAACGACATCAATCTTGAATTCTACCCTTTCAAATTGAGATAATCACTAAAATTCCTAAGGGTGGCTCTTTGAGCATCTTTCAACTATCCCACCTTATACCAACCAGGAGATTATTCAAAATATAAGAGCTTTGCATATAAATCTCCAAATGCTTCAACTAAAAATTTCAAGAAAATGTTTTTCAAGCATCAAAACATGTGGTAGCTTCACACACAGACCGGACGACCGGGGTGGCAGCTCTTTCCAACATGTGGTGGTAGTTTTCACACTCCTTTCGGATGTAACTCTTTCCACATCTTTTGCAAATCATTTCAATACCCTTGTAAGAATGCAATCTCTTACGTGAAAGAATTAAATCCCAAATTTTAGCCTATCGGTTGTCTCACGTTTATCACAATGAATTCACACAACCGAGATAGATTAAGCATCTAAAGATCACACATGATTTCTAAAATTTGATGCTTATAATATCAAAAACTCCTATAATGAAGTATCTTCAAGATTATGATTATGGAGTAAAGTTGATAATCCATATAAAATTAATTTGGAGTGAATAAACGTGAAGCCCTTTTTATTCAATGCACTTGTTCAGTAAAAACCCTTTTGTTCAAAAACAAAGTAAAAAAAACGAAGAGCATTGAAACCCATGTAATGCAAAGATTAAGAAAGATATGAAGGGAAAACCAATCAAAGCATTACATACAGTCATAAGCTAATTAGAACTTAAGACAAGGAAAGATATCACCTTTCCGAATCCAAAATTGTCGAATTCTGGGTTGTCTTGATTCATTGTGGTTGGGAGATGATAGCTTTGACTGTTGATCCACCTTAGGTCTTTGCCTCACAGTGATCCACTTGTATGATTGATGATGTGGCTCGGACCTTTGGTGGGTTGAGTGAACTCCTTTGACTTGATGTGTCTTTTGATTCCGTTGAGTTCGCTCCGTAGATGAAGTTGCCGAAGAATTTTTCTTTCTCTTTTTCGGGCAATCCTTCACCAAATGTCCTTCAAGTCCACATAAGTGACAAGTTCTTCCTTTCAATTTCATTGTGGAACTTGAAGCATTCACAGTTTGGTTCTTTTTGAATCCCAAACCAACCTTGCTTGTTTGACCTAATCCGGACATACATTCAAGTTTCTTGGAACCGGTTGAAATCCTTTGCATGTCGGATTTAAGTTGATGAACTTGCTTGGTCAATGCTTGGTTGGTGACATGAATTTCCTCAAACTGCTTTTCAAGAAAATCAATCTTGTTAATATGGGAATTAACGACCGTTTCCGATTGATTTATCTTTTCTTGGAGGATTTTATTATTATTCAATAAAAGCTCTCGTTCCTCCTCGAGATCATGAAGTTTGATCTTTAAAGCATGATTCTCGTCTTGATTCTCAAGTCGTTGCTTCCTCAACTTCTTGATATGTTTGGCCATCTTCTTAGATTCCGCAAGAAGTTGTTGATATGCCTCAACGAGTTCTTCCTCGTCCGACTCCCCCTCACTTGATGACTCTCCGCCGGTTGTTGATGTTTCATACAAAATCAAAGGAGTAGAGTCAGTGACTAAAGATGATAAACAATTATTAGAAGAGGGAAAATGAGAGGCATGAGAAGCAACGATTTTTCCTTTTTATACTTGAGGTCGATTCATTAGAAGTAGAATCGTCCCAAGTTTTCGCTTGCAAAGCCTTCTTTTTATATGATTTCTTAGAAGGACAATCCATTGAAAAATGGTCGTAGCCTTTGCATCGATAGCATTGGATTTCCCCTTCGAAATCATCTTTTTCTTTTTCTTTAGAAGGTTTTGCAAAGCTTTTGAGTTTAGAGGATTTAGAACCCGATGATCCTTTAGAAGGTTTCGTGGATGAAGATCCATCGGTTCGATTCTTCCAAAATTTTCGACGAAATTTCTTTACGATCCGCGCCAATTGTTCTTCAAAATCGGCAAAAGAGATTTCATCGTCGGAACTTGATTCCCTATCTTCTTCCTTTGTTGATTTGAATGCAATACCTGTAAGCTTAGAAGAAGACTTGGAAGAAACTTGATTAGTAGGAAAAGTCATTTCATAAGTTTGCAAAGCACCTACTAATTCCTCTATACTCATCTCATCCGGATGACTAACGGTTTCAATGGCGGTAACCTTTGCCCTAAACCGTTCCGGAAGAGTCCGAAGTATCTTTCTTACAATTTTCGACTCCGGGATCTTTTCTCCTAAATTAGCACATGTATTTATTACATCTTGAAGTCTAGTGTAATAATCTGTAAACAATTCATGCCCTTCCATATGAATAGAGTCAAATTGACTTGTAAGCATCTGGAGCTTTTGAATTTTTACAAGATTAGTACCCTCATGTGTAATTTTGAGAATATCCCAAATTTCCTTCGCGGTTTCACACGCGGAAATTCTTGTGAACTCAGTCGAGGAAAGAGAATTAAATAAAGCGTTCATACCTTTCCCATTGTAAGAAGATCTTTCAAATTCCTCTTTGGACCATCTAGAGCGAGGTTTTGGGGTAGTAGAATTTCCTACTTCCTCAACAGGATGCACCCAACCGCATTCCACGGATTGCCATACTCGCTCATCAATTGCGATGAGAAAAGCTCTCATCCGCACTTTCCAATAAGCATAATTAGTCCCATCAAAAAGAGGAGGTCTATAAATATTACCACTTTCACCCATCAAGATAGATAAACCTAAAACCCGCTCTGATACCAATTGTAGAGTTATTATGGATCCACAAGGATCTAAATAGGTACTATCAAACAACTAGAGGGGGGGTGAATAGGTGTAATACTTAAAAACTCAATCTCAGTGCAAAATAAAAACCAATGCGGAAAATAAAAACAGCACACCGAGATTTACGTGGAAACTCCAATCCAGGAGAAAAACCACGGGACCAACACGCAATAACAATCCACTAAGAATAGAAGAATAACAAGGTGATTACCGACTCCACGGACTCAACCCCTCCTTCAGCTTCTTCGGACCTTGCGCTGACCGGTTGGATATCCGCGCAATAACAATCCCTAAGAAAAGAAGAATAACAAGGTGATTACCGTCTCCACGGATTTAACCCCTCCTTCAATTTCTTGGACCTCGCGCTCCACCGATTTTGCACGTCCACTGCTCACGTTCGAATCCACGAACGCACGCTTCGAATCCACGAAACGCCTTTAGCACACCGAATCCACGATGCCACGTCGAATCCACGACGCAAACTCAGTCGATAAGAATATTGACTTCGATGGTGATCCTTTGCTTAGATTATCAATGAAGAACCGTAGAAGAAATCTCTAAGCAAAGATTAGATCAATTCGACAAAAGATATGTTCTTGAAAGAACCATCGAATTGACCTAAAAGAGGCTATAAAGAAGAACGATGAAAACCTAGCCTCTAGGGTTGCTCTCAAGAGTTTTATAAAAAGATCGGCCGTAGCTCCCACGTTTTTGAGAAACCCTAAACGTCTATTTATAGTTTAGAAACCTTTGGAAAGAGATAAGAATCAAAAACATACCTTATCTGGAAATTTTCAGGACGGCGATCCGGATCGGATTTACTGCGATCCGGATCGTCGTAACGAGATTGACGATTCCAGAAATACCATGGTTCGGGATCCGGATCGCATTGCCCGATCCGGATCGTTCATACAAATCAGAAAACTTAACATTCGGGATCCAGATCGGAAATTGCATGGATCCGGATCGAAGTCTTGTATGAAGCAACAACCTTCGGGATCCGGATCGTTGGCTCTGATCCGGATCCTGAACAAGTCCGAACACCAGTTTTTGATTATTATGCAATTAAAAGTTCATCCAAGTGTTTCTACACTATAAGAAAGTATTCGGATCACCATAATTATTTAGTTAAACATACCTGATCCTCTTGAATACTTTCTTCTTGAGATTGATGTAACTGATCCACAATTCTTCAACTTCAATCTTCAAGACTCAAGACACTGAGTGTCAACTTGAGCTCTTGTTGAATCTTTTCTAAGTCTTTGATTGCTGATTGACAATTTGATCCCTTTAAGACTCCGACTCAACTCACTGACTTGACTCACGAAATATGCCAACACCAAAATGCCGTAACACCCGGAAAGGTATTCTTTTGTCCAAACTTCGCGCCGAGCCCAATTTTAATATCCATTTCGCGCGAAACCACTTCCGAAGATCCGACGGAGTCAACCGATCACCCACGTGATCCATTTAAGCCCGAAGTCCGCCACTTGTGTCCAATTGGTGTCCTAACACCTCCAACACACAGTACATGGTCCCCAGATGTCACCAATGACTCTACCACAGCTCTGTAGAGATCCAGGTCATCACATGATAAGCCTCTGACAATCCTGTCATCTGAGTCCGGAGTTCTCTGACGTCAATCCAGGTATCCGGCCCAAAACCAACCGCTCAAGCTCAGCTGCTACGACAGGATGCACACGGGTCAAACCCAGCGTCGGGGAGACACCGCTCTCCACGACGAAACCACAAAACAGTACACAAAAGCCACTCGACCCAATCCAGCGAAAGTCTAAAGCATGTCACCCGTTCCACAGCATTATGTTGTCTGCAGCCAACATAATCACTTAGAAGAATAAACATGCTAATCACTCTTCCCGTCCCTTGGGAGAGGTATACAACTCAATCAGGACTCTCGCTTCACGACTCTCACGAAGTCAACCAAGGGTCAAACCATAAGCCTAGGGTTTCTAAGTCCACCATGACCTACAACCTAGGCTCTGATACCAACCTAATCTGTCACGCCCCGGGGTCGAAACTGCGACCCAGGCTCGCCAACAGATCCGCCGCCTATGCCAAACCCGTATAGGCGAAGCGTCCTACTTGCAAGAAAAGTACTACAGCTAAACAGATATCAGAGCTATAAATAAAAATCTGCTGTAAACTAAAATCAATCACTGTACAACTCGAAATAATACAACAATGACTGTCTCCCAAAAATAATAATAATGATACAATGTCCTCAAATACAAGCTCTGAGCCCAACCGGGAGATATCTCTAATGAATACATCAGTGTACAGTCTCTCAATACATAATATATCCTCGCTACATCAGTCTCTCAAAAGAGGAAAATAAAATAACTAATCTACTGAAGATCTCCTCTGAAGGGGTACCGCTACTCTCCAACGACAGGTAGGGATCTAGCACGCGACTCCCTCGCCTCGAACAACCACCGCAGAATCCGCAACACTCGCTAAGACTCTGCAAAACAAGGGAGAGGAAGAAAAAAGGAGGGGGAAGACCCCCAAAGGGTGTGAGAACTACACCAAAAAGGGAGTTCTCAGTGGGTACCACTGCCAGACCTGACGGTCTGCCCACTAAGTCCTCAAGAGACATAAAATCACCAAAGCCGTAAGGACTGAAATACGAAAGCTGGAGACTCCCAACAGCTACCATGCCTCTATCTAAATGCTCAAAAGGGGAGAACCAAATAATGGTATGCAACCACTAGCACATGAAGTGCACAATCGACCCAATCGAGCTGACTGCCACATCTGGTCCAGTCAAACCTGCGCCCACCTACAACCACCTCCCGCTGACGGGCAGGAATTACGTAGGGCGTCCAAACGGACTAACTCGCTATCGAGTAGTGGCTCATGCAAGCTATAGTCAAAATCTACGCTCTCTCTCAGAACGGATAACCTCAAGATCACCAAGCCTCTCGCACAACGGTCAACAACTCACAAAGACCTCGGGATCACAGTCCCCAAATGGATCCCAACAACACTAGCACTGGTCTAAACACAGCTACTAGACTGCACTCGGTCCCCCTGACACGAGTAAAACAAGAAAGTAAATGCCAGTAATAACCCAATCTGGTGCCACCAGTAAAACTGGCATTGCCTGCTCAGAGGAATCTGCACACATGGCTCGAAACCGCGGGACCGGCCCGCACGGCTCGCATCCCAAAAAAAGGTATCAGACCGGCACACATGGCTGGGTCCGAAAAGCCTACCTCCGGAGTGTCACTCGAGTGGAGCGACCCACACGAGTAAAGTATCTCAGTAACAAGTATCTCTGTATAGCAGGACTTTGATCACAAATCTAATCAAAGTGGGAAAACTCAACCACTAAAGAAAGACCCGACCTCAATCGGATGCAACTAAACGATAAGTGGGAAACTCCATCCACTAGAGAAAACTGATACCCAATCTGGTGCATAGATAAGCATCCGGTCAACCGCCCAATATCCGCGGTTGCCGCAAAGCCCCACAACTAATCCAACCTGTCCCAGACACAAATTCCCGACTACACTACCCAGACCCCTGCTCGAACCCGAGCAACACTGACCACCTGACTACCAAGAAGGAGAAAGGAAAAGCATGGTTTCTCCTAAGTCAAGTTCCAATAAGTAGTGCAGCAGTAAAAAGATGGCCTAACTGCAAGTCCATTCAAGCAAGCTTTTGTCCTTGGAAACAATAAAAGAGAGTAAAACATATAGTTGCAAAGCATACTACAATATTCCCACTATGATATACCAATCTCGCATAAATAGGGCACTGAATAAACATGTATGATCTCTATATCATCTAGTGTGGGATAAATATAATCTGTCTATTGCATGCTAAGTCTCTAGTTCAACAAGCATGTACAATTATCAGGTAAACATCAATCCACATGATCTAGGCCGTTTCCATGCTTACCTCTCGCTCATATTGGTTGCACATTAAATTAGGCATGCTATCAATCGTAGAGGGTGACATTCTCACAGGTAAGCTTATCTTAACCATACATGAACATCCACTATTCCACCTCCCATAAGGCATAACATGCATATAAACCCTGCCATTCCCTTTAACAGGTGCAATTAGTAAGTTTACCCACCTGAAGCGCTTAAACCAAGGCAAACCTGAAGTCGGTGAAGAGTGTAGACGCTCACAGTCCAAAATCTGCTAAAGCTGCACCCTCGGTACATGTCGCGCAAGCCTCGGCTCCAATCAGCTGAAAATACCCAGAATCCACTATCTCCAATTCCAACAGGTTCAGAAACACTCGCGAACCCTCCTGGGGACAACAAAAGGTCCAAGGTTACAGTTTATTCCCCAAAATATCCAAGTATATACAACATCAGAAAATAGCCCCGAAGAAGTGCAGTTTTCACCTACAGAACGGATTCTGAAAAATCTGACAAAAATACTGTCGCGTTCCTCGCGTCGATACCTTCGAAACGAGTACCTGCACGTCAAATTCCGAGCCCCGTAGGCCGAGTTACAAATTCCACAATACAGGGCGCTCACAAACACACAACCACACATCTGTAATACTCTGCACAGTAAAGGGGAAAGAAGTATACCTTCGGGCAAATCTCAAAAAATTCCCCGAAAACACGACGGTAATCCTCGCGACGCGTAGATCCAAAGAGTGTAAAGGCACGCCTCAATCCGAGCTCGTACAACAAGTTGCACGCAAAACGGTGCACACCGCCGGAGTCCGAACGCAAAACGGAGCACGGTGTCGAAATTCGTGCGCAAAACGGAGTCCGCACGCAAAACGGAGCACGCCGTCGGGGTCTGCACGCGAAATGGAGCAGTAAGAATACGGTCCCTAACACAGATAAGAACAAGGGGTCAATCCAATATCCAAAAGAACGCCCCAAAACTGTGCTAAAAACACCATAAAATTAACGCGCGGGACCTACCTCGACTGCGTCGCGCCGCCCAGCCGACCCCTTGAAACACCTCGCGCGCTCCGCGAGGTCCACGACGCACCGCCGCACCTCACAAAATCCACTCCCTCTCACTCTCTCTCGCTCGGTTGGAGAAGAAGAAAAAAAGGAAGAAGAAATGGCTCGCGGGGAGGAAAAGGAAGAAGAAGAGAAGAAAGGGAGGAGGAGGGCTCCCGTGGACCGGGTCCACGGTGCACCGGGCCCGCTGCAAGGCGGTCCACCGCACAGGGGCGCGCGCGCCAGGCGCAGGCGCGCGCCCCCCTGGCCACGTGGCGCGCGCCCCACGCGCCACGCGGGCGACGCACCCCACGCGCCACACGGGCGCGTGACACCGCGCCTCACCCAGGCGCGGGACACCGAGCCCGCTGCACGGACGCGCGCCCCCCCGCGTCCGCGCGGGCGCGAATGGGGGCCCGCCACGTGGCGGCCCCCGCGTGACCCGCGCAGGCAGGCGCTGTTCCCCGCGCCTGCTGTGCCCCCCCTCGCGCAGAGCGCCCTCGAGCCGCGTGCCAATGCCACAACGCACACCTCGGGATCCGTACCGCGACGCCTCGAGATCCGCGCACGCCTCGAAAAACACCGGCGCCAACTGGGCTCCGAAAAAAGAAAGTAAATAGTCCATTCTCAATGATTTCGCGCGCTGAATCCAAATACGTTATCCTTTTCTCCAAATTCTCATCCGAAAATTTGCCGAAAGCCCACTTGATCCGATTTTCGCGCCGGGTCCAATTCTAAAGTCCGATTTGCCAAATTCCAACTCTAAAAAATTTCCGAAGGCATCCGGAGAGGTGATCTTTTATCCAAACTTCTCCCCCAGTCCAATTTAATATTTATTGCGCGCGAAACCACTTCTAAGCATTCGACGGGGCCATCTGACTATTCTCGTGATCCGTCAAACACTCTGAGTCCATCACTAGTGTCCAATTGGTGCACAAACACCACCGACGCGCCACAAAAGGCCTCCAGAAGCTGCTGGTCAACCAGTAATCTCATCGTGGGGATCCGGGTCCTCACAACCAGTGTTTACTGGTGGTAGGATTTGGTTATTTAGGCAGGCTTTTAGATACTGATGCATACTTTTAGCTATTCTTATTAGCTTGGCATTTAGAGGCATAGTAGTGGTAGTTTCTTTTTTTAGCAGTTTTGTTTTTTACCACTCTTCTCTTCCTTTTGCCTCTGGTAGACCTAGTGGGTGCGTCGGAGTTTGAGGCTTTACCCACTAGGGGAGGCTACTGTTTTTATAGTAGTTCTCACCCCCATTTTTCCTTTCCTCTTTGTCTTCTCCTTTGTTTTGTAGTGTCTTCTGCGGGTGCTGTTGGGTTTTCAGCGGCGGGTCGAGGTGAGAGGACGACTGAGTAGATAAATCTCGAGGCAGGATGAGCGAGTTAGCTGGACTATTGGTGTACCCTTTTTCCTCAGACGGTTGTACTTCACTTTTGGGTCTGGCTTTAGCCAGCTGTTTGTATTTATTTGGTGAGCTGGGTGAGACAGAAGTATTATTTTTACAGATGTACTGTATTTTATTTCCAACTTCAGTCTAAGATGTATTAGTTTTTAGTTCAGCTCTGTTTTATGCTCTTTTTATTATCTCTTATATCTGAGCAGGTTACTAGCGCTTCGTGTATGCGGGAAATACCGTGTGCACGGCGGATCTGTAGACGAGCCCGGGTTCTGGTTTACACCCTAGGCGTGACAAACATGACTTGAAGAAGAAATATTCTACCCTAACGAAGTTGGTCAAGAAGATTTTTACGAAACTTAGATGTAGCAGCTCTGAAGGATTCGATCAGATTAAATTTGGTGATTCTAATTTTAGTTTCTCTAACAGTTTTTCTCTTGCAGGTTTGACCTTTTGAACTTTTTCCCCACTTTTTATTTTGGCTTTATTTGTGACAAAAAGGGGGAGTGAAATGAGAACTGTGAGAACAATGAAAACATGACTAACTATTCTACTGACTATTTGGTTTTGTAATATTCTAACTTCTAACAAGTTGGTAGAACAAATGAACAAGGTAAGCAAGGTAAGTTGAACCGAACTGAACTTTTTAAATTTTGAACTATAAACTGTGACATTATGCTTTGAAACTTTGAAATAATATGTGGATATGAATGCTTATATTTGTGCATATCTGATATCTAATGTCATATTAAAATGTAAACTCTCTGGTTGCTTATTGATTAAATTCTTGAGGTACTAATGATTTCTTTTTGTCAATAATTATTTCTTTTGTAGAGAGTACAAGATTTGAACACTCCTAATTGCGTCAAGTCTAGAGTTTGTATTAGGAGTTTCTCTTTTGTATTTACATTTATTTAGATTGTTCATGCGTATTTTTGTTGTATGGTCATAGCAACAAAAATCATCTTTCTGTAATATTAATAGAGTAAATAGGACCTTGAAATATCGACTTCTGATCAGAGTCTGATCTCGAAAATCTGAGATTACCAGTGCGACCGTCTAGTTGAAATAGGTAAGATTGATATTCACCTATTTCCGATCCGACGGTCGGATCTTTCGCAAAACAGCGAAGAAGAAGTGGGGCCCACAACCTAAGTTATGAATAGTAACCCCTGATTTCGGTCCCCTCTCGACCAAACGTCGGCCGATTCACCGAAGTCCAAACATAGCAGTATAAGTAGTCGATTCTAGCTAATTTCGATATTCTGAACGCAATGGCACGGACGGAATTCATGTTTGATGACCCGTGCATCTCTAAATGCGCGAAATACGCTGAAAAATTAGGTAATTTCACTAAAACCTTAATATTTTATGAGTCAAATGGTGAGAGGCTTTTAGGTAAGGGTTCTTATCGCATTTGTGATCCAAGGATCGGAACTAAGTGTTAGAGGTAAGCTATGCTAGGGGTTATTTGCAAAATTCTCAAAGTTATGCATTAAAGGTAAGTTGGCTTTTGGACTTCTTTGGAGGGAGCACGAGGGGTCAGATTTAGTTATTGGGCTCCCCTCACTCATCTGCATACTCCAAACAAGTCCCAAGGTGCGGGGGTGGCCGAGGAGACACATTCCTTCATCCTTGGCCGAGCTCGGGAGAAAAGAAGGAGGAGTGCACCCAAAAGATTTCAAGTTGGTCCCAGACTTTGCTGAGGAGTTCTCCTGCTTCCTGAGAGTGAGCTCGAGGGAGTTTGGAGGCTGCACAACGCGGGGAAAGAACCGGCTTCATCCTTGTCTTCACCAACTCCGGCGAGGTAGGTTCTCTTCCTCCTTTGGTTTTTAGCACCCGAGACCATGGAAGTAGTCTCTGTAGGTTCTAGGCATGCCCCATGACAAATCCCAGCTTTCGGGATGTCCCCAGTTGCCGGCGGGAGAAATATCACCGCCGGAACCCTAAATAGCTCTGCCGCTGTCGTGCGCCGCAACCATTGGCTCAAACGCCGAATCAAAATAATTGGCTCATACTGTAGGACCTGTAGATGATCTCCACAAAATTTGGTGGGGTTTGGTTAAGTGTGCGTGTTGCAGAACTAAACCCTACTTTTCGGGTTAATGTGCTTCGGCCGATGTCACGCCCCGGGGTCGAAACTGCGACCCGGGCTCGCCAACAGATCCGCCATCTGTACGGAAACCCCCGCACAGACGAAGCGTCTACCCTGCAATTCAGATCTATAGCTAAACATGTATCAGAGCTGAAATAAAACTAGTAGCTACAGAAATCAAAACTGAACATCTGAATAAATTAAATCTCAATGCAAAGCCTCTCCAGCTATGAAAAATAAAAACAATCCTCATAGATCTCTCAGACTGTCCAGTACAAAAGTGGAATCATAAAAGATACAGGGTACATCTACCTCTGACTCTCAAATAAAAAGGGGTAAGGAGCTTGTGAGGACCTGAATCCCCGCGATAGGATTACTGTTGGATCAGCAGCTTCCGGAGGCTTATGTTGAGTATTGGAGGTGTTTATGTGCAAACTGGACACAAGTGAAGAACTCAGTGTGAGAAAATGGATCACAAGTGTATTTGGTTGCCCTACTAAAATTTTAGAAGTAGAATTGGGCAAAACGGACATCGGATTTGGACTCAGCGCGCGAAAACGATGGAAATCGACTACTTGCTTGTATTTTTCTGAGTCCGGACGACCGAAAACGGACACCCGGAAGATTTCAAGTGTTTTTGGTGCACGGTGGACCGGTGGGCCGAGGGGCGTGCCACATGGTTGCTTCCGATTGGCGCCGTACGCCACGTGGCGGAGCTGGAGTGGCGGCGCAGTGGGCCCGGCCCACGAAGCAGGCGCGGGTAGCGTGCGGGGGCGGGCAGGCGCACGGGTGAGCGCGGTGCACGGGAGCGGCGTGCCACGTGGAGGCTTTTCGTTGGCTGGCTTTGGACAGGTGGCGGCGGCTGATTGGTGGGCGCTTTGAGTGCGGTCCACGGAGCAGGCGGGGAGGCGCCTCCGACTGCGTGCCGGTCAGGGTGGCAGGCGGCGGGCGCAGGCGCACACGTGGGCGCGGCAGGCGGGCGTTGACCGGGCTGCGCGCCACGCGTCAGCGTGGGGCACAGGCCACGTGGCGCAATGCGGGCGGCTGGTTTAGCTGTCCGCTGTTTTGCGGTGACGTGGCACGACCTCAGCGATTCGGGCGCTGTTTGGTTGGGTGTGTCGGACCTGGTTTTGGGCTCCCGAATGTTTTGGGCGCCCGAAACCGGGGACACCCCGGGAATTAAGTGAATTGTTTTCCCCGGCCTATAAATAGGACTTCCTCCCCTCCGTTCCTCTGTTTTCGAGTTCTCCCGAGGCCCTTCTCCGCGCGGTTTCTTCAGTGAAGTTCCTCCCCTTCCTCTTCTCCACTCTTTGATGGATTCCTGAGATTTTTGGAGCCCTCGGTATCGGCGTTTTCTCCAATGCAGCATGCTTCGACGCTCCTTCGTTCTTGGGCTTTTACCGTCGCTTTTCAGTGCGTGAGGCCCCCTGAGCTACCCTGATGGAGTTTTGAGCCGATTTTTGTGGCAGCGCGTTCACGAGAGGTAAGGCTTCGTTTTCCTTGTTGATCACTTCTCCTCATTTCGAATTTTTGGCACAGTTCCTGAGGCTTTTTTTTGACCCTTTGTACTGCTGTGAGGTACGGGACAGCGGTGGAGTATTGTTGGATTTTCTCGGTCTACGAACATCGGAATGAGGCGTTTAAGGACTCGATTGATATCTACGCTTCGAGAGGAACGCATCTGTATTTTTATTTGATTTTTCTGATGACTCTTCAAAGGTGATATTTAAGCTTCTTTGGGGTTGTATCCCGCAGTTTTTACAGTGTGTGAGGATGCCGGCATACCACCTTGTTTAATTTGTATCTTGGCCTACAGGTGTCGGAATGGGGCGTATAAATACTCGTTTTGGGGCTACTCGTCGCGAGGATCGCAACCGTGATTTTTATAGGATTTTTGGAGGGCTAAATGCAGGTGAGAAATGCCCTTCTTTGTGCTGTTTTGGAAAAATAGCAATGCTGTTGGTGTGTGTTTGGGGTTGATTGGGTTGTGATGTTGATTGTTGTGGTGTTGCATTTTTGGGGTGATGTTGTTTGGAGCCGAGGCTTGCGCGACATGTACTGAGGATGCAGGTTCAGCAGATTTTGTTAGCAAGTGGTCACCCTCTTCACCGACTTCAGCTTTGCCTACGAAAAGCGTTTCAGGTGGGTTGCTTTGTCCCCAGAACCGGTGGACGGTTCTCTAATTCTATATGTTAGAATGCATGCATGATTAAATGTACAATTAATAGATTTGAGATGTAAGCATGGAAATGGCCTTGATCATGTGTTTAATGCTTACTTGTATATTGTATATGATTTAAAGGAATTAAGATCTAGCATATGGTGGATGGTTGTGGTTATTAGACACTAGATGAGATGGAGATCGATTTATTATAGTAGCAAGTTACTAGCATGCCAGGTTAACACATAGACTTTCATCGGATTGGATTTACTCGATGGAGTAGGATGATTTATCTATGTGCGGAAATTACTCTGAGGAGTTTTCATGGATTATGGACAGGGGTAGTTCATCTTTGATTTTCGGGCATGCGGTTATTTCTAGTTTATGCTACTATTCGTTATCTCATCTTTATTCTTCCTTGAGGACAATACATGCTTGTATGGACATATAGTTAGGCCATCTTTTATTGCTACACTATCATGTTGGAATCTGACTTAGGAGAAACCATGTTTGTTCTTTCTCCTTTCTTTCTAGATTCTAGATTCGTGTTGCTCGGGATCGAGCAGGGGTTTGGGATAGTGTAGTCGGGACTTTGTGTCTGGGACAGGTTTGATTAGTTTGTGGACTTGTGGGGTTTTGCGGTGACCGCAGATATTGGGCGGTTGACCGGATATGTACTTGTGCATCAGATTGGGTATTAGATTTCCCTTTAGTGGATGGAGTTTCCCACGTATTGTTTACTGTTGTATCAGATTGGGGATCGAGTTTCCCTTTAGTGGATGAGTTTTCCCACTACGATCAGAGTCGTGATCCAGACCTGCTATTTTATGATACTGATGATACTGGTTACAGTGATACTTTACTCGTGTGGGTCGCTCCCCTCGAGTGCCACTCCGGAGTAGGCTTTAGACCGTGTTTGGTGCCGGTCAGTTGGACAGGGGAGATACTGAGTTCGTGAGATTGATGACAGAGCAGGCAGTACCGGGTTTTATACCGGTTCATTTGATTGGGTTTATTTCGGTCAGATACTTTTATTGTTGCACTCGCGCCAGGGGGCCGAGTGGAGTCTGGTAGCTGAGTTTAGACCAGTGCTAGTGTGGTTGGGAGCCGTTTGGTTTGACGGTGGTCCCGTGTCGTTGAGAGTACATTGACCGTTGTGTGAGAGGTTAAGGACCTTGAGTCCATCCGTTCTGGGAGAGAGCGTGGATTTCGACTATAGCCTGTATGTGCCACTATTCGATAGCGAGTTAGTCTGTTTGGACACCCTACGTAATTCCTGCCCGGCAGTGGGAGGTGGTTGTAGGTGGGAGCAGGCTTGACTGGACCAGATGTGGCAGTCAGCTCGATTGGGTCGATTGTGCACTTCATGTGCTAGTGGTTACATACCTTTCTTTGGTCCTCCCCTTTTGAGCATCTAGATAGAGGCATGGTAGCTGTTGAGTACCTCCAGCTTTCTTGTTTAGTTTTCATTGCACGGTTATCTTATGCCTCTAGTGGACTTAGTGGGCAGATCGTCGGGCCTGGTGGCGGTACCCACTGAGAACTCCCTTTTTGGTGTAGTTCTCACACCCGTTGGGGGTTTTCCCCCTCCCTTTCTTTTCTCTCCTTTGTTTTGCAGAGTCTTAGCGGGTGTTGCTGATTCTGCGGTTGTTGATCGAGGCGAGGGAGTCGCGAGCTAGATCCCTACCCATTGTTGGAGAGTAGCGGTACCCATTCAGAGGAGATCTTCAGTAGATTAGTTATTTTATTTTCCTCTTTTGAGAGACTGATGTAGTGAGGATATGATATGTATTGAGAGCCTGTACACTGATGTTTTATTTCAGTTTACCTCCCAGTTGAGTTTTGGATTATTGTATCTGAGGACTTGTATGATTATCTTTTATGGGAGATGGATATTGTTGTATTATTTTCAGTTGTACAGTGGTTGATTTTAGTTTTACAGGAGATTTTTATTTATAGCTCTGATATCTGATAGCTGTAGTACCTTTTCTTGCAGGTTGGACGCTTCGCCTGTGCGGGGTTTTGCATAGGCGGCGGATCTGTTGGCGAGCCCAGGTCGCAGTTTCGACCCCGGGGCGTGACAGAGCTACTCGGCCACGTCCTCACCTCGATCAGCTGTCTCCGCGCGAACCAAGCCGGAACAGCAACCTCAGGAAACCTGTCACCGCAACGGGTGTGAGAACTACTGCGGAAGGTAGTTCCCTGTGGGTACCGTCACCAATATCCATGGTATGCCCACTAAGTCTACTGGAGGCAAACAGATAGGTATGCAGATAGATAATAGGAAAGCTGGAAAGAACTACAGCTAATTTTTCTCAATCATCATGCTCAAAAAGAAACTCTACTATGAACAAGCTATGCATACACTCGCCACTGCTAATATGCCTCAAGTACTATGCTCAAAGGAAAACTCATCTAAGAACATGCTAAGCACCCACTGGCACACGAGGTGCTCACAAAAACTCAAATCTCAATGACTGCCAAACTGGTCCAATCAAGCCTGTGCCTACCTACTGCCACTACGCCCACAAAGGACTTGGACTTACATAGGGCGTCCTCCACGGACTATCACAATATCACTACTGCCACTACGCCCACAGAGGACTTGGACTTACGTAGGGTGTCCTCCACGGACTATCACAATATCACTACTGCCACTACGCCCACAAAGGACTTGGACTTACGTAGGGTGTCCTCCACGGACTATCACAATATCAAGCACATCAGCCTCGTCAGGCGCATCATCATCATCATCATCTGTCTCAACAAGCGGCACCTGTAGGCTATGATCCACGATCAAACAGATCGGAAACTCAAATGCTCAAATAACACAACTCAGTCGGAGAACCCTCCACGACTCGATCAGGAAATGCCCAACACTCTCACAGCTATGTCGGAGAACCTTCCACGACTCAATCTGATAATGCACAACCCATGGCTAAGTCGGGAAACCCTCTACGACTCAATATGCCAGAGCCCAAACTCTCATAGCTAAGTCAGAGAACCACCTCCGCGACTAAATCAGAAATGCACGAACCATGATCTAGAATAAACTCATCAATCCCAACAAGGAAGCTCAAACTCTCATGACAGTAGAAACTCATCCCACAGAGCTCTAAAAATCCACTCGGCCCCCCGGCACGAGAACACATGCATCCTGAACCTACTCAACCCCTCTAGACGATCTCAATATTTTAAAACTATTTTCAAAGCTCAGTTTTCATTAAAAACAGGTCCGACGATTTTTAAAACGGTTCAGATGCTATTCTAATGCCAACTAATCATGCAGTCTAGTGTCAAATCACTTCTAGATCATGCTAAAAATATCTGGGGCTCAGGAAAGTCTTCCTATAATTTTCTAGGCAACTATCAGATTTACCAACTATAATAACAATTAAGCTAGACATGCTAAACATGCATACAATAGCTTTAGAAGGCATTCCATACATCTTGAAGAATTTCCAACCCACCTGGAATGCTTTCCTTAGGCAAAAGCGAAGTCGATGAAGTGCGGCTCACAATCTACAGCACCTTCTAAAAAATTAAACAACACACACACACTAAGCTCCAGCACAAAATAAGTCCCACAACACAATCTCTATGCTCATAGCACAACTATAAATCCCACCACACACTCACAACAACCTCACAGCATAGTGAAAAGGGCTCTCTCTCTAAGCTCCAAAGCCTCGAGCCAACTGCAATCAACAACTCTGCCGCGTAGCCCACACCACCGCGGCTCCGTACTGTACACCAAGCAACAACTCAAACTCAAAATCCCAAAAATCAGCAAAAATTCTGAAACTTCGGAATTAAAACAGTTGCTCACCTTTGAAGGTGTTTCCACGCGCCGTCCACCGCCAGCTCCAACTGCTCGCGCGGCACCAAGCTCACCGCGCGCACCCAAACTGCTGATCCAAGCACAAAAAGAGGAAAAGGAAACCACATCAGCCCGGCCTAAGCACAAATCACGAGCCCATTGGGCAAAAACCAGCACCGGCCGACGAAGATCCCGCGCGCCCACGTGCGCTGCACGCTGCGGCCGCACCGAACAGCGCGCTGTGCTACAGCTAACCGCACTGCGCTAGCCTGCCGCGCGGCGCCTGGGTGTCACACCCCGGGGTCGAAACTGCGACCCGGGCTCGCCAACAAATCCGCCGCCTATACAAAACCCCGCATAGGCGAAGCGTCCTACCTGCAAGAAAAGGGACTACAGCTAAACAGATATCAGAGCTATAAAATAAAGTGCTATAGAACTAAAACCAATCATCTGTAAAACTGAAAATAATGATACAATATCCATCTCCCATAAATGATAATCATACAATATCCTCAAATACAATAAACCAGAACTCAGAAGGGAGGTAATATGAAATAATACATCAGTGTACAGGCTCTCAGTACAAGTCAGATCCTCACAATACAATGATCTCTCAAAGCGAAAAAATAAATAAATAATCTACTGACTGTACTCATGATCTCCAATGAAGGGTACCGCTACTCTCCACAGACGGGTAGGGATCTAGCTCGCGACTCCCTCGCCTCGAACAGCAACCGCAGAATCAGCAACACCCGCTAAGACTCTGCAAAACAAAGGAGAGAAAAGAAAGAGGAGGGGGAAAACCCCCAATGGGTGTGAGAACTACACCAAAAAGGGAGTTCTCAGTGGGTACCACCGCCAGGCCCGACGATCTGCCCACTAAGTCCACTAGAGGCATAAGATAACCATGCAGTAAAAACTGAATAAGAAAGCTGAAGGTACTCAACAGCTACCATGCACATGAAGTGCACGATTGACCCAATCGAGCTGACTGCCACATCTGGTCCAGTCAAGCCTGCGCCCACCTACAACCACCTCCCACTGTCGGGCAGGAATTACGTAGGGTGTCCAAATGGACTAACTCGCTATCGAATAGTGGCTCATGCAGGCTATAGTCGAAATCCACGCTCTCTCTCAGAACGGATAGACTCAAGATGCTCAACCTCTCGCACAACGGTCGAAAACTCACAACGACCACGGGACCACCATTAACCCCAAACGGTTCCCAACAACACTAGCACTGATCTAAACACAGCTACTAGACTCCACTCAGCCCCCCGACACGAGTGCAACAATAAAGTACCTGCCTGTAATAAACCCAATCAATGAACCAGTAAGCACTGGTACTGCCTGCTGTGCCTTACCGTATCGGGTATGCTGGCCGACGCATAACACCGATGAAAAGAAGGAGTCTCAAGGACTCAAAGCCTGTCTGTCGCACACTCCGGAGTGGCACTCGAGGGGAGCAACCTACACGAGTAAAGTATCTCAGTAACAAGTATCATAAGTATCATAAATCAGCAGGACTGGATCACGACTCTGATCAAAGTGGGAAAACCCATCCACTAAAGGGAAACTCGATCCCCAATCTAATACAATAGTACAAATCCGGTCAACCGCCCAGTATCCGCGGTTGCCGTAATGCCCCATAATCCAAAGACCCATAACCGACCTCCGGTCAACCGCCCAATATTCACGGTTGCCGCACTATCCTGCCATCCACAATCAAATCCAACCTGTCCCAGACCCAAAGTCTCGACTACACTATCCCAACCCCTGCTCAAACCCGAGCAACCTGAATCTAGAAAGAAAGGAGAAAGAACAAACATGGTTTCTGTGACGCCCCACTTCCCAGGGGGTCACCCATCCTAGAACTACTCTAGCTCTAGCATGCTTAACTCTCATGTTCCTCTTGGATCTTGCTACCATCCAAAATGCTATAGCCGGGTTAGAGATTTAGTCCTATTATATCATTTATATAGAGGACTAATCCAAATTCCGGGGGTGTCACATTCTTCCCCCCTTTAAGCCCTGACGTCCACGTCAGGCTCAAGCACATTCACAAGCACCAGGCGATGTGAGACTCGTCTCGCTAGCCTTAGCCGACCTTGTGAGTAGCTGCACTCCACTCACAACGGTCATTAGCCGGGGAGCCTCGCTCTACCCGCTATATAACCCTGGCTCAGCCGAGACTCATCTCACATTTCCGGCTGGTGAATGGCTCTGATACCAACTGTGACGCCCCACTTCCCAGGGGGTCACCCATCCTAGAACTACTCTAGCTCTAGCACGCTTAACTCTCATGTTCCTCTTGGATCTTGCTACCATCCAAAATGCTATAGCCGGGTTAGAGATTTAGTCCTATTATATCATTTTATATAGAGGACTAATCCAAATTCCGGGGGTGTCACATTCTTTCCCCTTTTAAGCCCTGACGTCCACGTCAGGCTCAAGCACACTCACAAGCACCAGGCAATGTGAGACTCGTCTCGCTAGCCTTAGCCGACCTTGTGAGGAGCTGCACTCCACTCACAACGGTCATTAGCCGGGGAGCCTCGCTCTACCCGCTATATAACCCTGGCTCAGCCGAGACTCATCTCACATTTCCGGCTGGTGAATGGCTCTGATACCAACTGTGACGCCCCACTTCCCAGGGGGTCACCCATCTTAGAACTACTCTAGCTCTAGCACGCTTAACTCTCATGTTCCTCTTGGATCTTGCTACCATCCAAAATGCTATAGCCGGGTTAGAGATTTAGTCCTATTATATCATTTATATAGAGGACTAATCCAAATTCCGGGGGTGTCACATTCTTCCCCCCTTTAAGCCCTAACGTCCACGTCAGGCTCAAGCACATTCACAAGCACCAGGCGATGTGAGACTCGTCTCGCTAGCCTTAGCCGACCTTGTGAGGAGCTGCACTCCACTCACAACGGTCATTAGCCGGGGAGCCTCGCTCTACCCGCTATATAACCCTGGCTCAGCCGAGACTCATCTCACATTTCCGGCTGGTGAATGGCTCTGATACCAACTGTGACGCCCCACTTCCCAGGGGGTCACCCATCCTAGAACTACTCTAGCTCTAGCACGCTTAACTCTCATGTTCCTCTTGGATCTTGCTACCATCCAAAATGCTATAGCCGGGTTAGAGATTTAGTCCTATTATATCATTTTATATAGAGGACTAATCCAAATTCCGGGTGTGTCACAGTTTCTCTTAGGTCAGATTCCAACATGATAGTGTAGCAATAAATGATGGTCTATCTAGATGTCCATACAAGCATGCAAATATCCTCAAGGAAATGAAAGGGAGTAAAGCATATAATAGATCCACTAGGGTATAAACAACATGCCAGACTCCCTAATGAACTACACCTGTCCATAATCCATGGTCCGTCAAAAGAATGATCAGAATAATACCCGCACATAGATCTAGCCTCCTACTCCATCGAGTAATCATATCATAAAAGATTATATGCAGCATGGCATGCTAAAAGATCACTACTATAGTATATCAATCTGCATGATCTAGGCCATTCCTCAAGCTTCCATCTCGATGCTAAATATAGTACAATTAAACATGCATGCTAACAATCACATAGGGTAATCTCCTTAGGTAAGCTTTTACTATTTGTTATCATGCATATCCAAATCCTGCAAGTCCTCAATAATATTTAACATGAATATTAATCCTGCAATTTCCTTATACAATCATCCTTCCTAGCTTACCTCACAATAACATACAATGAACCCTAAACATGCATGCATTCTAACATAAAGAATTAGAGAACCGTCCACCGGTTCTGGAGATGAAGCAACCCACCTCAAATGCAAAATCCAAGTCCCAAATGTGCTCTCGCCCAAAGGATTGCTCGCCGCGATAACTGTACAAAACAAATACCCCCAAAAATAAGCTCAAATAAACACTTAATCCCAACTACATGCTGTCCACCAAAAACAGTCCCAAAACTGTGCTGTTTTCACTTGCGAGATGGGCTCGGAACATTCCAGAGAAATTAACGTCGCGACCGTCGCGACGAGCAAGATCGAAACGAGTACCTGCATGCCCCAAACCGAGTTTTGTAGGTCAAGATACAAAATCGACAAGGTGACTACCTCAAAAATCACAAGTAAAGAATCTGTAGAACTCCGCCCTGAAAAAGGGGGATTTTCACCTTTGGGGAAAACTCAGAAAAATCTAGAGAAAATACGAGGACGTTCCCTGCGATGCGGAGATGCAAAACGAGTACTTGTGCGTCCAAATCCGATGCCCGAGCGCGAAGATATAGCCGAAAAACCGATGTGCTGTCCAAAACTCTGTAGTGGACAATGCGTCATAAAAAGGCTCGGGAAACTCCAAGAAAAACTCGAAAAGAGGACAAGCTTAAATCACAAAAGTCGTAGCCCTACCTGTCGTGAAGCCAATGGCGCAAAAATCGCCAGAAAAAATGGTCGGAGTAGGCCGGGGGAGCTCGTGAACCGAAATGTGACGGAGGAGATCACCAAAGAGAAATCGTCGTACTGCGCCGTAAAATCAAAAACCTCAAAGTGTGTGCCACCAAAAATCTCAGGAATCCTCAGGTGGAAGCAGCTCTGGAAGAGGAAGAATCTTGCTGAAGGTTGCACTATGAGAAACCGAGCAGGGAAAGAGCTACATGCAGTTGTTCTCGGCCTATTTATAGGCTGGGAAAACAAATCAATTAATCCCCGGGGTGTCCCCGGTTTCGGGCGCCCAATACTAGCGGATAGTAAAGATCACATTAGGTAAGCATTTATGAAGCGAATGAATAACCAACAGGAATTAGTATAATCTTGACAGGAATATAATGAACCAAGCATGCTGAATAATTGTATAGGCAGGTATCAAACAAATGAATATCTTCAAACCGAAATCAGGAATCATGAGATAAAACATAAGCAGACTAAAAGCAACATATGCATCAAATAGATGATATATCAAATTATCCAATCACAAGCCACCATATTGGTTCCACAAAACCTCAGGCGAATTTGCCCACTTGGCACCAGCGGGTTGACATTCCCCCCCTGGGGGTCACGGGTCGCCACTGCTGACCACTTTACCGGTAAAGAACAATATCCACGGGGCACGACCCCGGCAATGTTCATGAAGTACAACGGTGCGGGCGATCAAATGCAAATGCTCAAACTCACGGTCCACTGACCGGGTAAACGGCAATAAGCCGGGAAATCCCCACTGGGATGCAATCAACTGAATCTCAACTCTCATGCAGGAATGATCAGCAACTAGTCAACTCAATCTCAACTCAAATGCAAGATCAAAGGCAAATCTCAACTCAACATAAGATCAACAGCAAATCTCAACTCAATCATACAGACCAACCAAACATACAAAACTAAACACATATTTTTGAGAAAACTATTTTGAAAACAGGTTTTAGGCCCAAACTTCGAAGAGCAATGCCTTTGTCCTACCAAACAAGAACAGACTCAGGCGACCCTACGACATTCAGTAAAACATTTAGTTGATTAAAATTATGTGTTCAGCGGTGTAATATTTGATCAACAGGAAAGCAGGCTCAATCATAATGCAAATGCTCAATCTCTCGGTCCACTGACCGGGTAATCGGCAACAAGCCGGGAAATCCCCACTGGGATGCAATATCAGAATCAACTGAGTCTCAACTCATATGCAAGAATAAGCAGCAACTATATATCATGGATCAGATATAATCAAGAAGTACTGATAATCAGGTATATAACCTAGCAAATGACCAATCAGGCATGGCAATGTCCAGAATAATGATATGAAATACTGGAGCACTATGTAAAGCAACAGATAACTGATAAAAGTTATAACTCAGGCATGAAGCAGTATAAACTGAATCGAAGGAAGACAGGCTCAAAGTAATATTTAAGCTACCAAAAACAGGGGTCCAACCAATACCGTACACAGAGGGCCGAAATGATAAAGCCCGGACCGAAGATAAACCCACCTGTCAAATCGCAGGCGACTAGACTGAATCAACTGTGCGCTCAGAACCAGATGCAAACCAGACAGACCTGAATCAAACATTTTGATCAGGGATCGATTTTAACTCTAACTTATTTCAAGTCAACTTATCACTTTTTAGCACTGTTTTCGCTCGTTCTTTCTACTGGAAACTCATTTTAACGAGCCGTTACTTCCATCAGGAGACTTTTAACTTGCTGAACAACGTGCTCACACATTTGCGGCAGCACGCAACACGAGGAAAACTTCGGGCCATAAAAGACCTTGCTAACATAGTCATTTTGCATTTTTGTTTCTCCGGATCATCGAAACCTAAATCTAACGCGAGCATCGCGTCCAGTGACCCCAAATTAGCCAGGAGCTCACTGTTATAGTTTTTTAAACAGTCCAAAAATAGGACTTTAGCCAAACATTCCTCCTAGAGCTTGATTACATTAGAACTTAACTTCTGTTGATCCAGAACCAAAACTGTTTGAACACTATACTTAAAATACCTCAAAATTCACTCTGCTTGCCCTAGTGCAGCACAGAAGTTGCTGGATCCCAAGATCCAACAACCTTGCTCACCAACATCAAGCACCATGCTCCAAACAATATTCCACACAGATCCTGTTTGATCTAAAGTGAGCATCAAGCTCAGGGAACAATTTGGAGCATCTTTCATTTTAAACTCGAAGCCTAATTCCAAAGTTTTCTTCTCTATGGCATTTCCACAAACACTTGGGGTGCACAATATCACACAACACAGACAAGCCATTCCCAAAGTTCATTCTCTGCAATTGCTGAACCAATTTCCACAAAACTTGAAGGGAAATACTCTAATTAGCTTCCTCTACATTTTCTGCAAACCTGGGCCAAGATTGCATGGATGAAATGGCCGGAGTTATTGAAGAAGATGAAGTCCTTTACTTTGAAATTCATGACCATCCATCCATAGCATCTGGGACCAAACCAAAATCACCAACAGGGGCTAAAACCCTCAGTAAACCTTCCTGTGCCAGTGGCCGGCAGCAGAACACGGCGGCGGCGCGGCGGAGCCAAAAGCTCGGTTTGGAACTTTCACCTCTAATGGTGGATTTCACCAGAGACAACATGGAGCCTCCCAACATGGATGGAAAGTCTCTAACCCATCTCAGGAAGCTTCCTGACCGTCTCATCCCGGCCGGAGATGGCCGGAGCGCCGGCGGCCGCATTTGGTTCACTCCTCGGGTCATCCATGGCATCTTGATTTTCAAGATGCATGGAAGCCATGCAAGTACATGGATGCACTCCCCTTGGTCCCAGCAAGTGTTCTGGGTAGGTGGCCGGCGGCGGGGAAGCGCGCCGGCGCCGGAGCACAAGGCTCGGCCGTGGTGCAATTTTCCTGAAAACTAGGGCATAAATCTGCCATTGATCCGCTAGATCATACTCCATCAAATTTTGTGGGGTAGATCCTCATCCCCTACAGTCCATGCCTACCAACTTTGGCCCATTTTGGTCCATTGGTTGTGGAGTTATGACGAGGCGGAGCTAATGATAGGTTTCCGGCGAACTTTTTCTCCCGCCGGCCAACCCACATGCATGGGGGCTCGGGCTTGTGCAGGGAGTATCCTAATAACTTCACTAACCTACTGCTAGTGGTCTAGGGTGCAAACAACCAGTGGTTTAGTGTCCTTACCTTGGCCGGAGTTGGTGAAGGCAAGGATGAAGCCGATTACTTCCTCCTCCTTCGCGCAGCCTCAGCAAAACTCCAGAAAAGTCCTCAGGTGCAGGGAAGCTCCACAGGATTTCCAAATCCAAGTTTGATTGAAGTTGGTTCAAGGTTTCTTCCTCCTTTCTCTCTCTCGGGTTATCTTCCCTTGGATGATGTCCTCGGCCAACTCCAATGCACCAGCAATGGTATGGGGAAATCAGAGGAGTTTTGTGATGCCTTAACATCTCTCAGACCCCTCGTGTACTGAGCCAAGGAACCCAAAAGCCACTTCACACTTAATGCATTGATTCCTTTGCAAATAACCCTAAACCTAGTTCACACTCAACCTCAATCTCTGGAATCTTCACAGGAGATGCAAAAATGCACCCAGAACCTTGATACATTAAGCTTGAAGTATTCGGTACATAAAATATATAGGTTCTTTAGAAAATAATTGATTTTCGACACTTTTTACGCAATTCGAGAAAATCCGCTTAGCGAATTGCGAAACCGACTTCGCCACGACGTCCGGCTCGTCGAGACCTGTCAAGTAGCGTATTTGTTTGATTAATTTTGCGCTCGGATAAAATCTCGGGCCAACTAGTTCTTGTAGGTCGCAATCCGTCGCACGCACTTCGATGCACTTGGATCGCTAAACGCGAAATCCGTCAGTGCCATTGCGCTCAGAACGTCGAAATTAGCTAGGTTCGACTACTCATACCCCTATGTCAGGGTTTCAGACAGTGAATCGGCCAATAGTGGTCGAAAGGGGATTAAAAATACAAGGTTACTATTCACAACTTAAATTGTGGGACCCGTTCTTCTTCGCTGTTTTGCGGAAGATCCGACCGTCAGATCGTCGACAGGTGAATATGAAACTTTCATGTTTCGACGAAACGATCGCAATGGTGCTCTCGGATTTTCGAGATCAGGCCCCGATCAAAAGTCGATATTTCTGGGCTACAATTGATCCACTATGTCCCCAAATTTTGCCAAAATTACTAATTTTATAAATTCCAAAGTAAATTTAAAGTCTTTAATTTTCTAGATTACTACATTACCCACAACTTCTAAGAAGTTTCGTCCCCGAAACTTAAACTTAACTAATCCACTATTAAGCCTCTAACATGATCGCAATAGTGACAATCAGTCACAAAAATATTGACAATTTTTCAGGCTACTTATTTAGACCCAATATGAATATTCCCCATTACAGGGCAGAGTATTTCCTTAGTTCTTTCGACAGTACGTTGTCTGCAGCCAACGTGCTTACCAAAAGAAAAGTGAAATATCACAGATATGTCGCCAATAACTAGTTGGGGACACAACTCACATATGAAGGTACATCACATACCTCCCTTCACAGTTTCTACGCCAATGATATAACCTCTACCAGTACGAGCCATAACTGCAATACCAAGGATGGATTTCAGTTTAACCGACCCACGTGCGCGCTGTCAGCGCTGCCTGCCACCCTGACTGGCATGCAGCCCGAGGCGCCTCCCCGCCTGCTCCGTGGACCGCACTCAATGCACCCACTAATTAGCCGCCGCCACCTGTCCAAAGCCAGCCAACGAGAAGCCTCCACGTGGCACGCCGCTCTTGTGCACCTGTAAGACCCGGTCTTTCCTTAACCCTTCTGGTCACCCTCTTCTTGTAATGTCCGACCGAGGGCCTCATTTTGGTGTTTTTCCGGACAGACCGTCGGGGCCCGCAGATAATTTTAGGCGGTAGAGCTCGCTGAGCGGAGCGCGCGGGCGCGATCGGTTTCAATTTCCGACTTCCGGTCTGACCAGAATTAATTCTCGAAGTTGGGGTCCACTTAGGCGTCTCGGAATCCGTGTTGGCAACCCGCACACCTTTTAAGGTAAACCCTAACTTCTTAGTATATATATATATAGCCGGATGGGAAAGAGAATTAGGGTTCCTTTTGTTTTCGCGGCCGCCTCTTTTCTTTTACTTCTTCCCTCGTAGCCGCCGGCAAGGAGTAACCAAGCACTCGGGCGAGGGTGGACCGGTGGAGGCGAGCGGACGATCCCTCTCCTTCCTCCTCTTTCGCACATCGAGGTGAGTCGGGGTGCGTTTTCGTTCGGGTAATCTTGTTCCTTTCGCTTTGTTGGTCACGAGGAGGGAGGAGGGGCGGCGCCGTCGCGCACCGCCGCGCGTGGGGCCGGCAGCGGGTGGGGCGCCCGCGCGGGCAGGTGCCGCGCGGGGTCGCCCCACGCCGCGGGCAACGCGCCCGCGCGGCGCTCGGCCGCGCGGGGCCGCCCGCAGGAGGGGCGCCCGCGCGGGCTGGTGCCGCGCGGGGCCGCCCCGCACCGCGGGCAGCGCGCCCGCGCGGGCTGGTGCCGCGCGGGGCCGCCCCGCACCGCGGGCAGCGCGCCCGCGCGGCGCTCGGCCGCGCGGGGCCGCCCGCAGGAGGGGAGCCCGCGCGGGCTGGTGCCGCGCGGGGCCGCCCCGCACCGCGGGCAGCGCGCCTGCGCGGCGCTCGGCCGCGCGGGGCCGCCCGCAGGAGGGGAGCCCGCGCGGGCTGGTGCCGCGCGGGGCCGCCCCGCACCGCGGGCAGCGCGCCCGTGCGGCGCTCGGCCGCGCGGGGCCGCCCGCAGGAGGGGCGCCCGCGCGGGCTGGTGCCGCGCGGGGCCGCCCCGCACCGCGGGCAGCGCGCCCGCGCGGCGCTCGGCCGTGCGGGACCGCCCGCAGGAGGGGCGCCCGCGCGGGCTGGTGCCGCGCGGGGTCGCCCCGCACCGCGGGCAGCGCGCCCGCACGGCGCTCTGCCTCGCGGGGGCCGCCCGCATGAGGGGCGCCGCGCGGGCTGGTGCCGCGCGGGGCTGCGCCCAGGCGGAGTGTGCGCCGCACGGGCCGGTGCCGTGCGGGGAACTCCGCCGCACGCTGTTGGGAGTCGATGTAAGTTTCGGACCTCTAAGTCTTGACATGCCCATGTTCCTTTAGGAGCGCGGGACGCTGTTGGCGACTGGTGCACAGACGCGGACTGGACGAACGCAGGACAACGCACACAAGGTGGGTACATTCCCGGGGATGGCGGGAATAGGGATTTACTGTTAGAAATAGCATGTTGGGGCAAGGTGGAATTGTTAGTCTCCTTCTGATTATGCACTAACCCTGTTATGTTATTATACTTAATATCAATCTAGGGCTCAAGTTTTTCTACACGCACACCAGCGGTTTGTCCACCGCAAGGGTGTGCTTTTCCGGAAAAGTGGTACGTTGACCCGTGTACCCCACGCGAGGGTGGCGTTAGGAATGGGGGCCCCCGTGGGTGGGGGGTGTGAGCGGTGCTGTCGAGGCAGGTGGTCGGCGGCCGAGGCAGGTGCTCGGCGGTGGACATCGGGAAAGGTGCCCGATGTTGTTTTGATACAGGGTGTGGTTATGGTGGATGATGCATGAGAGGGATGGTTGCTCCGGTGTTGTGGTTTGCCCTATTATTGTTCTTTTATGCTTATCATGCTATTTCTAGTCACTGATTTCCCACTCCGTGACAGGTTCGTCCAGGGGCGAGTGCTAGGGCACCGGTGAGGCCGCGAGAGTGTTGTTCTGGCTTTTAGTGACTTCAGATACAGTGACTTTCCTTTCCCTTTTCTTTTATTACTCATGCTAGCTAGTTGTAGATTGCGACACCCCCGTGGGGTCAAAGTGGATGTTGTGTTTTTCCTCTTTGAATAAACGAATGATTGTTGCATTCTTTCCTACTTGGCCGTTTTAAACAATGAAAAGCAAAGAAAACCGGTTGCGAAAACCACTTTTAAAACGTGGGTGTCGTGTGGGCACCGAATTTTACAAACCTTGTGGGATTTATGTGTTTGCGAACTGTTTTCACAAAGATCGGCATCGTGTGGATGCCGCTTTCAAAACCTTGCGATTATTTATCCTTTCAAAACATCGGCCTCTATGTTCTAAGTGAATGTTAGAATATCATGTGAGTTGTTTGGTTGTATGTGAACGAGACCCCAACAGATGTGGTTAGAGATTGTATGTGCTACGCCTTGTGCGACATTTTGTATTTGAGACGCCGTGCATATGCAAAGGAGACTCTGCCCGTTTGCAGAGTGAATTTGTGTGTGCGGCGGGTCTGGACACGCACCGGGGAGCGTTGGTTTACAAAAAAAAAATATATGGCTGAATCAGGAGCATCGGTGGCTCTTCTTCCGCGTGATTCGAGCCCCGGGGCGTGACAGATTAAGATGGTATCAGAGACGGTAAACTTTAACCACAACAGTCGGGGCCTAACATCCACGGGGCGCAATACTCTGGCTACTAAGTAATAAAGTGAACACGGGAAAAATAAATAAAACGCGAGTGCTCGTTGAGAGAAAGGGGGGGGGGATTAGTGTTCTTTTCTTTTTCTCCCTTTTTGGGCCAGCATTTGCGGTGTTCCGTTTTGCTTAAACTAGGAATAACTGGTTCGTGCAAATGTTCAGATCATGGCCAGGACTAGATCCACAGCCGAGGACACAGGGGCGGACGCAGCGGTAGCGACGACCGCGGAGAATCAGCTCCTAAGGCAGCAGCTACGGGAGATGGCGGGGCAGTTGGCAGCCCTGAACGACCGCGTGCGCCAACTAACGCAGCAACAGCAGGCCGCTGCGACGGCGGAGGTTGCCCCGGGCCCTCTCCCGGGGCCAGCTCCACCGGCAATGGGACCGCCGACGATGGAGACCGAAGGAGGGGCTGCCCCTACCCGGGCCTCGGCGCCTGAGGTGCCCTTAACCCAACCGACGGCGCCAGAGGTGGCCCCTTCGACGGCAGCGGCAGGGCCGCCGACGACACCAATCGTCGGAATTGCCCCGAGTGTGACGGTAGTGTTACCCACTTCCGCCGCGACCGCTAATGTCGCGAAGGAGGGGGCGAACCTACCAAACGAGCGAGACCACGTGCGCGCCAACCTGGCCAACTTCAAGAAGTACGACCCGCCAGTGTTTGAGGGGGACACGACAGACCCCTGGGTCGTGGAAAAATGGGTGGACACGATGGAGAAATTATTCGAGGACCTGTTGATGGAAGACCACGAGCGGGTCCCCCTGGCTGCCCACTTACTCGAGGGAAAGCTCCGATGACGTCGGCCCCCAGACCGCCAGCACCCCGATCTGCAGGGGAAAAGCCACCACCTTCGGGAGGCCGCGTCTATTCGATGGGTCAGCAGGAGACACGCCCGTCTGAGCACGTCGTCGCAGGTATCACTCTTGCTTCTGTTTATCGCGCTAGAACCCTTTTTGACACCGGGGTGACCCTCTCGTTTATGTCTCGTGACTTCGCACTGACCCATGATTTTGAGTTGAGACCCTTACCCAGTGTGATGACCGTTCACACCGCGGGGGGATCCTTGGAGGCACGCAACCTTGTACCTTCCTGCCCTATATGGATGGGAAGGCTCCCGTGCCCCTGGGATCTGGTAGTCATTCCATTGAAAGAGTATGATGTAGTGCTCGGAATGGATTGGCTCACGTGGTACCTTGCAGTCATCGACTGCGAGAAGCGCGAGGTGCGACTGATGTACCCCGATTTTCCAGAGAACGTGTACCTGGCTTGCAAGAGTGTTTCCTTTTCTTCCATGATTCCTGCATCCCGAGCCAGGAAGTTGGTTGAGGGCGGGTGTATGGCCTACTTGGTGTCGGTGGCCCTGGCCGCCGGATCCTCTACGGCACTCTCCGACATTCCTGTGGTGAGGGACTTCCCAGATGTCTTTCCGGCCGAACTACCCGGTTTACCCCCGGAGCGAGAAGTTGTTTTTCCTATTGAGCTTCCACCCGGCACACGACCAATCACGAAGGCCCCCTACAGGATGGCCTTCGCGGAGCTGAAAGAACTTAAGGCGCAGTTGGAGGACCTTCTGGACAGGGGGTTTATCAGACCGAGTGTGTCCCCTTGGGGCGCACCTGTACTCTTTGTACGAAAGAAAGACGGGAGCTTGCGGTTGTGCATCGACTACCGGGAAATCAACAAGGTCACAGTGAAAAACAAGTATCCCCTACCTAGGATTGATGACCTCTTTGACTAGCTGCGGGGTGCAACTGTCTTCTCGAAGATTGACCTGCAGTCGGGCTACCACCAGCTCAGAGTTCGAGACGAGGATATTCCGAAGACGGCGTTGCGGACTCGGTATGGCCATTACGAGTTCACAGTAATGCCATTCGGGCTTACCAATGCCCCAGCAGTGTTCATGGACATGATGAACCGAGTTTTCAGACCCTTCCTGGATCAGTTCGTAGTGGTCTTCATCGACGACATCCTAATTTACTCCACCACCGATGAGAAGCACGAGGAGCACCTACGAATTGTTCTACAGACTCTTAGGGAGCAGGAGCTTTTCGCAAAACTTAAGAAATGCGAGTTTTGGCTTCGCGAGGTGGGATTCCTGGGGCATATCATTTCCGCAGCGGGAGTCGCAGTGGATCCCAAGAAGGTGGAGTCCGTGACCGACTGGCCCCAGCCGACCACGGTGACAGAGGTGCGCAGCCTCCTGGGCCTTGCAGGGTACTACCGGCGTTTCGTGGAGGGTTTCTCGAAGATTGCGACCCCTCTGAACCACCTAACCCGGAAAGGAGTAAATTTCATTTGGACGGCCCAATGCCAAGAGAACTTCGAAGAACTTAAGAAGCGGTTAACAAGAGCGGCGGTGCTTGCCCTACCAACCCCCGGGGAAGACTACGAAGTCTACTGCGATGCATCGCGAATGGGACTGGGAGGAGTACTAATGCAGCAAGGAAGAGTCATAGCCTATGCCTCAAGGCAACTCAAGGATTACGAACAGAACTACCCGATCCATGACCTGGAGCTTGCCGCAGTAGTCTTTGTTCTGAAACTGTGGAGGCACTATCTCTACGGTGTGCATTGCAACGTGTTCTCGGACCACCAAAGCCTTAAGTACCTTTTCACCCAGAAGGAGCTTAACCTACGGCAGAGGAGGTGGTTGGAGCTACTGAAGGATTACGACCTAACCATCCAGTACCACCCGGGAAAAGCAAATGTGGTAGCCGATGCCCTAAGCAGGAAGGGACGAGCAGAAGGAACTTCGGCGGGCACGATCACGCAGAAGAGTGACTTGATCGCGGAGTTCTCACGACTGAGATTGGAGGTGGTACCAGCAGGGACGGTCGAACGGCTTTTGTCCTTAACGGTCGCGCCGACCCTATTGGAGAGGATTCGAGAAGGCCAAGGTGCGGATCCACAGCTGCAGCTGGAACGAGATAAGATTTCACCGGAGCAGAAAGGAGACTTTGCAGTGGGAACAGACGGCACCCTTCGATTCCGAGGGCGGATTTGCGTGCCTGATCTGCCGGACCTAAAGAAGGAAATCCTGACTGAAGCACATTGCGCTCCCTACGTGGCGCACCCTGGAGGCACCAAGATGTACAGGGATATCCGACAGACCTTCTGGTGGCCAAGATTGAAGGGAGACGTGACGCTGTTTGTGGCTCACTGCTTGATTTGCCAACAGGTGAAAGCCGAGCACCAACGGCCGGCGGGGAAATTGCAACCTCCACCCGTGCCCGAATGGAAATGGGAGCAAATCACAATGGACTTTGTCACCGGATTTCCACGTTCGCAGCAGGGACACGACGCCATCTGGGTTGTCGTGGATCGGTTAATGAAGTCAGCTCATTTCCTACCCATCCACACGACCTGGACACGCGACCGACTGGCTCAAGTCTACCTCAGCGAGATTGTGAGGCTACATGGGGTGCCGACAACGATTACCTCGGACAGAGACACAAGGTTCGTTTCGAACTTTTGGCAGAGTCTACAACGAGCCTTGGGGACCAAGTTACACTTCAGCTCAGCCTTTCACCCCCAGACGGATGGGCAATCCGAGCGGGTGATTCAGATACTCGAGGACATGCTTCGAGCGTGCGTATTGGATTTGGGAGACGGATGGTCGCGCTACCTACCCCTTGCAGAGTTCGCTTATAACAACAGCTACCAAGCGAGCATCCAGATGGCGCCGTACGAAGCATTGTACGGCAGACGCTGTAGATCCCCGATCTGTTGGGACGATCTGGGGGAGAGAAAGTTTTTAGGGCCGGACCTGGTGGCTGAGACCGAGGAAAAGGTGCGCCTCATCAGGCGACGACTGGCGACCGCCCAGAGCCGGCAGAAGAGCTATGCAGACAAGAGACGTCGCGACTTGGAATTCCAGGTGGGAGAGCACGTGTTGTTGCGGGTGTCGCCGTCGAAGGGGGTAAAGCGGTTTGGGTTGAGAGGCAAGTTGAGCCCGCGGTACGTGGGGCCGTTTGAGATTCTGGAGCGCATCGGCCCGGTAGCCTACTGCCTCGCCCTACCACCGAACCTGGACCGAGTTCATGATGTGTTCCACGTATCCATGCTTCGGAAGTACCTCCCCGATCCATCGCGAGTGCTTGACGTCTCTACGATTGAGCTCAAAGAGGATTTAAGTTTCGCGGAAGTACCAGTACGGATCCTAGCCCGGGAGGACAAAAAGCTGCGTAGTCGGACAATTCCCTACGTAAAGGTGCTTTGGAGCAATCAGGAAGAGCATGAGGCAACGTGGGAACCAGAGTCAAAGATGAGGGAGTGCTACCCGGACCTGTTCGCTGCTGGGGAAGTTTAAGTTTCGGGGACGAAACTTGTTTTTAGCGGTAAGTGGTGTAAGACCCGGTCTTTCCTTAACCCTTCTGGTCACACTCTTCTTGTAATGTCTGACCGAGGGCCTCATTTTGGTGTTTTTCCGGACAGACTGTCGGGGCCCGCAGAAAATTTTAGGCGGTAGAGCTCGCGGAGCGGAGCGCGCGGGCGCGATCGGTTTCAATTTCCGACTTCCGGTCTGACCAGAATTAATTCTCGAAGTTGGGGTCCACTTAGGCGTCTCGGAATCCGTGTTGGCAACCCGCACACCTTTTAAGGTAAACCCTAACTTCTTAGTATATATATATATAGCCGGATGGGAAAGAGAATTAGGGTTCCTTTTGTTTTCGTGGCCGCCTCTTTTCTTTTACTTCTTCCCTCGTAGCCGCCAGCAAGGAGTAACCAAGCACTCGGGCGAGGGTGGACCGGTGGAGGCGAGCGGACGATCCCTCTCCTTCCTCCTCTTTCGCACATCGAGGTGAGTCCGGGTGCGTTTTCGTTCGGGTAATCTTGTTCCTTTCGCTTTGTTGGTCACGAGGAGGGAGGAGGGGCGGCGCCGTCGCGCACCGCCGCACGTGGGGCCGGCCGCGGGTGGGGCGCCCGCGCGGGCAGGTGCCGCGCGGGGTCGCCCCACGCCGCGGGCAACGCGCCCGCGCGGCGCTCGGCCGCGCGGGGCCGCCCGCAGGAGGGGCGCCCGCGCGGGGCCGCCCCGCACCGCGTGCAGCGCGCCCGCGCATCGCTCGGCCGCGCGGGGCCGCCCGCAGGAGGGGCGCCCGCGCGGGCTGGTGCCGCGCGGGGCCGCCCCGCACCGCGGGCAGCGCGCCCGCGCGGCGCTCGGCCGGGCGGGGCCGCCCGCAGGAGGGGCGCCCGCGCGGGCTGGTGCCACGCGGGGCCGCCCCGCACCGCGGGCAGCGCGCCCGCGCGGCGCTCGACCGCGCGGGGCCGCCCGCAGGAGGGGCGCCCGCGCGGGCTGGTGCCGCGCGGGGCTGCGCCCAGGCGGAGTGTGCGCCGCACGGGCCGGTGCCGTGCGGGGAACTCTGCCGCACGCTGTTGGGAGTCGATGTAAGTTTCGGACCTCTAAGTCTTGACTTGCCCATGTTCCTTCAGGAGCGCGGGACGCTGTTGGCGACTGGTGCACAGACGCGGACTGGACGAACGCAGGACAACGCACACAAGGTGGGTACATTCCCGGGGATGGCGGGAATAGGGATTTACTGTTAGAAATAGCATGTCGGGGCAAGGTGGAATTGTTAGTCTCCTTCTGATTATGCACTAACCCTGTTATGTTATTATACTTAATATCAATCAGGGGCTCTAGTTTTGCTACACGCACACCAGCGGTTTGGCCACCGCAAGGGTGTGCTTTTCCGGAAAAGTGGTACGTTGACCCGTGTACCCCATGCGAGGGTGGCGTTAGGAATGGGGGCCCCCGTGGGTGGGGGGTGTGAGCGGTGCTGTCGAGGCAGGTGCTCGGCGGCCGAGGCAGGTGCTCGGCGGTGGACATCGGGAAAGGTGCCCGATGTTGTTTTGATATAGGGTGTGGTTATGGTGGATGATGCATGAGAGGGATGGTTGCTCCGGTGTTGTGGTTTGCCCTATTATTGTTCTTTTATGCTTATCATGCTATTTCTAGTCACTGATTTCCCACTCCGTGACAGGTTCGTCCAGGGGCGAGTGCTAGGGCACCGGTGAGGCCGCGAGAGTGCTGTTCTGGCTTTTAGTGACTTCAGATACAGTGACTTTCCTTTCCCTTTTCTTTTATTACTCATGCTAGCTAGTTGTGGATTGCGACACCCCCGTGGGCTGGTGCCACGCGGGGTCGCCCCACGCCGCGGGCAACGCGCCCGCGCGGCGCTCGGCCGCGCGGGGCCGCCCGCAGGAGGGGCGCCCGCGCGGGGCCGCCCGCAGGAGGGGCGCCCGCGCGGGGCCGCCCCGCACCGCGTGCAGCGCTCCCGCGCGTCGCTCCGCCGCGCGGGGCCGCCCGCAGGAGGGGCGCCCGCGCGGGCTGGTGCCGCGCGGGGCCGCCCCGCACCGCGGGCAGCGCGCCCGCGCGGCGCTCGACCGCGCGGGGCCGCCCGCAGGAGGGGCGCCCGCGCGGGCTGGTGCCGCGCGGGGCCGCCCCGCACCGCGGGCAGCGCGCCCGCGCGGCGCTCGACCGCGCGGGGCCGCCCGCAGGAGGGGCGCCCGCGCGGGCTGGTGCCGCGCGGGGCCGCCCCGCACCGCGGGCAGCGCGCCCGCGCGGCGCTCGGCCGCGCGGGGCTGCCCGCAGGAGGTGCGCCCGCGCGGGCTGGTGCCGCGCGGGGCCGCCCCGCACCGCGGGCAGCGCGCCCGCGCGGCGCTCGGCCGCGCGGGGCCGTCCGCAGGAGGCGCGCCCGCGCGGCGTTCGGCCGCGCGGGGCCGCCCGCAGGAGGGGCGCCTGCGCGGGCTGGTGCCGCGCGGGGCCGCCCCGCACCGCGGGCAGCGCGCCCGCGCGGCGCTCGGCAGCGCGCACGCGCGGCGCTCGGACGCGCGGGGCCGCCCGCAGGAGGGGCGCCCGCGCGGGCTGGTGCCGCGCGGGGTAGCCCCGCACCGCGGGCAGCGCGCCCGCGCGGCGCTCGGCCGCGCGGGGGCCGCCCGCAGGAGGGGCGCCGCGCGGGCTGGTGCCGCGCGGGGCTGCGCCCAGGCGGAGTGTGCGCCGCACGGGCCGGTGCCGTGCGGGGAACTCCGCCGCACGCTGTTGGGAGTCGATGTAAGTTTCGGACCTCTAAGTCTTGACTTGCCCATGTTCCTTCAGGAGCGCGGGACGCTGTTGGCGACTGGTGCACAGACGCGGACTGGACGAACGCAGGACAACGCACACAAGGTGGGTACATTCCCGGGGGATGGCGGGAATAGGGATTTACTGTTAGAAATAGCATGTCGGGGCAAGGTGGAATTGTTAGTCTCCTTCTGATTATGCACTAACCCTGTTATGTTATTATACTTAATATCAATCTGGGGCTCAAGTTTTGCTACACGCACACCAGCGGTTTGGCCACCGCAAGGGTGTGCTTTTCCGGAAAAGTGGTACGTTGACCCGTGTACCCCACGCGAGGGTGGCGTTAGGAATGGGGGCCCCCGTGGGTGGGGGGTGTGAGCGGTGCTGTCGAGGCAGGTGCTCGGCGGCCGAGGCAGGTGCTCGGCGGTGGACATCGGGAAAGGTGCCCGATGTTGTTTTGATATAGGGTGTGGTTATGGTGGATGATGCATGAGAGGGATGGTTGCTCCGGTGTTGTGGTTTGCCCTATTATTGTTCTTTTATGCTTATCATGCTATTTCTAGTCACTGATTTCCCACTCCGTGACAGGTTCGTCCAGGGGCGAGTGCTAGGGCACCGGTGAGGCCGCGAGAGTGCTGTTCTGGCTTTTAGTGACTTCAGATACAGTGACTTTCCTTTCCATTTTCTTTTATTACTCATGCTAGCTAGTTGTGGATTGCGACACCCCCGTGGGGTCGAAGTGGATGTTGCGTTTTTCCTCTTTGAATAAACGAATGATTGTTGCATTCTTTCCTACTTGGCCGTTTTAAACAATGAAAAGCAAAGAAAATCGGTTGCGAAAACCACTTTTAAAACGTGGGTGTCGTGTGGGCACCGAATTTTACAAACCTTGTGGGATTTATGTGTTTGCGAACTGTTTTCACAAAGATCGGCATCGTGTGGATGCCGCTTTCAAAACCTTGCGATTATTTATCCTTTCAAAACATCGGCCTCTATGTTCTAAGTGAATGTTAGAATATCATGTGAGTTGTTTGGTTGTATGTGAACGAGACCCCAACTGATGTGGTTAGAGATTGTATGTGCTACGCCTTGTGCGACATTTTGTATTTGAGACGCCGTGCATATGCAAAGGAGACTCTGCCCGTTTGCAGAGTGAATTTGTGTGTGCGACGGGTCTGGACACGCACCGGGGAGCGTTGGTTTACAAAAAAAAAATATATGGCTGAATCAGGAGCATCGGTGGCTCTTCTTTCGCGTGATTCGAGCCCCGGGGCGTGACAGCACCGCGCTTACCCGCGCGCCTGCCCGCGCCCTCGCGCTGCCCGTGCCTGCTCCCGTGGGCCGGGCCCACTACGCCGCCACTCCAGCTCCGCCACGTGGCGTACAGCGCCAATCGGAAGCCACCACGTGGCACGCTCCTCGGTCCACCAGTCCACCGTGCACCCAAAACACCAGAAAACTTCCGGGTGTTCGTTTTCGGCCGTCCGGACTCAGAAAAATACAAGCAAGTAGCCGATTTCCATCGTTTTTGCGCGCTGAGTCCAAATCCGATGTCCGTTTTTCCCAATTCCACTTCAAAAGTTCGGTGGGCAACCAAATACACTCGTGATCCATTTTCTCACAGTGAGTCCATCACTTGTGTCCAGTTTGCGCAAAAACAACTCCATTACCCAACATTAGCCTCAAGAAGCTGCTGATCCAACAGTAATACTATCGCGGGGATTCAGGTCCTCACACTGGGCCTGCCGCGCGGCGCCCTGGCCCGCTGCGCTCGCCCGCGCAGCGCCCATGCGCGCCCGCGCAGCAACCCTGCGCCAGCCGCGCGCGGCAACCTTGCACGCCAGCGCGACACCCTTGCGCGCCAGCGCGACACCCTGCTGCGGCACTCCAACCGAGCACTCCTTGCCACTTGCTGCAGTTTGACACCCCCGGAATTTGGATTAGTCCTATATATAAATGATATAATAGGACTAAATCTCTTAACCCGGCTATAGCATTTTGGATGGTAGCAAGATCCAAGAGGTTATGAGAGTTAAGCGTGCTAGAGCTAGAGTAGTTCTAGGATGGGTGACCCCCTGGGAAGTGGGGCGTCACAGTTGGTATCAGAGACATTCACCAATCGGAAATGTGAGATGAGTCTCGACTGAGCCAGGGTTATATAGAGAGTAGAGCGAGGCTCCCCGGCTAATGACCGTTGTGAGTGGAGTGTAGCTCCTCACAAGGTCGGCTAAGGCTAGCGAGACGAGTCTCACATCGCCTGGTGCTTGTGAGTGTGCTTGAGTATGACGTGGACGTCAGGGCTTAAAGGGGGGAAGAATGTGACACCCCCAGAATTTGGATTAGTCCTATATATAAATGATATAATAGGACTAAATCTCTTAACCCGGCTATAGCATTTTGGATGGTAGCAAGATCCAAGTGGTTATGAGAGTTAAGCGTGCTAGAGCTAGAGTAGTTCTAGGATGGGTGACCCCTGGGAAGTGGGGCGTCACATGCAGCCTCTTCAACCATGGACACGCAGTCCACCAACACCAACCTCATGCAAAAACCCAAACCAACTCAAATCCATGAAATAACCAAGCTCTCTACAATAAAAACTGCAGCATACCTCGCTTTAGGCTCGACGCTCGCGCGCTCCGCTCGGCTCCATACGGCTTCTAGCAGGGGACAAAACCCAATCTCAAGCACACCTTCTCTACTCACTTCTTCAGTCATTCCTAATTTCACTTCTCCTCTCTTTTCTTCCTTCTCTTTTTCTCTTCTTTGCTCTCTTTCTTTTCTTGTCTCTGTTTGCAGGGAAGAAGATGAGGATGAGGTGGCAGGCTAATTAAGGATGGCTAATTAAGGATGGCTAATTAAAGAGGTGACTGGGTGCTTGGCAGCTAGTTAAAGGCAAAAGACCAAATAACCCTCCAATCGAATATCTCAAATCCAAACCTTTTCCTTTCTTTTCCTCAAAATTCCAAAGCAGGTGGAAAAGGCTTAATTATTTAATTAAATAATTAATTCCTTTTCTTCTCCAACTCCAACTCACTTTTTGCCTTCGGGGCTCCCGCAATAATCCGAAACCTCCCGAACTCCACTGTAAACTTAAAATACACGTGTCCCAAGCTTTTCCCACTCAAAATACACAACTGTGGAGTCGGTGCGCTAAATCCAAATCCGGTGCTCTACAGCTGAGCTCTTTGCTCCGGCGCCGGCGTCGCTCCCCACCACCGGCCACTTGACCTAGAAGTTTCCTGGCACCAATATGAGTCCATTCGTGCTTTTGCATAGGGCCCATGCAGCCCGGGTGGAGTTCCACCATTAATGGTGGAAGCTCGGGCCGAGCTTGCTCCTCCGCCGCCGCCGCCATGTCCTGTCATCAGGCATGGGTCCAAGGAGCTTCGTGGGGTCGAGAAGCACCTCCAGGTGCTGTTGCATGTGGCCCAGAACCCGTAAATGGAAAATCACCATTGTTGGCCCATGGTGCTCGAAGCTTCATCTTCTTCTTTTTGTTTTCGGCCAACCGAGGGTGCAAAGATGCCCGAGCTTGAATGAGAAATGCTCCTGCTGCCTTGTGATGCTTTCCAACCAAGTTAGAACCTCCCAGATCCGAGTTTGCCAAGGTTGCTGTTTTGGAGATGGTGGGTTGCATGTTAACTATTAATGCCCACCAATTGTTTGAAGAAATGCCTAAAAGAGTCGAATTTGGTTTTGGCCATTTGTGACCATCCAGGAAGTGAGCAATTGACTCCACATAATCCTCTGAGCTTGATGCTCACTTCAGTTGCAATTTTGACTGAGTGGATCAAAGTGTGGAGCATTCATGGCCATTAGAGAGCTAGGGACTTGGATCTGTTGATCCAGCAGCAACTAGGCTGCACTTGAGTGAGCCCTAGAGTCCCTGAGATGTTCTGAGCATGATGCTCAAGTTGCTTGGCTGTTTGCACAAGTAGAAATTAAAGTTCTAGCAATTAGAGGCTTTTGTGAGTCTGTGGTTGGGTATGTGTGAGTTGTTCCCTGATCAGCATTTGTGATTCAGGTTGGCACAGTCTGACTCTAGTCTTCGAGCATTCTGTTGGAGTCAATCGTTCGCCTGCAGACATGTGGGTTTATCTTCGGTCCGGGCTTTATCATCTCGACCCTCTGGGGTATCGTAATTGGTTGGACCCCTGTTCTTGTGGTAGCCAGATCTTATACTTGAGCCTTCTTCTTTTGATTGATCATTATCAGTTTGACTTTATATATCATCAGTTCATATATTGCCATGCCTGATTTATCCTTAGCTAGCTATCAGTTATTCATTATGATTTATAGTATTATCCTGGACTTTTGCCATGCCTGATTGGTCACTAGCTAGCATTCGTAAATTATCATGGTTAACAGTCTATCTTGATTATTCCTGGACATATGCCATGTGTGATTGGACATTCATTCTATCTTACATTTATTATTGCATGTGTTGCGATCAGTTTGGCTTTCAGTTATTGCGTCCCTGTAGGGATTTCCGGCTTGTTGCCGATTACCCGGTCTATGGACCGTGAGCTTGAGCATTCGCATGATGATCACCCGCACTGCTGTACTTCACGAACATCTGCGAGGTCGCGCCCCGTGTGTATGTTCTTTACTGGTAAAGTGGTCTGGTGAAGGACCCGTGACCCCCAGGTTAGTGCCCAAGGGTGCCGGAGTACTCCTAGGTTAGTGCCCGAGGGTGCCGGGATATGTCTGCCCGGTTGGCGCCAGGTTCGGCGTTTTCCCTGAGGTCTTGTTGACCAATATGGTGGCTTTGATTGGGTATTTGGTTATTCTACCATTGATGCATTGTTAACCTGCTTAGCATGCTTAGTAATTGTACTCTGCTGATTACCCAGTTTCTTGATTCAGTCCCTTTACCAGGATGCTCTTGTTTTAGTATTCAGTACTTGATATTCTCTGCACTGTATTCATGATTATTCGGCGTTTTTCCCAAAGGTCTATTTGACCAAAATGGTGGCTTAAATTGGGTATTTGCTTGTTCTACCGTTGATGCATAAATTGCCTGCTTATTATGTCCTTCATCATACTCTATGATTACTTAGTTCCCGCTCCTGTTATAAATATCATCCTATGATTGCTCAGTAATTATTAAGCCTGCTTTTAAATACAGTACCATGATATATGTCACGCCCCGGCGTCGAAACTGCGACCCGGGCTCGCCAACAGATCCGCCGCCCATACGGGAAGCCCCGTATAGACGAAGCGACTAACCTGCAAAAGATCAACTACACTATACAGATATCAGAGCTGAAAGTAAACTGCTGAAAATGAAAATATATACATGTCACGCCCCGGGGGTTCGAATCGCGCGGAAGAGGAGCCACTGATGCCCCTAATTCAGCCATATATTTTTTTTTGTAGAACAATACTCCCCGGCGCGTGCCTAGACCCGCCGCATACACAAATTCACTCTGCAAACGGGCAGAGTCTCCTTTGTATATGCACGGCGTCTCAACTACGAAGTGTCTCACAAGGCGTAGCACATACAATCTCTGACCACAACAGTTGGGGTCGCGTACACATACAACCAAACAACTCACATGATATTCTAGCATTCACTTAGAGCATAGAGGCTGGTGTTTTGAAAAGATAAATAATCACAAGGTTTTGAAAGCGGCATCCACACGATGCCATCGTTTGTGAAAACAGTTCGCAAACACATAAATCCCACAAGGTTTGTAAAGCTCGGTGCCCACACGACACCCACGTTTTAAAGGGAGTTTTCGCAAACGGTTTTCTTTGCTTTTCGTTGTTCAAAACGGCCAAGTAAGAGAGAACGTAATATTCATTCGATTATTCGAAAAGGAAAAAGGCAACATCCACTTCGACCCCACGGGGGTGTCGCAATCCACAGCTAGCTAGCATGAATAATAAAGAAAAAAGGAAAGAAGAGTCACTGTATCTGAAGTCACCCAAAAATCAGATCAGCACTCTCGCGTCCTCACCGGTGCCCTAGCACTCGCCCCTGGACGAACCTATCACGGAGTGGGAAGTCAGTGACTAGAAATAAACATAATGAGCAAGAAAGCTATAATAAAGCAAACCACTGAAACCAGAGCAACCGTCACCCCTCATACACCGTCAACATGATCATGACCTGCACCAAATATAAACCGGGCACCCTCCCCGGACACCGCACCGGGCCCCTACCCCGGTGCCCTCTCTCTGCCGAGCACCTGCCTCGGCCGCCGAGCACCAACCTCGGTGTCACCGCTCACACCCTCCACCCATGAGGGCCCCCATTCCTAACGCCACCGTCGCGTGGGGTACACGGGTCAACGTACCACTTTTCCGGAAAAGCACACCCTTGCGGTGGCCAAACCGCTGGTGTGCGTGTAGCAAAACTTGAGCCTCAGATGATAAATCGAATGAAGTAAAGATCGGGGTCAGTATTGCTCATAAGGATAACCAGAAGGGAAAACACCTTTGCTCACGGAGAATATCTTGAAGAGAAAAACACCTTTGCTCATGAGAATAACTCAAAGAGAAAAACACCTTTGCTCATGAGAATTAACTTAAAGAGAAAACACCTTTGCTCACGTCCGCCCTTACCCAATAACCTTGGCGAAAGTACCCACCTTGTGTGTGTCGTCCGGCGTTCGGTACGTCCGTGATCGTGCGTCCGTCGCCAACAATGTCCTGCACCCCTGAAGGAACAAGGGCAAGTCAAGACTAAGGATCCGAAACTCACACCGACTCCCAACCACGTGCGGCGGAGCCCCCCGCACGGCACCGGCCCGTGCGGCGCACACTCCGCCCGGGCACAACCCCGCGTGGCACCAGCCCGCGCGGGCGCCCCTCCTGCGGGCGGCCCCGCGCGGCCAAGCGCAGCGCGGGCGCGCTGCCCGCGGTGCGGGGCGACCCCGCGCGGCACCAGCCCGTGCGGGCGCCCCTCCTGCGGGCGGCCCCGCGCAGCCAAGCACCGCGCGGGCACGCTGCCCGCGGTGCGGGGCGACCCCGCGCGGCACCAGCCCGCTCGGGCGCCCCCTCCCGCGGGCGGCCCCGCGCGGCCAAGCACCGCGCGGGCGCGCTGCCCGCGGTGCGGGGCGACCCCGCGCGGCACCAGCCCGCGCGGGCGCCCCTCCTGCGGGCGGCCCCGCGCGGCCAAGCGCCGCGCGGGTGCGTTGCCCGCGGTGCGGGGGCGACCCCGCGCGGCACCAGCCCGCGCGGGCGCCCCTCCTACTGGCGGCCCCACGCGGCCAAGCACCGCGCGGGCGCGCTGCCCGCGGTGCGGGGGGACCCCGCGCGGCACCAGCCCGCGCGGGCGCCCCTCCTGCGGGCGGCCCCGCGCGGCCAAGCACCGCGCGGGCGCGCTGCCCGCGGTGCGGGGCGACCCCGCGCGGGCGCCCCTCCTGCGGGCGGCCCCGCGCGGCCAAGCGCCGTGCGGGCGCGTTGCCCGCGGTGCGGGGCGACCCCGCGCGGCACCAGCCCGCGCGGGCGCCCCTCCTGCGGGCGGCCCCGCGCGGCCAAGCGCCGCGCGGGCGCGCTGCCCGCGGTGCGGGGCGACCCCGCGCGGCACCAGCCCGCGCGGGCGCCCCTCGTGCGGGCGGCCCCGCGCGGCCAAGCACCGCGCGGGCGCGCTGCCCGCGGTGCGGGGCGTCCCCGCGCGGCACCAGCCCGCGCGGGCGCCCCTCCTGTGGGCGGCCCCGCGCGGCCAAGAGCCGCGCGGGTGCGTTGCCCGCGGTGCGGGGGCGACCCCGCGCGGCCCCAGCCCGCGCGGGCGCCCCTCCTGCGGGCGGCCCCGCGCGGCCAAGCGCCACGCGGCGCCCCGCCCGCGGCCGGCCTGGCGGCGGCGGCGGCGCTCCCCGCGAAGACTCCACCCCCGAAACGCCTACCAAAAAGAGCCTAATAAAAACTCACCTTCGATCCGCCGGAAAAGGGAGGAAGGGGATCGTCCTAACGTTGCCCGGTTGATCCCGCGAGCAAGAAACCTCCGTCCTTCTCCCGAAAGCCCCGCCGTCGGTCGTAGCAAGAGCGAAAAAGGGTTGGGTCCCTGTTTTATTTTTTTTCTCTTTTTCCCTCTCGTAGTGTCTCTTAAAAAGAAACCCTAGCCGCCGAACGAAGGGACCTAGGAGGGAACACCTAAAACCCTAGGTTCCTCAAAGGGATAATGAATAAATAAATAATAGGGACCGATCCGGCGGCTAGAATTACCCCGAGAAACGTGCCGATCGTCCGCACGGATCCCGGGGCGCCTAAGAGGGGTCCGAAACTTCGGAATTTTATTCCGGGTGAACCGGGGGTCGGAATCTGAAACCGATCGCGCCCCCGTTCTCTATTTCGCGAGCTCTCCCGCCTAAAAATGTCCGCGAGCCCCGACGGATTTTCCGGAAAACGCCAAAAATTGTCCCTCAGTCGGGCAGTCGTAAGAAAAGGTGTAACGGGAAGGGTCACGGAAAAGCCAGGTCTTACATCACTCACTAATAAAAACAAGTTTCGTCCCCGAAACCTAACTTCCGCCTGCGGCGAAGGGGTCCGGGTAGCGCTCTCTCATCTTTGATTCGGGTTCCCAAGTTGTCTCACGTTCTTCCTGATTGCTCCAAAGCGCCTTCACGTAGGGAAAAGTCCGACTTCGTAGCTTTTCAGTCCTCCCGCGCTAGGGTCCGCACCGGCTCTTCCTCGCATTTCAAGTTTTCTTTGAACTCGGTTGCAGAGATGTCAAGCACTCGCGACGGATTGGGGGATACTTCCGAAGCATGAATGCGCGGACACGACCAGATCTTGGTCGAGATTCGGTGGTGGAGCGAGGCGATGGGCCACGGGGCCGACGCACTCCGGAATCTCAAAAAGTCCCACGTACTATGGCGCAACTTGCCTCTCAACCCGACCCGCTTCACCCCTGATCGTTCCAACAAATCGGGGGTTTGCAGCGCCTACCGTACGATGCTTCGTACGGCGTCACCCGGGTGCTTGTCTGGTAACTGACGTCGTAGGCGAACCCGACGAGGGGTAGGTAGCGTGACCATCCGCCCTTTCAAAACCAATATGCACGCTCGGAGTATGCCCTCGAGGATCTGGATCGCCCGTTCGGATTGCCCATCCATCTGAGGTGAAAGGCCGAGCTGAAGTGTAGCTTGGCCCCCCAGAGCTCGTCGTAGACTCTGCCAAAAGTCCGGACGAACCTTGTGACTCGGCCCGAAGTAGTAGGTATCGGCGTCCCGTGTAGCCTCGCAACTCACCGGTGTATACTTGGTCAGTCGGTCACGTGTCCAGGTCGTAATCCTTCAATACACCTAACCACCGTCTTCGCCGTAGGTTCTGCTCCTTCTGGGTGGAAAGGCCCTTAAGGCTTTGGTGGTCCGTGGGTACGTTACCGTGGGCCCCGAAGAGATAGAGCCTCAACCGTCTCAGGACGAGGACGACTGCGGCAAACCCCAGGTCGTGTGTCGGTTAGTTCTACATGTAGTTCTTGAGTTGCCTTGACGCATAGGCTACGACTCTTCCTTGCTGCCTTAGTACTCCCTCCAGTCCAATTCGCGATGCAGTGCAGCATACCTCGAAGTCTTCCCCGGGCGTTGGTAAGGCGAGCACGGGCGCCCCTGTTAATCGTTTTTTTTTTTTTTTTTTTTTTTTTTTTTTAGACTCTTCACAGCTTTCTTTAGCATTGGGCAGTCCAAAAGGACTTGGCTCCCTTCCGGGTCAAGCGGTTCAAGGAAGTGCATGCCCTTTACAGGGCTTCGTCTAATTCCGGGCAGTCAACGCGCAGCTGCAAGCTCCTCTCCTGCTCTCGCGCCAGTAGAACGGCCGTGCACCCAGACGGTGCCTTCCGTCCTCTACTTTTCGGTACTAAGTGCATGGTCCCCAAGTAGGAAGAAACAAAAGAGCGCGCGCCTAAATAGATCAAGGCCTAATCCGGTTGGTTTCGGGCGAAAGAAAAGAAAGGAACTAAGCAAAAGAAAGGGGGTATCTGAGGACTACGCCAACGGCGGGTTCCCGAAATCCCTTTCAAAGGCGTTCGCCCCTCCCCAAATAATCCGGGGAAAAGCAAATAGAAAAACAACGAGGCTATTACTAACGACGAGACAAAACCGAAACACACAACAGAAAAAGGAAAGGATGGTATAACTTAAAAGACCTGGGGGGGGGGGGGTTTAGACGGGGTCAGTCAGGGATGGTTTACTCTGGTTCGACGGATGTCCCCAACCAAAATAAAGTAGTTCAAGTATTACCTGTCGTCACTCAGTTCGGGACGTTGCGTCGTCTGCTGGGGCGGCTGGGGTAGCCCTCCCGCAACCCCTGGGCCAGCGCCGCACTGCGTGGTTGGGCAGGGTCCTGGTATCGTACGAGTCCGCCGACGGCGAGCCGTCGGGTTGGTCCTTCTGTGGGTCGGGAGCCGCGGCATCCTCTCGTCCTTCCGGTTGTGGCGTTGCGGCTGTAGCGGCCTGTTCTCGTGGACATGAAGCGCGGGTGTGATCTGGTTTGCCGCAACCATTGCAGTGGGAGTACCTCCAAAGGCAGTTCGTCACTCGATGCGCCTTTCCGCAGATGACGCAGGGCCCTTGTAGCGACTCCGGGGTTCCTGCTGGTACCTGCCCGCCCTTCCTTGCTTTCTCCAGGCGTTGGTTCGCCCGGTTCTTTGGTTTGGGGCTCCCCTGCAAGGCGGGGGTGGCGGCTTTCTCTGCTTCGACAGGTCCCGGCGCCGGGGGCCTAGTGACGGCTGGCTTCTGGGGGCACGTGTAACGCGTGTGACCCGGTTTACCACACCGGAAACAGTGATCATCCCGCCAGGGGCAGCCCATCATTCGATGTGCACCGCCACAAATGACGCACGGCTTCAATGGGTCGGGCCCCTCCTTCTTCACTGGTCCAGACTCCGGTCCTACCTTCGGGCGTTTGGTCACGCGGCTCGCCAGATAGGGGTCCTCCGCCGGGTCAGGGTAGGGGCACCCCTGCCGGGCGTACTCTTGCTCCGCACGCATGGCCAAATTGACCGCATCGTGATAGGTGGGAAAACCCGCTGGTGGCATCCCGCGAGGGGTACCGTCCCATGGGCCGTGCTGGAAGTGGTCAACGCTCTCAAGCTCCCGCGTCAGCATGCACAGACGCTCCGTGAGAGTCAGCAGCTGCCCTGCCACATCGCGCAGCTGGTTGCGCAGCAAGCGGTTCGCCCCAGCTGCGGCGTCCATTTCCGTCGGTCGTTGCTCACTGAGTCGGACTGCTATCTGCGTACATAATGAAAGCATACCGATCGTCACAAAACATAGAGACATAACTGACAAGGTAACCTGGCTCCCAAAGGGTTCTACTTAATCTCTACCCTCCCCCACGCACACTCGTGTTCTATTTATTTATCCCGTGTTCACTTTATTACTCAGTAGCCAGAGTATTGCGCCCGTGGATGTCAGGCCCCGACTGTTGTGGTTAAAGTTTACCGCTCTGATACCATCTTAATCTGTCACGCCCCGGGGGTTCGAATCGCGCGGAAGAGGAGCCACCGATGCCCCTAATTCAGCCATATATTTTTTTTTGTAGAACAATACTCCCCGGCGCGTGCCCAGACCCGCCGCATACACAAATTCACTCTGCAAACGGGCAGAGTCTCCTTTGTATATGCACGGCGTCTCAACTACGAAGTGTCTCACAAGGCGTAGCACATACAATCTCTGACCACAACAGTTGGGGTCGCGTACACATACAACCAAACAACTCACATGATATTCTAGCATTCACTTAGAGCATAGAGGCCGGTGTTTTGAAAAGATAAATAATCACAAGGTTTTGAAAGCGGCATCCACACGATGCCATCGTTTGTGAAAACAGTTCGCAAACACATAAATCCCACAAGGTTTGTAAAGCTCGGTGCCCACACGACACCCATGTTTTAAAGGTAGTTTTCGCAAACGGTTTTCTTTCCTTTTCGTTGTTCAAAACGGCCAAGTAAGAGAGAACGTAATATTCATTCGATTATTCGAAAAGGAAAAAGGCAACATCCACTTCGACCCCACGGGGGTGTCGCAATCCACAGCTAGCTAGCATGAATAATAAAGAAAAAGGGAAAGAAGAGTCACTGTATCTGAAGTCACCCAAAAATCAGATCAGCACTCTCGCGTCCTCACCGGTGCCCTAGCACTCGCCCCTGGACGAACCTGTCACGGAGTGGGAAGTCAGTGACTAGAAATAAACATAATGAGCAAGAAAGCTATAATAAAGCAAACCACTGAAACCAGAGCAACCGTCACCCCTCATACACCGTCAACATGATCATGACCTGCACCAAATATAAACCGGGCACCCTCCCCGGACACCGCACCGGGCCCCTACCCCGGTGCCCTCTCTCTGCCGAGCACCTGCCTCGGCCGCCGAGCACCAACCTCGGTGTCACCGCTCACACCCTCCACCCATGAGGGCCCCCATTCCTAACGCCACCGTCGCGTGGGGTACACGGGTCAACGTACCACTTTTCCGGAAAAGCACACCCTTGCGGTGGCCAAACCGCTGGTGTGCGTGTAGCAAAACTTGAGCCTCAGATGATAAATCGAATGAAGTAAAGATCGGGGTCAGTATTGCTCATAAGGATAACCAGAAGGGAAAACACCTTTGCTCACGGAGAATATCTTGAAGAGAAAAACACCTTTGCTCATGAGAATAACTCAAAGAGAAAAACACCTTTGCTCATGAGAATTAACTTAAAGAGAAAACACCTTTGCTCACGTCCGCCCTTACCCAATAACCTTGGCGAAAGTACCCACCTTATGTGTGTCGTCCGGCGTTCGGTACGTCCGTGATCGTGCGTCCGTCGCCAACAATGTCCTGCACCCCTGAAGGAACAAGGGCAAGTCAAGACTAAGGATCCGAAACTCGCACCGACTCCCAACCACGTGCGGCGGAGCCCCCCGCACGGCACCGGCCCGTGCGGCGCACACTCCGCCCGGGCACAGCCCCGCGTGGCACCAGCCCGCGCGGGCGCCCCTCCTGCGGGCGGCCCCGCACGGCCAAGCGCCGCGCGGGCGCGCTGCCCGCGGTGCGGGGCGACCCCGCGCGGCACCAGCCCGCGCGGGCGCCCCTCCTGCGGGCGGCCCCGCGCAGCCAAGCACCGCGCGGGCGCGCTGCCAGCGGTGCGGGGCGACCCCGCGCGGCACCAGCCCGCTCGGGCGCCCCTCCTGCGGGCGGCCCCGCGCGGCCAAGCACCGCGCGGGCGCGGTGCCCGCGGTGCGGGGCGACCCCGCGAGGCACTAGCCCGCGCGGGCGCCCCTCCTGCGGGCGGCCCCGCGCGGCCAAGCGCCGCGCGGGTGCGTTGCCCGCGGTGCGGGAGCGACCCTGCGCGGCACCAGCCCGCGCGGGCGCCCCTCCTGCGGGCGGCCCCGCGCGGCCAAGCACCGCGCGGGCGCGCTGCCCGCGGTGCGGGGCGACCCCGCGCGGCACCAGCCCGCGCGGGCGCCCCTCCTGCGGGCGGCCCCGCGCGGCCAAGCACCGCGCGGGCGCGCTGCCCGCGGTGCGGGGCGACCCCGCGCGGCACCAGCCCGCGCGGGCGCCCCTCCTGCGGGCGGCCCCGCGCGGCCAAGCACCGCGCGGGTGCGCTGCCCGCGGTGCGGGGCGACCCCCGCGCGGCACCAGCCCGCGACGGGCGCCCGTCCTGCGGGCGGCCCCGCGCGGCCAAACGCCGCGCGGGCGCGTTGCCCGCGGTGCGGGGCGACCCCGCGCGGCACCAGCCCGCGCGGGCGCCCCTCCTGCGGGCGACCCCGCGCGGCCAAGCGCCGCGCGGGCGCGCTGCCCGCGTTGCGGGGCGACCCCACGCGGCACCAGCCCGCGCGGGCGCCCCTCCTGCGGGCGGCCCCGCGCGGCCAAGCGCCGCGCGGGCGCGCTGCCCGCGGTGCGCGGCGACCCCGCGCGGCACCAGCCCGCGCGGGCGCCCCTCCTGCGGGCGGCCCCGCGCGGCCAAGCACCGCGCGGGCGCGCTGCCCGCGGTGCGGGGCGTCCCCGCGCGGCACCAGCCCGCGCGGGCGCCCCTCCTGTGGGCGGCCCTGCACGGCCAAGCGCCGCGCGGGTGCGTTGCCCGCAGTGCGGGGGCGACCCCGCGCGGGCGCCTCTCCTGCGGGCGGCCCCGCGCGGCCAAGCGCCGCGCGGCGCCCCGCCCGCGGCCGTCCCGGCGGCGGCGGCGACGCTCCCCGCGAAGACTCCACCCCCGAAACGCCTACCAAAAAGAGCCTAATAAAAACTCACCTTCGATCCGCCGGAAAAGGGAGGAAGGGGATCGTCCTAACGTTGCCCGGTTGATCCCGCGAGCAAGAAACCTCCGTCCTTCTCCCGAAAGCCCCGCCGTCGGTCGTAGCAAGAGCGAAAAAGGGTTGGGTCCCTGTTTTATTTTTTTTCTCTTTTTCCCTCTCGTAGTGTCTCTTAAAAAGAAACCCTAGCCGCCGAACGAAGGGACCTAGGAGGGAACACCTAAAACCCTAGGTTCCTCAAAGGGATAATGAATAAATAAATAATAGGGACCGATCCGGCGGCTAGAATTACCCCGAGAAACGTGCCGATCGTCCGCACGGATCCCGGGGCGCATAAGAGGGGTCTGAAACTTCGGAATTTTATTCCGGGTGAACCGGGGGTCGGAATCTGAAACCGATCGCGCCCCCATTCTCTATTTCGCGAGCCCTCCCGCCTAAAAATGTCCGCGAGCCCCGACGGATTTTCCGGAAAACGCCAAAAATTGTCCCTCAGTCGGGCAGTCGTAAGAAAAGGGGTAACGGGAAGGGTCACGGAAAAGCCAGGTCTTACAATACAACTCAAAATCCTCCCCAAAAACACAAAAGTCTCTCAAGCAGTAAAATAAAATACAACTCTATACCTCACTACAAAGGTCTCTCAACATGAACTCTCAAAAAGAAAAGGGGTACATCTACTCTCTGGACGACGACGACTGGTAGGGATCTATTTCGCGACTCCCTTACCTCGATCAGCCGGATCAGCAACTGGAGTAGCAGGAACAGGAGTAGAAGTTCCTGTGGGAAAAGACACCACGATGGGTGTGAGAACTACGTCCCAAGTAGTTCTCAGTGGGTGCCGCCAACAAGCCCGACGGTCTGCCCACTAAGTCTACTAGAGACAAAAAGTAACAATATAATACTGAAATGAAAGGGCTGGAAAAATAACTCTACACCTACTATGCCTCTATCTAGATGCTCAAAAAGTGGAACAGATGGAAACGTGATGCATCTACTAACCCTCAACATCCAGATCACCCAATCTACCTGACTGCCTCCTCGGGTCCAGTCAAACCTGCGCCTACCTACTGCCGTTACATCCCGGAGGACCGGACTGACGTAGGGCGTCCGTAGCTGCAAAAACTGGCCCAGCCAGAGGGACTGTGTCCGTAACTGCCAAAACTGGCCAAGTCAGAGGGACGGCATCGACAAGTCGCGATACCAAAGTGCAGACCCACCCCGGACGTGGCACTCGAGGGGAGCGACCCCAACGAGGACAAAGGTATCCGCGCACTCTGTCGAGCTCAGGTGGCACTGCAGGCTATAGTCCAAAATCCACGCTCACGCTCTGAATGGAAGGACTCAATCCTCAAACATCTCGCACAACAGTCGGAGCACTCTCGACGACTCAGCTGATCAGCTCTTACGAAACACGAGACACAAGCCTCACTAACAGCTCACAGCACAAAACACACTAGCTGGAGATACTCCACAACCAGGATCGACCCACAACTCAGGGCTAACAATATGGTCGGACAACACTCAACGACCCGGGACCATCGTCAACTCCGACAGTTCCCAACAACAGAACCCTAAACTCACAGGAAAGACCGACACCATAAGGGTTCGGAAACCCGATAGGCCGGTGCTTAGAACCCTATCAAACAAGAGCAGACTCTAGGCTCCGCCTATCAAAGTTCCCGACCCCCTTATAGTTCGGGAACACAACAACCTCGGTACAACACGCAGAAGACACCAACCAGGGCCCGAAAGTTCCGGGAGACCTACACCTACAGCCCTATCAAACAAGAACAGGTTCCAGGCTCGGCCCCCGTGGCTTTCGTCCCGACAAAGGAACGGCCCCTAGAACCCAGACCACTCGAATCCTTTCGAGTGGGGAGATTTACAGGAAAAAGGTGACATTTGTTATTGAAAACCATTTTCACTCAACCCACACAGGGTGAGGATTAAAAGTAGCACCCTTTTTGAAAAGGTATCTTGTTTTGAGAAGAAATCCATTTTTAATGATTTTTAGTTCTTTTTAGAAAAACAGTTAGAAAACAAGTGTTTTACCCAAACCCCGAAGGGCTGATGCCTTTGTCCAAATCAAACAAGAACAGACTCCAGCGGCCCTTTGATGCTTGGAAGAAAACATTGGTAGACTAAAATCATGTGTATGTCGAAAAGGGTTTTGGGTTCTAGGTCCTGCTAACACTAGTAGGCTACTGCCACTAACACAGTGGCGACAACCCAAACAGGGGAAAAACAAGACTCTCGGGACCACCGTTTACCCTAAACGGTTCCTGGTACAGACAAGCGATCCACTACATCTACCAGACTCCACTCTGCTCCCAAGCACGAGTGCAAATGCATCCCACACTAAAAAGAAGTCCCGACCGCTCGACCCACTACCCGGGTGAGGATAACACTAAGTCCAGGAATGAAACATAATGTGTGGATGTCTAAATATAAATAACCCTAGCCCAAGTGAGGGTTTTCTACTGGTCTGGTTACACATGCAACATATGACGGGGGTGCTAGGTCAGGTTCCAAGATAGCAAATATTTAACAGGTAGTAGGAAGCTGAAGAGATCATACGATCATCAGATAAATACAAAGAATATTAACATTCAAATTCTAGCATGCTACCAAGTCCAATCACTATCATGCATGATTCTATATCAATAGAATTAGTGCACAGTCCATAGATCCTGAAAGCAAAGCCACCCACCTGAAGGCGCTAACTGTCCAAGATCCAACAGCTGAAAACACCAGGAACAGCAACCTCCAAATAATCCTCAGTCCCAAAATCCCTGAACAACTCTTCCTGGTACAACATACAGTACAAAGTTACACTTTATTCCAACAATTAACCAAATACACGCAGTCTAAAATTCAGTCCCGAAGATGCAATTATTTCACCTGCTGAAAGGGCTCTGAAAAATCCGATAAAAATACCGCAGCGATCCTCGCGTCGAGACCTTCGAAATGGGTACCTGCATACCCAATTCCGAGCACCGTAGGCCAAGTTACAAATTCCACAATATAGGTGCGCAAAATCTCACAACCACATAACTGTAAACTCTAGCACAGATAAGGGGGAAAACAAATACCTTCGGTCAAATCTCAGAAAAATCCAAGAAAAATACTGTGCTAATCCTTGCGTCGAGTAGATGAAAAAAGTGCAAAGGCTCGTCTCAATCCGTGTAAGACCCGGCTTTTCCTTAACCCTTCTGGTCACCCTCTTCTTGTAATGCCTGACCGGGGGCCTCATTTTTGGCATTTTTCCGGACAGACCGTCGGGGCCCGCAAATAATTTTAGGCGGTAGAGCTCGCGGAACGGAGCGCGTGGGCGCGATCGGTTTATTTTTCCGACTCCCGGTCTGACCAGAATTAAGTCTCGAAGTTGGGGTCCCCCTTAGACGCCTCGGGATCCGTGTTGGCAGCCGCACACCTTTTAAGGTAAACCCTAATTCTCTTTGTATATATATGTAGCCGTGAGGGAAAGAGGATTAGGGTTCCTCTTATTTTTCTTTTGGTGGCCGCCTCTTTTCTTTTTCTTCCTCCCTCGTAGCCGCCGGCAAAGAGAAACCAAGCACACCGCAAGGGTGGACCGGTGGAGGCAAGCGGACGATCCCTCTCTTCCTCCTCTTTCGCACATCAAGGTGAGTCGGACGCGTTTCGTTCGGGGGAATCTCCCTCTTTCTTTCTTTTGTTGGTCACGAGGAGGGAGGAGGCCCGGCGCCGTCGCGCACCGCGGGCCGCGCGCCCGCGCGGCGCTCGGCCGCGCGGGGCCGCCCGCAGGAGGGGGCGCCCGCGCGGGCTGGTGCCGCGCGGGGCCGCCCCGCACCGCGGGCCGCGCACCCGCGCGGCGCTCGGCCGCGCGGGGGCCGCCCGCAGGAGGGGGCGCCCGCGCGGGCTGGTGCCGCGCGGGGCCGCCCCGCACCGCGGGCCGCGCGCCCGCGCGGCGCTCGGCCGCGCGGGGCCGCCGCAGGAGGGGGGCGCCCGCGCGGGCTGGTGCCGCGCGGGGCCGCCCCGCACCGCGGGCCGCGCGCCCGCGCGGCGCTCGGCCGCGCGGGGCCGCCCGCAGGAGGGGCGCCCGCGCGGGCTGGTGCCGCGCGGGGCCGCCCCGCACCGCGGGCAGCGCGCCCGCGCGGCACTCGGCCGCGCGGGGCCGCCCGCAGGAGGGGCGCCCGCGCGGGCTGGTGCCGCGCGGGGTCGCCCCGCACCGCGGGCAGCGCGCCCACGCGGCGCTCGGCCGCGCGGGGCCGCCCGCAGGAGGGGCGCCGCGCGGGCTGGTGCCGCGCGGGGTCGCCCCGCACCGCGGGCAGCGCGCCCGCGCGGCGCTCGGCCGCGCGGGGCCGCCCGCAGGAGGGGCGCCCGCGCGGGCTGGTGCCGCGCGGGGTCGCCCCGCACCGCGGGCCGCGCGCCCGCGCGGCGCTCGGCCGCGCGGGGCCGCCGCAGGAGGGGCGCCGCGCGGGCTGGTGCCGCGCGGGGCTGCCCCCTGGCAGGGTGTTCGTCGCACGGGCCGGTGCCGTGCGAAGAACTCCGCCGCACGCTGTAGGGAGTCGTTGTAAGTTTCGGACTTCTAAGTCTCGATTTGCCTATGTTCCTTCAGGAGTGCGGGGCGCTGTGGGCGACTGGAGCACAGACGCGGACTGGACGAACGCAGGACGACGCACACAAGGTGGGTACGTTCCCGGGGGTTTCGGGAATGGGGTTTAACTGTTAGAAATAGCATGTTGGGGCAAGGTGGAATTGTCAGTCTCCTTCTGTTTATGCACTAACCCTATTATGTTATGTTATGATACTCAATGTCAATCTGAGGCTCAAATTTGCTACACGCACACCCGCGGTTTGGCCACCGCAAGGGTGTGCTTTTCCGGAAAAGTGGTACGTTGACCCGTGTACCCCACGCGGAGGTGGCGTTAGGAATGGGGGCCCCCATGGGTGGGGGGTGTGAGCGGTGACGTCGAGGCAGGTGCTCGGCGGCCGAGGCAGGTGCTCGGCGGTGGGCATCGGGGAAGGTGCCCGATGTTGCTTTGTGAGGCAGGTGCTCGGCGGTGGGCATCGGGGAAGGTGCCCGATGTCGTAATGATACAGGGTGTGGTTAAGGTGGAAGGTGCATGGGAGGGATAGTTGCTCCGGTGTTTGTGGTTTGCCTTATCTTTGTTTACTACGCTTATCATGCTATTTCTAGTCACTGACTTCCCACTTCGTGACAGGTTCGTCCAGGGGCGAGTGCTAGGGCGCCGGTGAGGACGTTAGGGTGCTGATCTGATTTATGGGTGACTTCAGATACAGTGACTCTTCTTTCCCTTTTCTTTTATTATTCATGGTAGCTAGTTGTGGATTGCGACACCCCCATGGGGTCGAAGTGGATGTTGCCCTTTTCTTTCCTTTCTTTTTGAATAATTGAATGAATACTACGTTCTCTCTTACTTGGCCGTTTTGAACGATGAAAAACAAAGAAAACCGTTTGCGAAAACTATTTTTAAAACGTGGGTGTCGTGTGGGCACCAAGCTTTATAAACCTTGTGGGATTTATGTGTTTACGAACTGTTTTCACAAACGAGGGCATCGTGTGGATGCCGCTTTCAAAACCTTGTGATTATTTATCCTTTCAAAACACCGGCCTCTATGCTCTAAGTGAATGCTAGAATGTCACGTGAATTGTTTGGTTGTATGTGTACGAGACCCCAACTGATGTGGTTAGAGATTGTATGTACTACGCCTTGTGAGACACTTTGTAGTTGAGACGCCGTGCATATACAAAGGGGCCTCTGCTCATTTGCAGAGCGAATTTGTGTATGCGGCGGGTCTGTGCACGCGCCGGGGAGTAATGTTTTACAAAAAAAAAATATATGGCTGAATCAGGGGCATCGGTGGCTCCTCTTCCGCGCGATTCGAACCCCCGGGGCGTGACAGATTAAGATGGTATCAGAGCGGTAAACTTTAACCACAACAGTCGGGGCCTAACATCCACGGGCGCAATACTCTGGCTACTGAGTAATAAAGTGAACACGGGATAAATAAAACGCGAGTGCTCGTTGGGGGAAAAAGGGGGGAGGGAATTAGTGTTCTTTTCTTTTCTCCCTCTAGTGCCAGCACTAGTGGCGTGCCGTCTTATTTAAACTAGGAGTAACTGGTTCGTGCAAATGTTCAGATCATGACCAGGACTAGATCCACAGCCGAGGACACGGGGGCGGACGCAGCGGAAGCGATGACTGCGGAGAATCAGCTCCTAAGGCAGCAGCTACAAGAGATGGCGGAACAGTTGGCAGCCCTGAACGACCGCGTGCGCCAACTGACGCAGCAACAGCAGGCCGCTGCGACGGCAGAGGTTGCCCCGGGCCCTCTCCCGGGGCCAGCTGCACCGGTGATGGAGACCGAAGGAGGGGCTGCCCCCACCCGGGCCTCGGCCCCAGAGGTGGCCCCTTCGACGGCAACGGCAGGGCCGGCGGCGACACCAATCGTCGGAATTGCTCCGAGTGTGACGGTAGTGTTACCCACTCCCGCCGCGACCGCCAACGTCGCGAAGGAGGGGGCGAACCTACCAAACGAGCGAGACCGTGTGCGCGCCAACCTGGCCGACTTCAAGAAATACGATCCGCCAACGTTCGAGGGGGGACACGACGGACCCCTGGGTTGTGGAGAAATGGGTGGATACGATGGAGAAATTATTCGAGGACCTATTGATGGAAGACCATGAGCGGGTCCCCCTGGCCGCCCACTTGCTCGAGGGGAACGCCCGCATTTGGTGGAAGACCGTACGCCCCGACTCTGCGTCGGGCGCTACCCTTCCGTCATGGACTACCTTTAAACAGCAGCTATTCGGGGCGTTCTTTACCAACAGCGTGAAGAAACAACTGGAGGACGACCTAAACCACATCAGGCAGGGAACCAAAACAGTAATGGAGTACCAGAGGGAGTTCGTGAGACTGGCGAACTGTGTCCCGTTCGTCATTCGGGACGAATCCCATAAGGCACAACTGTTTGTGGATGGATTGAGGACTGACATTTTCCAAGTGGTGGACGCGGCGGATCTACATACCTTTCAGGAGGTGGTCGACCGAGCCACCATCGTGGAGCGAGGCTTTGCCGTCACGCGCGCCCGAAGGGAAGGCTCCCACCAGCAAGACGACAGGAAGCGGACCCAGACGGCTTCAGGGGGAGGGGGCTCCTCCAGCGGGAATCGGCCCCCTAAGCGGTGGAGGCCCCAGCAAAGGACTAGGGGAGCGCCGGGAGAGGGACAACGCCCGGAGGACCGCTCATGCGTGATCTGCGGCGGGGCGCACCGAGTGATGGATTGCTCCAAGAGACAGGACCATTGTTTCCGATGTGGCAAGCAGGGACACTTCCGTTTCAACTGTCCCCTGAACCAAGGCACCACATCTTCAGCAGCCTCCGTGCCTTCACCCCAGCACGCAGGGCGGGGGAAAGCGCCAATGACGTCAGCCCCCAGACCGCCAGCACCCCGATCTGTAGGGGAAAAGCCACCGCCTTCGGGAGGCCGCGTCTATTCGATGGGTCAGCAGGAGACGCACCCGTCTGAGCACGTCGTCGCAGGTATCACTCTTGCTTCTGTTTATCGCGCTAGAACCCTTTTTGACACCGGAGCGACCCTCTCGTTTATGTCCCGAGACTTCGCACTGACCCATGATTTTGAGTTGAGACCCTTACCCAGTTTGATGACCGTACACACCGCGGGGGGATCCTTGGAGGCACGCAACATGGTGCCTTCCTGCCCTATATGGATGGGAAGGCTTCCGTGCCCCTGGGATCTGGTAGTCATTCCATTGAAAGAGTATGATGTAGTGCTCGGAATGGATTGGCTCACGTGGTACCTTGCGGTCATAGACTGCGAGAAGCGCGAGGTACGACTGATGTACCCCGATTTTCCGGAGAACGTGTACTTGGCTTACAAGAGCGCCTGTGCTTGCCTTACCAACCCCTGGAGAAGACTACGAAGTCTACTGCGATGCATCGCGAATAGGACTGGGAGGAGTACTAATGCAGCAAGGAAGAGTCATTTCCTATGCTTCAAGACAACTCAAGGATTACGAACAGAACTACCCGATCCATGACTTGGAGCTTGCCGCAGTGGTCTTCGTTCTGAAACTGTGGAGGCACTACCTCTACGGTGTGCATTGCAACGTGTTCTCGGACCACCAAAGCCTTAAGTACCTTTTCACCCAGAAGGAGCTTAACCTACGGCAGAGGAGGTGGTTGGAGCTACTGAAGGACTACGACTTAACCATCCAGTACCACCCGGGGAAAGCAAATGTGGTAGCCGACGCTCTAAGCCGAAAGGGACAAGCAGAAGGAACTTCGGCGGGCGCGATCACGCAGCAGAACGACTTGATCGCGGAATTTTCACGATTGAGGTTGGAAGTGGTACCAGCAGGGACGGTTGAGCGACTGTTGACCCTAACAGTCGCGCCGACCCTATTGGAGAGGATTCGGGAAGGCCAAGGTGCGGATCCGCAGCTACAGCTGGAACGAGATAGGATTTCACCGGAGCAAGAAGGAGACTTTGCAGTGGGAACGGACGGCACCCTTCGGTTCCGAGGGCGGATCTGCGTGCCCGATCTGCCGGATCTAAAGAAAGAAATCCTGACTGAAGCACATTGCGCCCCCTACGTGGCGCACCCTGGAGGCACCAAGATGTACCGGGATATCCGACAGACCTTCTGGTGGCCAAGATTGAAGGGAGATGTGACGCTGTTCGTGGCTCACTGTTTGATTTGCCAACAGGTGAAAGCCGAGCATCAGCGGCCGGCGGGGAAATTGCAACCTCTACCCGTGCCCGAATGGAAGTGGGAGCAAGTCACAATGGACTTCGTCACCGGATTCCCCCGTTCGCAACAGGGACACGACGCTATCTGGGTTGTCGTGGATCGGCTAACGAAGTCAGCTCACTTCCTACCCATCCACACGACCTGGACACGTGACCGGCTGGCACAGGTCTACCTCAGCGAGATTGTAAGGCTGCACGGGGTGCCAACGACGATCACCTCGGACAGGGACACGAGGTTCGTTTCGAACTTTTGGAAGAGTCTACAACGAGCCTTGGGGACCAAGTTACACTTCAGCTCAGCCTTTCACCCCCAGACGGACGGGCAATCCGAGCGGGTGATCCAGATACTCGAGGACATGCTTCGGGCGTGCGTGCTGGATTTGGGAGACGGATGGTCGCGCTACCTACCCCTTGCAGAGTTCGCTTATAACAACAGCTACCAAGCGAGCATTAAGATGGCGCCGTACGAAGCGTGGTACGGCAGACGCTGTAGATCCCCGATCTGCTGGGACGATCTGGGGGAGAGAAAGTTTTTGGGGCCGGACCTAGTGGCCGAGACAGAGGAAAGGGTGCGCCTCATCAGGCGACGTTTGGCGACCGCCCAGAGCCGGCAAAAGAGTTACGCGGACCAGAGACGTCGCGACTTGGAATTCCAGGTGGGAGAGCACGTGTTACTGCGGGTGTCGCCGTCGAAGGGGGTGAAGCGGTTTGGGTTGAGGGGCAAGCTGAGCCCGCGGTACATAGGGCCGTTTGAGATTCTGGAGCGCATCGGCCCGGTAGCCTACCGCCTCGCCCTACCGCCGAACCTTGACCGCGTTCATGATGTGTTCCACGTATCCATGCTTCGGAAATACCTCCCCGACCCATCGCGAGTGCTTGACGCCTCCGCGATTGAACTCAAGGAGGATCTAAGTTTCGCGGAAGTACCAGTGCGGATCCTAGCCCGGGAGGACAAAAAGCTGCGTAGTCGGACGATTCCCTACGTAAAGGTGCTTTGGAGCAATCAAGAAGAGCGTGAGGCAACTTGGGAACCCGAGTCAAAGATGAGGGAGTGCTACCCGGACCTGTTCGCCGCTGGGGAAGATTAAGTTTCGGGGACGAAACTTGTTTTTAGCGGTAAGTGGTGTAAGACCCGGCTTTTCCTTAACCCTTCTGGTCACCCTCTTCTTGTAATGCCTGACCGGGGGCCTCATTTTTGGCATTTTTCTGGACAGACCGTCGGGGCCCGCAAATAATTTTAGGCGGTAGAGCTCGCGGAACGGAGCGCGTGGGCGCGATCGGTTTATTTTTCCGACTCCCGGTCTGACCAGAATTAATTCTCGAAGTTGGGGTCCCCCTTAGACGCCTCGGGATCCGTGTTGGCAGCCGCACACCTTTTAAGGTAAACCCTAATTCTCTTAGTGTATATATGTAGCCGTGAGGGAAAGAGGATTAGGGTTCCTCTTATTTTTCTTTTGGTGGCCGCCTCTTTTCTTTTTCTTCCTCCCTCGTAGCCGCCGGCAAAGAGAAACCAAGCACACCGCAAGGGTGGACCGGTGGAGGCAAGCGGACGATCCCTCTCTTCCTCCTCTTTCGCACATCAAGGTGAGTCGGACGCGTTTCGTTCGGGGGAATCTCCCACTTTCTTTCTTTTGTTGGTCACGAGGAGGGAGGAGGCCCGGCGCCGTCGCGCACCGCGGGCCGCGCGCCCCGCGCGGCGCTCGGCCGCGCGGGGCCGCCCGCAGGAGGGGGCGCCCGCGCGGGCTGGTGCCGCGCGGGGCCGCCCCGCACCGCGGGCCGCGCACCCGCGCGGCGCTCGGCCGCGCGGGGGCCGCCCGCAGGAGGGGGCGCCCGCGCGGGCTGGTGCCGCGCGGGGCCGCCCCGCACCGCGGGCCGCGCGCCCGCGCGGCGCTCGGCCGCGCGGGGCCGCCGCAGGAGGGGGGCGCCCGCGCGGGCTGGTGCCGCGCGGGGCCACCCCGCACCGCGGGCCGCGCGCCCGCGCGGCGCTCGGCCGCGCGGGGCCGCCCGCAGGAGGGGCGCCCGCGCGGGCTGGTGCCGCGCGGGGCCGCCCCGCACCGCGGGCAGCGCGCCCGCGCGGCACTCGGCCGCGCGGGGCCGCCCGCAGGAGGGGCGCCCGCGCGGGCTGGTGCCGCGCGGGGTCGCCCCGCACCGCGGGCAGCGCGCCCACGCGGCGCTCGGCCGCGCGGGGCCGCCCGCAGGAGGGGCGCCGCGCGGGCTGGTGCCGCGCGGGGTCGCCCCGCACCGCGGGCAGCGCGCCCGCGCGGCGCTCGGCCGCGCGGGGCCGCCCGCAGGAGGGGCGCCCGCGCGGGCTGGTGCCGCGCGGGGTCGCCCCGCACCGCGGGCCGCGCGCCCGCGCGGGGCCGCCGCAGGAGGGGCGCCGCGCGGGCTGGTGCCGCGCGCGGCTGCGCCCTGGCAGGGTGTTCGTCGCACGGGCCGGTGCCGTGCGAAGAACTCCGCCGCACGCTGTAGGGAGTCGTTGTAAGTTTCGGACTTCTAAGTCTCGATTTGCCTATGTTCCTTCAGGAGTGCGGGGCGCTGTGGGCGACTGGAGCACAGACGCGGACTGGACGAACGCAGGACGACGCACACAAGGTGGGTACGTTCCCGGGGGTTTCGGGAATGGGGTTTAACTGTTAGAAATAGCATGTTGGGGCAAGGTGGAATTGTCAGTCTCCTTCTGTTTATGCACTAACCCTGTTATGTTATGTTATGATACTCAATGTCAATCTGAGGCTCAAATTTGCTACACGCACACCCGCGGTTTGGCCACCGCAAGGGTGTGCTTTTCCGGAAAAGTGGTACGTTGACCCGTGTACCCCACGCGGAGGTGGCGTTAGGAATGGGGGCCCCCATGGGTGGGGGGTGTGAGCGGTGACGTCGAGGCAGGTGCTCGGCGGCCGAGGCAGGTGCTCGGCGGTGGGCATCGGGGAAGGTGCCCGATGTTGCTTTGTGAGGCAGGTGCTCGGCGGTGGGCATCGGGGAAGGTGCCCGATGTCGTAATGATACAGGGTGTGGTTAAGGTGGAAGGTGCATGGGAGGGATAGTTGCTCCGGTGTTTGTGGTTTGCCTTATCTTTGTTTACTACGCTTATCATGCTATTTCTAGTCACTGACTTCCCACTTCGTGACAGGTTCGTCCAGGGGCGAGTGCTAGGGCGCCGGTGAGGACGTTAGGGTGCTGATCTGATTTATGGGTGACTTCAGATACAGTGACTCTTCTTTCCCTTTTCTTTTATTATTCATGGTAGCTAGTTGTGGATTGCGACACCCCCGTGGGGTCGAAGTGGATGTTGCCCTTTTCTTTCCTTTCTTTTTGAATAATTGAATGAATACTACGTTCTCTCTTACTTGGCCGTTTTGAACGATGAAAAACAAAGAAAACCGTTTGCGAAAACTATTTTTAAAACGTGGGTGTCGTGTGGGCACCAAGCTTTATAAACCTTGTGGGATTTATGTGTTTACGAACTGTTTTCACAAACGAGGGCATCGTGTGGATGCCGCTTTCAAAACCTTGTGATTATTTATCCTTTCAAAACACCGGCCTCTATGCTCTAAGTGAATGCTAGAATGTCACGTGAATTGTTTGGTTGTATGTGTACGAGACCCCAACTGATGTGGTTAGAGATTGTATGTACTACGCCTTGTGAGACACTTTGTAGTTGAGACGCCGTGCATATACAAAGGGGCCTCTGCTCATTTGCAGAGCGAATTTGTGTATGCGGCGAGTCTGTGCACGCGCCGGGGAGTAATGTTTTACAAAAAAAAAATATATGGCTGAATCAGGGGCATCGGTGGCTCCTCTTCCGCGCGATTCGAACCCCCGGGGCGTGACAATCCGATGCCCGGTTGCGGAGATATCCTTGAAACAACCCGCTGTCCTCAAGAAAACACTCACAGCAAAAGACCCCCAGTAAGCATGGAAAAACTCCTCGAAAAGCGTGAAACTAGGGAATGCTGAAAATACCTAGATCGTAGCTCTGTCCGTCGCGGATCCAGCGGCGAAGAAATCGCTCGAAAAGGTGGTTGGAGTAGGCGGGGGAAGCTCGCGCACCGAAACGCGACGGGAGAAACACCGGCGAAGGAACGTCGCGACGCGCCAAGAAAATGGAACCCTCGATAAGCGTGCCACGTATGTCACGCCCCGGGGTAGAAACTGCGACCCGGGCTCGCCAACAGATCAGCTACCTATGCCAAACCCGCACATGCGAAGCGTCCTACCTGCAAGAAAAGTACTATAGCTAAACAGATATCGGAGCTATAAATAAAAATCTACTGTATAACTAAAATCAATCACTATACAACTGGAAATAATACAACAATGTCCGTCTCCCAAAAAAGTAATAATACAATATCCTCAAATACAAGCTCTGAACCTAACCAGGAGGTAACTCCAATAAATACATTAGTGTACAGTCTGTCAATACATAATATATCCTCACTACATCAGTCTCTCAAAAGAGGAAAAATAAAATGACTAATCTACTGAAGATCTCCTCTGAAGGGGTACCGCTACTCTCCAACGACGGGTAGGGATCTAGCACGCGACTCCCTCGCCTCGAACAACCACCGCAGAATCCGCAACACCCGCTAAGACTCTGCAAAACAGGGGAGAGGAAGGAAAAAGGAGGGGGAAGACCCCCAAAGGGTGTGAGAACTACACCAAAAAGGGAGTTCTCAGTGGGTACCACCGCCAGACTTGACGGTCTGCCCACTAAGTCCTCAAGAGACATAAAATAACCAAAGCCGTAAGGACTGAAATACGAAAGCGGGAGACTCCCAACAGCTACCATGACTCTATCTAAATGCTCAAAAGGGGAGAACCAAATAATGGTATGCAACCACTAGCACATGAAGTGCACAATCGACCCAATCGAGCTGACTGCCACATCTGGTCCAGTCAAACCTGCGCCCACCTACAACCACCTCCCGCTGACGGGCAGGAATTACGTAGGGCATCCAAACGGACTAACTCGCTATCGAGTAGTGGCTCATGCAGGCTATAGTCAAAATCCACGCTCTCTCTCAGAACGGATAAACTCAAGATCACCGAGCCTCTCGCACAACGGTCAACAACTCACAAAGACCTCGGGGCCACAATCCCCAAATGGATCCCAACAACACTAGCACTGGTCTAAACACAGCTACAAGACTCCACTCGGTCCCCCTGACACGAGTAAAACAAGAAAGTAAATGCCAGTAATAACCCAATCTGGTGCCACCAGTAAAACTGGCATTGCCTGCTCAGCGGAATCTGCACACATGGCTCGAAACCGCGGGACCGGCCCGCACGGCTCGCATCCCAAAAAAGTATCAGACCGGCACACATGGCTGGGTCCGAAAAGCCTACCTCCGGAGTGGCGCTCCAGGGGAGCGACCCGCACGAGTAAAGTATCTCAGTAACAAGTATCTCTGTATAGCAGGACTTTGATCATAAATCTGATCAAAGTGGGAAAACTCAACCACTAAAGAAAGACCCGACCTCAATCGGATGCAACTAAACGATAAGTGGGAAACTCCATCCACTAGAGAAAACTGATACCCAATCTGGTGCATAGATAAGCATCCGGTCAACCGCCCAATATCCGCGGTTGCCGCAAAGCCCCACACCTAATCCAAACTGTCCCAGACACAAAGTCCTGACTACACAACCCAGACCCCTGCTCGAACCCGAGCAACACTGACCACCTGACTAACAAGGAGGAGAAAGGAAAAGCATGGTTTCTCCTAAGTCAAGTTCCAATAATGTCACGCCCCGAGGTAGAAACTGCGATCCGGGCTCGCCAACAGATCCGCCACCTATGCCAGCCTGCATAGGCGAAGCGTCCTACCTGCAAGAAAAGTACTACAGCTAAACATAATATCAGAGCTATAAATAAAAGAATCTGCTGTATAACTAAAATCAATCGCTGTACAACTGGAAATGATGCAACAATGTCCATTTCTCGGGATCCGTGCCGCCTCGGGATCCGTGCCGCTCCTCGGGATCCGCACCGCACCTCGAAAAACGTGCGTGTCAACCGGGCTCCGAAAAAAGCAAGTAAATAGTCCATTCTCAACGATTTCGCGCGCTGAATCCAAAAACGATGTCCATTTCTCCAAATTCTCATCCGAAAATTTGCTGAATGCCCCCGGATAGCCCACTTGATCCGATTTTCACGCCGGGTCCAATTCTGAAGTCCGATTTGCCAAATTCCAACTCTAAAAATTCCCGAAGGCAACCGGAGAGGTGATCCTTTATCCAAACTTCGCCCCAAGTCCAATTTTAATATTCATTGCGCGCGAAACCACTTCTAAGCATTCAATGGGGCCATCTGACTACTCTCGTGATCCAATTAACACGCCGAGTCCATCAAAAGTGTCCAATTGGTGTACAAACGCCACCGACACGCCACAAAGGCCTCCAGAAGCGGCTGGTCAACCAGTAATCACATCGGGGAAAACCAGGTCCTCACATCCTCCCCCACTAAAGAAAGTTTCGTCCTCTAAACTAGCTCAATTCCACTAGGAGTCACAAACACCAAGGGTAAGTACTCAACATCATCATCTCCAGCTCCAAAGTCATCACTCACTCCCCGTGATTACTCCCCAACAACAACAACAGCAACATCCAGTACGGCATAGCCCGATTGCGCAACCTCTAATCTCACGAGCCAGAATTCGCAACGGGCGTCCCTCGTACTCCAAACATTCCTAGATCTCAAATGGGGCAAGTCAATCACGGGCGAGGAATCCAAAAACATAAACTTCCGGAGCTGAGACATGAAACACAACAGGGGTTCCATCCGAAGTTGGGGGAAACAAGATAATCGCCAGTGCAACAAGCACCAAACCACAACCTGTGTCAACTCAACCAAGGCAATCGGAAACACACCCCCGCACTCATCGAATAAAGAAAGAAGCCCTCATAAACAAGGGTCCTCACTCGGTCACTCCCGAATCCTGACCATCCGAGTGAACTACTCAGCCACGGTCTACCATCAAAAGGAACCCTTAGGGACACAACCACACGCCATGTCTGCCTCAACAGTCCACACAGCGCCAGCTGTGGAATCATCAAGCTCAACCCCAGCCAGCTCTCCTGGCACTGCCCAGTCCAAGAAGCTCCTTACCTTGACAATAATTGTCGATCTCGGCCAATTCCCAATTAGCATGCAAATTGGCCGGATTTCCACCGCCACTCCTATGGCTCGAACAAAGTGACCCAAGAAGGTATGCTTCTGAAGCTACAACTTGTACCTCAATAACTTGGCATACAGCTTCATCCACACAGGCATGGTAGCACATCCACAAGTGCTCCACGTACTCCAAGTCGCTCTGGGAGTAAATCATAATATCCTTGGGGAAACACCACTCCCAATCCGTCCAAGTACAACTGGGAAGCACAATTTCTCAAATCTTCAAGACAACAGGGCATTACTTATTCCATTTGGCCTTACTATGAGCTCATAATGCCCCTACCGTGTCCTGAACGCCATCTAGACAAATTCCTCGGCTGTCTGATTCTGAGTAGGTACGCGCATCATACAATAACTGCCGGAGTATAACTCCATCAAAAGGTCCTAGATACCACCCGGACCTATCTACACTCGAACCATAAAAGGACCCTCACAGTCGGGTATCAACGACGTGGCATCACCACCGTGTACCGACGGCGTGGCACTAGGTCAAACAGACCCCTCGATCCATCAGATCCTGCGACTGTGCCAACAGCTCTCTCAGCTCTACCGGCGATATCCAATAAGGTGCTGTCGAGGGTGGCGCGGTCCCCCGAACCACGCCAAACACAATCTCTTTTCTCCCTAACCGGCGGCATCGTCAACCGCTCAGGTGAAATCACACCCGGGACCTCGTGGGCAACAGAGATATCCTTGAATCCCGATGTCGCCAAAAAGCACCTCTCACACTGTCGCTATAACCTGTGTGCTATACCTGTCTCAACCATCAAGCCTCCTCTCGTCTGCCTCACAGAAGGTCAAAGTCCTCTCTTTCTGCAGTCTAACATCCTGTGGCACTATACCAATCCAAATCCAAGCACTGGGTCGAAACACCGAACCGCCACAATTACCAGTAAGCCTGCCGGTACAACTCGCGGCCTCAGCTGCATTGGACATGATCCACAAGCCTCCTCCACATGCACAGCACTAACAGGAACCTGTACCTCGAGTGCACGTGGTAACAAATCTGCCTCTAGTCCATGCAAGAATGCAACATGCTCTAACTCCGACTGCTGTGATGAAATCACACCTGCGACAACTCGATCCACCCCCGTGGCGCCCTCCAATCGGGTGGCACAGATTCATCCCCTCGATGCAAGTGGTGGTCGCTCAATCTGCCTGAAAATCAGGACTATCCACAAGGGAGTACGACCTCTGTCTCTGCTCGCATTGAGGCGACGAATAGGGTCCTCCGCAGACAGCAAATCCACGCTACCGTGGCGCTACTCTGATACAGACGCTGGTACCGCCATCGGGGTCCACCCGATCCCTGATATCTTAGAAATCCAATACCTTGGAAAAAGAAATCAGAAATGCCTCTGCCGGCCGATCTGTCCTCCATCACCCGGTGTCACGCCCAGGGGTCGAAACTGCGACCCGGGCTCGCTAACAGATCCGCCATCTGTACGGAAACTGCCGTACAGACGAAACGTCTAACCTGCAAAAAGAATCAACTACAGTATACAGATATCAGAGCTGAAAGTAACTACTGAAAAACTAAAATCCAATCACTGTACAACTGAAAATAATAAAATAACTATCTCCCCGAATACAATCGTATAAAAAGTCCTCTGATACAAAAACCCAAAATGGAGATATCTCCAATAAAAACATCAGTGTACAAGCTCTCAATACAAAATATCCTCACTACAACAGTCTCTCAAACTGTAAAATAAAGTACAACTCTATACCTCACAACAAAGTTCTCTCAACAGAGGTAAAAGTAGTAAACTAGTCTACTGAAGCTCTCCACTGAAGGGGGTACCGCTACACTCCAACGACGGGTAGGGAACTAGCTCGCGACTCCCTCGCCTCGGTCAGAAGGATCAGCAACAGGAGCACAGGAACCAGAGAAGAAGTCCCTGGGGAAAAGACACCACGACGGGTGTGAGAACTACTTCCCACAGTAGTTCTCAGTGGGTGCCGTCAACAAGCCCAACGGTCTGCCCACTAAGTCTACTAGACGCAAAAGATAACAGTGCAATGAAATCAGAACAAGAAAAGATGGGGCTACTCTACAGCTACCATGCCTCTATCTAGATGCTCAAAAAGTGGAACAGATGAAAGTAAACGTGACCACTCGCACCCAAGGTGCTCAATCGACCCAATCGAACTGACTGCCTCATAGGGTCCAGTCAAGCCTGCGCCTGTCGACTAGGAACGCACCTGCCCACTACCACACATCCACATGAGGACGGGATTTACGTGGGGCGTCCTGTCCGACTAACTCACCACTCGCGCAAAACTGCCTCAACAGGCCCACCATCGTATCCACAGCGGCATCTCAGGGGGCGCGACTCCAACTGAAGAAAACGACGCGGCATAGAGTATCAAACATTGGCATGAGCAGGCTAAGTCAAAATCCACGCTCACTCTCAGAACGGTAGGACTCAAGATCCCCAAATATCTCGCACAACAGTCGGAGCACTCTCGACGACTCAGCTGATCAGCTCACACGAAACACGAGACACTAGCCTCTCCAACAGCTCGTAGCACAAAGCACACTGGCTGGAGGTACTCCACAGCCAGGAACGACCCACAACTCAGGCTAACAATACTGGTCGGACAACACTCAACGACTTGGGACCACCGTCAACCCCAACGGTTCCCAACAACACTGACCGGAAGATACTCGACGGCCCGGGACTACCGTCTGCTCAACGGCTCCCTCCCACGACAGCACAACAGGGATACAAGACCTCCCGGGACTACCGTTTACCCAAACGGCTCCCGACACAGATAAGCAACCCACTACAACTACTAGACTCCACTCTGCTCCCAAGCACGAGTGCAAATGCATCCCACACTAAAAGAAAGTCCCGACCTCTCGGCCCACTACCCGGGCGAGGATAACACTATGTCCAGGAATAGAAAAACAGTGTGGGTGTCTAAACATAAATAACCCTAGCCCAAGTGAAGGTTTTCTACTGGTCTGGTTACACATGCAACAAATGACGGGGGTGCTAGGTCAAGTTCCAAGATAACTTAATGAACAGATGATAAAAGGAATAACAATTCCTACAATATGGCATGCTATACAAGAAAATAAACTATCATGTATAGTCCTACATCAGTAGAATTACTGTACAGTCCATAAAACTTGGAGGTAAGGCCACCCACCTCGGTTTGCCACCAATTGCTTGTAGACACTTGCAATTGGCCTCCACGCGATTCGCACGCAAAACGATGCCCGCTGCAGGAGTCCGCAAACAAAACGGAGCACGCCGCCGGAGTCCGCACGCAAAACGGAGCACGGTGCCAAAATCCGCATGCCAAACGGAGTCCGCACGCAAAACGGTGCACGGTGACGGAGACCGCACGGAAAATGGATTTCGCACGCAAAACGGTGCACGGTGCCGGAGACCGCACGCAAAACGGAGTCCGCACGCAAAACGGTGCACGGTGCCGGAGACCGCACGCAAAACGGAGTCCGCACGTAAAACGGTGCACGGTGCCGGAGATCGCACGCAAAACGGAGTTCGCACGCAAAACGGTGCACGATGCCGGAAACCGCACGCAAAACGGAGTCCGTACGTAAAATAGAGCACGCCGTCGGAGACCGCACGCAAAACGGTGCAGTAACACGGTCCCTAACACAGATAAGAGCAAGAGAGTCAATTTACTGTCCAAAAGAACGCCCCAAACTGTGCCAAAAATACCGCAAAAACAAAACGGGACCTACCCGACTACGCCGTGCCGCCCAGCCGCTCCGTTTGGAACACCTCGCGCGCTCCGCGAGGCCCACGGCGCGCCGCCGCACCACCCAAAAATTCCCTCCTCACTCCCTCTCTCGCTCGGGTGGAGAAGAAAGAAAAGAAAAAGGAGGATAAATGGCGCTCGGGGAGAAGAAGAAGAAGAAGAAAAAGGGAAAGGGGGGGGTGGTCCACGGACCCGGCCCACGGGTCCGGTCCACGGCGCCAACCAATAGGGAGCCACGATGCGCGGTCCACCAGGCCGGGGCACGTGCACCGGGTCCACGAACGCGCCCCGCCGCCACGTGGCGCGCATCAATGCGCGCCACGCGGGCGCAGCAAGGCGCCCCCCACACGGGCGCGGTTACACCGCGCCACCCCAGGCGCGGGACACGCGCCCGTTACACGGAGGCGCGTGCCCCCGCACCCGCGCGGGCGCCAACGGGGGCCCGCCACGTGGCGGCCCCCGCGCGCCCCGTGCCGAGGGCGCGCTTCCTAGCGCGGCTGCCGCGCCGTACGCGCGCGCCTCAAACCGCAAGCCTCTCTCCTCGGGATCCGCGCCGCGCCACACCTCGATTCCCGTGCCGCGTCGCCTCGAAAAATGTGTAATTCATCCGGGCTCCAAAACAAACAAGTAAATAGTCCATTCTCAACGATTTCGCGCGCTGAATCCAAAAACGATGTCCATTTCTCCAAATTCTCATCCGAAAATTTGCCGATTGCCCCCGAAAAGCCCACTTGCTCCGATTTTCGCGCCGGGTCCATTCCAAAAATCCGATTTGCCAAAATCCAACTCTAAAAAATTTCCCGAAGGCAACCGTAGAGGTAAACTTTATCAAAACTTCGCCCGGAGTCCAAATTTGACATCTGCGTCGCACGAAATCACCCCTAAACACACGACGGGTCCTCCAATTTTCCACGGGATCCCTTTTTGAGCCCGAAGTCCAACACTTGTGTCCAAATTGCGCGCAAACACCACCGACACACCACGCAGGCCTCCAGTAATGCAACTAAATTCCAAATTGCATCACAAATCCATTTCTTGGGCCCGACACGCGCACAAACACTCCCAACGGCCACTAAAAGCTGCCCAACAACCAGCAAACCCAACGCGGGGGATTCCGGGACCTCACATCCTCCCCCACTAAAAGAAAGTTTCGTTCTCGAAACTAGATCAAGTCCATCGGGAGTCACAAATACCACGAGTAGGTATCCATCAATACGCCTCCAGCTCCGAAAACACCACTCACTCCCCGTGATTACTCCGCAACAACAACAACAACAAGTACGGTATGGCCCGATGTGCAATTCTCTCACCTCTCGAGCCAGAAATTGCAACGGGCGTCCCTCGTACTCCAACAATCACAGATCTCAAATGGGCAAGTCAATCACGGGCGAGGAAAAACACAGCACTCCCGAGCTGAGAAGTGAAATACCAAAGAGGCTACAATAGAAGGCTAGGGGAAACTGAAATAACCACTAGTGCAACACGCACCAAACCACATCATGGTGCCAATCTCAACAAGATGACCCGAAGTATACCCACACATTCCTCCAATAAGGAAAGGAATCCATTAAGCTGGGGTCTTCACTCGGTTACTTCCCGATCCAAACCACCCGAGTGGACTACTCAACCGCAGGCTACCCTCAAAAGGCCGCAGGCTACCCTCAAAAGGGATCCTCAAGAGACACACTCTCATGCCACAGTTAGTCACTCAGCATGCTATCATAACCCTAACGGACCCACGGGTCGAAGTCAATCCCTCAACTAATAAAGAACACCCTGACGTGGACCAAACCGTCGGTGAATGGGACTGAAAACTGGCTCGCAAGGCGATCATAAAGCTGATGCCCAAACTCGCGGTCAAAAGTCCGAACCATCAAAAAAAACTCTCACCGTTGTGTACCTACAACGTGGCATCACTGCCGTGCGCCAACAGCGTGGCATCACCACTGCGTATCAACGGTGTGGCATCACCACCGTGTATCAACGGTGTGGCATCACCACCGTGTATCAACGGTGTGGCATCACCACCATGTATCAACGGTGTGGCAACACCACCGTGTATCAACGGTGTGGCATCACCACCGTGTATCAACGGTGTGGCATCATCACCGTGTATCAACGGTGTGGCATCACCACCGTGTATCAACGGTGTGGCATCACTCAAGCATCAAGGTCTCAGATCCTCACAGTCCTATACCCAATACTACCTCGAAATCCCGGAGCTGAGGAAGGGCCAAAAGATCAACGGGCAAAAACCAGGGCCCTAACTGCACTGGGCAGGACCAACAACACTCATCTATGTGCAACACGTGATCAGGTATCTGAACCTCACGAGCACAAGCTAAGGGTCCTATCTCTAGCCCATACAACAATGCAAATGCCCTACAGAAGAAATGAATGCGATGCTCCGGTAACAAATAACGCTCAAGTGGGTGAAGGGGAGATAGGATTAATACCTGCCACCACGAGGCTAGCTGCCCCCGAATCCTCATCCTGTGCGACATAGACGCTCCCGCTCGGGGGTGGTGGTCCGACGGACTGCCGCGAAGAAGTGGCCCTAACTATCTGGCCATAACCTGTCGAAGCTTTGCCTGTCTGGAAGAGCGGAGGAGGAGGAGCCGAAGCTGCCAATGCGACTGATGACCCCGCTTTAGGACAAGACCATGATCTGTGCCCTGTCTGTGGTCACACTGCGGCATAGAATGCGACCCACCACAAATGACACAGTCATCCCGCTGCTGCTGCTGGTACAACGGCTGTGGAGAACCTCCTGGTCTCCATCTCCTCTGAGACTCACGACCCTCTGACTGGGATCGTGGCGGCCCCGGGGGTCTCGATCTACTCGACTGTCCAAACACAGGCGGCACTGGATGCCTCTCCCCGGAGCTGGTCCCTGGCGCTCCGTCTATCTCTGACATGATCACTGATCCTCGGTCAACCTGCTAAGCATGCTCAATCGCTGCATCTAACGTCGGCACCCGCCGAGAATACACCAAGTGATAGATATTCCGATGCAGTCCTTTCTCAACTAGTTCAACCTCCTGGGCCTCATCCAGGCGACATGGGGTACACCGCTCAACAATCGCAAAACTCGCGAACATACTCCAGAAGAGGTCGACTCCCCTGCTGCAGGAGTCTAAGATCCCCTTCCCGTTTCTGCTTACACTGTCAGGAAAGGAGGCCCTGAGCCGCAAAGCACAAAACTGGTTCCAAGTCAACAACTGCGCTCCCGGTAGTCCAACAGGACGAACTCGACGCCACCAAATCTCGGCGTCCTGTCAGACCATCTCAATCTCACTAAAGCAACCACCTGGTAACTCGGCCAGGGCATGTACCCACCTGGTAACTCGGCGAGGGGTATGTACCCATCTGGTAGCTCGGCCAGTGGAAAGTATCCTCCTAGTAACTCGGCCAGGGAAAAGTGTCCTCCTGGTAACTCGGCCGGGGCATGTGCCCACCTGGTAACTCGGCCAGGGGCAATGTATCCATCTGGTAGCTCGGCTAGTGGAAAGTATCCTCATGGTAACTCGGCCAGGAAAAAGGGTCCTCCTGGTAACTCGGCCAGGGCATGTGCCCACCTGGTAACTCGGCCAGGGGCAATGTCACGCCCCGGGGGTTTTGTTTAGCGGAAACGATACCTCAAAGTACGCGTAAAGTGCATACATTTTTTTTTTTGTTTAAAAACCTCCTTCCCCGGCGCGTGCCCAGACCCGCCACATATACAGATTTACTCGAAAATCGGGCAGAGTCTCCTCTGTATATGCACGGCGTCGCGGCTGTTACAATAGTCGAACATAAGCAATCATTTTCCCATTTAGTCACAACAGTTCGAAGTAGTACGGTGCATGAAGACTAAACAATACCCGTGGCCAGTCAAGTTGAAAGTATAAACTCACCGTTTTGAAAACAGGCCCACACAGCCTTAGGTTTTGAAAACAGATTGGAAAACGGCATAAATCCACAAGGTTTAGAAAACGGGCCCAACGGGAACAATAAAGGAAACAGTAGTACATAACCAGAAAGAAAGTACTCAACATCCACACGACCCCACAAGGGTATCGAGAACCACACAATAACCTACAATTCCGAATGAAATGTAGAGAAAGTAAATACAACAGCATACTAGGGCTCCCTCAGCCCGACTGCTACCACCTCGGCCTCACCGTCGCCTATCTCTACCCCCTGGAGGTACCTGTCACAGAGTGGGTAGTCAGCGACACTATCATAAGAATAGTACTAAACCAGTAAAGTAATACCAAGCCACAAAAGTAAGACTAGCCGGAACAACCGCTCTACTCGTAACGGTAACTCGCAACCACCCGTACCACCTGTAACACCTGCAACCCCGGTATCACCTGTAACACCTGACCGCGTCGGGCACCTATCCCGGCGATCGCACACCTGACCACATCGGGATCCAATCCCGACAGGTCGCACACCTGACCTCATCGGGATCCAATCCCGACAGGTCGCACACCTGACCTCATCGGGATCCAATCCCGACAGGTCGCACCGCTCGCACCTCGCTGCCTCAAACCCCACACCTACGGGGGCCCCCACTACGTCACCTCGTGGGGTAACACGGGTCGAAGACCGCCTTTCCGGAAAAGAGCACCCTTTGCGGTGGCCAGACCGCGGGTGCGCGTGTCGCAACTCGAGCATAAGTAACCAAAACACGGGGTAATATAGTACATCATAGAAACCGTCAGTGTTAGTACCGATTAATAATAAAAAGCCCTTTTCGGTTTACCAACACAATACTCTGCCTCGACCGTAAACCCACCTTGTTGTCGCGCTCCTGACAATTGTTAGGTTCTCTCGCGTCTCGGGTGCCCGCCCGGACCTACACGAATCTGTCATATAGGAGTCAGAAACTTAAGACTTTGTCAGATTAACGACTAGAGCACCCGGCGCCCCCTCACCTTACGTACAATTCGCACACGTACGCGCCTGGCCCCGCACGGCTGGGCGGCGTACTAACTGCGTGCGGCCGTCCGCATGCGGTGACGCCCGCATGCGGCGTTGTCCGCATGCGGTGCCGCCCGCACCCGCATGCGGAGGCGCCCGCAAGCGGCGGCGCCCGCATGCGGCAGCCCGCAAGCGGCGGCGCCCGCATGCGGCAGCCCGCATGCGGTGCCGCCCGTACCCGCATGCGGAGGCGCCCGCAAGCGGCGGCGCCCGCATGCGGCAGCCCGCATGCGGTGCCGCCCGCACCCGCATGCGGCGGCGCCCGCAAGTGGCGGCGCCCGCATGCGGCAGCGCCCGCAAGTGGCGGCGCCCGCATGCGGCAGCCCGCATGCGGTGCCGCCCGCAAGTGGCGGCGCCCCCATGCGGCAGCCCGCATGCGGTGCCGCCCGCACCCATGCGGCAGCCCGCATGCGGTGCCGCCCGCGCCCGCAAGCGGCGGCGCCCGCATGCGGCAGCCCGCATGCGGTGCCGCCCGCACCCGCATGCGGAGGCGCCCGCAAGCGGCGGCGCCCGCATGCGGCAGCCCGCATGCGGTGCCGCCCGCACCCGCATGCGGAGGCGCCCGCAAGCGGCGGCGCCCGCATGCGGCAGCCTGCATGCGGTGCCTCCCGCACGCGGCGCCGCCCGCATGCGGATGCACGCGGCGCCGCCCTCATGCGGCGCCGCCCGCATGCGCGGCTCCGGTAATGGCGCCGACTCCCCTCCCTTTTTCCTAAGAAAACCAAGAAACGACCAAATCAAGAACCCTAAGCCATGCTTACCTGGGTTTCGTCGGCTAGGGTTGATCTAGGGAATGATCGTCCTGTTCTTGGGTGAAGGGTATGCCGGCGATCTTCCTTCTCCTCACCCGCTCCGCCTTGCTTCTCCTCTCGATCGATTGGGGAAAGGTAAGGTTCGGTTGGGAAACTGAAATGTTGGGGAAGTGGGTTTTCGTTCCTTTGGGGTTTCGTACGTAGGGGGAGTTAAGGGGAGTTGTAGGGAGTGGCCGGTAGTTGGGGGAAATGGTGGGAAGTTGGGGCGGTTCGTGGGGAGTTGTGGGGAAGTGGTGGGAAGTTGGGGGCGGTTCGTGGGGAGTTGTGGGGAAGTGGTGGGAAGTTGGGGGCGGTTCGTGGGGAGTTGTACGATGGGAAAACGCGGGAGTGATTAAGGTGGCGGGAGCGGTTAAATTGGGTAAAGGGAATGAACCCAGTTCAAGTTAAAACGGGTACAAGTCGGGTGCGAACCAGAGTCCGGTCTGTCTGAAAAACCGCGTTAACCACCTGAACCGTTAGTTACCTTCCGGAATTTATTCCGGGAGATTCCGGCGTCGGAATTCAAAACCGATTTCGCCGCCGTTCTCCGTTTCGCGAGCCCTATTAACTAAAAATACCCGCGGGCCCCGACGGTCTGTCCGGAAACAAGTAATTATTCGATCACCCTCCAGCCCCCCGAAACGAAATGCGGAATTAACGAAACCAAAAGTAGACCCTTAAAATATTTTAAACCAGCGGCTACTACACCACTCACCTCTTAAAACGAGTTTCGTCCTCGAAACTCAATCCTGGTTCGCGGTAAAGAGATAAGGATAGCCCTCTCTCATCTTTGATTCTAGTTCCCACGTTGCTTCCCGCTCTTCGTGGTGGTTCCAGTGCACCTTCACATAGGGGATGTCTCGGTTTCGAAGCGTCTTACTTTCTCTTGCTAGTATTCGCACAGGGGTTTCCTCGAAGCTTAGGTCCTCCTTTAGTTCGAGTGTCGAGACGTCCAGGACATGCGACGGGTCGGGGAGGTATTTCTTGAGCATCGAAACGTGGAACACATCATGAATCCGGTTGAGGTTCGGTGGTAGGGCAAGGCGGTAAGCCACTGGGCCAATCCGTTCCAGGATCTCGAATGGCCCCACGAACTGCGGGCTTAGCTTGCCTTTTAATCCGAATCGCTTGATTCCCCTGGACGGCGAGACCCGCAAAAACACGTGTTCTCCCACCTGGAACTCTAAGTCGCGGCGTCTTCGATCCGCGTAGCTCTTTTGTCGACTCTGGGCAGTTAGTAAGCGCTGTCTGATGAGGCGCACCTTCTCTTCTGTTTCTTCCACCAAGTCGGGTCCCAAGAACTTCCGTTCTCCCAAGTCGTCCCAACAGATCGGGGATCGGCAGCGTCTCCCGTATAAGGCTTCGTAGGGTGCCATCAGTATGCTGGCCTGGTGACTATTGTTGTAAGCGAATTCTACAAGTGGTAGGTAACGCTCCCAACCGACTCCCCAATCGAGTACACAGGCCCGAAGCAGGTCTTCTAGCGTCTGTATCACTCGCTCCGACTGCCCGTCTGTCTGAGGGTGGAAGGCTGTACTGAAGTGCAATTTAGTCCCCAAGGCTTGTTGCAGGCTCTGCCAAAACTTTGAGACGAAACGCGTGTCTCTGTCTGATGTGATCGATGCCGGTACTCCATGCAGTCTCACAATCTCGCTGAGATAGACCTGAGCCAACCGCTCCCTGGTCCAAGTTGTGTGAATCGGCAGGAAGTGCGCTGACTTAGTTAGCCGGTCCACCACAACCCATATTGTGTCATGCCCTTGCTGTGAACGTGGAAACCCGGTGACAAAGTCCATGGTGATATGATCCCACTTCCACTCCGGTACCGGTAAGGGTTGTAACTTTCCCGCCGGTCGTTGATGTTCCGCCTTTATTTGTTGACACACCAGGCAATGAGCTACAAATTGAGTTACATCCCTCTTCATCTTGGGCCACCAGAAGGTCTGCTTAAGGTCCCTGTACATCTTTGTACCTCCTGGATGCGCTGCATAAGGGGCGCTTGTTGGGTTATATGTAATACGGATCTAAATAGGGGAAAAAAACACCTAGAGGGGGGTGAATAGGTGTAAACGTATAAACACTCAAAAAATCGTTGCGATAAAACCCAATGCGGAAATAAAAATAATACGCAAGATTTTTACGTGGAAAACTCCATCACCGGAGTAAAAAACCACGGGACCGATAACACGGCAGAAATCCACTAGAATTAAAACACGTACAAGGTGATTTACCGTACACACTTACGACTCAACCTTTTCCATACGCTCCTAGAGGATCTTCTCCGCTCGCTCCGCGACGCTTCTCGAATCCACGATCTGCGCCCAACGCCGAATCCACGACGTCCAACGTCGAATCCACGACGTCCGACCGAATCCACGGTCTTCACCCAATAGCACCCTTCGAATCCACGAACGTGCCTCGCTCCGAATCCACGAGAGCGGTTGAACCTTGAATCCACAAGGACACGCGAATCCACGCGCCGATTTTTGGGGTAAATCGTTGTTTTGGGTGGTGATGATCCGCCGAATACTTAGATCAAAGATAGATCGGAAATACCATCTAAGTACTCATTAGTTTGATTCAACTCGAGATGTGAGTATGAAAACCTAGAATCAAACTAATCAATATAGATGAAGAAACATAGAGTATTCTCTAATGATTTCCTTTCTTCTCTATATGTGGATCTATAGCCGTATAAAATGGTATATGAAAATGACGGCTAAAGACTATGTGGATTCACCCTAAAAAAGGAGTCATAGGGTGTATTTATAGGTTAGAAACCCTAGGAAGGAGATAAGAATCAAAAACCTAACATTTCTGGAAATTTTACGGACGGCGATCCGGATAGGACTAGCTAGGATCCGGATCGTCGTAACGAGACAGCCAGTTTCAGAAAAACGAAGGTTCGGGATCCGGATCGAAGTGCACGATCCGGATCGTTCATACAGTTTACCAAACATCAACGTTCGGGATCCGGATTGCGAAGCATGATCCGGATCGTTCAAGGAAAATGGTAAACTCACTGTTCGGGATCCGGATCATGAGACTACGATCCGGATTGAACTGATGTATGAACGAACCACCTTCGGGATCCGGATCGAACAACCTGATCCGGATCCTGAACATGTCCCAAGTCCAGTTTTTGATTTTTATGCAATGAAAGATTCTTCCAAGTGTTTCTACACTACAAGAAGTATTCGGATCACACAAAATATTTAGTTAAACGTACCTGATCCTTTTGAATTCTTCTTTCTTGAGATTGAGTTAAATGATCCAACTTTCTTCACCTTCAATCTTCAAGACTTGAGACTTTCATGAAACTACGCCAACTCAAATTCCGTAACAATCTCCCCCTTTGGCGGTTTCGTGACAAAACATAGATCCACTAAAGAAAATTCAAAAAGATATTTTTGTTGCTATCACCATACAACAAAAATTTACAATGGAGATCCAAAAATTTAAAAACATGAGATAAACTCCTAAAACAGACTCTAGACTTAGACATCTGTACTCTCTGCACAAAGAAATCATTCTTGACAAAAAGAGATCGTTAGATACCTCAAGAATATTTAGCATATAAAACCTAGTACAGAGATAGAGTTTATCTAATCACCATGACATTTGAGAATTCAGATATGTAAGAGAATCAAAGTTAAAAACCAACATATCTTCTATGCATTCACAAACCAAATGTCAAAATGTTAGTCCAACATCAACTTGTTAGTTATATTACATGCCCAAATAGTTAGTCGAATAGTTAGTCGAGACATGCAAACAATCACAAGATGAAAACCAAAGTTGAAGTTGAGATCATACTTACCTTGATGTATACAAAATCTTCATCATCAAGATTTTCACAATCATTGTTCAAGTCATTGTTCAAGTTCCCTTACCTTGATGTTCATTCACATCATCATTGTACCTTGATGTTCATTCACATCATCATTGTACCTTGATATTTCATCATTCATTGTTCAAAGTTCTCTCTAACTCTCTCCCCCTTTTTGTCACAAAACAAAGCCAAAATTACAAAATTTAAGGAGAGTTAAATGGTTCACAATCAAGAAAAACCTGAGAACTAAAAGTAAAACTTAAAACTTAAAAACCTGCAATATTAACGATAAGGGTTAGAGCATAAAAGATCAAGCCAAATCAGAACTATCTGAGCTAGTATCGTCTATCTTGTTCAAGATTCCTTTCAGCATTCGCGATAATTTGGAACATCTCTTTTTGATCTGTTTGTGGTCAGCAGCCATTTGTCGGAGACCTAATGCCAATTTCTCTTGCTCAGCAGAAAGTCTTTGTTGTTCCTGGCGAAGCGATTCCAATACAGCAGCGTCTGTATCCTGTCTTTTCGAGTGTGATGGATGCTGTCTAGAAGCAGATGGTGCATCCAATCCCGTAACCCATGGAGATTCAGTTTGTAGAATCCCAGAGAGTGAGCGAGCTCTAGTAAGAGGCCTACTATGATAACTTTCACTTCTTAGGACATTCTTTCGTCTTGTATATTGCTTAGTTGTTGATGCAGATTTCATAAGCCTTTTGCCCTTGACAGATTTCCTGTTTTCCTCATCAATCTTCTGTTGAACATCTTTGAAGAATTCATCCCATTCTTCCGTATCGTACTCCGAGCTGTCCTCCCTGCCTTCGGTTGTCTTATCTTCTGTTGAAACATCCGGTTCCTCTTTTACAGACGTACTCTTGTGCACCATTGTGACCAGGAGAAGGATTAACCAAGAGAGTGCCATTGATCAAAGTGCTTGAGTTAAGAAGGTGTCCTGTGAAAACCAACTCAAGAACACAAAAATTCTCAGTTTTTCAAAAATTGAAAAAATTGTATCCAAAGAATCATTATCATGTAGAGAGACTAAGAATCAAATTAGTTTTGCAAAAGGACTTTTAAAAATAGATCAATTGCATGATTTTCGAAAATCCTTATTATATGCCCTAAAGCCGAAATTTTAGAAATCGAAGCCTAAAAATCCGTTAATCAGGAGAATACCTAGCATATAATCAAAACTAATCTACCCAGAGTTCTTATTTCAAAAGAAATTTGATCAAAAACCATCCACAAACAAAGTTGATCCAAGAAATTCATCACGTTTGAGGAGGAAAAGAGAAAAACGGTGAAAAACCGAGATTTTGATCAATAAAACTTACTTGGAGTTGAAGAACCTGAGTTTGAAAGCATCCAGGAAGGATGAAATCTAGAGAGAGAGGCTCTGGAAACTTCGGAACAAAAGATTGGAGTAAAGAAATCAAAAACCCCTTTCGTTCCTTATAAAACCTAGCCGCGATCCGGATCAGTTCATAACTGCGATCCGGATCGGCTACCCGCAGTGAGAAACTGCGTTCGGGATCCGGATCGGCAGATACAATCCGGATCGTCAGCCCGCAGAAGAACTCCTGCGTTCGGGATCCGGATCATCTAGCCCGATCCGGATCGGCCCCAACTTTTTCTTTAGAAAATTTCAGAGAAATTCAAGAAAAACCAGAAAAAGATTGTAAGCACAAATGTGTATCAACTTTAAACAAAAATCATCGTTTCATACAACAAGAATTAGATTATGCCAAATCTATCAATAATATCCAAAAATGAAACGAGAATTTACAAGAATTAAATCCCTTAAAGTTGAACACCTTCAATCACATCTAACTTGATCTTATGAGTAATGCCTTTATCAAATCATCAATTCAGTAAAGAAAATGAAATACAAAGATCAATAGATGTTTGAAATCCCAAATATAGCAGATAATATATCTAGACAATCTGTTGAAGAGAGTGGCTCTTTGAGCATCTTTCATTAAAAACCCACCTTATACCAACCTTGAAATTTGACAGAGTCAAGTATTTCAACATGCATTTTACTTAATCAAAAATTTGAACAACCATGCTTGGTATACATGTGGTAGCTGCACACAATACTCGGACGACCGAGGTGGTAGCTCTTTCCTCCATGTGGTGGTAGTTTTCATACTCCTCATTGGGATGTAACTCTTTCCACATCTTTTGAGCATTTTACCTTTTCTAAGACTCCCCCTCAATTGGCTATCAATTATTTAAGATATAAAGTATTCAACCAAATATTGATCTCGATTTCATACTCGACTAAGCAGTCAAATAAGATAATGACTATACCAAGAGATCATAGAGAGAGAGAAATTGACTTTGATCACTTTTAGAAGATGATTTAATTAACATAAATGATCATTGCAACAGTGAAATATTATGATGGCAAAAGCATAATAAATTTCTAAATGTGCGAAAAGATGCAATTAAAGTCAATTATGATCTATGCTCAATTTATGTCCTATGTACAAACATAGATAATGAACAAAACAAAAACAAATACAAAACCTATCCTAAACAAAGATTTCAAAAAGAGGATTATTTCAAGGAAAGCATCCCAATTGCTTTTCGTAAATGAATAAAACGTTTTTGATCCAAAGGTTTTGTTAGAATGTCAGCTAATTGATCCTCAGTTGAAATATATGAAAGTTGAAGAGTATTTGATTCAACTAGCTCTCTAAGGAAATGATATCTAAGTTCAATATGTTTTGTTCTAGAGTGCAACACAGGGTTTTTAGAAATGTTAATAGCACTAGTGTTGTCACAAAGTATTGTTACCGAAGATGCTGAAATGCGGAAGTCGCTCAGTACGCTTTTCATCCAAATGAGTTGAGTTGAGCAACTTCCAGCTGAAATGTATTCCGCTTCGGCAGTCGAGAGTGCTATGCAATTCTGCTTTTTACTGTGCCATGCAACAAGGCAATGGCCAAGATAGAAGCATGCACCACTCGTGCTTTTCCGATCATCCACTGATCCTGCCCAATCGGCATCTGAGTATCCAACAATATCCAAACTTGTTCCCATAGGATACCAAAATCCGAAATTAATTGATCCTTTGATATACCGGATGATCCTTTTCACCGCTTTCAGGTGAACCTCCTTTGGTGCTGATTGATATCTCGCGCAAATCCCAACACCAAAAGATATATCCGGGCGACTAGCCGTGAGGTAAAGTAGACTTCCAATCATACTTCGATACAATTTCTCGTCTACATTCTCACTATGTGATTCACTTCCAAGTCCCTTGTGGCTAGTTCCCATTGGAGTCGGAAAATCTTTACAATTTTCTAGATCAAACTTTTTGACCAACTCCATTGCATACTTGGATTGACTCAAGTGAATACCTTCATCATTTTGTTTAATTTGCAATCCAAGAAAATAAGTCAATTCGCCCATCATGGACATCTCAAATTCGCTTTCCATGGTCTCCGCGAATTTAGAAGCATCGTTATCTCTTGTTGCGCCAAATACTATGTCATCGACATATATTTGTGCTACAATGAAATTGTTTTGATAATGCTTCACAAAGAGAGTCCTATCAGCTCCCCCTCGAGTATAGCCCTTCTCCAAAAGGTGCTTTGTTAACCTTTCGTACCATGCTCGCGGTGCTTGTTTCAGACCGTAAAGAGCCTTTTTCAAACGAAAAACATGGTTAGGTTGTTTATGATCTACAAAACCTTTCGGTTGAGCCACATAAACTTCCTCATTTAAAAACCCATTTAGAAATGCGCTCTTAACGTCCATTTGAAATAATTTGATTTTAAAATGACAAGCAATAGCAAACAGTATACGAATGGACTCGAGTCTAGCTACATGGGCGAATGTTTCGTCAAAGTCTATACCTTCTACTTGAGAGTAGCCTTGAGCAACTAATCGTGCCTTGTTCCTGATGATAGTACCATCCTCATTTTTCTTGTTCTTGAAGATCCATTTGGTACCTATCACATTGTGTTGCTTTGGAGGCTTCGTTAATTCCCAGACTTTGTTTCGCTCAAATTGATGGAGCTCTTCCTGCATTGCTTTAATCCAGTAGTCATCCTGAAGAGCTTCATCTATGTTCTTTGGTTCGATTAAAGATACGTAGCAAGCGAATCCACAAACCAACTGCCTCCGAGTTCTGACTCCTTCTTGTGGATCTCCAATAATATTCGATTCCGGATGATCCTTGGAGATTCGTAACATTTGTTGAAGCGGAGTACTCGGAGATATATGAGATGATTCCTGCACATCAGATAAACTAGAAGAACCATTAGATGCATCATTAATATTGGAAGTATTATTATGAGAAGATGCACTAGCAGGAGAATCATCATCTAGAGAGATATCGAGGGTAGATTTTCCAGTTTCAAAGTGAAAAGCTTCATCTACTTTAACATTTATAGATTCTACGATCGTCTTAGATTCAATGTTAAATACTCGATATGCTCTGCTATTCATAGAATAACCCAGAAAGATCCCTTCATCACTTCGAGAGTCGAACTTTCCAAGATTTTCACGGTCACGTAAAATGTAACATCGACTCCCGAAGACACGAAAATATTTGATATTGGGTTTTCTACTAAACCACAGCTCATATGGTGTATTTAAAGTTCCTGGGCGCAAGTAAACTCTATTAATGACATAGACAGCGGTGTTCACAGCTTCAGCCCAAAATGTAGCGGCAAATTCCGGCTATGAAGCATCACACGCGCCATCTCTTGAACAACCCTGTTCTTGCGCTCAACAACACCATTCTGCTGAGGTGTATAGGGTGCCGAGAATTCATGTTTGATTCCATTTGAAGTGCAAAAATCAATAAATTTTGAATTATGAATTCTCCACCTCTATCACTTCTAACACGAATGATCTTTTCATTCTTTTCAATCATAATACGATGGCAAATCTCATGAAAAGAGTCAAACGTATCAGCTTTCTCTTTTAAAAATGCTACCCATGAAAACCGAGAGAAATCATCAACCAATAAAAAGATGTACCATTTACCTCCCAAAGATGGTTGACGGGTCGGCCCCATTAAGTCCATGTGCAAAAGTTCCAAGGGCCGTTTTGTACCAACGTGGTTCAAGTTCTTGTGTGCAGTCCTAGACTGTTTTCCCTTTTGGCAACCACCACACACAACGTTTTGTTTAAATAAAGCTTTGGAATCCCCTTGACCACGTCCTTGTTTGAAATTCTAGTAAGTTCCTTAAAATTTAAGTGACCTAGCCTTTCATGCCAAAGAGTTTCATTATTCAAAGCGGCTAAGTTACAATTTTCAGAAAATTTATTAGGAACAACATAACAATTGTTTTCAGATCTAACCCCTTTTAGAAATAAGACATGGTCCTTATCAGTTACAACGCATTCAACCGATGAAAAGTTAACTGAAAAACCATTGTCGCAAAGTTGACTTATGCTTATGAGGTTAGTCTTAAGGCCATCAACAAATAAGACGTTTTTCAAAATCGGGCCATCTGAAATAGCTACCGTCCCTTTTCCAACAATTTTGGAAGATCGACCGTCTCCGAAAACAACGTGTCCTCCGGCGATTTTCTTCAAGGACTTTGAAAACTATTTTTGTCACCGGTCATGTGACGGGAACACCCGCTATCCAGATACCAAGACGAACTATCATATGCATGCAAGGAAACATTGGAAACAAGACAAGGGAAAATTTCACCTTTGCGCACCCAAACCCTTTTGGAGTGCGTCGGTAATGGTCGAGAAGTTATATGTCTAGGTGAAGGCGTCTTGTTATAGCGATTGTTGTTCCTTGATGTAATCGTCTTGCGCGATGAACTACCAAATCTCTTTTCATTTGAAAAGTTTTGCTTTGATTTTCGGGGAGGAGCCGTTTTGGTAGTTGTTGCAAGAGGTCTTTGAGATGAGCGTTCGACTCCCGTCTTGCATATCTTCTTATGTGCCCTGAAACACCACAACGAAAACATACCTTAGATCTTGACGATCCCAAAGAGGATGAAGTAGGTTTGTTGTCGTTGTTTGTCTTGAATTCCGGTGTCGGAGGAGGAGATACCGACTGAGGCACAAAAACTGTCTCACTCGAACTTGGACTGTTTCCAGTTTGAGTGTATCGAGGCCGAACCTATTTGATTGACCAAGACCAAGAAGTCTATCCAACTTACTCCTCCTGAAGAGAATCGCTGTAAGTCATTCTTGAGTTGGAAAATGGTCTTTGTCATTTCCAGGTTATCCTGTCGAGCCTCGTTGTAGAGCTTTGAGAAGTGATTCGCGTTATCCACCAGATTTGTATGTTCATTCTCAAGTTGCTCATTGGACTCTTGAAGGGAAGCATTTTCTTTTATCAGGTTTTCCCTTTCCACTTCAAGAGCGTTTGAGAGAGAAGTCGCTCTTTTTGCTTCTTCTTCGAGATCATGCACTCTCCCTCTTCAAACTCTTGTTTTGCTTAGCCACTTTCTTTGAGTCCCTCAAAAGTCTGTGGTAGGCTAGAGCAAAATCTTCACCTTCCGAATCATCCGATTCGTTGTCCGTTGCATTCTTTTCAACAGTGGAGTTGGACAACGACTCAGATGTACTTGCCATAAAGCACATGAAGGGTGAAGATACGGACGCGTGGAATGCGGTGGAGCTTTTCTTCATCACTCGAAGACGACTCATTTGACGTTGAGTTGTCATCCCAAGTGACGACTTGCATCGCCTTCTTCTTTGCCGGATACTTGTTAGGACACTCCGTTGCAATGTGGCCGTAGCCTCGACATTTGAAGCATTGTAGTTGTCCTTCTGAACTTTCTTATCCTTTGAGAAGTTCTCTGCTTTCTTGACTTGTAACTTGAAGTACCCTTGCCTTTGTTCGACTTTCCGAAGGATGGAGATTTGCTTGAATTACCCCTTCGAAAGTTGCGGCGAAACTTCCTTGTCAAGAGAGCGAGCTGCTTCTCAAATTCCTCCATAGAAAGGTTCTCGTCATCGTCTGAGGAGGATGTATCCGCGTCTTCTTCCTTAGTTGTTTTCAACGCATAACCTGAAGACTTAGAAGTGGATGCCTTTCCAGAAGAATTGTTAGTAGTAAATGTCATTTCATAAGTTTGTAATGAACCAACTAATTCTTCTACACGTATTTCGTCCGGGTGTTTAATAGTTTCAATGGCAGTAACCTTTGGGCGAAATCGTTCAGGAAGAGTTCTTAAGATTTTCTTACAATCTTAAATTCTGGAATCTTCTCTCCCAGATTAGCACATGAGTTTACGATGTCTTGCAATCGTGTATAGTAGTCCGTGAAAGATTCATTTTCTGCCATTAAGATAGAGTCAAACTTGCTCGTAAGCATTTGCAGTTTCTGAATCTTCACGAGGTTAGTTCCCTCATGTGTAACCTGAAGAACATCCCAGATTTCTTTCGCAGTCTCACATGCCGAGACGCGAGAGAATTCAGTTTGAGATAAGGCATTAAAAATAGCATTAATTCCCTTGCCATTGTAAGAAGATGAATCTAACTCTTCCTTGGTCCATTTCGACCTAGGTTTTAAGGTGCGAACATCACCAATAAATTCAGTTGGATTAGACCATCCTAATTCAATTGATTGCCACACCGTTCGTCGATGGAAATTAAAAAGGCTTTCATCCGTACTTTCCAGTACGCATAATTTGTTCCATCGAAGACGGGGGGTCGGTTGATGTTTCCACCTTCAACCATTGTTTACAACCCTATTCCCGCTCTGATACCACTTGTTGGGTTATATGTAATACGGATCTAAATAGGGGAAAAAAAACCCTAGGGGGGGTGAATAGGTGTAAACGTATAAACACTCAAAAATCGTTGCGATAAAACCCAATGCGGAAATAAAAAATAATACGCAAGATTTTTACGTGGAAAACTCCATCACCGGAGTAAAAAACCACGGGACCGATAACACGGCAGAAATCCACTAGAATTAAAACACGTACAAGGTGATTTACCGTACACACTTACGACTCAACCTTTTCCATACGCTCCTAGAGGATCTTCTCCGCTCGCTCCGCGACGCTTCTCGAATCCACGATCTGCGCCCAACGCCGAATCCACGGCGTCCAACGTCGAATCCACGACGTCCGACCGAATCCACGGTCTTCACCCAATAGCACCTTCGAATCCACGAACGTGCCTCGCTCCGAATCCACGAGAGCGGTTGAACCTTGAATCCACAAGGACACGCGAATCCACGCGCCGATTTTGGGGTAAATCGTTGTTTGGGTGGTGATGATCCGCCGAATACTTAGATCAAAGATAGATCGGAAATACCATCTAAGTATTCATTAGTTTGATTCAACTCAAGATGTGAGTATGAAAACCTAGAATCAAACTAATCAATATAGATGAAGAAACATAGAGTATTCTCTAATGATTTCCTTTCTTCTCTATATGTGGATCTATAGCCGTATAAATGATATATGAAAATGACGGCTATGGACTATGTGGATTAACCCTAGAAAAAGATCATAGGGTCTATTTATAGGTTAGAAACCCTAGGAAGGAGATAAGAATCAAAAACCTAACATTTCTGGAAATTTTACGGACGGCGATCCGGATCGGATAGCTGTGATCCGGATCGTCGTAACGAGTCAGCCATTCCAGAAAAACGAAGGTTCGGGATCCGGATCGAAGTGCACGATCCGGATCGTTCATACAGTTCACCAAACATCAACGTTCGGGATCCGGATTGCGAAGCATGATCCGGATCGTTCAAGGAAGATGGTAAACTCACTGTTCGGGATCCGGATCAAGAGACTACGATCCGGATTGAACGATGTATGAACGAACCACCTTCGGGATCCGGATCGAACAACCTGATCCGGATCCTGACATGTCCCAAGTCCAGTTTTTGATTTTTATGCAATGAAAGATTCTTCCAAGTGTTTCTACACTACAAGAAGTATTCGGATCACACAAAACTTTAGTTAAACATACCTGATCCTTTTGAATTCTTCTTTCTTGAGATTGAGTTAAATGATCCAACTTTCTTCACCTTCAATCTTCAAGACTTGAGACTTTCACGAAACTACGCCAACTCAAATTCCGTAAC